>JBBGZY010002043.1:582500-1328821 GCA_037952925.1 Lithobates clamitans | reverse complement strand
GACCTAAAATTTTGAAAAAAAAAAAAAGTTTTTCTTTTGTTTCTGTTATAAAATTTTGTAAATAAGTACGTTTTCTCCTTCACTGATGGGCACTGATAAAGCGGCACCGATGAGGTGGCACCAATGAGATGACACTGATGGGCACTGATGATGAGCACTGATAGGCGGCACTGATGGGCATTGAT
The DNA here is from genome assembly GCA_037952925.1 of Lithobates clamitans. Classification (NCBI taxonomy): domain Eukaryota; kingdom Metazoa; phylum Chordata; class Amphibia; order Anura; family Ranidae; genus Lithobates; species Lithobates clamitans. The sequence goes on along the minus strand of JBBGZY010002043.1, from coordinate 1,328,636 downwards.
AGGCGGCACAGATGGGCACTCATGAGTGGCACTGGTGGGCACTGATTGGCACTGATAGGCGACACTGATGGGCACTGAAACGCTGCACTGATGAGTACTTATGGGTGGCACTGATAGGTGGCACTGCTGGGCACTGATAGGCGGCACTGATGGGCACTGATATGCAGCAGTGATAGATGGCATTGATAGGCATCACTGATGGCACTGGCAGGCATTGGGGATGGGCACTGATTGGCAGCTGCCTGGGCACTGATTGGAATTTCCCTGGTGGTCTATTGTGGCATACCTGGTGGTCCAGTGTGGTGACAATCCCTGGTGGTCCTGGTGGTCCTGGGTGGGCATCCGGGGGGGGGGCTGCGCTAATAAACAATCAGCGCAGACCCCCCCCTGTCAGGAGAGCAGCTGATCGGCTCTCCTCTACTCGTGTCTTTCAGACGTGAGTGAGGAAAAGACGATCACCGGCTCTTCCTGTTTACATCGTGATCAGCCGTGATTGGACATAGCTGATCACGTGGTAAAAAGCCTCCGTCAGAGGCTCTTTACTGAGATCGGTGCACCACCAATCGCCACGATGCGCGCCCCCACTGGCGCACGAGAGCAGTCGCTCTGGAGGGCCGTCATATGACGTCCACCCAGAACGAGAGCCGCGCCGCCCAGCCGTCATTTGATGGCTGGCGGGCGGGAAGTGGTTAAAGTTCCCCAAAGTTGGGCTTTAAATTGTTTTTTATCTGTATGAGCATTTATTGTTATTATTATTATTATACAGGATTTATATAGCACCAACAGTTTGTGCAGTGCATTACAATGCGAAGGCAGATAGTACAATTACAATAAAATTCAATACAGGAGGAATCAGAGGGCCCTGCTCGTTATACCTTACAATCCACACTGGAATGACTCTCAGGATTCTATTGTTTATTTTGAATTCTATTTTTGGAATTATTAATGTGTTAGTTTTTATTTTTCTGTTTTACAAATTAGAAGACCTAGAAATATAAACTTGTGTGGAAACAATCTAGCTATGTAGGACTAGCTTTTTTTTTTTCTATTGGGTCCTAGTATCGTAATAATTTTCTTATTTGGGTCCTTGGATTAGAAGTTTAGGAACCCCTGCACTACTGATTAGCAATAAATCTCTAAATGTTGGACAAAATGGCTACCTATTGAATAGCGTGCATTAGCATCTTGTAGAAATCAATAGCTCACGATTGGAGAATAGTGCAATGATTCAACATTGATCACTGCCACATGCTATTTGTGTAATCTACACAATGGGGGCCTTGTCTCCAATTTGTTTAATAATCAATTGCTACTCCTAGGATTTTTAGTAGCAGGGTCAATATTCTAAAAATGTCTAAAATACCTTTAGAAGAATGGAAACAAGTGTCTGAAGAAAATACACATTCCTTTATGTAGTGTTTACCCCTGAAGGATCCACTTGATGTGCTGGGTCCCCTATCGTGTGCCCACAACTCTGTATGTAGCACCATACACTCTGACACCCCTGGCTGGGCAGGGAATGTTTAGTGCAGATATATGTATATACACCCCATCTTCTCAAGGTGCATAGACACCAGGAATGACACAGCAACTGATTAAGTAATAGCAGGAAGTATACTGCAATAAGGTAAGCAAAAGAAAAAACATATTGTAGTGAATAAACACAATAATAGTTCAGCATTCAATAATATACTATTTTTTCTTTCTTCTGCTGGCCAGCTTGTTGGGGCTCAATTGTTATGGTGGAGCAGTCAAGGTTAAGTTTTTTTAAGCATGATGCAGGCACTGACACTGTGTTTTTTTGCAGACAACTCTGTCCCTATTTCGTCAAGGTGTAGTGCAGTGTTGGCCAGTGGCCTCTCACCGCTCTGTGTCGGCAAGACAACACCTTCTGCTTACTGAGAAAAGTTCCGGGATAGCGGGAAATTTCTCAATAGGCCGGCAAGGACCCCTGCCCTGGGGGCGCTTTGAGGGCAGCCACCATCACTGTCCTGAAGCTAGTTGGGCTCAGGAAAACCCGTACATGCTCGGCAGGTGGGCAAATGCACAGTGATGTAATGGTGCTATTTTTAAATGTAAGGCAGCAGTGGCACTCGTCTCAGTGAGGTCTCAGCACCTCTCATCATGGCCGGGTAAGACCGGACCCCTCTGCAGCCTCTGACCACCTCCTGTTATTACTCTCCTGTACCATGTTTGCAGCCTCTGACATCTCCTGTACCATGTCCACAGTCTCTGACATCTCCTCCTGTACCATGTCCACAGCCTCTGACATCTCCTGTACCATGTCCACAGCCTCTGAATCTCCTGTACCATGTCCGCACAGCCTCTGACATCTCCTATACCATGTTTGCACAGCCTATGACCACCACCTGTACCATGTCTGCACAGCCTATGACCACCTCCTGTACCATGTCCGCACAGCCTATGACTACCTCCTGTAACATGTCCGCACAGCCTCTGACATCTCCTGTACCATGTCCACACAGCCTCTGACATCCCCTTTACCATGTCTGCACAGCCTCAGACATTTGCTGTACCAGTCCGCACAGCCTATGACCACCTCCTGTACCATGTCCCCACAGCCTATGACCACCATCTATTTCATGTCCTCACAGCCTATGACCACCTCCTGTACCATGTCTGCACAGCCTCTGACATCTCCTGTACCATGTCGTTGCAGCCTCTGACATCTCCTGTACCATGTCTGCACAGCCTATGACCATCTTCTCTACCATGTCCACACAGCCTATCACATTTCCTATACCATGTCCGCACAGCCTATGACCACCACCTGTACCATGTCTGCACAGCCTATGACCACCTCCTGTACCATGTCCACACAGGCAGCTCCTGTACCATGTCCACACTTTAACCACTTTTAACCAGAATTGGCTCATATATACAGTATCTCACAAAAGTGAGTACACCCCTCACATTTTTGTAAATATTTTATTATATTTTTTCATGTGACGACACTGAAAAAATTACACTTTGCTACAATGTAAAGTAGTGAGTGTACAGCTTGTATAACAGTGTAAATTTGCTGTCCCCTCAAAATAACTCAACATACAGCTATTAATGTCTAAACCTCTGGCAACAAAAGTGAGTACACCCCTAAGTAAAAATGTTCCAGTCGGGCCCAATTAGCCATTTTCCCTCCCTAGTGTCATATGACTCATTAGTGCTACAAGGTCTCAGGTGTGTTAAATTTGGCGTTACTGCGCTCACTCTCTCATACTGGTCACTGGAAGTTCAACATGGCACCTCATGGCAAAGAACTCTCTGAGGATCTGAAAAAAAGAAATGTTGCTCCACATAAAGATGGCCTAGGATATAAGAAGATTGCCAAGACCCTGAAACAGAGCTGCAGCACGATTGCCAAGACCATACAGCCGTTTAACAAGACAGGTTCCATTCAGAACAGGCCTTGCCATGGTCGACCAAAGAAGTTGCGTGCACGTGTTCAGCGTCCTATCCAGAGGTTGTCTTTGGGAAATAAACTTATGAGTGCTGCCAGCATTGCTGCAGAGGTTGAAGGGGTTGGGGGTCAGCCTGTCAGTGCTCAGACCATATGCCGCACACTGCATCAAATTGGTCTGCATGGCTGTCATCCCAGAAGGAAGCCTATTCTAAAGATGATGCACAAGAAAGCACGCAAACAGTTTGCTGACGACAAGTAGACTAAGGACATGGATTACTGGAACCATGTCCTGTGGTCTGATGAGACCAAGATAAGCTTATTTGATTCAGATGGTGTCAAGTGTGTGTGACGGCAACCAGGTGAGGAGTACAAAGACAAGTGTGTCTTGCCTACAGTCAAGCATGGTGGTGGGAGTGTTATGGTCTGGGGCTGCATGAATGCTGCTGGCACTGGGAAGCTACAATTCATTGAGGGAACATGTACTGTGACATACTGAAGCAGAACATGATCCCCTCCCTTCAGAGACTGGGCCGCAGGGCAGTATTCCAACATGATAACGACCCCAAAACACACCTCCAAGACGACCACTGCCTTGCTAAAGAGGCTGAGGGTAAAGGTGGCCAAGCATGTCTTCAGACCTAAACCCTATTGAGTATCTGTGGGGCATCCTCAAATGGAAGGTGGAGGAGCGCAAGGTCTCTAACATCCACCAGCTCCGTGATGTCATCATGGAGGAGTGGAAGAGGACTCCAGGGGCAACCTGTGAAGCTCTAGTGAACTCCATGCCCAAGAGGGTTAAGGCAGTGCTGGAAAATAATGGTGGTCACACAAAATATTGACACTTTGGGCCCAATTTGGATATTTTCACTTAGGGGTGTACTCACTTTTGTTGCCAGCGGTTTAGACATTAATGGGTGTGTGTTGAGTTTTTTTGAGGGGACAGTAAATTTACACTGTTATACAAGCTGTACACTCACTACATTACATTGTAGCAAAGTGTCATTTCTTCAGTGTTGTCAAATGAAAAGATATAATAAAATATTTACAAAAATGTGAGGGGTGTACTCACTTGTGTGAGATACTGTGTATATATATATATATATGGTATATGTATATAGGTATACCTCAACTATGAGAGACAAAATGTGGAAACAAATCCAGACAATCACATTGTCTGATTTTTGAAAGAATTTATTTGCAAATTATGGTGGAAAATAAGTATTCACCTACAAACAAGCAAGATTTCTGGCTCTCACAGACCTGTATTTTCTTCTTTAAGAGGCTCCTCTGTCCACCACTCATTACCTGTATTAATGGCACCTGTTTGAACTTGTTATCAGTATAGAAGACACCTGTCCACATCCTCAAACAGTTACACTCCAAACTCCACTATGGTGAAGACCAAAGAGCTGTCGAAGGATACCAGAAACAAAATTGTAGACCTGCACCAGGCTAGGAATCTGCAATAGGCAAGCAGCTTGTGTGAAGAAATCAACTGTGGGAGCAATAATTAGAAAATGGAAGACATACAAGACCACTGATAATCTCCCTCGACCTGGGGCCCCATGCAAGATCTCACCCCGTGGGGTCAAAATGATCACAAGAATGGTGAGCAAAAATCCCGGAACCACACGGGGGGGGGGGGGGGACCTAGTTAATGACCTGCAGCCTTTGGTAGCCTTTGTTACGTTGGCAGCTGGGGCCAACGTAACAAAGGCTACCATCAGTAACATACTATGCCGCCAGGGACTCAGATCCTGCAGTGCCCGACGTGTCCCCCTGCTTAAGCTGGTAGAAGTAGAAGAAGATTGGGAGAATGTCATATGGTCAGATGAAACCAAAGTAGAACAGTTTGGTAGAAACACAACTCGTCGTGTTTGGAGGTGAGAGAATGCTGAGTTGCAACCAAAGAACACCATACCTACTGTGAAGCATGGGGGTGGCAACATCATGCTTTGGGGCTGTTTCTCTACAAAGGGAACAGGATGACTGATCTGTGTACATGAAAGAATGAATGGGGCCATGTATCCTGAGATTTTGAGTGCAAACCTCCTCCCATCAGCAAAGGCATTGAAGATGAAACGTGGCTGGGTCTTTCAGCATGACAATGATCCCAAACACACCACCTGGGCAACGAAGGAGTGGCTTCGTAAGAAGCATTTCAGGGTCCTGGAGTGGCCTAGCCAGTCTCCAGATCTCAACCCCATAGAAAACCTTTGGAGGAAGTTGAAAGTCCGTGTTGCCCAGCGACAGCCCCAAAACATCACTGCTCTAGAGGAGATCTGCATGGAGGAATGGGCCAACATACCAGCAACAGTGTGTGACAACCTTGTGAAGACTTACAGAAAACGTTTGACCTCTGTCATTGCCAACAAAGCATATATAACAGAATATTGAGATGAACTTTTGATATTGACCAAATACTTATTTTCCACCATAATATGCAAATAAATTCTTTCAAAAATCAGACAATGTGATTGTCTGGATTTGTTTCCACATTTTGTCTCTCATAGTTGAGGTATACCTATGATGACAATTACAGGCCTCTCTCATCTTTTTAAGTGGGAGAACTTGCACAATTGGTGGCTGACTAAATACTTTTTTGTCCCACTGTATATATATATATATATATATATATATATATATATATATATAGCTCTTTGTGCTTTCATATCTGTCTTATGTATATGTAGTCCCCTAAGGGACTGCTTGGAATTACCTTCTCATCTACACGGCCATGACCTGGTGAACATTCCAACCCACCTGACACTCTGGGTTCAGACATCCTTGTATTACTGTAGAGCAATACATCAGACAACTCTGTGTATTTATGTTCTGAGAATATTTACTTGAATCAATTAAAGGAGATGTTGTCAAAAAAGGAGGTAATAGATCTGCTGAGTTCTAGGCAACAGTGCCAACTCAGCAAAAAAGACACGAGACAAACATTAACAATGACAGTATTATATACACGCTTCCTTAAGAAATAATGTTACCCCCTAATGACATATTTCAGCTAACTAATGCTACTGACACTCTGTAGAAGATGGAACCTGGCTAGCCTATGCTGCTATCCTAAGGAGAGAGAGCAGATCTAAAATGATAGTATAGAGGCCTTTCTAACGGTAATGGCAATACACTCCACGTTGCAGATCTAATATTCTTTACCAGTGCGTAGGAGCTTGTTAACTGTAATCCAATTAAGTGTAGTGGGAAAACAATAGGTTTCTTGTAGTGAGGAAAGCTAAAGATGTCTAAGCACAGTGTTCAGATTCAGTGAAGTATTCTTAGAGTAGAGATATCTGTGCAAAGTGTCCCAGTGTAGCTGTGACAAAGGAAGGATGGGTAAAGGTTGGGCGATTGCCCTCTCACCAACGACCAGATTGATACGATGTCTTCCGGGCAGTAACTTATGTAGCGACACTCGTGCAGTGGATCCGCTGTCTCGGTCTCCCGATGTGAAGCTTGATACACCGACTAGCAGGTGACCGGAGTGGTGCTGGAAGGATGTCCGACGACAAACGGCAGAGCTAGGCCCCCTCAGGTGTAGCTTAGAAGGTGGTACTCTGCATGGTAGGCTGCGACCCCTCTCTCTAGGCACAGAGAGGTCCATCTTGCGTCAGGCCCAGAAGGAAGAGAGCTCTGTGCAGGCTTTTGATTCTTTTATAGCTACTCCCAGCAATCTCCCCAATGGCAACAAAGATCTCTGGGATATGTAGTCCTGGCACATAATCGTGCAAAGCAATTATCTGACGAGAGGACTATTCATCCCACAATGCTGTTGTTTGGCACACAAATAGGATGTCACCTGATCACTAGAGGGACAGGCGATGCTTTGAGATACTGGAAGGTATGGTCCTTTATGATTGTAGTCCATCTTGCTACATCTATATATAATACACTCTTCAAATGTGCTTTAAAATACGTGGTTTTCCCTTTTATGAACAAGAAAATAATGATGTTCTACTGTTGGGCTGGTATAATAATGCTATGGGGCTGGTATAAAATTATTTCCTGGGCTGGTTTTAATTCCCAGTCTGGCCCTGGGCTCCACCAGCATCCAGGATGTCCTTCAATGTTCTAGAATGGCTGCCACTGTATTTCTCCTTCTCTCAGGTGCAGTGATCTGCTCATAGCCTCAGCTAATTTAGCAAAACAAATTCAAATGAGATATCGCCGGGTGGTAATGCAGATACTCATTAGCCCTATGTGTAAAAAAGTGCCACATTGTTAAGTTAACTTAGCAAATACAACCAAAAGGCCATTGAACCACAGTGCATCGACTTCATAGGCCCCACACACATTTTTTATATATAAAATAAATATACAATCTTTATGCACTATTAAAAATAATTAAAACTACATTAGAAGACAAAGCTTAGTAGCATCATACACCCTGTCAATTGGGTTGGTGGCCCCACACAAAAAAGGAAGTTTACAATGTCCTGCTTAAAGGTACACAATCATCAACCTGTAATTTGCTGACAACAGGGGATGCCACCATCCATTCACATAAACTTAAAGCTCGACATGGCTTGCATTATTCCACTTCTTCAAGAGCAGAAGTTGCACAAGTAGAAATGCTACAAACAACGTAATCTGGAGGGAATAGCCCAATGGCGGCACACCACAGGAAGCAGAATGAGCCCTTAGAAAGTCCCACAAATCTGCAAAAATAGGGCAAATATTATTGAGTCAGTCCCCCCATATAGATCCCCCTAAGATAGGCTTCATATGTTTACTTCAAGCAAGCCATCAATACAGCCATTACTGCAAAGGCTGTATACAAGTGACCAATACAGGTATCCACACAGAGAAAATACCAAAGTTAATTCCTCCTTAGAGATCTGTATATCTCCACTACTACACAAGGGCGCGTCTAGGGGACCCCTCATGTAGTGGTGGAGGTATACAGGTCTCTATGGAGGGATTAACTTTGGTATCCCCCCTAGCACCCCCTTATACTTACCTGAGCTCCAAATTGATCCATTGATGTGCATTAAAGCAAAGGCTCTCCTGGTTCGGTCCATCCTCACTGGGCATATTGATAGCAGCGGGAGTCCTTGGCTACTGCTGCTGTCAAACAAATCCCGTAATACTGAATAGACGCAGAAATGGCAGCTCGGGAGCAAGCCTGAACGAGTGCTCCCATAAAAAGCAGCTTTTTATGGGAGCACTCACTTAAGAGGAGGAGCCAGGAGCGTTGGCAGGGAACCCAAGAAGAGGAGGATTTGGGCTGCTTTGTGAAATACCAGTGGACAAAGCATGTAAGTGTAGCACCCTTTGTTGTGCTATTAGTTTAGTACTGGCAAATTTATTGACTCATGGTATGGAATCTGGGTCAGAGTTTACTGCAGGTCAGGCTGGATGACTTATAGAGGCAGGCCTCCCCCTGGTTCTGGAAGTTTGAAGAAACTTCTAGACGTTAGTGAGCGGAGGGCAGGAGGGTTGATCTGCATACTTAGGGGAACCTGGCCAATCCCCAGGCATGCTGTCCTGGCAGGGTGGCTGGGCCTGCCCTTAAGTATAGATGAGTCATGCTAGCAGGGGAGTCAGGTGAAAGATGGAGTGCTTAGGAGGCTTTCGGTGGCCTAGGAGGGGTCTTCTAGGTCTAGGGGAGACCCCATCCCCAGGCTGGGCTCAGGCTGGCTTAAGAAGATACATTCAGCAGAGCGATTTTCTTAACCCATTTATCCTTGCCTTGCCTGAAGATCTTCAGAACAGCCAGGAGGGCTGGTAGTGCCTGCAAGCAGTGTAGCTTGGAGCAGATCTACACAAGGAGAGGATACACTTCTGCATGTAGTTTGCCTCAATGTTTGTGCTATTTCCAAGAGGGACTGATAGCTCCTAGTCTGTAACTGACATTTACTACTAATCTACTAAAGACTATGTTAGGAAAGGAAAGTAAGCAGTTCAGGATCTTTTTAAACAGAGAAAGGAAGTTGTCCCCTTTTTCTTGTTGTTCCTTGATTCAAGTTGGGCATCCCATAAATCCCTTCAATCCATCCAAGTTGTTACCCCTAATACAACATCAAAACAAAGCCAAGGGACTGACTTCTTGTGTTTGGATGCAAGTGGAGAATGAATGTTGCCTGGCTGTGCAAGAGTAGGGAACCAGTTACCAGTGGCCCCTGTGGGGGTAATGCTACATAAGTATAACATGTTTATTATTTTAATTAAAAAAAAGAAGCTCTAATAACACTTTAACTCTTGCATTGCAGATGTAAGCCTACTACAAGGGAAGTTTTTGCTTTTCCTGAGTGTTCAGCTTTAACAATTTCTAAGACTATTTGGAAGAGATTTTGTGAATAATGTTGCTATATTTGTTTTCCCAGCATGTTACAGCAAGTGATTGTACTCAGGAAAAGCAATGTCTGTTATTACACTAACTGTGCTGTGTAAACATTCTCGGGTAGTTTGATACAAGTGTTTATCCTGTTAAACACAATTGCCTTTTTATGCAAAGTACCATTGAAGAATTAATGGGACGTGGTGTCACAACCCACCTGGCAGCCCCAAATGAACAAGCTGAAATAGCAGAACTGCTGTACACTTGTACCACTTAGCCTCCTACATTGCTGGAGAAAATAAGCTGGTATATAAGGAGGGTCAGCTTGGCTCTCTTTTTTTTTTAAGGACTGGCCCACCTAAACGCAAGAATGAAGTTATAGCTGGAGCCTGGTGAGTTGGGTCAGCCCCTGGCTTCTAAGAGTTGTCTGCTGGTGACAACAGTGGACCATGATTGTGTAATATGTGTAGAAATGACTGCCTGTAGTCTTCATGGGAAGCCTATGTGACAGGGTGACAAGGCAGGAGCACAATTGTAAGAAAGGGACAGTGCGTTGTCACCCCATAACAGGAAGTGCTTGCACAAGGACCTCTATGGGATGATCACCGGGTATCATATTAATGAAAGCTGAAGATTTAATATGACTGAAAACTATTTTAAAATAATTAGACAAGTTATGTTAAAAGGCTGTCGGGTCCCGTGTCGGCTCGTCTTCCTGGCTCCCACCCTCCCATTTCCCCCAACTTTCATTATTTCAAATACATCATACATATTTCATATACATTTATTCAGTGTATGCTCTCTTTTAGGCATACTGACCAGCTAAACCAGGGCACACCTCAGTTCTTCGCATTTCCAAGTGAAGACTGACTACAAATGAGATTTTAGTGATTTTAGGTCCCCACCATCCCCAATAAAGCTGAACTCCAAGCTGATCAAAGATCACCATTTCATCCAGTCTTACATTTGTTTTGTATTTATAATGCTAGAGATATATCCTAAAAAAAAAGTAAAAAATGTCCAGCTCCTCTTCCCCTGCTTCCGCTCCCTTAGTTGCTATTACTGTCAATTACCAGCTGTCATAACACAGCTATTCTTATGTAAAAGGACACCTGCAGATAGTCTGAAATTGTCATCAAATTAATGCAATAAAACAAGGCATTGTTTTATCATATTTGCTATTTCATTTATATATAGAATATGGAGAGTGTTGGATGATATTGGCCATTAACAAAAAGGGTTCCGCTGTCAAAATAAAATATGCAGATGGGGAGTGGGGGAATCCTTTCATCCACCTCATTTGTGTGGATGGAGAAAATGTCTTTTTACAATTTGCTGGTCGAACGTAAAAAAAATAAAATAAAAAAAAATACCTGTCTATGGCCAGCTTCTTAGTTCTTGTCCGCAGTGTCAGAACATACCTGGTTGAACCTTGTGGCCTGATTATAGATTATAAATTCTTTTATGTGTCAGGGGTGGAAGCTGTCATTTTTTAGGTATGCAGGTGGGGCATTGTTGCAGTTACTGTGGAATTGTAGAAGGTAGAATTGTAGTAGGTCCACTTGCAGTCCACATGATTATGATGTCATCAATGGCATGGGTTTTATGGGACATCTAGACAATTAGTCTTCTTCAAGTATCATAATAAAAGATTAGTGACCTTTTGATCTGCAAAAGACATTGGTTAACCTCTTGCCATCCGCGCTATAGCCGAATGACGGTCACAGCGCGGACCTGAATTTCCGGGAGGCCTATAGCCTCCTATAGGGGAGGCATATGCCGGCCTCCCCTGTGCATGCGCCCCGCGTGCCCCGCGCGCCCTGTCACCGGGACTCGGGTGATCACAGATCCAAGTAAGGGGCCGGTCCCGGCCCTTACCGTGTGATCAGCTGTCAGCCAATGACAGCTGATCACATGATCTAAACAAAAGCTCTGTAATCGTTTTTTCCTTCGCCTCATGCTGACAGCGTGAAGAGAAAAAAAAGTTGGTCACTGGCTTATCTGCAAGGGACATCGGTCCCGAAGAGGAAGAGGCAATTCTGCCTCATCTGTGCCACCAGTACCCCCTGCCAGTGCCACCTGCCATTGCCACCTGCCAGTGCCCACCAGTGCCACCTATCAATGCCCATGAGTGCCACCTATCAATGCCCACAAGTGTCACCTATCAATGCCCACCAGTGGTGCCAATCAGTGCCACCTAGCAGTGCTTGCCTATCAGTGTAACCAACCAGTGCCGATCAGTGCCCATTATTGCCACCCATCAGTGCCCATCACTGCCACCCATCAGTGCCCATCACTGCCGCCTATCGGTGCCCATCACTGCCGCCTCATCAGCGTACATCAATGAAGGAGAAAAATTACCTGTTTGCAAAATTTATAACAAAATATAAAAAAAATAAACATTTTTTTAAAAAATTCGGTCTTTTTAAATTTTTCTAACAAAAAAAAAAAAAACTGCAGAGGTGATCAAATACCACCAAAAGAAAGCTCTATTTATGGGGAAAAAAATGATAAAAATTTCATTTGGGTACAGTGTTGTATGACCGCGCAATTGTCATTCAAAGTGCATCAGCGCTAAAAGCTGAAAATTGGTCTGGACAGGAGGGGGGTTTAAGTGCCCAGTAAGCAAGTGGTTAAAGAAACCTTACAAGTTAATTTCCATCGGTTAAAGAAACCTTAGATGTTAATTTTTTTAGGGCTGTTACTGATTAACATTTTCGTGTTGGATTAATCGATTTTTTTAAAACTTATTTATTAATTGACTAAGTTCGATTAATTATAACGCACATACAGATCCAACTACTTTTAGCTGATTTAGCACTGTTGTTATGGCAACAGCCGAAGCCGGACATAGCAGGGCATGGCTAGGACGTCACACGTCATATAATCGCAGCCTCACCGTGCCCATAATCGCAGCCTCACCGTGCCCATAATCGCAGCCTCACCGTGCCCATAATCGCAGCCTTACAGTGCCCATAATGCAGTCTCACCGTTCCCATAATCTCAGACTTACCGCGCCCATAATCGCAGCCTCACCATTCCCATAATGCAGCCTTATCATGCCCAAAGTCGCAGCCTCGCCGTGCCCATAATGCAGTCTCACCGTGCCCATAATCGCAGCCTCACTGTAGTTAGTGCCTGTGCCTGGATTACACAGTCTGCGGGCATCTCCCGCTGTGTGTCTCCGAGCTGAGTGTGAAAACTTTGGCCGCGCTGTGAGAAAAGTCCCGGCCTCCTCCTAGATCAGCTCGTGTGATAGGCAGAACACTGCGTCTATCACACGGCCTGATCTAGGAGGAGGGCGGGACTTTTCTCACAGCGCGGCCAAATTTTTCACACTCAGCTCCGAGACACACAGCTGGAGATGCCCACAGACTGTGTATGACATATAGTGGAGGAGGAGGGAGCGGAGCGCTGTGCTGCAGCCACAGCTTGGCCCAAAGCGGCCCCAGGGCAGGCAGCCTACCGATCAAAAAAATTTTGATTGATCAAAAAGATTAACAATTAATCGAGGAATTAATCGTTAATTTCTGCAGCTCTAGTTTTTTTTAAATAATATGCATTCCTATTTAATCCTTTATTAACACTTTAACCCTTTATTAACAATAATCAGTGTTTTCGTCTTATTTTTTTTTGTTTTTATTCACTTTGTTTGTTATTTTTTTTTATCGCCGCATAACAAGAATGTAAGGAAAATTATAAAAAAAAAAGAGATTTTATTTATTTGCAAATAACTTTGCCACAATTTGTACCAGAAACATAATTTTAGTACCATTTTAAACAGGATAAATCATACAACAAAATGTATGCTTTTTATTTACAGTAAAACTACTTAGTTGAAATTAACCCTGGTCACAAAAAATGTCTTTCACATTTTTTTGTTTATAGAGTCCATAGAAAATAAAATATTTGCAAAACAATATTCCATATTCCCCCCCAAGAAAAAGAAAAACGGATGTATTTTTTAAAATAAAATTATCACCAAATAAATAGTCCTACAGTGGAAATGTAAAATTTGGCCCAGTCCAAAAGGTACCATTACTGCAGTGCACGAAAAATAATATAAAAAAATATATATATTTTTAATACAGCTAGTACAAGTATAAGGTAGTTGATTCTTCCCTTTATGGCCTCTTTCATGTGGCTAGCTAGAGTTGCCACCTCATCCCTTTAAACCCAAACACCTTTGAATTACACAGGTTCGGAGGCTAATTAAATGCAGATAAGGCACGAGTGAGTTTAATTATCACCTTAATCAGCCAGAGAACCTGTGTAATTAATATGTGTTCAGATTTAAAGGGATGAGGTGGCAACCATACGGCTAGCTGAGCCAAATTTTTACTGCTCTCTGGCCACCCACCTAAAGTCTAAAATACAGCAGGAGGAGACTGTTCAAAATTAATGTGGCATGTCGAGTTGACAGGAGGCACCACCAGGTAAGGTTGGACATTTAAGTCAATAGGGATGAGCCACAACCGGAGTGCATTAGCTCCATCATAAACTGCTGTTACACAAAAGAAAAAAAGAAAACAAAAAAAAAAGGCATTCAGGAGGAATCAGGATCGCCTCCAGAAATGACAGCAGGACTCTAAAAAGCTATCCACCACAGATCGCTTTTCAGAACATTGGCTAGTGGCTGCGCTACAGTTTCCAGCATAGCCATTTTCAGGATTGAGGAGGATGGGTTAACATTCAGGTGAATGAAAGGTAAGAGACTCATTTCCTAATTGAATTACTGATTGAGTTCATGAAGACAATATATTGGACAGAAGTCCTTCCTGCCTGACAAATCCTATTTGCATTAGTAGCAGCGAATTGCTCCTCCGCACTGAGGCTGATCAAGTATTACTGGGATCCTCAGTGGGTAATTATTCTGACAATTTTGGCACAAAAAAAAACCTGTTAGCAACAATTGTGCAGCTTATTTAGAAGTTCCAGCAGCTCAGTGCGATCTTCCATAAAACGCAATAATTGCAGACAGCTCTCATCTGCCGGCTAAGCTCCCAGTTTCGCCCACAGGATCATCTTTGACAAGTGGTTAATAATTAAATGCTCATTTTTCAACTGAATCCTGAAGTGTTGAGGGAGGCTGATGGCTGCACAGGAAGTCGCAGCTGCTTGCAAAACATTAGACTGACCATTTGACCACCAGGGTCTTATTGACATAAGCTGAGCCCTTCAGCAAACATTGTCACACGTGGGAGTTGAGGACGCAGCATGGCCACCGGACGCCTTTTTGCATTTTCCTTTCTTTTGTTCTTCAACTTTTGCCAGATCTCTGGAACACTGGTGAGTTTATTTCTCTTTTAATATACTGGCCTTATCGTGGTATATTGTTTTTCAAAATGATTGCATGCTTAAGAAGCACAAGGGATTTGGTTCTCTTGTTGCTGACAGATTTAACCACCACTTGTGGGCAGTTACCTGAAAGGACATACATACTGAGTGTGAGTGTGATATACAGTATCTCACAAAAGTGAGTTCACCCCTCACATTTTTGTAAATATTTTATTATATCTTTTCATGTGACAACACTGAAGAAATGACACTTTGCTACAATGTAAAGTAGTGAGTGTGCAGCTTGTATAACAGTGTAAATTTGAGGTCCCCTCAGAATAACTCAACAAACAGCCAGTAATGTCTAAACCGCTGGCAACAAAAATGAGTACACCCCTAAGTGAAAATGTCCAAATTAGGCCCAAAGTGTCAATATTTTGTGTGGCCACCATTATTTTCCAGCACTGCCTTAACCTTCTTGGGCATGGAGTTCACCAGAGCTTCACAGGTTACCACTGGAGTCCTCTTCCACCCTCCATGACGACATCACAGAGCTGGTGGAGGTTAGAGACCTTGCGCTCCTCCACGTTCTGTTTGAGGATGCCATACAAGGTCTGGAGACAGGCTTGGCCAGTCCATCACCTTTTTATCTTCAGCTTTTTTAGCAAGGCAGTGGTCTTCTAGGAGGTGTTTGGGGTCGTTATCATGTTGGAATACTGCCCTGCGGCCCAGTCTCTGAAGGGAGGGGATCATGCTCTGCTTCAGTATGTCACAGTACATGTTGGCATTGATGGTTCCCTCAATGAACTGTAGCTCCCCAGTGCCAGCAGCACCCATGCAGCCCCAGACCATGACACTCCCACCACCATGCTTGACTGTAGGCAAGACACACTTGTCTTTGTACTCCTCACCTGGTTGCTGCCACACAGGCTTGACACCATTTGAACCAAATAAGTTTATCTTGGTCTCATCAGACCATGGGACATGGTTCCAGTAATCCATGTCCTTAGTCTGCTTGTCTTCAGCAAACTGTGGGGTTTCTTGTGCAACACCTTTCAGAAGAGGCTTCCTTCTGGGACGACAGACATACATACCAATTTGATGCAGTGTGCGGCGTACGGTCTGAGCACTCACAAGCTAACCCCCTTCAACCTCTGCAGCAATGCTGGCAGCACTCGTATGTCTATTTCCCAAAGACAACCTCTGAATATGACGCTGAGCACGTGCACTCAACTTCTTTGGTGGACCATGGCGAGGCCTGTTCTGAGTGGAACCCGTCCTGTTAAACCGCTGTATCGTCTTGTCCGCCATGCTGCACCTCAGTTTCAGGGTCTTGGCAATCTTCTTATAGCCTAGGCCATCTTTATGTAGAGCAACAATTCTTTTTTTTCAGATCCTCAGTTATTTTGAGGGGACAAAAAAGTTACAATGTTTTGTTATATAAGATATACACTCACTAATTTACATTAAATGATATAATAAAATATCTACAAAAATGTGAGGGGGTGTACTCACATTTGTGAGATACTATGTGTGTGTGTGTGTGTGTATATGTATATGTATATGTATATGTATATATATATATATATATATATATATATATATATATATATATATATATATATATATATATATATATATATATATATATATATATATATATATATATTCTCTTTCAAAAGTATTGGGATGCCTGCCTGCACATGAATGAACTTCAATGGCATCCCAGTCTTAGTCCGTAGGGTTCAATATTGAGTTGGCCCGTCCTTTGCAGCTATAACAGCTTCAACTCTTCCGGGAAGGCTGTCCACAAGGTTTAGGAGTGTGTCTATGGGAACATCTGACCATTCTTCCAGAAGAGCATTTGTGAGGTCAAGCACTGATGTGGACGAGAAGGCCTGGCTCGCAGCAAGGTCTTCTCATCCACATCAGTGCCTGACCTCACAAATGTGCTTCTGGAAGAATGGTCAAACATTCCCATAGACACACTCCTAAACCTTGTGGACAGCCTTCCCGGAAGAGTTGAAGCTGTTATAGCTGCAAATGGTGGACCAACTCAATATTGAACCCTACGGACTAAGACTGGGAGACCATTAAAGTTCATGCGCGTGTAAAGGCAGGCGTCCCAGTACTTTGGTAGTATAGTGCAGATTAGGGGCGGCCTGTCCATTAAGGGTGCACGAGTGCCGCCCCCTCTCTCCAGCCATCCCCTTTATGTAGAATGAATAGATTCATGCATTGCATGAATCTATCCATGGCTGCCACCCCCTGTTCAGGCATCTGGCCCCTTTTAGGACGCCGGCACCTGAAATACAGCGGTGGTGTATTTTTTGAAGCACCTGATTAGAGCCATAGGCTCTAATAGGCTTCAAAAAGTTGGACTTGGAGCGCAGAGCATTGTGCTCGGAGCCCACCCAGGTGTGTTAGAAAAGCAAATATTAATTTGCCTTTCTAACACTGAACTGCCTCTCCGCCAACCAGGTAGCGTGGGTCTGATACTCATCACCTGGCTGACGCAAGAAGAGACACATGGAGGACACAGCTCGCCGCTGCCTGACCCACAACCAAAATGGGGTAAGTGCCAATCAGAAAGCGGGCGGGGGGTCACAGTGGCTGCATTTGATGGGCACAGTGGCTGCAATTGATGTGTGTGGGTTTTTTTTTTTTGGCCCCCCCCCCCCCCCCCCAGAAAAAATTTTTGCGCACCAGCCGCCACTGGTGTAGATGGACGTGTGGTGAGGTCAGTGGCTGGTCAGAGCCAGATACACACAGGTTGCATACGCCACAATTGTTAGAGCAAGAGCAATAATTCTAGCACCAGATCTCCTCTGTAACTCTAAACATGTAACCTGTAAAAATTTTTAAAGCGTCTCCTATGGAGATTTATAAGTACTGAAGTCTGGCGCCATTCCACAAGTGTGCGCAATTTTAAAGTGTGACATGTTGGGTATCTATTTACTTGGTGTAACATCATCTTTCACATTATACAAAAAAATCGGGCTAACGTTAGTGTTTTTTTTCATTCATGAAACAGTTTCTTTCCCCCCCCAAAAAAACACGTTTAAAAAAAATTGCTGCGCAAACACCGCATGCTGGCACCTGAGATACCTTTAGAGCGACTGGAATTTGACCGCATCCACAGATCTCTTGCCCCTAAGCCATCAGAGGGCTCCCCTGAGAGATATCATCATTATGTTCCATTATTGCACTAAAGAGAGACTCCTCCAATCTGCAAGAGAACAGCAAGATCTCTCCTTCCAAGGTAACCGCCTTCAGCTATTTGCGGACCTCTCTCCTGTAACCATTGCTAGACGGCGGGGTCGGAAACCCTATCTCCAGGTCCTGCAAGCTCAAGGAATAAAGTATAGGTGGGGGTTCCTCTTTAAATGCTCATTCTCGCATCTGGGTCGCTAGTTCCACGCTTCTTCTCCCTCCGAAGTCACTTCCAAGAATTGCAGCTGGACCTACCATCTTCCCAAGGGGAAGCTTCATCCTCTTGGCCCAGATCATCCCAGCCCCTTCGCCAATCCTCCCAGCCCCCTCAGATTCCAACCTGGCTCGCAGGCCCAAAGATTCAAAGGTGGTCCTAAGGGCTAATGAGACTTGGTGTGATTAAACCAAGGAACTCCACGCGTGCCTTTTTATTGCTCCCAGACGCACGCCCTGTGATGCATTTGTTGATGACCAGCATGCTGTCATGGAGTTTGAAATAGACCAAACTGACCTCACTGATGCTTGTTTTCCCGCTTGGTAGAACCTACACTCTATTCATCGAAGACAGACAAGAGAACAGTGCCCCTCCTTGGGCCACCCCTACTGTGAGATGGTTACCCCGGGTGGTAGGGGCCCGAATAACAATATGTGTTGGATTCCCATTTTAGCACAACATTATGGCCTCCCCTGAAACAATTCTGTAAGGTGGCCGAAGTGTACTCACCTGGCTGCATGCTGTCATTATTGCAACAGGGAGCTGCCATACCTTGCAAGTCAGTGGAGCCACTAGACTCTACGACAGGTTCTATTAATTTGTTAAATACATGCTGGTTGTCTCAGCTCTCTCGCAGTTGCCTATGTACTGCTGACAGTGATCCCTTACCCCCATACGGGGGTAGGGTGGTTCCAAACTGTGTAACTTTCTTACCCTATTTATGAAATTACTAACATCCTTATGACGATTGTATATTTCTCCTTTTTTAGGTTTATAAGGTTACCTCAGTGTTTCGGTTGCTTGTTCACCCTGGGCTGCTCGACAGTGGAGGGAGGCCCGGAGTGGCAGAGAGACCTATTTCTATATGCAACTACATACCTTATGATGTTTGTGTTCCTCTTTAGTGCCTTAAATGGTGCACCAAGTTTTTTGTGTTTATAGTTATACAGTTAATTTTACTAAAAAATGATACCAAGTGTTCCAACGGACCACTGCTAAACCCCATGCATTGGCAGTTGGCTGAGACGTCAACCAAGAAGGGTTTGACCAACTTCTGCCCCATTGTGGGCCTTTTGTCTCACAACCAGTAGCACTCATGCTTTTTCAGTACAACATGCTACGAGTTTTTCTTGGCCCTTTTATGCACTACAGTATGCCTTTTCACTTATCTCCCTTCCTTTCTTCTCTTCCTCTCTACTCCTCTTTTTCTTTCTCTAGGTCCTCGCGGTGGGTGACCAGTCGCTTTATGGTTAACTTCCAATGTACCATGACACTTAACTGGTTGTCCCTGAATGTTCAGGTCATGAACCCCCCCCCCCCCCAAAAGGGTGAAGGTTTTTAAATATCTAAAAAAAACAAAAAGTGGATAGAGCATGCCTACAAGAGACCCATTTTTAATCACCCTCTTGACCCAAATACTTCAATGCCCTGTATCAAGTTTTTCTGGCTATTGGTCTGACTAAACAGAGAGGTGTGCTAATAGCCATACGCAAATCGGTTCCCTTCAGATGCAGTAAGGAGATTGCAGATCCAAATGGTAGATGCCTTTTTTACTACAAGGTACTATTCAGGACACTGAGGTTACTATTCTAATTTTATTATGCTCCAAATATCAACCCAGGACCTTTTCCCACTCATATCTGCTCCTTGTTGAAGTCCCACCAGAGGGGCACCCTCCTAGCGGGTGACTCCAATGCCATGCTGAATCCTGCTTTGGATAAGTACCCCTCGGAACACAAAGCTCCATCACCTGATGCTAAAAAAAGTCATATTCTCTACAAAGTCATGACTTGGTAGATATCTGAAGAGAGCTTCATCCCATAGTCAGAGACTATACCCATTACCCCCACCATTCCCATTCCAGAATTGACCATATGTTTGTTCTGTGGCAGCATCTTCCTTTGGTAGTGTAGAGCCCTATCCTGGCAGCACCTTGGTCAGACCACGACCTTGTTTTGGTCGTATGTCACTCACTACTTTGTAAGCCAGAATATTCCCCTTGGATTATGAATGATTCGCCCTTGTCTTTTAACCACTTGCCGACCGCCTACCGCATATATACTGCGGCAGAATGGCACGGGCAGGCAAAATCACGTACCCATACGTGATCTGCCTCCCGCGGGCGGGGGGTCCGATCGGACCCCCCCCCGGTGCCATCGGCGGTCGGCATCTGACTGGGAGCGTCGGGAGGCGAGGGGGAGACCATCCGATCGTGGCCCCCCCCTCGCGATCGCTCCCAGCCAATAGGAATCCTCCTCTGCCTGTGTGTCGTTTCACACAGGCAGAGGATGTGATGTCATCTCTCCCCGGTCTGGCAGTTTCCGTTCCAGCGCCGAGGAGAGATGACAAGTGAGTGCACAACACACACACACACACAGTAGAACATGCCAGGCATATTTACACCCCCGATCCCCCCCCCGATCGCCCCCCGATCCCCCCCCAATCACCCCCCCCCCTGTCACAAACTGACATTAGCAGTATTTTTTTTTTTTTTTTTTTTTTTTTTTTCTGATTACTGCATAGTGTCAGTTTGTGACAGTTAGTGTTAGGGCAGTTAGTGTTAGGCCCCCTTTAGGTCTAGGATACCCCCCTAACCCCCCCTAATAAAGTTTTAACCCCTTGATCACCCCCCCTCACCAGTGTCGCTAAGCGATCATTTTTCTGATCGCTGTATTAGTGTCGCTGGTGACGCTAGTAAGGAACGTAAATATTTAGGTTCACCGTCAGTGTTTTATAGCGACAGGGACCCCCATATACTATCTAATAAATGTTTTAACCCCTTGATTGCCCCCTAGTTAACCCTTTCACCACTGATCACTGTATAACTGTTACGGGTGACGCTGGTTAGTTCGTTTATTTTTTATAGTGTCAGGGCACCCGCCGTTTATTACCGAATAAAGGTTTAGCCCCCTGATCGCCCGGCGGTGATATGCGTCGCCCCAGGCAGCGTCAGATTAGCGCCAGTACCGCGAACACCCACGCACGCAGCATGCGCCTCCCTTAGTGGTATAGTATCTCAACGGATCAATATCTGATCCGATCAGATCTATACTAGCGTCCCCAGCAGTTTAGGGTTCCTGAAAACGCAGTGTTAGCGGGATCAGCCCAGATACCCGCTAGCACCTGCGTTTTGCCCCTCCGCCCAGCCCAGCCCAGCCCACCCAAGTGCAGTATCGATCGATCACTGTCACTTACAAAACACTAAACGCATAACTGCAGCGTTCGCAGAGTCAGGCCTGATCCCTGCGATCGCTAACAGTTTTTTTGGTAGCGTTTTGGTGAACTGGCAAGCACCAGCCCCAGGCAGCGTCAGGTTAGCGCCAGTACCGCTAACACCCACGCACGCACCGTATACCTCCCTTAGTGGTATAGTATCTGAACGGATCAATATCTGATCCGATCAGATCTATACTAGCGTCCCCAGCAGTTTAGGGTTCCCAAAAACGCAGTGTTAGCGGGATCAGCCCAGATACCTGCTAGCACCTGCGTTTTGCCCCTCCGCCCGGCCCGGCCCAGCCCACCCAAGTGCAGTATCGATCGATCACTGTCACTTACAAAACACTAAACGCATAACTGCAGCGTTCGCAGAGTCAGGCCGGATCCCTGTGATCGCTAACAGTTTTTTTTGTAGCGTTTTGGTGAACTGGCAAGCGCCAGCGGCCTAGTACACCCCGGTCGTAGTCAAACCAGCACTGCAGTAACACTTGGTGACGTGGCGAGTCCCATAAGTGCAGTTCAAGCTGGTGAGGTGGCAAGCACAAGTAGTGTACCGCTGCCACCAAAAAGACAAACACAGCCCCGTCGTGCCCATAGTGCCCTTCCTGCTGCATTCGCCAATCCTAATTGGGAACCCACCGCTTCTGCAGCGCCCGTACTTCCCCCATTCACATCCCCAACCAAATGCAGTCGGCTGCATGAGAGGCATTTTTATGTCCTCCCGAGTACCCCTACCCAACGAACCCCCCCAAAAAAGATGTTGTGTCTGCAGCAAGCGCGGATATAGACGTGACACCCGCTATTATTGTCCCTCCTGTCCTGACAATCCTGGTCTTTGCATTGGTGAATGTTTTGAACGCTACCATGCACTAGTTGAGTATTAGCGTAGGGTACAGCATTGCACAGACTAGGCACACTTTCACAGGGTCTCCCGAGATGCCATCGCATTTTGAGAGACCCGAACCTGGAACCGGTTACAGTTATAAAAGTTAGTTACAAAAAAAAGTGTAAAAAAAAAAAAAAAAAAACCACAAACAAAAATATAAAATAAAAATAGTTGTCGTTTTATTGTTCTCTCTCTCTCTATTCTCTCTCTATTGTTCTGCTCTTTTTTACTGTATTCTATTCTGCAATGTTTTATTGTTATTGTTATTGTTATTGATTGATATTGTTATTGTTATTATGTTTTATCACGTTTGCTTTTCAGGTATGTAATTATTTATACTTTACTGTTTACTGTGTATTATTGTTAACCATTTTTTTGTCTTCAGGTATGCCATTCACGACTTTGAGTGGTTATACCAGAATGATGCCTGCAGGTTTAGGTATCATCTTGGTATCATTCTTTTCAGCCAGCGGTCGGCTTTCATGTAAAAGCAATCCTAGTGGCTAATTAGCCTCTAGACTGCTTTTACAAGCAGTGGGAGGGAATGCCCCCCCCCCCCAACATCTTCCGTGTTTTTCTCTGGCTCTCCTGTCTCAACAGGGAACCTGAGAATGCAGCCGGTGATTCAGCCAGCTGACCATAGAGCTGATCAGAGACCAGAGTGGCTCCAAACATCTCTATGACCTAAGAAACCGGAAGCTACGAGCATTTTATGACGTAGATTTCGCCGGATGTAAACAGCGCCATTGGGAAATTGGGAAAGCATTTTATCACACCGATCTTGGTGTGATCAGATGCTTTGAGGGCAGAGGAGAAATCTAGGGTCTAATAGACCCCAATTTTTGCAAAAAAGAGTACCTGTCACTACCTATTGCTATCATAGGGGATATTTACATTCCCTGAGATAACAATAAAAATGATTTAAAAAAAAAAAAAATGAAAGGAACAGTTTAAAAATAAGATAAAAAAATAATAATAATAAAGAAAAAAAAAAAAAAAAAAAAAAAAAAAGCACCCCTGTCCCCCCTGCTCTCGCGCTAAGGTGAACGCAAGCGTTGGTCTGGCGTCAAATGTAAACAGCAATTGCACCATGCATGTGAGGTATCGCCGCGAAGGTCAGATCGAGGGCAGTAAGTTTAGCAGTAGACCTCCTCTGTAAATCTAAAGTGGTAACCTGTAAAGGCTTTTAAAGGCTTTTAAAAATGTATTTAGTTTGTCGCCACTGCACGTTTGTGCGCAATTTTAAAGCATGTCATGTTTGGTATCCATGTACTCGGCCTAAGATCATCTTTTTTATTTCATCAAACATTTGGGCAATATAGTGTGTTTTAGTGCATTAAAATGTAAAAAAGTGTGTTTTTTCCCCAAAAAATGCGTTTGAAAAATCGCTGCGCAAATACTGTGTGAAAAAAAAAAATGAAACACCCACCATTTTAATCTGTAGGGCATTTGCTTTAAAAAAAATATATAATGTTTGGGGGTTCAAAGTAATTTTCTTGCAAAAAAAAATTATTTTTTTATGTAAACAATAAGTGTCAGAAAGGGCTTTGTCTTCAAGTGGTTAGAAGAGTGGGTGATGTGTGACATAAGCTTCTAGATGTTGTGCATAAAATGCCAGGACAGTTCAAACCCCCCCCAAATGACCCCATTTTGGAAAGTAGACACCCCAAGCTATTTGCTGAGAGTCATGTTGAGTCCATGGAATAATTTATATTGTGACACAAGTTGCGGGAAAGAGACAATTTTTTATTTTTTTTATTTTTTTTTGCGCAAAGTTGTCACTAAATGATATATTGCTCAAACATGCCATGGGAATATGTGAAATTACACCCCAAAATACATTCTGTTGCTTCTCCTGAGTACGGGGATACCACATGTGTGGGACTTTTTGGGAGCCTAGCCGCGTACGGGACCCCGAAAACCAAGCACCGCCTTCAGGCTTTCTAAGGGCGTGAATTTTTGATTTCACTCTTCACTGCCTATCACAGTTTCGGAGGCCATGGAATGCCCAGGTGGCACAAACCCCCCCCAAATGACCCCATTTTGGAAAGTAGACACCCCAAGCTATTTGATGAGAGGTATAGTGAGTATTTTGCAGACCTCACTTTTTGTCACAAAGTTTTGAAAATTGAAAAAAGAAAAAAAAAAAATTTTTTTTCTCGTCTTTCTTTATTTTCAAAAACAAATGAGAGCTGCAAAATACTCACCATGCCTCTCAGCAAATAGCTTGGGGTGTCTGCTTTCCAAAATGGGGTCATTTGGGGGGGGTTTGTGCCACCTGGGCATTCCATGGCCTCCGAAACTGTGATAGGCAGTGAGGAGTAAAATCAAAAATGTACGCCCTTAGAAATCCTGAAGGCGGTGCTTGGTTTTCGGGGTCCCGTACGCGGCTAGGCTCCTAAAAAGTCCCACACATGTGGTATCCCCGTACTCAGGAGAAGCAGCTAAATGTATTTTGGGGTGCAATTCCACATATGCCCATGGCCTGTGTGAGCAATATATCATTTAGTGACAACTTTGTGCAAAAAAAAAAAAAAAAAAAAAAAATTTGTCACTTTCCCGCAACTTGTGTCAAAATATAAAACATTCCATGGACTCAACATGCCTCAAAGCAAATAGCTTGGGGTGTCTACTTTCCAAAATGGGGTCATTTGGGGGGGTTTTATGTCATCTGGGCATTTTATGGCCTTCAAAACTGTGATAGGTAGTGAGGAGTAAAATCAAAAATGTACGCCCTTAGAAATCCTGAAGGCGGTGCTTGGTTTTCGGGGCCCCGTACGCGGCTAGGCTCCCAAAAAGTCCCACACATGTGGTATCCCCGTACTCAGGAGAAGCAGCTAAATGTATTTTGGGGTGCAATTCCACATATGCCCATGGCCTGTGTGAGCAATATATCATTTAGTGACAACTTTTTGTAATTTTTTTTTTTTTTTTTTTTTTGTCATTATTCAATCACTTGGGACAAAAAAAATGAATATTCAATGGGCTCAACATGCCTCTCAGCAAATTCCTTGGGGTGTCTACTTTCCAAAATGGGGTCATTTGTGGGGGTTTTGTACTGCCCTGCCATTTTAGCACCTCAAGAATCGACATAGGCAGTCATAAATTAAAGGCTGTGTAAATTCCAGAAAATGTACCCTAGTTTGTAGACGCTATAACTTTTGCGCAAACCAATAAATATACACTTATTGACATTTTTTTTACCAAAGACATGTGGCCGAATACATTTTGGCCTAAATGTATGACTAAAATTGAGTTTATTGGATTTTTTTTAGAACAAAAAGTAGAAAATATCATTTTTTTTCAAAATTTTCGGTCTTTTTCCGTGTATAGCGCAAAAAATAAAAACGGCAGAGGTGATCAAATACCATCAAAAGAAAGCTCTATTTGTGGGAAGAAAAGGACGCAAATTTCGTTTGGGTACAGCATTGCATGACCGCGCAATTAGCAGTTAAAGCGACGCAGTGCCGAATTGTAAAAAGTGCTCTGGTCAGGAAGGGGGTAAAACCTTCCGGGGCTGAAGTGGTTAAAGAAATCCTCACT
This sequence comes from Lithobates clamitans, assembly GCA_037952925.1. Lineage (NCBI taxonomy): Eukaryota > Metazoa > Chordata > Amphibia > Anura > Ranidae > Lithobates > Lithobates clamitans. The sequence goes on along the minus strand of JBBGZY010002043.1, from coordinate 1,302,577 downwards.
GATCTCAATCAGGCCTCAGCGAATTATTTCAGTCTTAACACTTAAAATGTGTCTTCCCCAATGACCCTCTGGAAAGCATGCAAAGCGGTTCGTAGGGGACATGTAATTCAACTGACAGCGAAACGTAAGTGAGACTGTCTATCAGTACGGCGCACCTTTAGAAACACGCCTAGACTCCCTATCTACAATTTTTAAACAATCTCCTACCCGGCTAACCGCATACTGTTAGACAAGGCTCACACAGAACTTGATCTATGTCTAACTGATGAGGCAGAACGTACACTACGCTGGGCACGCCAAAAATGGTATGCCAAAGTGAACAGACCTAACTCAATGCTGGCCAACAGGTTGCGCACCTTCACCCCAAAACATACCCTTATCACTTTACGTACTAGACACAATGTTCTTACAGGTAACCCGCTGAGGGTTCTAGAAGAATTCCATCATCGCCTTACCACTCTCTATTCTGCCCCTACTCGGCCCTCTAATCAGGGCTTGGACTCCTGTCTGACAGGATTGACAATGCCCAAATTGTCTGAAACTCATACGTCGTTAATGGACCGGGATATACAGTTAAAAGTTCTGCAATGTATAAAAGAGCTGAAAGTAGTCAAAAGACCAGGCCCGGATGGCTTTACGGCACTTTATTATAGAAAATTGTTCAATACGGTGAAAGATGGTCGTGCCTTCACCTCAAACCTCTTACCTCTTAACCGCCATCATAGTGATGATTCCAAAACCCGACCGTGACCACTCGTCTTGGACCAATTTTAGGCCCATCTAATGTTGATACGGTACAGTTAGGCTCTCGTTAATAGACTTTTCAAATATCTGTTTTAATATTAGACAATGTGCTACCTTCATTCCTGGGACCTGAGCATACCTAATTACTTTTATGTATCTTACTTTAATTTGTTTTTTTTGTTTTTTTGTATTCTTATTTTTTTCAAAGTATGCTATCTTTCGGTAATGTTAATTTATGATGTATCCTTTAACCGCTTCAGCTCTGCTGCAATTTTTTTTTTTTTTTTTTTTTTTCGCTATAAACAAAATAAGAGCAACACTTTTGAGAAAAACGCATTATTTTTTACATTTTGCTATAATTCGTTCTTCCACAAAGCCAGTTCGGTTGTTGTATTTGAGTGCCTAAGTACTCGGTCTAAGTTACGTGCCAGTCAGTATGCAATTGCACTGCGTGTTGGCAGATTGTACGCTAATAGATCTGCCAGATGGAGATCTGTGTGTGTGGTGGCTCAGCAGACCAGTCTGCGGACAAATTGTTGGGTGATGGCAGGCTATTGTTTAACGTGTGTCTTTGTGGGGACAGTGGGAAGAGTGATTAACACTGGGGTTCCAGCTTGCAGGATAGCTGGAGGAACTCTAGAAGTGTGTGCTAATTGCTAGACCGCTCCCCAACCCTTTTAGTGCACCAGATTGTATGTAAGGTTCGTATCTGCCTGTGTGTGGTCAGCTAGCTGGATTGGAGTGGAGTCTCCCTCTAGTGGTGGCCAAAGGTAGTGCAGACTGTGAAAATACCACAACCAGTCTTGCATGCTCAGTATAAGTCCCCCCTTATTCCCTTAGTTCCCTCATATACCCCAGTCATGGAACACGCATTGCAGTTAGCTAGTTGCCATGGGCGTGCATAATCGTGACAGGCGCAATGATTTTTTTACTTGGATACCCATCACTTCTGTCAAATGTTGTATAGTTTTATTTTTACAAAATGGGGTCCACTATCGCTGTAGATCTTTTCAGGGATTCCAAACCTAGGAGTTATATCTCTTATGCTGGCCATACACTATACAGAAAATCGGCCGAACCCATTTTCGAAAAACGAACGTTCGACCGTGACCGCAAACTATCGTGCCATCATATAATGACCGATTAAATTGTTCAGTGGACATGAATACATTTTTTGTTCTTCTTCTTTTTTTTTTTTTTTTTTTTTTCGTATAGTGTATGGCCAGCATTAGTAATGCTTTGGCCACAGTCTGTGTGTCTGCACTACCTGTTGGGAATACCTCCACCCATTTGGTCAGGGCGTCTAAGATTGCCAAACAATATTTCTTCCTTTCACATTTTGTCTAATTCAATAAAATCCATGCAAATGTGTTGGAATGGATATTGCGGTATGGGGAACTTCCCTTTCCGTGGTCTTATGCCTCCCTGAACATTTTCTTGCACATATAATACATTGAGAGCAAAACATTTTTGAGTAGTTTGTGAAGCCATAGGCGGTACATACCTTATTTAACATCTCAATCATCCCCCTGTTTGACACATTAATTTACTCCATGTGTCAATACTGCTGCATACCCAAAAAATATATATGTGTGTGTGTGTGTGTGTGTATGTATATGTATGTGTATATATATATACCAAATTTTTTTTTTTTTTTTTTTTTTTTTTTTCCTTCAGGTGATCTATAAATGTTATCTATTGTGCAACCCCTTATTTTCCAATATTGTTTTTCCCCGGGGGGGGGGGGGGTGCATTCTGCTGCATATCAGTAAGGACTGTATGATCTATCTCTAGGATTTCCTGTTCTGTCATTTGATGTGTTTCTTGTTCCCTTTTGAGATGGAGTCTGTATATTTTGTGTGTGCTTGACATTTGCAGATTGCAAGCTCTTTTGGTAACTGTATTGCATCTAGGAGTTCTAGAATGAAGTCGGTGTGTGAAATTGGTTTACCACTGGAGGTGACCATCCCACTGTTTTCCCATTGTTGTGCAAAAACATGTACTGTTGAAAAGGCATATTAACTGTCAGTGTATATGGTTACGGATTTTCCTTTTGATAGTATGCATGCTCTTGTCAGTGCTACAAGTTCTGCTACTTGTGCTGAATAACGTTTTGGTAATGGCCTAGCTTCCAAAATTTCATCCTGTGTCACTATTATATAGAGTTGCATTTGTGCAATCTGGATTTTTCTTGCTGGAACCATCACCAGAAAGTGTCATGTCAGGGTTAGATAACAGTACATCTTTCAAATCACTTTGTGGCAGTACCTTTTCAGTGATGGCAGCAGTACAATCATGTTTATGACCATCAGTAGGAAGTGATATTAGTGTTGGATGGGTTTAATGTAGTACACCTCTGTATTGTCAAGAGTATTGTCACACAGGAAAGGTGTTGTGCTGGGCTCAAATGTGATATATTTTGTTGTAAAAGGATAACCGATACTGCATGTGTTACTTTGAGTGTCAGCGGGTGATATAGCACTATAGATGTCGAGGCCTTAACTGCTTCAGCTGCAGCTACCACTGCCTGTACACGGGGTGGAAGTGCTCTAGTTACACTGTCTAATTTTGTAGAAGTCTGCCTCTGGCGCCCGCCATGTGACTGTGTGTACTGATGTCATAGTTTGGTAAGGCTAGCACTGATGAACTAGAAAGGACTTGTTTTAGGTCAGTAAAGGCTGTCTGTTCCTGACTCCATTTTATAGCATCCTGGGGGGCCATAGGTCTCCCATGTATTGCATGGAATACCCAGGAATCCAGGCTCTACAAAAATTTGTCATACTCAGGAAGGACATTTTTGTTTCTTTGTCTTTTTGGTTTCGGCACCTGGAGGAGAGCTCGATTTCTCTCCTCATCCAGGTGCCGACCTTCTTTTTGAGATATACCTCAAGTATTTGACCCACTGTTGCCACAACTGGAGTTTAGTTCTATTTATCTTATGCCCTTGGTCATGGAGGAGATGCAACAGAGCCATTGTGTAAGCCCTACAAACCTCCTCTGAGGGACACGCCGCTAAGATGTCGTCTACATAGAGGAGGAGCTGGCTTCCCCCTGGGGGTACAAAATGAGCCAAGCTTGAGGACATAGCTTGTGAAAAGATGGTAGGGGATCACAATAGCCCTGGGGCAACCTGGTATACCTTTTTTTTTTTTTTTTTTTTTTTTTTTTTTTTTTTTTTTTTTTTTTTCCCCGGTAGGTGAAGGCAAACCAAAATTGATGGTTGGGGTGCACTGGGATGCTAAAGAAGGCGTTACTGAGATCAATCACAGAAAAGAATTCATTCCCTGGATCTAAATCATTCAGTGTGTGTGTGTGTGTGTGTGTGTGAATCTGGTACCACAGGAGCTCTTCTTATAACTACCTGGTTAACAGCTTGTAGATCTTGTACCATTCTCCAGCCTGTGAAAGGCAGAGTCTTCTTAACAGGAAAAAGTGGGGTATTGCAAGGGCTGTCAGGACATGGAATAATCACCCCTGTTTTTAAAAGTTTGTCTACTACAGGGGCTATGCCCTCCTCTGCTTCCTTCTTAAGGGGGTAATGTCTTAGGTGGGGTCTGTGGTGTGATTTTTTTTTTTTTTTTTTTTTTGGAGTGATGGTTACTGGTTGGACTCCTTTCATGAGTCCCACATCTGCTGGACCTCTAGTCCACAGTGTCTCTGGGAGCCCATCTAACAGGTGACCCTCTTGTGTCAAGTATCATTCAGTTCCTGCAGCCCACATGTGTGCCGAGGCTGTTGTAATAATTTTGTGTCCCAAGGATTTGTGACAGAAATAACCTGTCGACTTACTTTTGTATAGATCAGGTAGGCCCACAGGAGCCCAATCTCTTAGGTCTTGGCATTCCTTCACAAACCCTCCCACATCCTTCCAATCTCAGCTTTTGGGTTTAGCCAAGGATAGATGTGGGGCGATTTCCCTAAACAGAACTTGTTCCTCGGGGGGTACAACATGCCGATGCACAAAATACCTTAACACTCCAGTAAGCATTGGTTATTGCAGGGTAACTTCCTTCTTTGAGAAAAATCTGCAGGCGTAATACCTATCGGGCCCTGGTGTTCTCTTAAAATACATGGTGCAGTGAGCCCTATTTGGTGTCTGTAAATCCACTGTCCCACCTTCCGTCATGGTTTCAGCATAATTAATCATTTTGTCAACAGTATCAACTGTTTCATGTCTGTCTTATACACATCTCTAAGGAGTAATAATAATGTGTTTCTTCTATTGGATTCATGGGTCCCTGTCCTACCTGGACTGCAAACACATTATTTTGTGCACTAACTGACATGCACATGGCTGACATTAGGTCTCTACCCAAGAGATTCACAGGACAGACAGACATGATCACTCTGGTTGTGGTCTTGACCCCTGTCTCTGGCTCCTCAATGGTGACATAATCAGACAGTGATTCCCTCACCAATTTTCCACTTACTCCTTGTACCAAAATAGATTTTGTAGATTGATCAATATGGGGAACATCTGCAAGGTGGATTAAGGTCCTAGAGCCCCTGGAGTCCACCAAAAACTACACGTTTTCTCTTGACCATTAACTCCACCTGTGGTAAGTTTTCAACTTGCCCTATCTTTTCCAGGTGGCTCACACATACCATTTCTAGTCAATCCGATTTTTGTGAGGGCCTGGCCCGTCAGGGCAGTCCCTGGCCAAATGCCCGGGTTTTCCACAATCCCAACATTCCCTTCTTTCTACCCATTCTTTTATTCCTCGATTGTCCTCTACCCCTTCCTCTCGACTTGTTCCTTCCTCTAAAACCATCTTTGCCTCGTCCTCTGGTTCTGCCTCGGCAGTGTACTCTTCTGCATCCTCCTTCTTCATCACCTTACACTAAAAACCTTTACTTTCATGTTATTTTTTTGCCCTCGTTTTCAAATGCTTCTCAGAATGCTTAGCATATTGTAAAACATCTAAAACCGATGCAGTTCGGTAAGTAACCATATTTTTAGCAATGTAATCCTTCTGATCCTGTTTCAATCCATTAACAAAAGTTATCTTTAGCTGTTGCTGATATGCACTATTCACATCCTCCGCTTCAGGGAGCCCGGAGAACACTTTAAAAATCTCTCGTAGTTTATTTAGGTAGTCACTGACACTCTCCTTGTCTTCCTGTACTGTCATATTTATTTTTTGCCAATCAGTCCGTTGTACCCATCTAAGCTGGCATCTGTTCAGTAAGGCAGTCAACCTGTTTCCTAAGTCTGGGCTATCTGGAGGCAATGGATCCCCTCGCCCCTGTCCGTTTGCTAGGGCGCAGGGGTCCCAGTCCCCCTTTACCGAGGCCCAATATGATCCTAGTACTCTCCTCAGGGCTCTTCTACCTCCACCCCGTTCAACTTATAACTGTTCCGTAATACCTCTGTTTTCAGTGAATTCAGCTGGACCTAATTTTGGATGTTTTATGTATTCTGTAGCTTTTTGTATGTCACTGTCTGTCCATGGTCGAAAAACAGTCATAGTCAAGGGATATGGCTGGCCAAGTGCATTATTCTGTCCTCTTGGGTTCAGAACTTCTATCAAGGGGTGTTCCTCACCATCATCTACACCATACCTAATAGGAGGTTTACTTGGTCTCTTGGCTCCTGCTGGGGCACCTAGTGCATGGGTTATGGCGTCGGTTAATGTTTCAAGGATCGATCTGTTCATCTCCGGGACTGTACTACTGTCTGGAGAGATTGGGGAAGTGGAGTTGGGGTTTTGTTCAGAGGTGGTTTCTTTGACAGGGGTGGATGTCACAGGGAGGGTGGTACTCTGGGCATTGGCTTGCACCTGAGGGGGAGGACCATTATAAGGAAGTGGTCTCTGGGTATAACAAATGAGATCATCCTCTTTTTTTTGTTCACTTCAAAGGTTTTGCACTGTGTCATATATGGTGCTGTGCACATGGTAATTTTATTTAGCGCTGCATTTTCAAGATATACAGAGGAAAGGGGGTGTTAGAGAGAATGCAGGGAGTGCAGAGGTGGGAGAATGAGGCTGAAAGTGTTGACATTGTGGTGGTTTGTTTCCATTGTATTATGTTAAAAGAGGAGGTTAAGATGAGTAGTTGAGAAGTGGCTGAGGTGTTTACATTGATTGAAATGTTAAAGTCACCGAGGATAATAGTGGGTACTTCAGAGGAGAGAAAGTAGGGTAGCCATGTGGAGAAAAAATATGAATGCAGTGCACTTTAAAAGAAAGCGAGGAAGGTGTAGGAGGAACCTGGAAGGTGCTTTCTGGGGAGAGAAGTCCAACTCTGCCTCCTTTTCATCCACTGGCTCTGGGTGAGAGTCCAGAGGAGGCCACTGTGGGAAAGGGCAGCTGGAGAGGCAGTGTCGGATTCCTGGAGCCAGGTTTCGGTACTAGCAAGTAGATTGAGGGAGTTGGAGAGAAAAGCGTAATTTAAAGATGCAAGTTTGTTTACAAAGGAGCCTTCCTCTGTATAGTGCAGTCCTACTCTTATTTTTGAGGATCCCAGTTGGAGCAAATCTAGCAGTGGATAAAATAAGGGCAGGTATACCAGGAGGGAGCATATTTCTCTGTGAAGGCGCAGAGACACATTAGAAGCCCAGCAAGAGCATACTGACAATTGGAGACGTCCAATATGTCCCAATGCCACTGGCTTGATAATAGAGTTCCTATCAAACATAGTACAGTATTTAGCATTTCAGTTCAGTGTCAAGTGACACATTGTACTATACAGGGGGACATTCAAGAATAGAGAATTGATTCTGCAAATGGCCAAAAGCATACAATATAATTGTTTAATAAGGGAAAGCTCTACTGACTTTCATCATCCAATCAAGTGCAAATAAAAATTCTGCTTTTGTATTTTCCTTGCACGTGATTGGGTATTCCTTGCAAAGTGAAGCCTTACCACATTTATTAAGCTCTGGAGAAACTGCACTTGCTGGGTGCAACTGCACTTTGCAAAGTGCACATCCTATTTGCCTTTAGTAAACCAACTCTTTCTGCACCTGGCCACAGAATGTTATACTGCATGACAGTGCAGGATGTGAATAGGTTATTTCACAAATGTCATAAGTTCCTAAAGTACCGAAGGTGGGCTCACTCAACAAAGTTACTAATTTGTATGGAGGACAGTACACTTTACCTGTCTGCAGAATCCGTATAATCAAAGGTGACATGTTAAGGACATTTAAGTCCAAACACTCTATACCCATGCTTACATGCATAGCCACTCAACTTGTGAGGGACAATGCTACATCTGTACTAACCTTGTTATGTACACACTTGTATGTCCTTGCTTGTTGTACAGCATCCATTCAGCTGTATAGCCATCCTTAAATATCTTCAATACTTGTTTCTGTTATATAATATATCTAGATATGTTACTTTTGTAAATGAAAAATAAAATTAACAGCTTGAACCCTTAACTTTTTTTTTTTTTTTTTTTTTTTTTTGTTTCTGTTCAGCAAAACTTTTTTATTTCTAGTCATGGATAGGATGGAGAAAGATTACAACACCTGTCAGGTTTTAATTGCTGTCTGTGTTCTAGTGTGACAGACCCAACTGGGATGGGGGCTTTTGGAGGGGTAGCCTCTTGCCCCCTTACTGACTATGGACCCTGGCTTTGGAGGGGTCTCTTCTTTGGGAGGGGGGTGCCTTGGGGGACCTTTTGGAGCGGTTTTGCTTCAGATTAAGTTCCATATCTCCCTGTCAGGGTATTGAGATATGCAGGACTTTTTTTTTTTTTTTTTCTCAAACAATAGGTGCTGGAACTCAACCACGACCCCCCCCCAAAACCGCTCCCACCTACACACAACCTCCAAATCGCATCAAACAGTGGGTGTGATCAGTCAAGTTTCACGAACAGTAGGAGGGTCCTAAAGGGGCATTAAATACCAAGATTGCATTACGTACAGAGTGCAGAGTTGTCACTTGTAAACACAGAAACCGGACTTCTGTGTTTACAAGTGATTGTGGCCAGCAGGCCCCCCCCCAAAGGGTCTGAGCCAGAGGTGGTGGAACTGAGTTCCACCAAGTTCCCCCTGAAAAAAAAGCCCCGGCTATGAAATATTTGACAGTTATATATTTATGGAAATAAGCGAGAATTTATGATTTCCACGTATCAACCCAATAACTTGAATTAGTTTATCTGCGCTAACTTGAAGACAGAAAGGAAGATTGTGTGTGTGTGTGTGTCTGTATTTTCTCTAGCTCTCTAAAATCAGTACAAAATTGGTGATGTAGTAGCAGGCAAATACATTGGGACTTTTTAGGTGCAAATCAATTGGAGAAATATTAAATAGAAATCTATAAAAATTCTTTTATTTTAAAGGCGTAAAAAAAAAAATCAGGAAAGGGGGTAGATATAAAATGGCAAGTACAGTTAATTACAGACACAGCAATAGAAGATGGACTTCCCAACACGTTTCGCACTTGTGTCAGGCTTCCTCAGGGGATGCTGGTCACATACAGAGTACAGTGCCTTCTATCAAGAAACACACAAACAATTGAATAAATTAGATCACAAGTTTATATAATCATTTACGTTTGACATAATTCTCATGCGTCTCCACTGTCATGGTGCAGCTGCTTACCTATATCTCCTAAAGGGGGGGGGGGGGAAATGTTAAAACTGCCAGGATGACTAGATGCTTCTACTGTGCCAAAGAAAACATGCACTGAAGGTGACCGTAGATGGTAAAAAAGACAAACTAGAGAATGGAAAGGAGACAATGCCTTTTAATATCTGAAGGTAAGATGGAATATCCTTCATGACATCAAAAAACAAAGGCAACAATATAAAGTTAGACTTACAAAGACAAGTTCAGCAACTGGCTTAATGCCAGGGGCCACACACCTCCAGAGATGCAGATCACTTTCAAAAAAATATCTAGTGAGTATAAAAAACAGACTATAATGCCAAATATCACAATATGGGTGATATACAGATGATGAGACTATAATCACAAGCTCTAGTCTTAAAATACCAATGTCTTAAAACTTGATAACTGCTTTGATAGTTAATAGTTAACAGATTCTCAGTGGCTCCGCAGATTAAAAAAAACAAACAACGTTTGTGTTGATTTTTGACACATGACTTCTCTCAAACAAACAGATCTTGCAAGCTCAAACTTCTCTTAAAGTGGATGTAAACCCAATGTCATCCTTTCTAAAATACTGCCATAGGGGTTATCTATAAGGATATACATGCCTCCTGCATGTATCTTTACCTGTCAAATGTCTCCCCTCTGTCTGTTATGAGACCCGAAAAACTGCAGATTCTGTGGGTGGGTCTGTTGTCTGGAGCTCGGTGGGTGGAGTTGTGATGTCAGTAGACTCCCCACCCACCTCTACACTCCCCTTGTCAATATGCATTTTCTCCTGTGTATTTCTTTCACTGAACTTCTGCTATGATCTCTAACATCCAGTGAAAAGACAGGAAAGTAACCACATGACTTCAGCATGCCAAATCATGCTGAGGTGTGGAACAGCCAATCCTTGCAGAGCTGCTGAAGAAAGGAATGGGGGAGGGAATTTAAAAATACTGCATGTCTCTTAGGCTAATGCACGAGATGTAAATCACCTGTCACTCACAGCAAGGGGGAGGATTTGACAGTTTTTTTCTCAGTTTGTCAAGAATTGTCTCCCTGAACAATAAAAGGGGATTGCTCAGCTGGATTAACTCTGTGTGGCAAGACTGGGCTAAAATGATAGGAAATCTTATACTCTACAGTATGATTAAAAAAAAAAAAATTCTGGGGTCTCCATCTACTTTAATGGCATGTGGACAAATTTGTTATAACATATACAAATGTGGTAATTTAACCAAGACTTATATTTAAGGTGAAAATAAATCACTGATGAATTTTATGTTTAAGCATACATCACAACTAAACCACTGATAAGACTTTGAACTCAGCTTTGTTGAGATATACCAAAATTTATATTTCTCTTTATTTGGAACAGAAGTATCTCATACTGCAGTTAGAAATAAAACAATTCCAACATTAATGCTACAAAAATCAAATGATTTAGAGATCTATATGTTCAAAATAATTAAATTACTAATAGGCAGAAGAAAATTATACTTTACCAGAAATATAAGTCTTTTGTCTGTAAGAGATCAGCTGTATAACCCAAGGGATTTTGCTACCCTTCCTTGATTTTTCCATTCTTTCCTTGTTCTTTCCTTTCAATGATGTCAAATGACATTTTGTTTATGATGTTACCATAGCACCATTTTCTATAGGGCCATATTGGACTTTTGATATAATTACCACAAGGGGGTAATGTAGTAAAAATTTTGGAATGTTTCTTAACATGTCAAAAATCTTGCCAAATAACCTTTGACGTAAGTTTTAACGCATAACAAACTATGATAAGATGTCTCTGTCATGACACATATGTCAGACTTTTTTGTCTCTCCTTTAAAATATTTTGGTTTTGAGAACGTTTGGATAAGGCCATTAACTTCTCACATACCTTGAAAGTATGGTTACGAGAAACACACTGGCTATTCATAAATATTACCACTGATAATGTTCTCTTGTATAGTTAACCTTATACCTAGGATTTTAAGCATAAACCCTTCATATCAATAATATAGACTAATATATTTCAATGATTAATATTCAACAATAGCTATGAATATTAAAAAAATACGTAAACCAAAGATATATGTAAAATTATTCAATGAAGTAAGCATATAATCTCTCCAATATAATGTAATAATAAAATAATTTGATTGCTAATACAATTATTTGTACTGAATAAGGTTTGTATTTTATAAAACAGCTTTTGAATAAGCCCCATTTTCTCAGTCATGAAAAGAAAAAAATATATATGTTTCTGTTCGTAGTTCAATTGAAACATGAGTCATTAGTCTTCCTATAACATAAACACTGGCCTAATGGCTAGTTTCGTATCTTGTCTGGTGGTCAGGAATTTATGATCTGGGAAAAACTAAGACAAGACTCTCTTAAAGTCTCCTTGTAAGAAACCTTGTTTAAAATCATGAACTCGTATTAACCTTAAAATATGCTCATTTATACATATGAAAAATATACTATGCAGAGGCCTTAGAAATTTTAACCCCAATAGTTCTGACAGCACAGACTCTGAGAACTGGAGGAACTGGATAAAGATTTGGGGCCTGTATGCCCAAACCAGCCTTGACTGCTTCACCCCCCCCCCCCCAGACTCGGAGCAGATGTTAACATCAACTCAAAACAACCTGATGCTGTAGTCTCCTGCTATAATCTGTTTGTTTATTAAGGTGTCTTTCTGTCATGGTATAATTCCCAATTCTTGGGTGCAATATTCATCTATAATACCTGGTTTCTGGTTTCAGAGTTGAGGGGGCTGTATCTTTATGGAGGCACCCAGGCTGGGTGCCAGGCCGTCGGGCACAAAATTTATTTTCCAAATGTTGTGTTTTCACCAGAACAGGAATAGAGGGCAAACCTTCCAATGGGGGACGCTAGTTCTGGTGACAACCAGGGATTCTGTCACTTTGGAGGGACTTCCTTTCAGTTTCAGCTATGGGACAGGAAGTGAAGGGAAATCTTTCTAAAAGGCCACACATGGAAAAAATAAAACTGACCGGGGTAATAACTCTTGCTTACTCTATCCAAGATGGAGGGGGGTGGCCTTTAATTCTACTGTACATAACAGTCTAAAGAGTGACCCAATGAAACTCAAGTTTACTCTTCTTCCCTCTGAGTGTTTCAATTATTTTCTTGTTCTACTTCTGTAGAACTTCATAATAAAAATATGATGATCTATGGCAAGGGTCTCCAAACTTTTCAAAACAAGGGCCACGTTGTAATCAATTATGTAAAAATGAATGAATCATCAGTGTCCCCAGCAGAGTTTTCCCATCAGTGTCCCCAGCAGAGTCTCCTGTACATGTACATATGCAGATTTATGCCCATTTGCCTCTTGTCACTGTTCGAGCCGACCTCGGCTCTCCTGCACCTCCCGACTGCTGCACATTGCTACACATGAAGGCTGTAAGGTGGAAAGATTTATAATGTAAACAGCGGGTGGGAAGCCAGGAGGTGCCATGCTGATGGTGTCGCCTACTAGCATCCAATCCTCAGCACAGCAGCCAATCCTCTGGCAGCACGGGAGGTTATGGGGGGGCTTTGTGTCCAGGACCTGCCAGACATACTGCCGATAACAGCAGCTGCTCTTAAAAGCCAGCAGATCGGCAGTGCTGTGTTGGCAGAGTCTGGGTAGGCTGCAGGCTGGACAAAACACACCCGCGGGGCCGGGGTTTGGAGACCCCTGATCTATGGCATTCAACCACAAGGGTATTGTTTAGCTCTTCCGGAATCCTGCCTGAATTACATTTCTGCTTTCCAAACAATTTTGCTACATAGATTGGGCGAAGGGAACCGCGCATTCATTTAAGGCTTGCCAATTCCTTAATGTCTTGCAGGACAGTTTTATGGGTCAGATGGTAGATGCACCAACTAGAATACTGGATCTACTGATTACCAACAATACAGACCTGATCATGGATGTGGAAATACAGGGCAATTTAGGTAACAGCAATCGCAGGTCAATTAGTTTCACAAATCACACAAATAGGAAACATAAAGGGAATACAAAGACACTGAATTTCAAAAGAGCCAACTTCCCTAAACTACAAACCTTGCTAAAAGGCATAAATTGGGATAACATATTAGGAACAAAGAACATGGAGGAGAGATGGGTTTGCTTTAAGAGAATATTAAATAAGGGCATTAGCCAATGCATCCCATTGGGTAATTTTAAAAGAGCGAACAAAAGTCCTGGATGGCTTGACTCCAATGTAAGAATGCATATAAAGGCAAAGGAGAAGGCCTTCAAAAAATACAAGGTTGAGGGATCATCCTCAGCATTCAGACTTTATAAAGAATGCAACAAGAAATGTAAGGGTGCAATTAGGACGGCTAAGATAGAAAATGAAAGACACATAGCGGAGGAGAGCAAAAAAAAAATCCCAAGAAGTTCTTTAAGTATGTAAACAGTAAAAAAAGGAAGGACAGACCATGTTGGCCCCATAAAGAATGAGGAAGGACATCTGGTTACAAAGGATGGGGAGATGGCTTCAGTAACCAACTGCAGTGTTTATCCTCATGACACAACACAGGAAGCACCTCCATGGTTAGCAGAGGACAGAATTAAAATTGGACTTGAGAAACTTAACATTAATAAATCACCGGGACCAGATGGCTTGCATCTGAGGGTACTTGGGGGAACTCAGTCAAGTGATTGCCAGACCAGTGTTCCTAATTTTTACAGTCTGACTGGAATGAACCAGCTTATTGGAGAAAAGGGAATGTAGCACCAATTTTTAAAAAGGGCCCAAAATACATCCCTGGGAATTACAGACCAGTTAGCCTAACATCAATAGTATGTAAACTCTTGGAGGGGATGATGAGGGACTATATACAAGATTTTAGTGATGAGAGCGGTATCATTGGCAGTAATTGGCATGGATTCATGAAGAATGGTTTGGCAAGAACGAATCTACTAACCTTCTATGAGGAGGTGAGTTGCCATTTAGATAAAGGAAGGCCTGTAGACATAGTGTATCTGAATTTTGCAAAAGCATTTGACACAGTTCCCCATAAACTTTTACTGTACAAAATAAGGTCAGTTGGCATGGACCATAGGGTGAGTACATGGATTGAAAACTGACTACAAGGGTGAGTTCAGAGGGTGGTGATAAATGGGGAGTACTCGGAATGGTCAGGGGTGGGTAGTGGGGTTCCCCAGGGTTCTGTGCTCGGACCAATCCTATTTAATTTGTTCATAAACGACCTGGAGGATGGGATAAACAGTTCAATCTCTATATTTGCAGACGATACTAAGCTAAACAGGGCAATAACTTCTCCACAGGATGTGGAAACCTTGCAAAAAGATCTGAACAAATAGGGTGAGCAACTACATGGCAAATGAGGTTCAATGTAGAAAAATGTAAAATAATGCATTTAGGTGGCAAAAATATGAATGCAATCTATACACTGGGGGGAGAACCTCTGGGGGAATCTAGGATCCAAAAGGACCTGGGGGTCCTAGTAGATAGGCTCAGCAATGGCATGCAATGGCATGCAATGCCAAGCTGCTGCTAACAAAGCAAACAGAATATTGGCATGCATTAAAAAGGGGATCAACTCCAGAGATAAAACGATAATTCTCCCACTCTACAAGACTCTGGTCCGGCCGCACCTAGAGTATGCTGTCCAGTTCTGGGCACCAGTCCTCAGAAGGATGTACTGGAAATGGAGCGAGTACAAAGAAGGGCAACAAAGCTAATAAAGAGTCTGGAGGATCTTAGTTATGAAGAAAGGTTGCGAGCACTGAACTTATTCTCTCTGGAGAAGACGCTTGAGAGGGGATATGATTTCAATATACAAATACCGTACTGGTGACCCCACAATAGAAATAAAACTTTTTCGCAGAAGAGAGTTTAACAAGACTCGTGGCTACGTAGAGGGTTCTTTACTGTAAGAGTGGCAAGGATGTGGAATTCCCTTCCACAGGCTGTGGTCTCAGCGGGGAGCATCGATGGCTTCAAGAAACTATTAGATAAGCACCTGAATGACTGCAACATACAGGGATATACAATGTAATACTGACACATAATCACACATAGGTTGGACTTTATGGACTTGTGTCTTTTTTCAACCTCACCTACTATGTAACTTATGGAGAGTAAGTAAATGCACTTGAAGTGATCAAATGTTTTATTTTGTCATTTAAAAAAAAAAAAAAAAAAAACTGTCTGGAAAATGGACACTTACCATAAAACTGCTGCAGCTTGAAGAAAAATCTATACTGTGAAAAATATTTGACGTCTTTCAGCCAGGATTTTTACTTTGTAGTTTATACTGTAAATAGGTGGCGAAAGAGCCTCCTATCAGGTTTTTATTTAGCCTGTGACAGATTTCCACTCAGTGACACCCCTGTAAGAGAAAAGGGGAGTCAACAGGACACACAGCATTAAAATTTGGCTGAGGTTCTAAGGGTGTTTTTGTTGCCAGTTTTAAGAAACTATTTGGTTGGGCTTTAAAATCGAGCTAGAATTCACAAATGCTCACCTCCCAGAGATGTGATGTCTGCATGTTCCTTCAATGGTGCTGACATCTTCGTCCTGGCTTCTTCCACATGTGGGGTCTTCAGCTGCTTTGATGGGCCAGATGACATAACTCCCATGCATAATGACCCGATGTCATTGGTTTGCAGCTTTTGTTTTGAGTTCATAGTGCGTGATTGGGTCCACACTCAGAGTAGGAGAGGCAAGAGATGTTAATATGGGCGTAAGACAGCCATACTTGAACTGAACTTTGCCCCGTTTAGTAGGGACCAGCCAAATTTTGATCCATGTATGAGCAGGGTGGTTGTACAGAAGCCAATATCTCTCTCTCATTCTCTCTCATTCTCTCTCATTCTCTCTCATTCTCTCTCATTCTCTCTCATTCTCTCTCATTCTCTCTCATTCTCTCTCATTCTCTCTCATTCTCTCTCATTCTCTCTCATTCTCTCTCATTCTCTCTCATTCTCTCTCATTCTCTCTCATTCTCTCTCATTCTCTCTCATTTTTCAGTGAGTTGAATGAAAAACAAAAAATCCATCTATGGGCTGCATTAGGCCTCATGTGCACTGTGCTGGTAAAGGGACTTTCAGAGGCAGTTGGATGCTTTTTTTTTTTTTTCAGCTACCCCTGAAAATAAATGAGTTCAGAATGTTTAGAGGTGCCCTATTTTTTTTTTTTTTTACATTACAAAACTTAATGATAGCAAATGATGAAGAAAACTAAAAAATATTTTAAAAGCTTTTAATTGCTTGCAATGCTTCATAGACTATTTATATACCCCTAATGAGCCCATGATCCAATACAGCACTAGCATTGCTGTTAGCCAAAGTAGAATTGGAATTTGACCTATATGTTAGATTTGAACCAGATGACCCCACCATTGAGCTTGACCCCGGATCTTGATCAAACCTAGTTGCATGAAATTTAATATCTGGCTTTTTTAATTTCCTCACATATGCTCATTATGGGATTCATAGTAAAAAAATTACCAAAATGGAGGTAGTTACAAGTACACTGCTACACTCTCAGCTGCTGCTGCTACTCACTCTGGTCTCGAAGAATGGCTGAAATGGTTAAATATTTTTTTTTTTTTTTTTTGCGCTTTGGGAGGGTCTTATGTCTTAAATTAACGCACCTAGACATGAACGCGGCTAAAGGGGCGTTTTTTTAAAATGCCGGTTTAAAACAGTCAAAAATATGGTTCAGAAGAGGTTGCCTCAGTGTCCCGTGGTCATTGGGCCTTAGAGTGGTGACCTCTCTCTACACTTTATTGCACCACCCAGCGATGATGATTATTGGGCTGTAGTACTGACTGGTGATGAGCTTAGGTTTGGGCTTGGGTTTAGTCTGAAGGTGGAAGTCACTGCTGGGTGAAAGAGCTGGGAGCAGGAGACTCCCTGCCCGGGAGATGATGTGCACAAAGGGTCAGGGATTCTTTTGACATGACTGACCTTATATGAGCACATGGCAATATTAAGTCCACAATGTTATGAGCATCCCTCCACTTTGTATACATGCAGTTGGGGGGGCTTCCTTCTGCATAATCCCAGCAATGACTAACTACCAATTTCGGATCAAACCCCAGTTCATCCCTAGTGCTGACACGATGGCCTGCCTGGTTATTTGGACATGTATATCTTTTGTGGCCCCCGATGCTCTCCCAGCGCCAGGGCCACAAAAGATATATATGCCTTGGAGGGGACAGGGAGGAGGCGGGACGAGCACCACACACACGTGCACACACACGTACACACACACAATTTCCTGTTTAAGGGGGTCCCGTCTCCGGCGCTGCCATTGGACAACTGTTCTGTCCATCAAAGGAGGCGGGACTTTCTATTAAAGAGGCTCCCGTGTAAACTGGAGTTTCTCCTGTAGGTAATCTTTGGCGCTCGTGAGTGCATTCATGGCAATGGTGGGTGCTGCATTCATGGCAATGGTGGGTCTGCAGATGGGCACTTGTGAGGCTGCAGATGGGCACTGACCCTTATTTTGCTTCACAGTTCTTTATCTTAAAATGTTTTTTTTTTTTCCCTGAAACTTCCCTCTTAAAGTGAAGGTGCATGTTATACGTCAATAAATATGGTATATCCAAATAACACAACCGAGCTCCTCTCTTTACTCACACACAGCCACAAAGGCAAGAGAACTCCTGTTGGGCAGTGTATATTAGTGCTCGTACAAACACCGAATTTTAATGGTTCAAAGAATGTCAGGCAAAATGTTCAGCCCTCCACGCATGTTCACTTCATCAAATCTGGCCCTCTTTGAAAAGAGTTTGGACACCCCTGCTTTAAAGCTTTGCCCAAATATTTAGGTTGTCATTAAAGATTTACAAGTAAGTAGCAGTTGCACTTGCACAGAAATGTAGGATTTAGCCTCCCTGCCTGGCGGAGGACATCAATCGGCCCCAGAAACTCCTATCAAGGGCTTTTTGGATGCAGCTATTCAGTGACAGGAAATAAGCTGCAACTGGATAATGCACACAAGTACATTTTGTGACGTCTTGTTGTAAGCTATGACTATGATGAATTTTACCAAAAAAAAAACTGGAAGGGATGGTATTGTATCTTGTGTAAGTAATATATTTACATTTTATTTTAGCACAAATCAGCGAGCTCTAACCTCAGACACGATGGAGGAATCGTTTCTCGACTGTTCAGTGTCGTACAAAGAAGAATAGGTACGGCTCCCCCTTCTTCTTCTCTTTTTTTTTTTTTTTTTTTTTTTTACATTTCTTCAGTTACTTCCTGTTTTAGCCAAAAAATACTGATTGTATGGCTGGCCTAATGCCGGCCATACACGGTTCGAATTTCAAAAGACTTTTCTTTCAAAAATCGTATCCTAAGAATTTCCGTACGAATTTCGCACCATTAGTAGGCTGCAGCAACGGCCAATTTTTCGTGCGGCAATCAAATTTGAGGAATCGGACATGTTGGAAATTTTTAGCAAAACGAACTATTTTCTAATCAATGATGGGAGAATCGTGCGAAAAATGTAATACGAAGAGAAAATTTACGGAGAGAAAAGAATATTCCTGGCCACAAATTCTTTTCTGTAGCAACATGAGGTGAAATTTTGAAGGCTTGGTCGGCTGAACTTCGAAAATCAATGGTGGCATCATCGGATCACAAAAAAAAGAACTTTCTGATTTTGAAAAGAAAATTTGTTCGAACTTCGACCATGTATGGCCTGCTTTAAAGGTATAAAGAAGAATTCCAAGTATAGATATTTTTATAGTTATTGATCCAGCTTAACTATTCATATACTATACCTGTGAGACTCTCTAGAAGCTGGAAATCACTGCAGTAGACACAACTACTACTACAGCGATCTCAACTAGCTTCCATACCAAGCGTGTGCTCTGCTGCATTGTGAACACGAGGAGGTCACTTGCTTGGTAAAGGTGCCATTCAGGGATCATTTTCTCAGTAATTAGAAGGCATTCTATGATTGGATGAGGAGGAGAGGGAGGGTGGTGATATCACGCTCTCCACCTTGTCCAATCTACACAGGCTACCTCCAATGTTCACTATGAAGCAGGGCAGCTGCACAGCACGGGACCCAGAAAGCAAGTGGAGATCCCTGGAGTAGCGGTGACAATGTAACTATGCAAAAATATCCATACCGGAAATTCTTCACAGCAGCCATATAAACCCCCCCCCCCCCTCGGGCTCTCCCCCTTTTCCATCAGCATATTATACACCACCCCTCACTGTTTAGTAGCCATACATACCCCCAGTCTTTAGTTAAACTACAGGCTGGTGGCTCCTGCAGCTATCCGTGACAGTGTGTACAACCAACAACAAATGGACACACCTCTGGATTGAGTGTGGACTCTGGTACTTATAAGGGTGGTGGGGGGGTTTGAGGTGCACACTACTACCTAAACATTTTATACCTTGATGCATGGAATGCATTAGAGTAAGAAACATTTAGGCTTTAGAACCACTTTAACCCTCAAAAGCCAGCAACTTTGTGCCCCAACAACGTACATTGCACGCACTTGTGGGTTGGTCCCATTCACTTGAATGGGTTGCATTTTGGTGGCGCTGCTGCCCACTGAACACCATGACGTATACTTTTTTGCTACGAAGCAAAGCGGCTGCGGCAACCCACCCCAGCCCTGGACGTGCGGGCTGAATACCAGCTGACATCGGCCGGTGCAAAAAAAAAGGCTTGACATTGGGTCCGTGTGTATGGCAAGCTGGCCGTTTGGATGAGCATGCTGGAAAACCAGCAGCCGACCGACTCCTGATCAGCGCTCTCAGCCAATGGTTGAGAGCGCTGACCGGAGTGTTCTGGGGGGGGGGGGGGGGGCGTGCTGGGGAGATTGCTATACTAGCGTCGGATCGTTAGGACAGTGGCTGACAGTTGTTTTTGAACGGAAAAAAATGGTGTGCACCAGGCTTAAGGTGGCACAGCTCAAACGCCTATTATAATATTATTATTATTTTTTTTTTTTTTTTTTTTACTGCCCTCAGGGCACATGTGTTAACAAACTCTACTGTAAATGTCTCATCTGCTGCAGTCATTGGCTTGGACTTGGAGGCAAGTTTCTCATGTTCAAATAAAGCTAATTTCTAACATAGCGGAACTCCGCCGAAATTTTTTTTTTAAGTCAGCAGCTACAAATACTGCAGCTGCTGACTTTTAAAACATGGACACTTACCTGTCCAGGGCGCCCGCGATGTCGGCACCTGAGGCCGAACCGTCTCTCGGTCCTCGGGTGCTGCCGCCTCCATCTTCGGTAAGGGAATCAGGAAGTGAAGCCGTGCGGTTTCACTTCCTGGTTCCCTACTTCGCATGCGCGAGTCGCGCAGCGCAATACGGCTGGTCCCTGCTGTCTCTGGGACCCGTGTGTTTCCCAGCAGACAGCAGGGGGGGGGGGGGGGACCGGAAGTGGCATAAATGACCGCAGATTCTGCGGCTATCTATGCCGGAAGTGTGTACAGATACCTGTAATATACAGGTATCTGCACCCCCCTCCCCCCTGAAAGGTGCCAACTGTGACACCGGAGGGGGGGAGGAAACCGATGAGTGGAAGTTCCACTTTTGGGTGGAACTCCTTACAAATGCATTTATCAATTTAAAAACCTACCATTAAAAAATACACACTACAAAGCACTGACTATGCGGTAAATGGTATACTTTTTTAAAAAAAAAACAAGCAAAAAACAGACTTCAGAAAGGATTTAGCAAGGAAGGATAAAAGGGGTGTCCTAATGGAGCGCTGCACAGAGAAGTCAAATGAATTATCCGGCACTACAGAGGGAGATCTGGGGAATACTGATGTGCTGTAATGGGAAGAGACATCTAGGTAATGGAACAGGAGTACGCTGTAATAGGGGACACATTGTTACAAGATAAAGTTACCATTTGAGGAAGTCGGAATAGTCAGCTCTGCTTTGATCCACAATGGCCCCAGACTCTCATGTCCTAAATGACATTCATAATGCAGAGGAAATTCTCTATTGTATTGCATTGTCACATATACACCGATCCACCATATAAACAGCATGTAATAGTGAATAAATACAACATTCTACTGAGAAGCTGTCTGCTGCCTGTGTATACATTGTATCATTTTTTACAAAAAAAGCTGTACTTTTTTTTTTTTTTTTCTTATAATTAAAAACAATCCTTGAGCAGTGAAGTGAGGTAAAGATAATGTCATCAGTCTGCTGCAGGTAGGAAGAAGCGTTTCCTCAGTCCCTTCCCCCCCCCTTCCCCAGTGATCTGACGTCAACATTGTAATGTTGTAGCAAGTGAGGGTGAAAAGCTGCAGCAGGGTCTGATCTGTGAACAAAGAATAGATGGGATTGGTTTACTAAAACTGGAGAGTGCAAAATCTGGTGTAGCTTAGCTGTGCATGGTAGCCAATCAGCTTCTAACTACAGCTTGTTCAATTAAAAACCTGGAAGCTGATTGGTTTCTATGCAGAACTGCACCAGATTTTAAACTCTAGTTTTAATAATCAGGATTTACATAAGTTGGCCCCCTCTGAACAAATATCTTAAGCCTTGTACACACTATTATGCCCTGTACACACGATCGGACTTTCCGACGGAAAATGTGCAATCGGAGCGTGTTGTCGGCATCTCCGAGCGTGTGTGGGCTCCATCTGAACTTTTCCATCAGAATTTCCGACACACACAAAATTTGAGATCTGGATCACAAAATCTGTTGTCGGAAATTGCTATTGTGTGTAGACCATTCCAACGCACAAAGTTCCACGCATGCTTGGAATCAAGCAGAAGAGCCGCACTGGCTATTGAACTTCATTTTTCTCGGCATGTTGTATGTCAACGCATTCTTGACGTTCGGAAATTCCGTCAACTTTGTCCGACCGTGTGTATGCAAGACAAGTTTGAGCCAACATCCAGTCAGAAAAAATCCATGGATTTTGTTGTTGGAATGTGCGATCGTGTGTACGAGGCTTTACTCTTCTGTACAACCCAGCGGGTTGAACGAAGACAAAAAAACAAATACCTGACAGCTCAGGTCAGAATCGCTGTACTAACCATCCGCTGTACTATTGTGTTCTGGGGGGATGTCCCCCTCGCCAGAACACTCCAATCAGCGATTTCAGCCATTGGTTAAGAGTGCTGATCGGGAGCCGATTGGCAGACCTGTTTCGGTCATGAGCCTTCTGAATGGCCGGCTTCTGTTGGACTGACTCCAATACACACGGGCCAAATGTCAGCCTATTTTTCTATTGAATCAGCTGAGGTCACCCATTTGGCCTGTGTGCACTGAGCTTTAGTCTAGGATGTAGCCACTGACCCTTGATGTCTGAATAATGATCATGCTGTCCTTGTGGAAAAAATGTGTGATATGTGACAGGTAATACAACCCAGTATGTCCTACGTATGGCTTATCTTCACAAATCTGATGCTAGGTCCAATTTTATATATTCTTATTTAGCACCCTGGTGTTTAGGCAGGGTTGGTCACAAAATTTAGTTTGCCTTCTAGTAAATGTTCTGGTTAATTGTTAGAAGATCCACTGATCCCTCTCTAATTCTGGAGTTGCTGCACCTTTTCGCTTCTGTCACTGGGTGGCACTGTTGCTGGTGACATTAGATTGACAAGGGTCTAGCAAGGTCAGATTATGAATGGATGGGGTGTCTCAGCCAGTTGGCAGTTTTTTGGGTTTTTTTCAAATATACATTTTTTTTTTTTTTTTAATGTTTTTTAGAAAAAAGTCAGGGAGGTAACCATAACAGAAAACGTACATGGGTAATTACTTCGATAACAGCAGGCTATATGTCCAGCCTTAAAAACACATCTGTAATAGCAATGAGACCTGTGCTAGCACTGTCAATGACATTGTTTGACACACAACACTGGCATCATGAATGATTGAATGAGAAATGTCATAATATCACCACATTTAGAAACCCAATTGAACTGCCTGAACCCCGAACTGCGTTAAATTGGAAAAATACAGAAAAGATAAAAAAGGGGGGAACACAATGGCTCCAGAGAATAAAAATAAGAAAAATAGTAGCCAAATAAATGAAAGATAAGACATGAGTGGGGGGTGAAAACCCAGAGGCGGTGAGCATGTCACCGCTTCAGTTAGCTATCGGGCCTGTATTCATTCGCTCCTCATGCCCCGAGCAGGGATGTACCTTCATCGGATAGAATAAACCTATTCTATAGCCTCCATGCCTTAGAATGTTTTTCCTGTTTATTTTGGGCCGTAAGGGCTAAGTCTTCTAATTTTTCTCCACTCCGCGCAACCATGTCCCAATAGATGGAGGTGTGCTTTTTTTTTTTTTTTTTCCCCCCCACGAGGGGAATGCAGGATTTAGCGGCATTCAACAAATGCCACACTATTGATTTTTTTTTTTTTTGGTAGCTTTTTGTCGGGATCGTGGTAGCGTGGAGTAGAAGGAAAGCGACCATCTGAAATGTCGTCCAGAAAGGTTGCAGCAGAGGGCAGGAACAGATGTGGAGGAGCGTCCCGTCCGTCTGGCATCTCCAACAGTTGTCAGTGGTGGTTGGGAAATACTTGTGTAATAACTGAGGGGTATAATACCACCAAGTCAAAATCTTATAGTTAGATTGCGCAATGAAGTGTCCTTCTAAAACAGGCACAGCAGTCATTAAATGGCGGTCCGTGCACGGACCGAGCGGTGCTCTTGCCCGGACCGCCAGGCCGCCAGTCACTGGGTTGCTGGGACTGTGGGTTTCCCAGCAACCAGTGATGTTGCGGGTGTGTGCTCTGCCTCCTGACCACGGCTCTCACTCCCAGTCTTCTGTCACAAGAGTGCCTGGCCGGGTGAGACATCACGTGCATGCTCCGCCCCATCCCCCTGCTACTTGCGGCTCCCGGTTCCTGCCTGACTCTCAATTGCAGCTTTCCGCTCCACTGCAGCCTGAGCTCAAGGTATGTGGGGCACATGTTTCCTAAGCTGCAAACTGATGGGCATATTTTTTTGTTAAGGAGCACACTGATGAGCATATTTTTTTGTGTCCATCAGAGTGCCCTTTAACATAAAATGAGTCCATCAGCATGCGTCTTATTTGCTCTGATGGGCATGTTTTATTTTAAGAGCAACACTAATGGGCACATTTTATGCTAAAGGGCACACGGATGGGCACATTTTGTTATGCCCATCAGAGTGCCCCTCAACATAAAATATGCCCATCAGCCTGACCCTTAACATAAAATAAGTAGCATGCTGATGGGCACATTTTATGTAAAGGGGCACTCTGATGGCCATATTCTATTTTAAGAGCAACACTGATTGACGCATTTTATGTAAAGGGGCACGCAGATGGGCATATTTTGTTGTGCCCATCAGCATGCAAGCTTATTTTATGTTAAGGAGCACTCTGATGGGCACAACAAAATATGCCCATCAGACCATTGCCAGTAAATGAACCCCTTTGTGCTGCATAAATGGCACCAGTGTCAGTGTTACACTGGTGCCACTAATGCAGCACAAAGGGGTTAATTAACTTTCACTGGTCGCTAATTGCTAACCAGTGGCAATATATTAACCCCCTCTTGCTGCATTTTACAAATTGAGTGTGAGTGAACTCTGTTTCTATCGCATTAAACCTAATTGAATTTGTATTGTTTTAAGTATATTCTTGTTTTGAAACTACCTTGATTCTTTCTTAAAAACGGGGAGGGGGGGGGGGCGTAGTTTGCCATTTTCTTCCTCGGCACCAAATGGCCTTGTCCCAGCACTGCCTGCAAAAATTAAAAGTCAGCAGCTACACATACTGCAACTGCTGACTTTTAATAATGGGACACTTGCCTGTCCTGAAGTCCAGCGATGTTAGCCCTGCAGCTGATGTTTCCATCAGCTGTCAGGTGCTGTCGCCGCCATTGCCGGTAAGGGAACCCGATAGTGAAGCATTACGGCTTCACTCCAGGTTCCTACTGCAAATGCGCGAGGCACCGCTGCACTCTCCTACTGGTCCGGCGGCGGAGGAGGGAGCCGAACTGCTGATGTAATTCGCCGCGGCCTGGGCTCCCAGAAGAGTGGGTAGGGTATCTGCTCCCCCAAAAGGTGCCAAATGTGGCACTGGAGGGGGATGGAGACAGATGAGTGGAAGCTCCACTTTTGGGTGGAACGCCGCTTTAAGTTTGCCAAATACTGCTTGAATTTTGGCAGATTTAGCAGGAGTTTGTGCCATGGGTAACACTGTTGGAAACCACCTGGCTTAACAAATTGAATTTTTTTAATTGACTTTTGTTGACGGATCTGGGTGGAAAATTGTTGGCCAAACAGTGACTGCATCCAATCACCTGCAGGCACCTGCTTGGGTATTCTGACAGCTGTGGGTGCCAGCTGTTAGAATACAAAAGCTGGCGGGAAGATTCCTTCATCCATGCTGTTTAGCAATGATGGAGGAATCTAGTTGGTTTCTGAACAAGAGAACAATATGTATATGGCTAGTTTTAGACTGCTGACGGCATGTATCAAGACCATATAGGGGTGAGGGGCATTATCTCTGCTTGGCTTCCAATGAAGATACTTTGAAGCCTCAAACTCTGCTGCCAACATTGAACTTTGAAGTGGTTGTAAACCCTTACATATACCTACTGATTTGACTAGGCTAAAGGTGATACACAGAAATGAAACAAATCCTCTTAAAATGTACCTGTTTATATGCAACCCTCTGTGTTGTCGCCCGCTGTGTGGCATCTCTTATATAGCCATGGGGCGTGGACATCCAACGACTTCACCCGGAGAGCCCACCCCTTGTGACGTCATAGCTGAATGTAAAAAAAAGCTCAACTGATGACTCCGGTTGTTAAGGATGCGACGGCCAGCTTCCCAGCCCCTTGTTTAGCAACCAGCTATATACAGTGTTAAAATTAAAAACCACAAAACGCATAAAAAAATCTCATCACAAACACAACACTTGCGTTTCTGGTTCGGTTCCATTGAAATCTATTACCCGCAAATCACAGAAAAAAAGTCCCTGACCTTTTCCAAAAACGCACCGGCCCAAGTCTACTTAGATGTAGACTTGTACCATAGGAAACCATGTTAAATGGACTGTAGTGCATTTCTGCAAACTGTAAAACGCACTGAAACGCATAGGTGTGAACCTAAGGTAAAAGGCTAGCTTTGAAAACTAGTGGAATTTCCAAGGTCAAATCATTTTTTTTTTTTATACAGTGTCTGCCAATTAACATTTGTATTTGTATCTGCGGTCATCTCATTATGGTTTAATCCTTTAGAAATAAATTATAAGGTCCTTCTATGCAAGCTTGGTTTATGTAAGAGCGAATTATCACATTCGTATACTATGTGTCGCCATATCTGTGCATAAATGGAGTAATGTGACCCCTATAATAAAAAGACTAATAGCTACATATACAGTATATCCAATATTTGAGTTTAACCTAAACCATCCACCTGTTTATTTGATAATGACCGTTTGCCTAATTATTTGAATAATTGCCTAATTGAAGCTCCTTCCTATAAAATGAATCTGGACAGCTCCATCAGTACACCTAGGAGTTACATACAAATGAGCAAGTTCAATTAATTTTTTTGGGAAACCTTTCCTAAAAATAGTGCACAGGTTTAAACTTTAGAGTGCTTGACAGCAGTATATTTTTTCTTTCCTTCCAGTCTTCACAGAGGACGGTAAATTGTGCAAGTTTCCTTTTCGGCTGGGAGGACGTCTGCATTTTTCCTGCATTTCTGGTCTTTCCTTGACGAGAGATTGGTGAGTAATCATCCATGCTTAGGGAGCGTACCTTTTTTTTTTTTTTTTTTTTTTTTTTTTTTTTTTTTTTTTTTTTTTTTGTTTGTATTTTTTATTGATGGGAATAAGCTTGTATGGGGATGGGGTATTCATGGGATGGCGATCTGATTGCAGAAAAATATATTTGGGACTAACTATATACACCTCCGGTATATACAACTCCAGTCTTCAACTCCAGCACATCACTTGCTTGCAGACTATCTCTGCTCAACACCTCCAGCACATCACTTGCTTGCCCTTCCCGGACCAGCTAGCACTGATTTGTTGGCCTAAAGCAGATGCCCTTTGCAGGCAGGGACCACAGGCCACTTTGGTGTAGCAAAAAATTTAGAAAGTCCCAGTGCTAGCTGTCCTCGTGGCTACTGCTCCCAGTACCACCTCTTCAGGCAATGCCAGCCCTCCTGGCTGCAGCTGCCTCTCTCTTCTGCCCCTTCCACCACAGTCCACTGCACTGGCTCTGCGCCCATCCCAGACTGCAATCTCCCAGTCCTCTCCTGACTGTGTCCTCACCAGCCCTCTTGGCTGCGACCTGTTGTGCCTCTCCTGGAGAGTTTGTCTGGCAGTGTTCTCCCGCTGTCCTCTCTTGCTCCTGTGCCACCTGTCCAGGACACCTCTGTCTGTCGTGAGAAGGGTCCTGTCCGCACCCAGGCCCAAGGTCACCCCCCCCGCCAGCCTAACACTCCATCTCCAGCTTCCACCCGAACTACTCCTCCCCAGATGGGCTGACCCTAGGTATTTAAGGAGGCCTGCTCCTTGCCAATCCAGGTTGGGGATAGGCCAGGGCTCCTCAAAACACCCCAAGCAGCACCCCCCCCCCCCCATCTCCAACTTCCTTTCCAGAATATTTTAGAAGGCTCTGGAAAGAAGTGGAGGTCTGGGTGATGCTGCCTGCGAGTCACCAGCTCTACTGAGTCACTCCCAACCCAGATCAAAACACAGCTTGGCGATGTACCTACTCTCACAAAACTCTAGCCATTCTACTTCTAGCGCACTAGAGGGTGCTACAGGAGTTTTATAAAGTTAGGTTAATTGTTATGTATCTCCATTATAACAAACACATTTCAGTTGGCTGATTAAACCTTTCCCATTGCCACCTCCTGGCCCTTTAAGGAGGTTCTAATTGCTGGGAGGCGGGCACTCTGATCATGTGACCACTGTGATTGGCAGTCACATGACTGGAAACTGCCAGTTGCAAGTATTCATCGGGAGCTTTCCGGTACCTGACGGTTACTGTGCTGGGAGCGAGTTCTCAGCACAGTAATGTGTTTACACAGGGATGTATTTATGTGGCCGTTCGGGCGTTAAAGCCTACCCGCCAAGAACTATGTGCGTATGGCCGTCAGGAAGTAGTTAAAATAAATGTAGTATTCAAATGCATACAGAAAGTGCTGTCCGTTTACTTAAAGTAGCATTAACCCAAAACCCAAAAATGTATTCTATTGCAGCTTACCAATCATTAGATGTGGTGGCTGAGTTAGTTTTCAGTTTTTTTTTCGTTTTTCTTTCCCCTGGTGATCAGGCCACTCCTCCTATTATAGAGAGCCCCAACTCTGGATGAATGGGCACATTTGTACAGCAGCAATGTCAGTCTGGGGGGAGGGGAGTGTTTGATGTAATAACCGATTTTAGATACACTAACAAATTGAAGCCAAACTCCAGCTCACACTTTATAAACAGAGCAAACTGTTTTTTTTCCCTTTAGAATAAAGGTTTTACATGAGTAAATAAAAGCTAATCATTGTAAGCACCCTTGCCAGTGTTAAATGTTTTCTCTCATCCCTGTATAACGCAGAACCAGAACAGCTGTGGCTGTTTGATCCCAGGTTCCATTGCCTGATAGGCACACAGCAACCAGGCACACAGTATTTGCCAGTCACTCAAGTTAGAGAGCAGGCTGTGCATGTGTTTTTTAAAAAAAAATTTTTTATTGTGTTCTAGAACCTGGATAGGGCGAGGACAGGGGTGTACCTACAGGGGTCACAATTGCGGTGGGGATGGCTGCATGTAGAGGAACCGATCTTTCCATTTTTCACCTGCGGATCAACTCCTCTATATGCAGCTGCCACTCCTCCTATCCAGCTTCTTTTTGCTGCCCCCGCACCCTTTGTACTCTTCAGTCCCCCGTGCTCTTTTCCAGCCTATCTGTGCTCTCTCCTTGTCCCCCTCATCCCCCACAGCTCTGCTGGGTTCCCCTCTCCCATTGGCTGCTGCGGGGAATCTGTCAGGATGGAGAACAGGGAAGGGGCCAGTAAATGTGCCATTTTCCGGCCCCTTCCTTGTGTAAATGAATAGTTGGTGATCCGTACCGATCACTGACTCCGTTCATAACTGAAACATAGTAAACTGTTTCCTCAATCTCGTTTCTCTGTCTCAAAGAAGGAACATCAGAGGTAAATTTAGACCCCTGATATATCCTCAAAGCCCCCCCCCCCCCCCATGGGGCTCCTACATTATATTTTTTATTAAAAAAAAAAAAAAAAAAAAAAAAAAAAAAAAGAAAAAGTGAAAATATGGTAAAATCAGGTCACAAATAAACTGACACCAGTGGCAGAACTACCAGGGTCACAAAGGTCGTACTTGCAACCGGGCCATGGCGTTCCACCACCAGGCTTGAAGAGAAGGAGCCCTGACAGTTCTAGTTATGCCACTGGGCAAGCGTGGGCCTGGGGATACTCCAATAACTCCAAAACGTGCAATAGAGGGCACTAGTGCTGAACTATTACTTCAGGGTGAAGACACTCCCCTTTGAAGTGTAGACAAAGTGGTATTAAACAGGGATTCCTCAACAGGAATACAGTCCTGAGTGTACTAGTAGTAATGTAAATCTCCCAAAAGAGGCCAAAGAAAGTATCTAAGTCCAGAAGGCTGGTACTCGGTGTGTCCTGAATACTGTGTACTGCAGTATTAGTCAGTTTCTGTACTCCAGTGGCCTGTGTTCTGGATCCTTGGGAAACTTTCTGCAAATGCTCCAGGAGAATAGAACAGAGGTCTCCCAGCCAAGCAGTAGCAAGGACCCCACATAAGAAAAGATTCTTGTAGATGGATTTCCCAGGGATGCCACAGCCCTCAGGCTGGGTCTTACTCCCCCAGGATCATGATGCCTCTGCTCTGGGTTCCAGCCTATTTATACCTGTCCCAGCCCCCTGCTCATCACTCACCAAACTGATCAGGGATTGTCTGGAGAGGCATTAATATCCAGGCTGGGATCTGTGTTCTTCCACCCACTATGTCCCAGCTCCCTGGGATACAGGGGGAAGTAACAGAGCCCACACCAGCAGAGCCCAGAGCAGACCCAACAATACAATTGTTGCTCTCCCTGACTACAGGGAGGCCAAAAACTAGGTGCTACACCTGTAAACTGACACATCTTGAAGAGAGCTTGTTCTTTGAAGAACAGACTTTCTGGCTGGATCGCCAGATGAAAACAGAAAAAACAGCCTAAAAAAGAAAACTAATGCAACCATCACATCTCAGAATTGGTAAGGTGCAATTAAATAAATGTTTGCTTTCTGGTTGGTTTAAACCCCCCCCCCCCCCCCTTTTTTTTTTTCCCTCCTTACTTTTCTCTGGGTTAGCATACCCATAAAACCAGCTTCAGGGGTTAACATCTTTGGATTGTGCAACCTATGGTAACTGGCAAACTGCAGATACCACACCCAATACACTCTAATGCCTCGTACACATGATTGGACATTCCGACAACAAAATCAGTGTTTTTTTTTCCAACGGATGTTGGCTCAAACTTGTCTTGCATACACACGGTCACACAAAGTTGGTCAAATTCCGAACGTCAAGAACGCGGTGAAAGAACGCGGTGACGTATGACGAGCCGAGAAAAATGACGTTCAATAGCCAGTGCGGTTCTTTTGCTTGATTCCGAGCATGCGTGGAACTTTGTGTGTCGGCATTGTGCACACATGATCGGAATTTACGCAAACAGATTTTTGTTGTCGGAAAATTTGACAACCAGATCCCAAATTTTGTGCGACGGAAATTCTGATGGAAACTGTCCAATGGAGCCTACACACGGTCGGAATTTCCGACAAAAGGCTCCCATCGAACATTTTCTGGCGGAAAATCCGACCGTGTGTACGGGGCATTACAGTAGCGAGTAATGCATCTGTACTGCAGTGCACCGCAATGCATATACCCATGCCTTGCAATGTTGTAAAAAAAGTACATTAAAATAAGCTGGGCTGACCTTATGCAGTGTGCTTCAATACAATGCAAAATTATTCAAGGTATAGACATATACAAACTGTTAAGTCAGCTAAAGAATTTCTAATGGTTCTGTACATACTGTATTCTAGGTGTGCTACAACACGTAACTATGACAGAGACATAGAGTGGGGGTATTGTATCACCAACACCAGTTTGGAACTAGGTAAGTCTTTTCAACAATTAAAATGCCCAGGTTTACAATCTTGCAGAACTGTAGTCAGAAGGGCTTGTGAAAAGATCTATTGGTCAGTGCTTGCAGACTTGTATCACTTTTCTGATATTTGCTTTCCTGGTATGCAGGTTGTACATATGCACAGTACAAATAGGTTATTTAAAAAATATGGAACCAGGTATTATAGCTGAGCATTGCACCCAAGAACTAGATGACACTAGCTTAGGTGCAAACTGGAACTGACGTTATTGTAATCTCACACAGAATATATACCACACAAAATCGGATAAGAGCTTTACATTATCTTAACTACCTCAATACAGGGCACTTAAACCCCCTTCCTGCCCAGACCAATTTTCAGCTTTCTGTGCTCTCACAATTTGAATGAAAATTACTCAGTCATGCAACACTGTACCCAAATGAAATTTGTGTCCTTTTTTTTTCACACAAATAGAGCTTTCTTTTGGTGGTATTTAATAACTAATGGGTTTTTTATTTTTTGTGCTATAAATAAAAAATAAAGACCGTACATTTTGTGAAAAATTGCCTTTTTCTTTGTTTTTGTCATAAAATTTAGCAAATTGGTAATTTTTCTAAATAAATTTTCGCCAAATTTTATACTGCTATATATCTTTGGTAAAAATAACCCAAATTAGTGTATATTATTTGGTCTTGGTTAAAGTTATGCTGGCCATACTCTATACAGAAAATTGGCCGAACCCATTTTTGAAAAACGAACGTTCGACCGTGACCGCAAACGATCGTGCCATCATATAATGACCGATAAATTGTTCAGTGGACATGAATAAATAACTTTTTGTTCGTTTTTTTTACATATACCTAGTGCAGAGAGTTCGGACGGGAAACACATTAACCTTGCAATTTATCGTACGTTCGGCAGAAATTTACCAAACTTCCCGTTCGTTTTTTTACCACAAAAACGTCACAAACGATTATCGATTTGTGCCCATTAACTTGCCGAAAAACGAACGAAGTGTCTATACGAACGATTTTTCGGCCGATTTTTCGTATAGTGTATGGCCAGCATTAGAGTCTACAAACTATGGTGCCAATCACTGAAAATTGAAAACATCTGATCAGGCCTTCAGTACATCAGGTGAATCTCAATCCTTGAGGTACTAACAAGTCAGAAAAGTACAAATACTCCCCAAATGACCCCTTTTTAGAAAGTAGACATTCCAAAGTATTAAGTAGCATGGTGAGTTTTTAAGTTGTAATTTTTTTTCCCACAATTCTTTGCAAAAGGAAGATTTGTTCGTTTTTTTTTTTTTTTTTTTTTTCCCCAAAATTGTCATATTAACTGGTTATTTCTCATGTGCATACAACAAATTACACCCCAAAATACATTCTGCTACTCTTACCGAGTATGGGGATACCACATGTGTGGGACTTTTACAGAGCCTGGCCACATACAAAGGCCCAACATTGAAGTAGCACCATCAGGCGATCTACAAGCATTAATTGCACATCTCATTTCTCAACCACCTATTAAACTTTTGAAGGCCCTAGGGCACCAGGACAAAGGAATTGCCCACAAAATGACCCCATTTTATAAAGCAAACACCCCAATGTATAATCTATGAGGCATAATGAGTCTTTTGAACTATTTTTTTTTTCCAGAAGTTTTTGGAAAATGTGGAAAAAAACTTTTTTTTTTTTTTTTTTTTTTTTTTTTTACACAAAGTTGTCCATTTATAAGATATTTCCAACACATAGCAAAAATGACACCCCAAAATACATTCTGCTACTCCTGAGTATGGGGATACCACATGTGAGACTTTTATGAAGCTTGGCCACATACAGGGGCCCAACATCCAAGTAGCACCATAGATAATTTCCTGGCAACCTATCATTTTTGAAGGTCCTTCATATTTCTAACACATAGCATGTACATGCCAAGAATTACAATCCAAAATAAATTCTATTGCGGAAAGGGGAAAAGAAAAAGTATTACCTGTGTTTTTAGTAGTGTCCACAGAAGACACTGGTCCAGGCAGCAGTCAGGGATGTGCTTAGCGACAGCAATAGTAATTATCCAGGCAGGAATATTGTCTATAGTCAGCACAAGGATATTGTCACCACAGCCAAAGCATTTGTCCATAGAAATTGTCCAGGCAGAGACAGCCAGCACAGCCATAATATTGGTCCTGGTACACTGTTACCTGCAGACACTCGGGGGGGCGTGTCCAAGATGGCGACCGGAGCGGACGTGTGGTGAGATGGCTCCGCTGCCTTCCCGGCCTAAAGTCCTGCTTCCCTGCAGACTATTGCCCCTGACCGCTCCAAAACAGCTGCAATCCACAGCGGAGGTAGGTGAGACACAAGGGGAGAGGCTAAGTCGCACCCCACGGACCCTACAGCGGACGCCTGGGACCCGCTGCGGTCGCGCCTGCTGCTAGGCCTAAAATCCTACTCCCGGCCTGAAGTCCTGTATTCCTACAGACTGCTGGCATAGAACGCTCAAAAGACAGCAGCAATCCACAGCGGAGGAGGGTAGGAAATAGAGGGAGAGACTAATATACACCCCACGGACCCCTCAGTGATCACCTGCAGACACTCATTATTGTACCGCTCGCCAGCCCTTCATAAACATATTGCCTCTTGCTACAGCTAATTATTTGCATAGTCCAGGTAGCAGGCAGAGGTGTGGTCCGTTCATGCGGCAGGCAAAGGCATGATGGCAGTAAGTCAGCCGCAGGCTGAGGGCCGCAATCGGGTAAGACCTGTGCACA
The DNA here is from genome assembly GCA_037952925.1 of Lithobates clamitans. Taxonomy (NCBI): domain Eukaryota; kingdom Metazoa; phylum Chordata; class Amphibia; order Anura; family Ranidae; genus Lithobates; species Lithobates clamitans. The sequence continues at coordinate 1,268,393 of JBBGZY010002043.1, read as the reverse complement.
GGGGCACAGGGGTAGAGGCTTCGACCCACCCAAATCTCTATGAAGCCTCCGGACTCCAGACCCTAATCCGGAAATTACAAAACCCGGAGAAAACAAAAAAAATTGTTTTCTTCATCCGGAAAAACTATTCTGGAGCCCCTCACATATGTGAGACCCCTGTGTACTATAGTAGCAGGGCAACAGATCAGTCCAAGCAGTAGGCAGAAGCATAGTCACAAAACAGGCCAGGATCAGTTCACGAGCAAGCAGTCCAAACTGTGGGCAGAGGCATAGTCAAAAAGTAGGCCAGGGTCAATTCACATTGAAGGCAGTGGCATGGTTATTTGGGGAAGCATGGAAAATGATCAGCGAAAATGGGGAAAATATGGGCTAATAATTTAGGGATGTATGATACAGTTCAAAGCATTCACCAATGCAAAGGCCAGGTTAGGAGGGACACTGGGGACCATGGCAGCTGGTATCTTTTCGAAAAAGTCTTCTGCTGCACACGCGACATCTTTTTTGCCGTCTTCGGCCTGCTTCCGATGGTGGAATGTTGTACGGGAAGTGGCGTTCATGAAGTCGGCTAACAGCATCAGAACGAAGGTCTTCTGGGGGGGTCTTTGTTGATAGATGAGGGACGTGACTACTACTTCTATGAATTTTAGGAAGGGGGTGGGGCTTTCTGTGGATTTTGTGTAGACTATGTAGGAATTGTAAATGGCCAAATGGATTAGATAAATTGCTACCTTCTTGTACCAGAATCGGGACCTCCTTATTGACAAATAGGGCTGAATCATTTGGTCATTGAAATCCACCCCCCACATGTAGAGATTATAGTCTTGGACATATGTTGGTTTTTCAATGGGACCTCATCTTCGCTGAACTACAACTGTAGTGTCATCATGAATGGTGGACATGTGCACGTTCCTGTTATCCTTCCACCTCAAGGCCAGCACTTCATTGCATCTCAGTGTTGCTCTTTCCCCCCTTTGCAGCTTTTTGTTCACTATGGATTGTGGGAAGCCCTTCCTATTTTTTTTCTTGAGGTTCCACAGGCCAGGGTTTTTTCGATTATATAGGTGTCTGAAAAGGGGCAGGCTGGTATAAAAGTTGTCCAGGTATATATGATATCCTTTTTTCAGAAGGGGGTAAGCCAGGTCCCATACGATTTTTCCAGTTGTGCCCATGTAGGCCGGGCAATCAGGGGGCTGGAGCTGGGAATCTCTGCCTTCATATATGCGGAACGCATATAGATATCCCGTGGCTCTCTCACAGAGCTTGTAAAATTTTACTCTGTATTTGGCCTTTTTGCTAGGAATATATTGTTTTATTCCTAGCCGGCCTGAAAATGGTACCAGGAACTCATCCACACATATATTCTTCTCGGGGACAGAGTTCTGCAAATTGTTGGGAAAATAAATTTATCAGTGGGCAAATCTTGTATAACTTATTGGAATTTGGATGATTGCGGGGAGGGCACTGGGTGTTGTCATTAAAATGAAAGAATCTCCATAATCATCTCATATCGGGACCTGGACATTGCGGCAGAATACATGGGCATATGTTGGATGGGGTTGGTATGTCCATTTTTTTTTTTTTTTTTTTTGTAAGCCCCATATTTAGGGTGAGGCCCAAAAACAATTTGAACTCCTCCACATTCAAATCTCTGCACTCAAACGGACGGGCATAAGATGATTGGGGGTTGCTGGCAATATACTGCTGGGCATACAAATTTGTCTGGTCCACAATGAATTGCAGCAAAGTGTCGGCAAAAACAGGTGAAAAAATTGATCTCTGTGAAATTTTGGGTGTTGGCCTGCACACCTGGCTGTGCTGTGAAAGGGGGAATAATTGGTGATCCCGAGTTGGAAGGTAGCCATGTTGGGTTGGCAAGACCATCTGGCATGTATGTAGCGGCCCTGGCTCTTGGGGGACGTGACACTCCAGTAGTTGGGGGAGTTGAATTTCCTGTGCTGGTACTCAGGTGTGATGTGGCAGCACTGGTACTGGGCCTGGGCATTTGTGCGCGAGGCCTATCTCTGGCGGCAGCACTGGTACTTTGTTCCTGGGGCCTATTGCTGGCGGCAGCACTGATACTGGGCCTTTGTTCTTGGGGCCCATTTCTGGCGGCAGCGCTGGTATTGGGCCTGGGAATATAATCCTGGTTGCTGGCGGCTTCCTGGTTTCCAGAGTGTCGTGCCCTTTTAGGAGGGACCCATTCTTCATTCAAATAATTACTACTCTTGATCGGTTCAAATGCTGAATTTGATTCGAATCAGAATTGGAATCTGATGAGAACTCCCCGGTGCTCTCATCAGTCAGAGAGGATCTGGAACGCCACCTCACTAGTATATCCTCTTTTGGACATTGCTGTGTGGCGGGTAGCTGTGCGACGGGTGACAGATGGGTGGCAGGTGATGGTCACTGATGGGCTGTGCGATGGGTGGCAGGTGATGATGGTGTGATGGGCGATGGTCACTGGGTAAAAGGCCACGGACGGTGACGGGGCACGGTCACTGATGGGTGACATGGCACGGTCACTGATGGGTGACGGGGCACGATGGGTGATGGGGCACGGTCACTGATGGCAGTCTCTTATGTGACAGGTGCACTTTTATGGGGTGACTGTTGGGTGACAGATGACAATTGGGGGGGGGGGGGGGGGGGATGGGACAGGTGTGGTGTTGGTGCAGACACTACTAAAAACAGATCTGTAACTCGCTGCTCCTGGCTCTTCTCTCCTCACACTGGAAACGGTGTGTGAGGAGAGAAGGGCTAGTGACAGCTTTTTTTTTTTTTTACAGTTAGTGATCGGCTGTGAATGGATCACAGCTGATCACATGGTACACAGCCTTGGCCAATGGCTGTGTACTATCGTCTGTGACGAGCAGTGTTCCTGGGAACACGCTGCCACCGACGTGCACGCGCAGCGCGCTCACGATAATGCGCCGTGCAATGCAGGGATTTACCATTCGTGATCGGCCGTGACTTCATCACGGCTGATCAAGTGGTAAACGGCCATGCCCAGTGGCTGTTCACCCCTGTCGGTGACGAGCGGTGTCTCGGTGACATGCCGCCACCGACAGTACAGGGCTGCGCGCTCACGATCGCGCGCATGCCCTGATTAAACGGGCTTGCGTCATATGACGTCCGCCCAGAACAAGAAGCTTACCGTCCCGGGGCGGTAGGCTAGTGTTTACACAATGCAAACTATGACGGCTGGCCGGCGCGGCTCTCCTTCTTCTAGGTGGATGTCATATAACAGCCCTCCAAAACGACTGCTCTCTCGCGCCCGTGGGGGCGCGCATTGCGGCGATCAGTGGTCAGTCTACACTGATCTTGGTAAATAGACTCTGACGGAGGCTCTTTACCATGTGATTAGCCGTGTCCAATCACGGCTGATCACGATGTAAACAGGAAGAGCCGTTGATCGGCTTTTCCTCACTAGCGTCTGACAGAAGGGGGGGTCTGTGCTTATTGTTTATCAGCGCAGCCCCCTCTCAGATGCCTATCCAGGACCACCAGGATGCCAACACACTGGACCACCAGGTATGCCACCCTAGACCACCAGGGAAATGCCAATCAGTGCCCATCCCCAATGCGTGCCAGTGCCATCAGTGATGCCTATCAGTGCCCAGCAGTGCCGCCTATCAGTGCCACCCATTGTCTTTATTCTGAGAATAATCCAAGCCTTGCTCTCAGCATTTTTTAGGTTGTCCATCAGAGAATGATCTGCTCTCTCCATGGGATTAGAGGCTGAACTGGGCTCTTTTCCATGCTGTGACCGGGAGAAGCACACAAAATCCCCGGTCTCCTCCATGGGCCATAATCAGTGAGTAGAACAAAAGCTCCTGTCCCAATCACCATTAGTGATAAAAAGAGCTCTCATGTCGCACTAGTCGGCAGGCTAGTGTGTTTACCAAGCTGTGCAGCTGGTGCTGTTGAGGACCAAACTGCATTGTGTGGCTGGGGTGTCTAGTACAGCCTTTCTCAATTGGGGTGCTGCGGCACCCTGAGGTGCCGTCTGGGTTTGTCATGGGTAAAGTAAAGGCATGCATGTATACGTGTTTATGTATGTATTTGTGTGTTTAATTATGCATGTGTATGTACAGTGCCTTGAAAAAGTATTCATACCCCTTGAAATTTTCCACATTTTGTCATGTTACAATTAAAAACGTAAATGTATTTTATTGGGGTTTTATGTTATAGACCAACACAAAGTGGCCTCATAATTGTTAAGTGGAAAGAAAATGATAAATAGTTTTCAAATATTTTTACAAATATCTGAAAAGTGTGGCGTGCATTTGTATTCATCCCCCTCTATTCTGATACCCCTAACTAAAATCTGGTGGAACCAATTGCCTTCAGAAGTCGCCTAATTAGTAAATAGAGTCCACCTGTGTGTAATTTAATCTCAGTTTAAATGCAGCTGTTCTGTGAAGCCCTCAGAGGTTTGTTAGAGAACCTTAGTGAACAAACAGCATCATGAAGGCCAAAGAACACACCAGACAGGTCAGGGATAAAGTTGTGGAGAAGGGTTAAGTTTAAAAAAAAAAATATCCCAAGCTTTGAACATCTCACGGAGCACCGTTCAATCCATAATCTGAAAATGGAAAGAGTATGTCACAACTGCAAACTTACCAAGACATGGCTGTCCACCTAAACTGACAGACCGGGTAAGGAGAGCATTAATCAGAGAAGCAGCCAAGAGGCCCATGGTAACTCTGGAGGAGCTGCAGAAATCCACAGCTCAGTGTCAGTACTAGGATCGCTTTTAAGACCCAGCAGAACTCACCTGACACAGCCTTTGCCTGGGAAACAGTGATTGACCAGCTAACCTTTAAATCACCTGTGTCAGTGCTCGTGATACAGTTGTTACCTTTTGAGTGCTACTGCTTGAACCAGCTGATATCTGCTCTGTGTATTTCGTGTATGACCTGGCTAGTTTTGACCCTGCTTGATGGCTTCTGATTCGGTACCGTTTGGACTCTTCTCTACTTGTGTATGACCCAGCTTGCCTAGAATATGCTTTGCCTGATTCTACTGTAGTACCTTCATCTGCAGCGGTAAACTACAAGGTTCAGCCAACACCTACCTTCATCTGCAGCAGAGAACTACAAGTCCCAGCTGACCTGCTCTGCTTATACCTGCTCATGGTATGTGCTCTTGTTCCTTGAACTCTGCATAATCAGCACACCTGAACTGTTACTTGTTATCTGCTCCTAGCCTAATACTCAGGTGGGAGATTCTGTCCACAGGACAACTATTAGTGGTGCACTCCACAAATATATCCTTTATTGAAGAGTGGCAAGAAGAAAGCCATTGTTAAAAGCTATAAGAAGTCCTGGTTGCAGTTTGCGAGAAGCCATGTGGGGGAAACGGCAAACATTAGAAAGAAGGTGCTCTGGTCAGATGAGACCAAAAATGTAACTTTTTTTGCCTAAAAGCAAAACGCTATGTGGAGGAAAACTAACACTGCACATCACCCTGAACACACCACCCCCATTGTGAAACATGGTGGTGGCAGCATCATGTTATGGGGATGCATTTCTTCAGCAGGGACAGGGAAGCTGGTCAGAGTTGATGGGAAGATGGATGGAGTCAAATACAGGACAATCTTAGAAGAAAACCTGTTATGCCGCGTACACACGACCGGTCTTTCCGATGGAGTTCCGCTGAAACGGACTTGCCTACACACGATCACACCAAAGTCAGATCGTTTAGAACGCGATGACGGGACTAGAAAAAGGAAGTTCAATAGCCAGTAGCCAATAGCTGCCCTTGTGTCGTTTTTGGTCCGTCGGAATAGCATACAGACGAGCGGTTTTCCCGATAGGAACTGATTCCGTCGGAAATATTTGAAACCTGTTCTGTTCTTTCTAGGTCCGTCAGAATTTTAGAAAAAAAAAGTCAGATGAAGCCCACACACGATCGGAATGTCCGGAATGATTCCGTCGGACCTTTTCTGCCGGAAAGTCCGGTCGTATGAATGCAGCATTAGTCTGCAAAAGACTCGAGACTGGGGCAAATGTTCACCTTCCAGCAGAACTACCCTAAACATACAGCCAGAGCTGCAATGGAATGGTTTAGATCAAAGCATATTCATGTGTTAGAATGGCCCAGTCAATGTCCAGACCTAAATCCAATTGAGAATCTGTGACAAGACTTGAAAATTGCTGATCAGACATTCTCCATCCAATCTGACAGATCTTGAGCTATTTTGCAAAGTCGAATGGGCAAAAATGTCACTCTAGATGTACAAAGTTGGTAGAGACCAGTGGTGTCTCCAGCTTTCATATTTAGGGGGGGCACATGGGGGGACAGGGCCAAAAATAGGGGGGCAATATAAAATGCAAAAATATATAGATAGATATATCTATCCTGGGGCCCTTTACCCCTTTACTACGATCCCACAACGGCCCTTTTACATGTTCTGCAGTGAGCTCCCTTCCTACTGTTTTGGGGCCCCCCAGGGTGACAGAACAAGAGATATGTCACCAGCATACCAAGAAAATATAAGGGTCCAAAGCAGTGGGAGAACTATCAGGGTTGCAAAGGTTGTCTTGCCACCGGGCCCTGGTGTTCTGTCACTGTGGGGTTCCCCAGCCTCCTCTTGCTGTCCTGCCCCTGCTATTGACAGCGCTGGTCTAGCATTTCTTGGAATTTACAGGCTGGTTCTCCTGTCCTAAGGACGGGACAAATCAGTCTGTTTTTTCAGTAACTGAGTCCTGGTGGAGTCCTTCCTGCAACTCGCTCTTCTCCCTGCCAATGAGGATGCGGGGGAAGGAGCAGATCGGGCGGCCGTGGTTGTGTGAGCGCTCGCATTATGCAGTGTCAGCGAGTAGAGGGAGGGGGGAGGAATCACCCGCAGGAGCTGACTGGGGACGTTCTCCCTCTCAATAGAGACTGTGTTACCCCAGCGGTGGCCCGAGTAAGATGTGGCACATCCGATATGATTACAAACAAAAAGAAATTGCCTTTTTGTAAAAAAATAAAAAAAATAAAAATAAAATTTTTTTTTTTTTGGGGGGGCACATGGTGGGGCCCAGCATAATGTTGGGGGGGGGGGGGGGGGGGGGTCAGGGCCCCCTCTGCTCCCCCCCCTAGGGTCGCCAATGGTAGAGACATCCCCAAAAAGACTTGCAGCTGTAATTGCAGCAAAAGGTGGCTCTACAAAGTATTGATTCAGGGGGGCTGAATACAAATGCATCCCACACTTTTCACATATTTGTAAAAGATTTGAAAACCATTTATTTTCCTTCCACTTCACAATTATGTGCCGCTTTGTGGTGTTCTATCACATATAAAATCCCAATAAAATACATTTACTAAAATCGCATTAAACACTCTGCGCTATCAAAGGTATAAGCATAAAGCCTCTGAACTGGTAAAATTATATCCTCTACACCGTGATACTAATAACGTATAAAAATATATATAAAACAAGTGCTTAATAGCCAAATAAAGTGACAATGTGCATTCATATAGTGATAAAAACTGCGCTATAATCCAGTTTCCACATTCGAGCTCAAAGGCCTCCCTGCACAGCACCTCCAGCTCTTTCTCCCGCTCACTTCCGGGTTATACTGCCATCTGGATATCCCTGGTTTGGTCTGCATACAAGCTTTTATTGCTTGCTTTTTGGTCCTTTATGATATTTGATGATTGCACTTTTTTTGGATTTCTTTGGTGTTGTGATTTTATAACAGGAATCTTTTAGATTTATATTTCTTTATCTCATATGTATGATTTATTCATGTACATTCACATTAAATCTATGGTATAGCGCAGTTTTTTTTTTCTATATATATTTGATATTTTAGGTGTGCATCTCAGTTAAACTGCTGCTCTTTGGGGGGTTTTATTTGTATAGTGGTAGCGCAGTATTTTTTCCATTCATATAGGGATGAAAAATAAAAGAAAAACGAAGGGTTGAAAACAGCCGGTAATGGGATGGTAAGCCGATCTTTCCTAACAGCTAATCTACTAAGCGTGCCGTCCTGTCCCCTTCCCCTACATGTGTTGATACCAGGAAATTTTGTATCTTCCTCAGGGGGTCATCTTTAGTTGTAACATGACAAAATGTGGCAAATTTCAAGGGGTATGAATACTTTTTCAAGGCACTGTATGTGTGTGTTTCTGTATATATGTATATATGTATGTCTGTATGTTACTTTCAATCTCGACCCTTACACTCTGTACGTTACACACCTATGACTCCTCTTCTCTGTGCTTTTACTTTTAATCCTGATCCCTACACGCTCTATAATCAGAACTGCTTTTCTAAGCTAGAGGGACTGCTTTTTACACTGGGGTGCCTCGAGACTAAAAATACTTTTAATGGATGCTTTGACTAAAAAAAGGTTGAGAAACACTTGCCTGGATCATCTTCAGACTTCTCATCGTGAGCATTATCACATTTGAGGAATCTCAGCAGAAGATGCTCTGGTGTGAACAGGGGCTCATTATTTTAGGGTTTTCATGACCTTATGCTAGTTCTACTTTAACAAAATCTACTCTGTTTAGTTTGATATATTTTATATTCCAGGGCTTCTTTTTATATCCAGTCTAATACAGGAGCCAAGTACATATATTCATATGATGACCTATTAATTTCCTAGAAGTTTCTATGTACTGGAGGTGATGATCCATAAATTAAAAGGATTTTGTTTTCTAATTTCATTACAGCAAAGCCATTATATTTTTATTACTATGGACTCCATCCAACTTAGGCAGGATGATAAACTGCCTCATGTCTGCACGTTCGGTGTCAGAGCTGGCTGTGAATGACGGCTCATTACACTTCCATAGGTCATCCATATGACTGGGGACCCCCTGACTGCAGTGGGCATGCTGGCATTGTTAACTGGCTGTCTTGGACCATGTTCACAGTAGTGTTGAAGCCCAGACAGGAATTTCCTCAAAGAAACCTGAACTGGGGTGTAAATCCCAAATTCCACACGCTGGTTTCTATTGCTTGGCTATGGACATAGTGTGCTCACTGTGTTGGTGTGTCTGGGGTCTTTCTGTGCACCTAATCCACCCACCCAAAAAACCTGGATTTTGTTCAACCAATGCTAAACCAGCCTAACGCTTCACTGTAGTCATTCTGCGTTTTTCTTTAAAGTGGACCCGACATGTTTTTTCATTTTTCAAAGAGCACGTTACTACACATGTGCAACGATCGGTTTTCTCACCGGAAAAAGATGAGATTCCGCTCAAGTTTTCCTTGCATACACACGGTCACGCAAAAGTTTGCTGAAATTATGACTGTCAAGAACGCGGTGATGTACAACACTACGGCGAGCCGAGAAAAAAAAAGTTCAATGCTTCCGAGTATGCGTTGAATTGTTGGGATTTTGCACATCGGAATTGCTACAGACGATCGCATTTGCGGATAGGAACTTTTCCCGACTGAAAAATTAAGAACATGCTCCCAATCTTTTGCTGGCTGGAATTCAGCCAGCAAAAGACCGATGGAGCATACACACGGTCGCATTATCCGACAAACTCTCATCGGTCTTTTGCGGGCCGAAATTCCAATCGTGTGTACGTGGCATTACTGCGATTTTATAGCAATATACTTCCTTCTATATTCGTCTATTATATGAAAGTATGAAGCTGTCATTTAAAGTGATATTATTTTTTTCGTGTTTAAAATAGAAAACCTGTTATACTTGCCTGCTCTGTGCTATGGTATTGCACAAAGCAGTCTCTTACCACCTCTTCTGGAAGTCCCCCACCGGCGCCGTCTGCGCCTCCCTCCTCTGGGCTGGGTGCCTCCTCAGAAAGCAGATGGTACCGGTGCATGCGTGCTCCTGAGTCGGGCTGTGTGCGTCTATAGACCTACACGGTGCTGCTAAGCCACACCCCACTCCCCCTTCACAGGAGTTTGACTAATAGCTGCAGGAACCTAGTGCTCCCACTGCTCTAAGGCTGGCAATAGACAGTTCGAATCTTCCTGCTGAACCGGCCTTGATTCGAACCATATCTGGGCAGGCTGACATAACTATCGATCAACTTGGGTACAACCAGCCTGCCAGATGTACTTGCAATTATCACTAGCAGCTGCTATAGCTGCTAGCAATAATCACTGTCTTCTCCTGGCGGGGGAGGAGGGGGGCAGTCTGGGAAGCCAGTCCCTGCCAGGAGAGTACAATGTCTCAGCAGGAGGGATTCCTCTGTCAGCACTGTCTGTGTTGATGGGGGAATCGTGTGAACTTCTTTCCTGCAACACATGGTTGCAGGAAAGAAAGTTGCACCATTTAGGGGCTACCTAAGTGTCTCCAGTGAAACCAGGAAGTGAGAGGAGTATTGCTGCTGCCTGGGCAGCCCTGGGACAGGAGCCAGGTTAGTGGCCTTATTGAGAAGGGACCCTAAAGAGACAAATGTTCCTCCTGCCTGTCAGTTGTCATGTACACTGAGCTGCACATACTCAGCTCAGCGTACATTTATGGCATGGATAGTATGGGGAAAGTTTAGAACTTCTGTTCAATTTAAATGCTGTCTTTGTCTCTACTTGGGAGATTTTTCATGCTGTGTCCTTACTAAAGAGATTTCTCCTTACATTTATGGAACACCTGGACAAAAACTGAAGAGAAGTTAAATCTCTCTTATGGGCACACACAGCAATAAAGTCTTGATAGAGGCTCTAAACCTTCCTTACGATACTATGAATTGCGTTTTTTTTTTTATTCTTGTCTTGTATGGCAATGTATCTGACACCATTTAAATAGACAGGGGAAATCTGCCAAACTGTGACAGACAAGTTGACAGGGATCCTAATTCTTCCCCACATTATTTCAAACTAAAATACAAAGTTTTTTTTTTTTCTTGATCTGAGCTTTAAAGTGTATCTAAACGCAAGATTAAATTAATAGGATTGCAAGGCACCTGTCCTTAGGCTCACTTCTTACCATGCAGGTGTGACTGAGCACACATGCATTTCTATGCGTTTTGCACGTGTTCCCAAATGTCGCATGTAGGGCAACCCTTTCATTTCAATGGGCTGACCTATGTGCAAGAAACACACAAAAGTAGCCCCAGACCCTTTTTGCAAAGTCATGTCACACCAGGATGTGCGCATTAGCAGATGCGTAGGGTGCCCTTAAGAATTATTGGTGCTGTTCTGCATTTGCTAAAGGGCAGCACATTTCCCACACACAAAGTGTGAACATAGTGTAGCGCACCCCCTAAAGAGCCGCAGATGAACTGGGATCCCCCACCCTGCACAGCCAGGCACATTGAATTTTCACAGTCACTCAGAATTAGAAAACAATGGCTGACTCCCAGATGTGCTGACCTGCTCCTGCTCTCTTCTCACTTGCTACCATGCCTCCAGGATAGGATTCCTGTGTTGTAGAGGGTCCCTCCAGCACCTGTGCCCCAGGCCCGAGGTCACGCCCCCCCCGCCCCAGACTAGGGGGCACCCTCGAGGGCCACTGACTTTTTTTCCCCCTTTATTTTACTCCTGGTTATCCTGCAATAATTTTAATTCTTGTCCTAGGGTGACAACCATACTACGCAGTGATGTCACTCAGAACAGGAAGTGTTGAGACTACATAACCCCTCCCTCTCTTCTCCAGGGGAAGGTGTTTTGTAGTCCTTGGAGATGGCAGGGAACAATGCTAACCATTAACTGTTCAGAAGCATAAAGCACAGGAAGTTATCAGCTCACAAGATTTCTGGCTAGATAAATATTTCTTAAAGGATAAGTTCACCTTTTACAGAAAATCTGTAAGGTGAACTTACACTGGACACCCCCCCCCCCCCATCCCTCTGATCCCCCTGTACCCGAATCCGGCGATCACCAAATAGGAGCCATCAGGTCCCTGTTTCAGTGGTCCGGGGATTTGAAATCCCCCGCGGCTTAATCTCCTAAACATTCCTTGTAAAGGTACGTATAGGAGGCATTCTAATTGGTCGGCGCTCTCACATGGACGGCGCCAACCAATCAGAGCCTGCCTAGCCCGTCCTGTCAGTGGGGGAGAAGAAAAGAGAAAGCCATGGGGATTTCATGTCCCCGGACTGGTGAAGCGGCAACCCAATGTCTCCTAGCGGGTGATTGCCGGCTTCTGGTACAGCGGGACCAGGGGGAGTGGGAAGGGGGTCCAGTGTAAGTTCACCTTTACAGCTAGTGAGCATGATCTGTTTGCTGCCCGACAACACCTAAAGAGCTATGAATGCTGCTCTTCTACCCTTTAGGAAAAGAGTTGCAGATCAGAGGGCCAACAATGCTGCTGTAAATTCCGCTGCAATGTTAGCCTTCCACAGCACACACAGCCTACACAGTGGCATTGGCAGGATCAATAAGCAACTGCTAAACACACAAGCAGAGAAATAAAAAAAATCTTGGATGGCTATTTAAAGAATGTAGTATATGTAGGAAAAGTTTTCAATTAATCTATAATTCCACTTTAAGAACTCCTGAGTTAAGACAGTAAAAGTAAAATTAGTTCAAGTATAGGTTTATGTCTTAAAGTGGCTGTAAACCCTTACATACAGTGCCTTGAAAAGGTATTTACACCCCTTGAACTTTTCCACATTTTGCCATGTTACAGCCAAAAATGTAAATGGATTTTATTGGGATTTTATGTGATAGACCAACACAAAGTGGTTAACTTCTGCTTGGCCATCTCTCGGGATTCTGTGACCTTGGCGTAACCTGCTCAGAAGTGGTTCATGCAGATAGCAGAGAAATTGCACAAAATGCTATGGACTGAGGATAGTAATCACTATAGAGGGATATGCTCTATTCACTTTTCATTGCAGAGGTTTACAACCAACCACTTATCTCTGGGCATGTATAGTGTGTGGTTTTTTTTTTTTTTTTTTGTTTTTTTTAGGGTCCTCCACCCATAGGCAGCTTTCCACTGATGGGTTTTTTCTTTTTGTTTACTTCCTTTCTGTTCATCGAAATCTCTTGCTGAGACATCCTCTCTTGATGCCCTGATCTTTGGCCTTTAAGGGAACAGATACGGTGTCTCCAGGGCACTCTATATAACCCAGCACCCAGCTAAATGGTTTGAACTGGGTTACCAGTCAACAACCAGTAGCAGGAAGCATTTCCTTATAAATTGTAATTGAAAGAACCCATGGTAGCATGACAAAGTTGCCCCTGGTCCTTGGTCATTTTACTTTAATATTTTTTTTTTTTTTTCTGCCTAGACATGTGCATATCCACCGTTCTGTTTCAAGAATCACTCTATGCATTGATATTCCCCCTTTAGACCTTGGTCTATCCAGCCAGCATGGTCCCCTCCTGAATAAGCTCCCTCCACAGACAGCTTAACTCTCCAAAAAGGCATGGCAGTTTACTTGTTAAATGGCAGTACATGGGATGTTCACCGGCCATTTGAAGTGTAAAGTGACAACCTTCTAAGCCTTATGCCCACTATGAAGGCTGGTAACTTACTGAGGATACATGAAGCAGGGAGGGTCTATACAATTTAGAACTAAACCATTTAGCCCCAAGACACAGGGAATCTGGATTGCACCATTTACAGACATTACATCACAATTTGTAGTTGCACTGCATTGCCACTGAATATCAGCACCAAGATACTGATGCATACACCATGAAATCCATTTTTACAGTAATGGGTACACTATGTGTTCCAAAATATCCACACCGGTAACTAAATCAAAGTTCCAAGATATTGACTACTGACCTGCGTATATGCGGCTTTATCTGCAGAACATGCACGGTTAGTGGGAACTGAGGACGGGTTTGGGAAGCATTGAACCAACCAGTGCAAGACACAGAACTGCTGCCTTCTGGGGGATGTACTGCAGAAATATAAAGAATTCAATTAGACTCATGAAAATGCCAGACTGGCTGAAATAGTTTATAAAGTTTTGAAAATAGAGTTCCACTTAAACTAAAGAAATATTTTTAGTGTAGTTCCACATCCAAGGCTTTCCAAGTCCGCCATCAATAAAAATTCATAAACAAAGATTTACAGAGCCACCTCCTAACCCTGATGAACTACTTTGCTGTACCAAGGGCACAGCAACATTTCTTTTGTTTTTTTTCTATATGTATCTCACAGAAACAAACATTCTGTCTCCATGTCTTTGTCTATATTGGGCACCATTAATAATGAGTTGAGCTGGATTTTAGACATCTGCTCCATGAGAATTGGCCCATGATTCATTTCACAAAGGATTCAGGGTTTGCAAAAAACATTTAGTCTGCCATTTAATATTTGATCTTATGAATGTTTATGTATCGCTGTGTAAACATAAAACATTCCAGGATTCCCCTGCAGGGCATTTCTGAAGGGGTTAACACATTCGGGAATATCGCATGCTGCAGAAACACATTTTTTTGCCTTTTTAAAAAGGGTCAGTCCACCAAAGACTTGTATTTCAGTGCTAAAAGATGCTGAAAAGTACAATGCCTTCCATCTTAATCCCCATTCACATCAGCGTGATTTGACAGGCAATGCGACATGTCAAATTGCACGCCTATTGCCGGCAACGCCACTGTCCCAATTGGTGCAACGCCGACATTGCAGCGGCGCACCGATTTCCAAAAGTAGTTCCTGCACTACTTTTGGTGCGCTCGAAGGCAAATTCAATAGGTATCTTTGCATGAACCCACACAGATGTCTTTCAAATCACCCCCGAACTCGCACCGAAATGCGGGTTTGAAATCGTGCGAGTTCAGTTGAACTTGCACAATTTCAAAACGGAGTTCAGTGTGAACGTACCCTTAGGGATTCTTATTGGTTAAATATCTGCATCTGCACACCTGCTGTGCCCATTATCTGGGGCTCTCCCTCTCCCTGCTGAATTTTAATTTATTTTATATTATAGAGCACCAATTCTCATCCAGGGTTCCTCCAGAAGTTGCTAGGGAGTTGTGGGGAGGTGCAGCATGGTGCGGTTGCAGATAACTCAAAACTTGTATTGCAGAGTATGCTCAACTACAAACAACCCCAGCGGGAGAGCGCCACCTTGGCTAAGACTCACAGTTCTGTTCAATGCAGAGATACAGCAGAGGATGGAATACGACCTGTCCGGTTCCAAAGGGGAGGCTTCTGTAATAGGATTGCGTGTCTCTAGCCAGTCTCTACTCGTGGGGAACCTTTCCCTGCCTCTAATACTTTCCCTTACAGACAAGTACGCTTTTCCTACTCTAATCACTATGCAAAAGCATGCCAAAACCTTGGGCAGGGACTTAAAAAGCCTCTGACCCACGATGGCTGCCAGAGGTCACCTGGCTGTAGCATAGGTGTGAACATGACCTCCCATCCAATGGTGTCTGCATAGTTCTGAGTTCAATTCCACTCAGCAGAGCAAGCTGATTGTAAGGAGGCATTCTTACCACCACTTTAAGGGGGTGATTTCTTCCACTGAATACCATGGGGCATTCTTCCACTGAGCCCTGAAAAATGCATTTTAGCAAGGGTTCCCCCTGTGACCTGAATTATTTCAACAGTTCCTCTGGGGTAAAATGGTTGAGAGAGGCTGGTATAGAGTATGCATAGGAAGCAGTGTTGCCAGCCTACCAGATTGAAATTTACTGACATGACCACCACAATTTACTGGCACAGCCAAGTTTTTACTGGCATTTCCAAAAGTTACAAAATTACAGTTTTGAGTGCAAATTTCAGTATTTAAGCTACAAACAAGTACAATATGCAATTAGCAATGTGAAGGTATCTATTAAAGCAAACATATTTCTTTTATTTTCAATATAGCAAATAAGTAGCTCAGGTACAGGACTCAGGAGGGCAAGAAAGTAGAATGGGTGGCACGCACACATGAAATTGACTCACGGTGACACTGACAGCAGTGTGCAGCCGCACAGATGATGATACCTCACCGACATGACACGTCCCCTCCTGAGTCATAGTGATAGTCTCTGTCCACGCCAGATGGCCCTTTAGTCCACTCCACTCCAGTCCAAACAGCACTGACAGCTTGCCTTGCTCCCATCCCGCACACGAGGCTCTGGCCACTCCGTTCGGCTTCCTTGCACTATGACATCACATGACACGCTCAGGTACCCCCTCCGCCAGACCCACCCCCCTGATGGCGCCTCCCAAACACAGGCACTCGGATGGTTGCGGCTGATTGTAAGGGGGGCATTCTTACCACCACTTTAAGGGGGAGATTTCCTCCACTGACTACCATGGGGCATTCTTCCACTGAGCCCTGAAGAATTCATTTTAGCAAGGGTTCCCTGTGACCTGAAAATTTATTTCCAGGGGTTCTCTGGGGTAAAAAGGTTGAGAGAGGCTGGTATAGAGTATGCATAGGCGGTAGTGTTGCCAACCTACCAGATTGTAATTTACTGATATGGCACCCACAATTTACTGGCACAGCCAAGTTTTTACTGACCTTTAACAAAAGTTACAAAATTAGTTTTAAGTGCAAATTTCAGTACCGTATATACTTGGGTATAAGCCGAGATTTTCAGCCCCCCCTTTTTTTTTTTAGGCTGAAAGTGCCCCCCTCGGCTTGTACTCGAGTCATCGCCGTCTGCCTACATGATCAGCGTGTCATGCAGACGGATGGCGGCCATTCCACTGTTCAAAAGCCGCTCCTCAGGACACAGGGAGGCTGCGCAGGACACAGGAACACATGCACAGGCAACAGGTAGGCGACACAGGGACACATGCACAGGACACAGGTAGGCTGCACAGGTAGGATGCACAGGACACAGGGACACATGCACAGGTAGGCTGCACAGGACACAGTGAGGCATGCAGCTGCAGATGGGCATTGTTGACTCTCTCTTTTTCCACTTACAGTAGCTGCTGCAAGTTTTCCCATTTTTTTTTTTTTTTTGTGGCAAATTAGGGGCCTCTGCTTTATATTCGGATCGACCTATACTCGAGTATATACGGTATTTAGGCTACAAACAAGTACAATATGCAATTAGCAATGTGATTTAAGGTAGATATTAAAATGGATGTAAACCAACCACTCACCCAGTATAAACTAATGGCTCAGTATTAATGTGTGTGTATATATACATGCAAGCCTCCTTCATGTATCCCTACCTTGCAAATGTCACCCCTTTCAGCAGTAGGAGCCCCACAAAACTCTGGAATCGGTGGGTGGGTCTCTTTGCAGGAGCTCTGTGGGTGGAGTCGTGATGTCACAAGACTCCCGCCCACCTCTACACTCTCCTACTCTCCTATTCTTGAGTTTTGAGTCACATCCAGTCAAAACTCAGGAAAGGCATCACATGACTTTAGCATGCCCAATCATGCTGAGGGGTGGAGCAGCCAATCCTCGGAGAGCTGGAGAAGAAAAGAGGAATGTGAAGCTGGAATCGTAACACTCTCTCTCATGCTGGTTCATGAGATAAAGAAATCAGATGTCAGTCACAGCAGTGGGGCATGTGACAATGCAATCTTATCTGTGTGTGTTTAGTTTTTTTTAGTAAGTTAAAAAAAAAAAGTGATTGCTCAGAGTTTAACTCTTTGTGGTAAGACTGGGCACAGATGTCTTGACATGCTCTACTGTACCAGTTAGAAGTCTTCATTAAAAAAAAAATTTTTTCAGGTTTACATCCAAGCAAAACACATTTCTTATTTTATTCTCCATATAGTAAGTAGCTCAGGGACAGGACAGTGACACTGACAGTGTGCAGCAGCACAGATGATGATGATGACGACGACACCTCACCGACATGACATGTCCCCTCCTGAGTCAGTGGCAGGCTCTTTCCATGCAAGGTGGTCCCTTTAGTTCACTCCAATCCAAACAGCACTGACAGTCCCGCTTCCAGCTTGCCTTGCTCCCGTCCAGCAGACGAGGCTCCGGCCGCTCTGCTTCCTTGCACCATGACATCACATGACACGCTCAGGCACCACCTCCGCCAGACCAACCCCCTGATGGCGCCTTCCAAACACAGGCCCTCGGATGGTCACGGCCTGCTTCGGACCGGAACTACACATGTGCAGTTCCGAGCTCCGTGTGATAGCCATATTTTTTACTGACAACCTTTTCCTGTTACTGACAGGAGAAAAGTGCTCATTTTTACTGGCTGCCGGTAAATATACTGACGCTTGGCAACACTGATAGGTGGTGCTTGAACACGCAAAGGTGAATGGGAATAATCAAAACTCCCAGGTGCTCAAAAATGATCAAGGGTTACGAATTATGGCAGGGAGATCTCTGTTGTAGTAGACATCAGGTCCAAGACTAAAGAGATAGGCACTGCTCCATCAATAACTTAAATATCACCTTTTGGGAGGCCTGAATATTTCTGGTTTGACTTAATAAATCATCAGTCTTCTCTTAACCTGAAAAGTGCAAACCTTTAACAAAGATGAAAATGTTTTAGGTGTATTTTAACATTTCCTTCATTTTGCGTTTTACAGTTTTTGAGGATCATTGTGCCAAGAATCCTTGCCAAAATGGTGGCACCTGTACCAACATGCCACTCCTGAACACTTTCTTCTGTGTATGCCCAGAGGGATTCTCCGGACATGACTGTGAAATTGGTTAGTCGCTTAATGTGTATTATGTATTGGAGCAACAGAACTATGCTTAAACTGAACTAATTCTGCTACTTTATTGATCAGTCATAGGTTGGGATGGGTCTGTGACCAGATTTGATTACTTATTTGCAGTGTAGTTTGTAGGGAGGTCACAGACCTGACTGTGCTATCTGACATTGACCATGGCTTAACCGAATTGCAAACCTGTCGACAGGTAAATAATTCACATAACTGTATTTTAATGGACGTTTACCTGTGTGCTGATGTTTAGCTTTTAAATGGTGAAGGCTTTACAGTAGACACTGCCAGCTTTTCCGTGTTAATTCATATTATTGTAACTTTGGACTTCAGCAAGATGAGGAGCCTCAATCACTGGAGCCTGTAAACAAAGGCTCTTACAGGCCCCATAAAACAGATTCTACAGGCTGTGAATGTATAAGGATGTGAAGTCCTAAAGCTCCACATACTGGCTGGATAAAAAAACATAGAAAATATAGAATATTTAAATTTCAGACTTTTAATAAATAAAATATATACATGTATATAGCCTTGACCACAATACAAGGTAAATAAAATAAAAAAAATATGTACAAAACCACAACTAATCTTCTTCTTTAATTGTTAAGAGTAGCATGTGATTGGAACAGATCCCTATGGAATAAGCTGCAGCTTTTGAGCTAGTAGTACTTCTACCCAGGGTACTCCTGTTACTAATCATTAAAATAGGTTATTTTTGCAAATAATACATCTGCAACCGGTATAGTTTATGATTTTAAAACCTAAAGGCCTTTTAAAACATAAGCTTGGCATTTTTTTTCTTGTGGGTACTTTCAAGTCCAATCCCAGGCTTTAAGACCCCTCCATGAAACCCCCATGTACCTATTATTATTTAAAAAAAAAAAAAAAAAAAAAATGTTCCTTACTCCTGGACAGTATGGCAGTCACTTAATGACTAGTCAAGCACTGTGAGCCTTGTCTGCCTAATGATGCCCTTCGGGGGATATATCCATGTGGCCTGGGCTGACATATAGTGGGTTTGATGACATTAAGAGTCATTCAACATGTAGAAGAATCAACGCTGGATCAGAGCAGTGAGTCTGCAGGAGGCAGCACTAAAGAGGAGGTCAGTATTTTTTTTAATTTTTTTACTACTTTTTTTGATAATTTTTTTTTTAAGGTGGCGCTAGGGTTAGGTTAAGAAAAAATGGTGTAAACTATACAAGAAGCATGAAGCCACATATAATTACACACAATTGCAGCATTGTTATGCACAAGGAATCGCCACTACTATACGTATCACCCTGTCCTAGTTAGGCTAATTTTAGTTTTGGCTCTGCTGTACTCAGTGGTGTGTGTGTGTGTGTGTGTGTGTGTGTGTGTGTGTATGTGTATGTGTGTCTCCTTTTTTTTTTTTTTTTTTTTTTGTTTTTGGTCAGGTTTCCCAATGCTTAGTGTTTGCTCCTGCCTGATTCTGGAAGCTTCCAGAGAATATATTCGGAGTGTCAACCACTGAAGTTATGAATATTTATCTGCCCTTGCCAATGTCTGGAGGGGGGCACCCAGAAGGTTGCAGAGGGAGGAGATAGAGTACATGTTTTGAGTGTTCTGTGATGCAGCCAGTGTACTGGAGTTGTGATTGGGGCTCCACCTGTGGTGGCCTGAGGGCTCAGAAATAATTTAACTAAGGATGTTTGCTGGAGGACATCACCAGGGGACATTGGTCTGGGGAAGGATCCTTTTTTCTTCCTCCTTGAAGTGTTACATGGAAGCCAGGGCAGCTGTACAAGGACATTGTGAGTGAAGGCCTTCCTTGGGGATCCCAGGTGTGCATGTGCTTGGAAGTAAGTGCCGGAAGTTGCTGTAAAGAGTGGAGCTGCCCATACAGAGTTATAGAAACCGCTACCCTCAACAAAAACCTGCCACTAAAGGGGATGTTGGTAATTTTGGAGTATGTTGCACCCTCATCCCTCTCCTAGTCTACAATAAATCTACAAAATACATTCCCTACACTAAGCCTGTGTTGTCAGTGTGCTTGGAATGGTGACTGTGCCAGTGTATTATAGTAAGGGAGACCAGGGGTAATCTACAGCGGCCCCTTCGGGGGTGAGCACTACATGTACATGTTGCTTATGTGCTTTACACCATAGGGAGCCATTGACTGCATCTGTCTGAAAGTAGGCAGAGTGAGTGCAGGGTTTGCTCCTTCTAGTGGCTAATGTAGAAATGTCTATATTTAATATAACACATATAGAAAATCAAGTTTATGTACATAAAAATCAAATAAAAAAAAATAGGAGTATATATTTTTTTTTTTTTTGTTGGCATGTGCCTTCTATAAATTTTAAGTAGTTGGGTTATTACATTTTCTTTGACTGGTTCTCTTCTCCCCTACTTAGTCAAGTGCTTTGATGAAGCACACTACCAGTATTATGATACTGGAGACATCTGGGCCAGAGTTCACCATGGAAGAGTGGAGCGATGTACCTGTCAGAACAGCCAGATAGAGTGTCACACTGGGGAGAGATACACAGGTAATGCCGATCTCTAACATCAGTCTGCAAAGTGCAGCAGTCAATGTACTGTCATTAAAGACCAACAATAAAGGTTTTTAATTAATTGTAATCTTTCTCTAGGGCTCTCCAAGCTCCTTTTTGTTGGAAAGGCAATCTTTCTTCTGTGATTTGCCTTTCTAAAAAAGTCACATGTACAGCATGGTATAGACTGTTGTCACCTAATGTTGGTAGGAACTGCTACTATGTCCATTGTGTTCCAAACATGGTCTGCCACTTAGTTTAGAATCCTTCTCTCTGATTGTTACATCATCATGGTTGCTGTCATAAGTTAAAACATTGGCCAGGAAATTCAAAACCGCCTAACGACACTTTTCTGGCGGTAGTTCCCTTTGGCACAAATGCTTGCCTGAATTAGGTGCAGGTTGTACCTGTGTCGGTAACCTTACAGGCATATGTGGCAAATTCAGGTAGTTCATACCGCCACTTTATGCGACAAATTGTTAAAGAATTACCACCAGTTCTCATATTGGGCAACTAAGACCAACTTTGAGCTGGTGTACAGAGGTATGCCAGTACTCAGAGCGGGCAGTGCCTGTGCTGGGAAGCTGTCATGTACAGTATATAGCAGCTTTCCACATAGAGCTTTATCTCCGACCCCATTTAGCTGTTGTCTGGGAGATTCTCTGGCCGCAAGCTAAATGTAAACAGGGATACAGGTGATGTCATTATTGGAATATGGGCAATGCCCATATTTGGGAAATGACAAGTCACTGGATGGGTGAAGCTTAATTTGCAACTGGGGGTTTAGTCCTCATTGGGTCTGCTTTACTTTTGATTGACAGCACATGGCACTATTGGAATGAATAGCCATGGATCCGCCCACTGTCTTGCTCTGTCAATCAAAAGTAAAGCCGACCTGATGGGGAAGTAGTCTATCTTTGGGTGGGTGGAGCCTGCTTAGGAACCGATAGACTAATTCCCCATCAGGTCTGCTTTACTTTTGGTTGACAGCACAAAGCACTATTGGACTAAATAGCAGCTATGGATCCTCCCATTGTGTACTCTGTCAATCAAAAGTAAAATGGACCTGATGGAGAACTGGTCAAATCAGTTCCCCAACAGGCTCCACCCATTCCAGTATAAACTGGGGGCACAGTGGCCAGGGAGTGCACTGAGGAAGAGGATGTCCATTGTGGACACTCCTTCCTCAGTGCAGACACAGACAGATTTATGTATCCGCCTGCGACAGGTACATGATTCAGATGCACTCACTGACATTTTCAGTGCTGCACCCCAACAGAACTCTAAAAGGTGTCCATAACACCCTTTTATGGATTCCCAGTGGGTCTTGTAACCTTAACGTTTAAAGGACAGCTGCAATTTTATTTTAACGTTTTAATGTTAAAATCGTCTGCCCCCCAGCTTATACTAACCTTCTGATCACTCCCATGCTTCAGTTGAGAGGAAGGAAGAGAGTATAAGCAGCGTGGGAAATTGTGAATTTAAAGTGTATGCATAGCCTAAACCTTTTTTTTTTTTTTTTTCACTTTTGTATTTGGATAGCATAGAGAAGGATTAGAACCTGTGTCAAGTTTTTATTGTGTCTGCCTCCCCTAAGTATATTCACCCTCTTTCTCCTTGTGACCATTGTCACTGGAACAAGAGGTGGGGGAAGTCTTCAAGTAAGGAAAGATATTCTGCTTGCTTTGTAGAGATTTCCCCTTCCTTCACCTCTGGGACAGAACTCCCCCCAACAGGGAAATAATAAGCTGCCTTTATTTTTATGCTAGAATGCAATTTATAATGAGTGGCTGCAACGATTGGCCAATGAAACAAAATAAGAATAACGGTGTCATGGGTTTAAACCCTTCCCTCTTAATTCAAAATCGTAAAGAAATGTTTTGCCTATTCATACACTTTAAATGTACCTATCACTTTGCCCTGCAGGCATAACTGCACATGTTCACTTAATGCTTTTAATCTTGCCCCAGTTATTTTTAATTACCATCCCCTCAAATTATAACACTGCTTGATTCCCACCCTCCAGTGCTAACCTCTGTGAAATGTTGGTATTAAAAATATATAATGGTATATTAAAATTTAATTGTGCAACATGAATATTTTATAATTGGTTACCATACATTTATCATTAATGTATAATTGTAGTGGATAAGGAGTACTGCATATAATCTATTGTACTATACAAAATGTTGGTCCTAGTTAGCTTGCATTGCCACATAGATCAATATTATATAAGGGCCATTGTAGCTTGTTTTATCCTCCAATCACCGTGTAGTTACATAGGTTAAAAAAAGACACAAGTCCTTCCAGTTCAACCATTAAAAAAAAAAAATAGAAACCCTGCATATACAGTACATAATCCTATACTCAGTTGATCCAGTGGAAGGTAAAAAAAAAATAAAACTGCATGATCCAGTTTGTTCCAGTGAGGAAAACAGTCCTTCCAGGAGGCAATCAGATACTCCCTGGATCAACTACCCCTGGTGTTATTACCTATAAATATTAGTATCCAGTTATATTTTGTGCATTTGGGAATGCATGCAGCTTTGTTAAAAAAAAAATAAAATAAAAAAATCTACTGAGCTGGCCAGCAGTGTTAACTCCGTTGACGAAAATATTTTCATGTTCTAAATTAATACTATTTTAATCGACTAAATATGACTAAAACTAAACCAATTCAAATGACTAAAATACGATTAAAACTAAAATGCCATTTAGTCAAAAGACTAAAATAGGGCTAAAACTAAAATGGCATTTTAGTCAAGACTATGACTAAAACTTAATTGAAATTTTGATGTCAAATTGAACACTGTCAACATCCCGCACGCGATGGGCGTGAGGACATGACCCGGGTCACGGGGGAGGGGTCTGAGTGTGTCGGCTGCCTCACGGTGGGAGCCATTCAAGTAGCTGCGGCAGATGCAGAGAGAAGGGAGAGCACGAGAGGGGATGTGGCTGCGGACGACACTACCACCGGATGTCCCTGACCCCCGCACGCTCGGAAGCCGCATGACTGCATGACAGTGGGTAAAACCCTTGGGCTGTGCGGGTGTGGGGACTGAGCCCAGCGCCCCCACCCCCCCATCCTCCCCTTCCATCACCCAGGCGTAGATTCCTGAGGCTCTCATCAGCAACAGGCAGACCAACCAGCAGACTCCCCAGGCTCGGAAGCGAGAGGACAGGCAGAAAAGGCAAGCTGGCAGTCAGATGAACCGGGGACTATGGTAAGCTAGGAAACATAAGGTCGCATATAAGGACGCATGGAATGACAGCATTAAACCAGCATAGAAGGGCAGAACATGGAGGTACCCTGTATGAGTGTGGAAAAGTGAGCACATGGACTTGCTTTCATAGACCAAGTATTAAAATCGATTGATGTAAAACCCCTTGATTGTATATGAGGAGTCTCATGGGGAAGTGAGGGGGTAATTTGCCCTAATAAGGACCTTTTATTGCAAACTTTACAGTTTTGAATGAACAGCTGCTGTAATCTACAGAGGTGGTGAAACCATTTTTTTTCTATTTTTTCTTTTCTTGGACTGCTTGAGGAAGGTCTAACAGGATAAGCCCTTTTTTGAGCATATTTATTGGTATATAGGCATCAGACTGATCAGAGGACAAATATACAGTGGTGAGGTGGGATACAACCTCTAAGCCTTTAGAAATAGAATTCTCAAAACGATCCTTAGGGGACCTGTAAAAGCTAGATTCAGTCTCTCCCTTCGCTGCTATATTTACTCTGCCGAGCTAACTCTGTTGCCTGGCCATCCCTGGCAGAGCTTCTTCAGAGTAGAACCTGAATACAAAATTTTTTTCATCCACTTATGATATAGAAAACTTGAGAATTCCTGCATAGCCCCTAACCTCCCTCCCCACTTTTTTTTTTTTTTTTTTTTTTTTTTAACCTGGGGAAACGGATCGCAAGAGGGGGGAGAGGCAATATGAGTAAAGCTACAACCAAATCTTTAAGGGGAGGTGACCCTAGAACCCCGAAAGACAGAGGAACGGTCAGTACGATCAAACAATATATGGCCCAAGGAGCTAGCCCTAAGAACATGGACTCGGGGATATAGGGACCAAGTAAAGTGGATAAGAAAAAAATAGGAGAAATAGCAGATCAATCCAGAGACGACCTAATAGCAGAGAGCGAATCAGAAACAAGCAGAGTAGATGAGAAGGACTGAGGCTCACATCCCCACAAAAGATGAGATGACGGAGATGTTCCTGAGACTAGAAAAAAAATAATAAAAGCTGACATAAATTCGCTTCGGACAGACTTGGGAAATCTACTAGCAAGGGTAGAGAGGACGGAAAAGAACTGAAAAACAAGCACAGGAATTTTGCGACTTAAAGGAACAAGTTAAAATCAACAAAACCAATTAAAAATCCTCTACAGATTAGAGGACCAAGAAAATAGAAATAAGAGACAAAACCTGAGGATTTGCTTGATACAAAAGAAAGAGGTGAAGATTTTAGGAAAATTTTATGTGTACATTTTTTTGGTCCTTTATTTGATAAAGGAGCAGCAGAGTTTCCCAATATAGAGAGGGTCCACCGGGTCGGGAAACCAGTGAATTTAGAGGCAGGTAGGCCGCGGGACATAATAGGAAGATTCAGGTACTATGAAGACAAAGCTGAAATATGGTCTTAGTTGAGAGGGAAAGCTCCGCTACAATATGGGGGCTCAGAGATTCAAATTTTCACAGACCTGGTGGAGGGGGTGAGGGGGAAGGGAATGGTGATGCCTTAGCTCCGGAGACCGAGATTGGAGAGGGGAATGGTTTACATGGCCTTTGACGGTCTAGTGGCCTATTCGCGGCTGGGGGGGGGGGGAATGGGGGAGGGAGTTGGGAGGGGGGGAGTAACCTCACGTAGTAAACAAGAAAGAATGAAAAAGACCCCTTATAGAAAGGAGAAGAAAGTTCTGCATAGGAAATCAGGAAAAAAAATGACAATTTTAAACTTTATGACCTATAACGTTAAGGAACTAAACACACCCACTAAGACACAAGATACAAGAACTAAAGAGGTATGGGGCGGAGGTGGTATTTCTCCAAGAGACCCACTTATCGCACAATTCAAATGTGAAATTATTTTCAAAAAATCTTCCGACCTGTTATTACAGCGATACATTTTCAAAGAGAGCAAAGGGGGTGGCAATAAGGTTTGCAAGGGGGAAAGGTTTAAATTGGAAGAAAGGATGACCGATCCAGAAGGGAGATTTCTCTTCCTAAGAGGCAGACTTGGTGATATAGAATGTACTTTGGCAAACATTTATGCTCCGAATAGGAACCAGATAATTTCTTAAAAATACTCTCTAGAAGCTGATGGATTTTAAGAAGGGTCATGTAATTTTAATAGGAGATATGAATTTTTGTATGGAACCAGGAATAAATAATACGTCCCGGGTGCAGGGGACGAATAATGTACAACTAAATGATAAAAACAAACTGTATAGGTACCAATTGGTGGACACTTGGAGGATTTTCCATCCTAAAGTGCAAGATTATACATTCTACTCCCCTGCACACGGGACACATTCAAGGATAGACTATATCCTGGTAGACCATGGAGCCCTAGATTGGGTATCAGATATTAGCATAGAAATAACTACGTTATCAGACCACGCCCCAGAGAAAATGACAGTTCCTGGTAGTTAGACCACCTTTTCCCTGGTGCTTAAATGAAGACCTCCTACGGGATAAAGTTTGCTCAGGAATTGTGGAAAAAGAACTTCAAAATTACTTTGCCAATAATGATACGGAAGGGATGTCCACCCTATGGGAGGCCCATAAAGCCTACATTAGGGGGATCCTGATGGAAGTAGGAACAAGGAAAAAAAAAGAAGAGCTCAGGAAAAATCCCCAATTTAGTCAATGAATTGTATAAAGCTGAACAAGAACATAAACAACAAGGCCATTATACAGCAATATATAAAGAAGTAGTAACTATAAGAGACATTAAAAGAACTTGTGTACCAAGAGACAAGAAAAACATTTAATAGAATCGCTAAAGAAAAAGATATCAGTGGGGGAATAAGCCTAGTAAATACTGAGCTAGAATACTACAAAAGAAAAAAATCTATAAATTATATAGAAAAATTTCAAACTAAGAGAGGGGACCTGGTCCATACGTCAAAAGATAGCGGAAACATTCAAAAATTATAAGTAGTCAGTAGATCAAGGGGGGGGGGGGGGGGCAGCCAGGGGACAAAGGAGGGAAAATAAATGATTTCTTAAAAAAAGCTAGATTACCAAAGATTACTGAAGAGGTAAAAGAATCATTAGAAAATGTCATAACGGAGGAGGAAATCAATAAAGCCCTGTCTCGTTCGGCTCAGGGGAAAAGCCCTGGTCCAGACGGGTTTACAATGTTTTATTACAAAAAGTTTAAAGAAATCCTAACCCCGAAGCTAACTCAATATATGAATGGTTTGGGAGTGGAATGCGAAATCAGTAGGGAGGCATTGGCTGCAACGATTACAGTAATCCCGAAGGAGAGGAAGGATGGGACAATGTGTTCTAGTTACAGGCCAATCTCGCTTCTAAACGCGGATGTATAATTATATGCTAAAGTACTGGCAAGACGGATAAAAGGTCTGATGAACACTTTGGTCTATCCTGACCAGGTAGGTTTCACCCCAAGAAGGGAAGGAAGGGACAATGGGGTAAGAACACTGCTTCTACTGCAGAAGATAAAAGAAAGTGGGCCCCCAGGTATTTTCCTGTCAATAGATGCCGAAAAGGCGTTGATGGGGTAGACTGGGGGCTTATGATACAGACTTTAGAAATTATGGGATTTGGATCAAGAATGATCCGGTGGATTAAAACACTGTACCACCGCCCTACAGCAACTATAAAAATAAATGGAACACCCTCTCTCCCCTTTGAGATGAAAAATGGGACGAGACAGGGCTGTCCCCTATCCCCTTTACTATTTGTGCTGTCTCTGGAGCCATTACTTGCTACAATAAGAAATAACCCCAATATAATGGGATTTAAGATTGGGGACGAGGAACATAAACTCGCAGCATTTGCGGACGATGTTTTATTCTATGTAGCCAACCCCCGGACTACAATGCCCAACTTGCTAAAAACATTAAAACGATATGGGGAACTATCAAATTTCAAAATAAACCTAACTAAAACTGAAATCTTAAACATAAATGTAAGGTGGAGGAACAGTTGCTGAAAAAAGATTTCAAATTTATCTGGAGAAAAGAATTAAACTATTTGGTAATAAAATTGGCCAATTTGATGAAGATATATACTGTAAATTCAATTATATCCCTCTATTGAATGAAATTATGACTGAAAGCAGGAGGCTAATAAGCAGACCGCTATCTTGGATAGGACGTATTAATATTCTCAAGATGGTCCTCCTTCCAAAGATTTTATATATAAATTTCAAATGTTGCCTGTAGCATTACCACAACCTTATCTCAGAAAGTTAAAATCGATAATTCTGAATGCTATTTGGAAAAATTAAAAAACCTAGAATCTTTACAATCCTAAAGCAAGATAAAAAAAGAGGGCTCGCCGTCCCTGACATCCAAAACTATTATAAATCGGTTATCCTGTCGAGAGTTGTTGAATGGGAGGGGGAAAAAATGAAAAAAGATGGGTAAACATTGAAAAATCACTAAGTAAAGCACAATTGGGGAACCTAATATGGAACCCGCCACATTTCAGATCGCTAGATAAAAACACACAAGCACTGACACAATGTGTTTAAAATTTGGGATATGTCATATAAGCAACTCATTGGGAAATATAATTCGCCGTTAATTGCACTGAAAGAAAACGATTATTTTTCACCTGGGAAAAATAGTATAGGAGGAAATTGGATTAAAAACGACAGGGCACAATTAACCACTTCAGCCCCGGAAGAATTTACAACCTTCCTGACCAGAGCACTTTTTTCAATTCGGCACTGCGTCACTTTAACTGACAATTGCGCAGTCGTGCGACATGGCTCCCAATCAAAATTGACGTCCCCCCCCCCCCCACAAATAGAGCTTTCTTTTGGTGGTATTTGATCACCCCTGCGCTTTTTTATTTTTTGTGCTATAAACAAAAAAAGAGCGACCATTTTGAACAAAAAGGCATCATTTATTACTTTTTGCTATAATAAATATCCCCCAAAAATATAAAAAAAATTTTTCCTCCTTTTTTTTTTTTTTCCCACCGTTTTAGGCCGATACATATTCTTCTACATATTTTTGGTAAAAAAAATCGCAATAAGCGATTTATTGATCAGTTTGCGCAAACGTTATAGCGTTTACAAAATAGGAGATAGTTTTATGGCATTATTTTTTTTTTTTTTTTTTTTTTTTTAAATGGTGGCGATCAGCGATTTTTATTGTGACTGCGACATTATGGCGGACACATGGGACATTTTTGACACATTTTTGGAACCATTGTCATTTATACAGCAATCTGTGCTATACAAATGCACTGATTCCTGTGTAAATGACACTGGCAGTGAAGGGATTAACCACTAGGTGGCAGTGTAGGGGTTAAGTGTGTCCTAGGGGCGTGTTTCTAACTGTGAGGGGCATGGCTGTGTGTGACACGTCACTGATCTCTGCTCCGATGACAGGGAGTAGAGATCAGTGACACTGTCACTAGGCAGAACGGGGAGATGCTTGTTTACATTAGCATCTCCCCGTGAGGCGATCGCGGGTATCCCCGCAGTGATCGAGTCCTCGGGACCCGCGACCTGACTCAGAGCTTGCCGCGCGGCCGCTGGCCGCCTCTTAAAGGGGAACGTACAGGTATGTGATTCTGCCTGTACAAGCCCTTCTGCCGCAGTATATCTGCGTGAGGCGGTCGGCAAGCGGTTAAGAGATGTAATAAAAAATTTTATCTTTTCAAGAATGAAAGGAAAACAAAGATTTATGGGTGATTGATGAATGGCGTTATCTCCAACTAAATCACTTTTATTAAGAAGCTACCTCAGCCAATAAGATCAGGGGAAGATTTAACGAAGTTGGAACGGCTTTGTATTGCTAAGAACACAAATATTATTTCTAAGCTATATAAATTACTGCTAACCAGTGGATGGAGTGGAGATCCCGCCATACATTAAAAAATGGGAAAGGGATTTGAGCTCACAGAGGGATAAAGCTACAATAGGGAAAATATTGAAACTAACTTACAGCTCGGCAGTAGATATCAAAACAGCTGAAATGAACTACAAATGCCTATCTAGGTGGTATGCAACCCCAGACAAAGTTAGTAAATATCAAAATGGCAAATCGGCAGAGTGTTGGCGAGGATGTGGGGAGGTCGGAACAATGGCCGATTTATGGCGGAACTGTCCTAAAATCAAAAAATTCTGGGTAAGGATCCTATATTTTGTTAAAAAAAAAAATCACTAAAAAAGAAATTGTGGCAGATCCGTGGACAGTTTTGCTACATGGTGGGGAAGGTGAGGTAAAACATTATAGAGAATCCTTGATACCCCACCTCTTAAATGCAGCAAGAAATTGAAAGCCCTCAAATATGGAAATGGTTCGACTCAGTAGAGGAAACTTTCAACATGGAACGCTTGAGATATAGTTTAGATGAAAGCAGCGAGGGGGTTAATGAAAATGGGGATAATAAGAAGTTGACATAATGTAACAGTAGGCTTAAGAAGTATTTGGGTTACTATGTGAGGTGGGGACGGGCTGAGGGTGGGAGGGAGCAAGTTGGGTATTTAAAGGTTTGTTTGTTTCTTTAGGGAAAACGACTCTTGTTGTAAAACTTTTTAATATAAATTTTATAAGCGCATAATATATCAGCCACTATGATGTGAAAACGAGAAGGGACATAAACGAATGGTTCAGCTGAGTTAAGTCTCTCATAAGAGTTCGCTGAAGTGGCATTAAAAAAAAAAAAAAAAAATGAACACTGTAATACCACATAAGAATATGTAGGGGGCATCTACTAAGCTGCTAAAAGAAAAAAATATAAAGGCTTTTCTCTTTTTTTTTCCCCTCAATATTTAAAGTTGTGTAATAATATATTCAGGTAATATGTGCAGCAACATTACAGCCAATAGAGTTTACAGTTTTTTTTTTATATTTCCAAGTTGTACTTCTGCTTGTCAAAAAGCAATATATTTGTTTATGAAACTTGGTTTTATTTATAAAGATGTTCTATATCGCAACGGCTTAATCTGTAGCTATAGTGCATGTTCAAACCTTAATACTGTAGCGGGTATCCCACTCTGTCACCCGCGACCTTGCCAAGCTGGCCGCCAGGAGTACACAGCCTGTGAGGGAGAGCTGCCAGTCAGCCCTGCATTGGATATCTTCCCCCTCCCTTTTTTCTTCACTGACTGCAGGTTAACACAGACATCCGCCCACTTTGCTCTCTCCTCTGTATCTCTATTGGCAGGAGGAGAAGAGCCAATTATAGAAGCCAGTACAGGAGCCAATCAGAAGGACTTTATCAGCAGCAGTAAAGGATACTGTGATATGTAGTCTCTATTACAAACGGCTCCATAGCCTTGTATGGGGCAGGAACTACAAGAGCCAGCCTGCTCTAGGGAGCAGGAAACTAAAGACACCACCTTGCTTATCTAAGGGAATTCAGAAACCACAAGGCAAGGGAAGAGATTGTACAGAGGGGAGAGGGTCTCCCTCCCAGGTCAGTCCATCATGTGATTTCAGGCATCCACAGCCAGTCAGAACATCCAGCCTGAGAGGGGGATCCCAGGTGCATATCCAGATGCATCTGCACCGACTGTGTGAAACGTTTCGGTGTGAGGTGACCAGTCGGGTCACTAGAAGAGCCTGCCTTTTCCAGGACGTTCGTTTGGGCCTTGACTGCAGGATTGGGTGAGAGGGCTTTCGCCCATTTGCAGGAAACTAAGACACTGCACACAGAGTTGTATGGACACTGTATACAAACATCGTTGCTGTTAGTCACCTTGCTGACACCTGTAGTACCACAGGACACAAGGCCATTCAGATACAGAGACGCTGTATACAGACACCATTGTCCTTTCACCTTGCTGAGGAAGATCCTGCATAACTTAGTTGATAATCTGACCCAGTTGTGGTGTTTGGCCCTGCTTTTCTGGAGTTTAAGTGCACCAACGAGAGTGGCTAGTTGAAGATACAAAGCCCCATCTTTCTTCAAAAGGGACTGAAGCTTAAAGTGCCATATGGGCCCACACACCCATATTCATGGCTCTGTATATGCAGTGGGTGTGCGGGACAGTTTATCTGGGAAGCTAAGCCATTAAATAGTGATTTGAATACAGTGTTTGTCATTGTACCTGTGGTGTCAGGAGACAGAAGAGAGGTCTGACATAAAGAGAGTCAACCTTCGGCTCTCCTCCTGCCTGGACTCATAGAGCCTAATCTGATAAATAAAGTGTCATATTGTGATCTATTTGCCATTTAAGTGTGCCTCTTCTCTTGGGGACATTCGCTGTCTTACCCCATCTAGGTGGTGGGCATTGGGCATGTGCAGCGGGCATTGACAGTGTGGGTATCTGCAGCGGGATCAGGCAGCAGGCATCTCCTCTATCTCAGCGGCCGTGCGTCTCCTCCCCTCCTCCTAGGCATCCAATAGTATCGCCTGTCCTTTCAGCCAAACGGGTGATGGGTCTCACGACCCACTTCCTGGTTGGCTGGGAGGAGGATCAGTGTTTCAATAGCAAATATTTATTTGCTATTGTAACACACCTGGATGGGCTCCGTTCGCATTCTCTGCGCCCCAAGCCCACCCTATTTTGAAGCCTGTTAGAGCCTCTGGCTCTAATCAGGTGCTTCAAACCCCCCCCCCACTGGAATCAATGCATCCGGTGTCCTGAAAGGGGCCAGACGCATTGACGGGCCGCCCCTGGTAGTATGTACTAGGCTAGAAGGGTGATCTGTATTAGCAATTGTTGACAGTCAATAGGGAAGACAATATGGAAATGCAAAGTGCCTGGTTAAATCCAATGTGGTCTTTATTTACTTTGGGGGTTATTTACGAAAGGCAAATCCACTTTGCACTGCAAGTGCAGTCGCTCTAAATCTAAGGCGTAGATCTGAAATGAGTGGAAGCTCTGCTGATTTTATCATCCGATCATGTGCAAGCTAAAATGCTGTTTTTTTTCTCCTTGCATGTCCCCCTCAGATCTACAGCGACTTCACTTTCAAGTGCACTTGCAGTGCAAAGTGGATTTTCCTTTAGTAAATAACCCCCTTTGTTACACTTCTTGAAAAAAAAAAAAAGCACTATTCTTGCTATATTTCAGTTTTTTGTTTTTTTTTTCCATAATGCCTTATGATTCAAAATCCTTTTTCTGTTCAGCTCAAGATTTGTTTTGTGGCACCCTTAACTATCCATAATTTGTGGAAGCTAAAATTTAGAAGTTCCCTCAAAAGTTTTCTTCTGAAATGTGAATTCTGAGATTATTCCTGTTTGCTGCAATCTAGAGTAAATTTAAACTAACAGTGACCTGCCTCCTTTCCCAGTCTGCCAAAGGAATCCATGCCAGAATGGAGCAGCTTGCCGTTTGATGATTGCAACCGGGAAAACTGTGTGCGGATGCAAAGGAGGACATGTTGGGAAATACTGCAATATTGGTAAGCCAAAAGAACCGATCCAACACAAACTGGGTCAAATCCTATGTCTCACCTTTCTAGTTAGGTTGCTAAGCAAATTTTGTTTATTTAGTTTACCCCCTAAAAGTCTTAAGACCACGGGTCCAGAATATAAACACACAGTGTAATAAACAAAAATATGCAAAGAATGCAACTTCAAACTTTTAAGTAAGTCCCCCCTTAATGTGTGCTAATATTTTGCATATTGAGCTGTGTGTGAAAGTGAGGGAGTCCTTGCAGTGTAGGTATCCGGCGTCTTCAGCTCAACAAGGGCCCAACGAGATCTCTGTGAAACAATGTCCAGTAACAAGGGATAACTTATGCAAAGTGTCTCCTGTGAAGACTCTAATAGGGGAAGATGAGATAAAGATGTCTGCATACATTGTCTATTTTTCTGTGTGCACAGTGTGGGCTTTAAGTAATAGGGGGCCACCTATAGTCACTCTACCAAAGGAAGGCCAGCAGCTGCAGATCTGCCTCCAGGGAGAATGCTCACTCAGACAGGTTCTCCACGGCGTCCAGGCCACGACACCCACTTACACTGACCAGAGGGGCTCAGCCTCTTATTCCTGTAGCTCTAGGTCCATGTTCAAGAGTGAGCCCAACCTTAGCAGTGGAATTTATCTCCTTTGCCAATGTCCACCTCGGGTTTTCAGCTTTCTGGTAAGTGTAGTCCAATCAGTGCTGAAGATTGCAGTATGTTCTGGCTTTGGGACTATATGTCCCAGAATGCTCTGCTTGTTGAAAGAAGTGATCCCCGCTCTGCTGGCAGCAAATGATGCAACTGTCCCAGCATTGAGTGCTAGGGGGAAAAAGGCTACATCTCCATATTCCCACCTTGTGGCCAAAAGAGGAATTGCATAATAAATACTTTTACATTATAGTCTATGGGTTTTTTTTTTTTTAATTTAGGGACAGCATGCCTGTTACGTACCACTGATGCCAGGGCCTTTTTTTTTCCCTCCAACTGGCAACTAACACTGGTTTTTTTTTTTCTCTTCTACTGGACCACTGACACAGGGCATTTGTTCCTCTTACTGACTATTGCCTTTTTTGTTTTACCTCTTGGTTTAAGAATACTAATTCTGACACCTGCTGTTGGGGGGGACCATTGCAACTTTTGCAATGTGGACCTATGATTTTCTAGTTACGTCCCTGCTGTGTCCCAATCCCGCTCTCCCGAAGTTTATTCGACAATAAAGTTACATAAAGTCACTTGCCTCTGGCTTGATGATGCCAAAGAGAACTTGTCCCCTGGCATCTTCTTCTTTCCTCCGAATCTTCCTCTTTATTTACTTTGATATTCACCTAAATCTCTATTTGCTTCACCGTGCTTGGTTTTTAGATACCGTCAATACTGGATGGTGACTCTGATGGTGCATTGCTGATATCTCTTACATTAGGGAAATGACATCACTTAGTGATGATTCATTACCATGACGAATGGAGAGCGTTGATTCCTACCATATTTGAACTATACAAAGTTGATAAATAAGAAAGGTGAAATAGATTATCATTTGGGAAAATTGCACTTTATTTTTGCTGAGATTACAAATGTGAATGCCAAATGGGTTGGAAGGGAGGTAAACGCTGTCTACATATATTTCAGTAAAAGATCTGCAACTGTAACTTTGTAATGTTATAGACTCCCGATGTCTGCAGTTTAAAATTCGATTTTCCACGCCTTTTCATTTGTACATTTTATCTATCTGATGAAAATTAATTGAAAAAGAAGTTACAAAAAGGCTAAAATGACTGACTGGTGCCTAAATTCTTTACCCTATCATTCACCAAGGATTCTGAGAGTGGAGGTGCCCAGGAGAGTAAGTACTGGGCATTTGGAGATGCCAGCATGGTATACCACTTTGAGGGTTGCTCTGCACCAGTCTCAGAGAAGTACCCCTATATATAGCATGCAAGAAAAATGGCACAACTTAGCCTTAATTTCGTCCACCGCAACCATTCTGCCACTGAGTGTTTCACCAGGTAAGTTGCATAAAATGTTTTGACAGTAGTCCTCTCCCCTGGTTCCTCTTTAACTGCTACTCATCCTGTCTATGCCATGCTCTTAGGTCTGGAATGGATGTTCCATAAACCTGCAAAAAATGAATTTTAGGCCTATCTCTGATAGCTTTTGCACAGAAGACAGCACACTGTTTAACAGCACCCTCTGGTACAATAATTCCATAATAGATATATAGCTGAGGAATAACTTAATTTGACCTCAGAGCTGCTGGTAGATGACTTCATTGGTAAATTGTTCATTTGGGTATTAATAAGCAGTGGAGAGCCAACACAAATTCCTCCTTTTAATTAAAATATAACTCAATTTCACGCGGTCACAGGACTATAATAAAAGTTAAAGATTTGTGACTGTTGCCTGGTTTTGCCTTTTTAGATGTCATAAATAAATGTTATGATTATGATAACGCCACTGAATATAGAGGAATTGTGAAGAAAAGCCTTTCGGGCCTCAGCTGCCTCCGGTGGGATTCGGACTTGCTTCATCAGGAGATCCACATCGGCGCGCTGGATGATTATTTCCGCAAAGGTTTGGGATCCCATCCATACTGCAGGTGAGTGCACAAATTACTTGTTAAATGATGTCCATATGGCTGCATTCACACCTGAGCAGAGCGGAATTCAAGTGAATGGGCTGCGTATGCGTGGCATACAGGAACGCAATGTAAAAAAAAAAAAAATGCAAGCGATAATGTGCATTCCCACTATGCAAAATGTGTGAGTCTGCAAGAACCTTAAGCCCACATTGACCGCGACTTTTAAATTGAGCGACTTCATCTGAAATTGCACGATTTCAAAGCTGCATATCAGTGAGACTTCGGGTGCGACTTGGTAGACATCTGTGCAGCTTCATACACAGATGTCTATGCAAGTCGTACCCGAAATCGCCAAAAGTAGTGCAGACACTAAGTTTTCAAAGTTGGCGTTGCACCGATTTTGAACAGAGCGATTTCCTGCAATAGGCTGTGACCTGTCAAATCGCATGACAAGTCACTCCAATGTGAATGAGGGCTTAAGCACCGCACACACGATCTGAAAGTCGTACGAAAAATTCCGCATTCGAACCGATCGTACGATAATCGGATCATTAGTACGGAGCTTTCGAGAGCCGATCAGGACAGTTCATCCGATATTATTCTATCGGACATGCACGGAAATTTTTTTCATATGATGCCAGATTGTACGATTTTCATTTTAAGCAGTACAGCTGTCGTTCGAAAATGCAATACGAATGCTTTACAACACATGACATCACTCCTAAATTCTTATTCTGTCATATGAGAATTTTCGTGACTTTAGTAAACTCATCAGATTCGATGTGAGATTAGCATGCAAAAAAAAACAAAAACGGACGATCATTCGTCCGATAATCGGATCGTGTGTACGGGGCATTAGAGGAACTTACATTTAGGTTGTTTTAGATCCATATGCAATATAAAATTAAATATTGCTGTATCGGCCATGGCCAGAAGGTGGCATCATTATGCAATCAACGCAACATGCAGATGTCAGATGTGAGCATGCTGTATGCACGTCGTGTACAATATATTAACTGCATGGCCACAGGGGCCCTATAATTATATGCAAGCATTAATTCAGGTAGATGTTTTAAATTGCCATCTTAGGCACCGCAACTAAGTCATGGGTTACAGGGCTAACCTAATGACCCAACGTAGGAGAGTGGTGCGAGTTTAAGATGTTCCAGTCATTTTAATGACGCAGGTGAGATCAGACGCTGAGGTTTTAATTAGCCTCTTAATGATCTGTTGATGATTCTGAATTTCAAAAATGCTATTTACTTCTAAAATAATTTTTTGATGTTGGTAAGAATAATGGTCATGCTGGCCATGCATATTTGATCATTTTGATAAATCTGTCATTTCGCTAAAAGATTGGCAGCTCTCAGAAATTACCTTCACCAATGGGCCATTTGATCAATGAATGATTGTTCCCATGGAAACCTATCCATCGGCAGAAAATGCACTTGGCCCAAACTAAGCTATTTCTTATGTCGAATGTTTCCGATTTCTGAAACAATGGGATCATTTTATGTTTGGCTAACGATACGCAAATCTAGGAAACAAGTCAGTGAAAATGTACTGCTAGCCAGGAAATGCTGCAGCTGTGCCAAAGTTCAGAATTCTACACAAGTACCTTATTTTGAGTTCCAGTCAAAAATCAGGATACTGAACTTCATTGGGATTTAACTACGGGTGTAGTAAGATGGAGTAGGTGAGTGCCAGGATGGAAATCGAGGCATTGAACAAATCTGCAAAACTTTAAGGGCTTATTTCTATTAGTGTTGCCCTCTGAAGAGTGATCTGCAGTGGATCGCTTTTTAGAGGTTGTTAGGCGGTGACAAGGCGATGTAAAAATACGCACTACCACTCCACAACCTTCATTGCAAGCAGTTGCAGTGCTGCCCGATTCATTTGATGGGGGGGTATAGTTATTGCCATGCGATGCTGCAAAGCATTGTGGCCACAGCAAGTATTCAACCCCATGCAGCTGCCTTTGCAGGAAGGGGGGTGGGAAGTAAAAACACATCTCAACTGCCTGTTTTTATTCCCCCCTGCCCAACTTCTCAAGCTCCTACCCCGCTTCTTCTTGGATTGGACAACAATCCACCTTCTGGTAGATAAATGCCTTCGCCATATTGTCCCAAACTTCTGTCCTTGGGCCCGCTCATGACATCCCTGGCCTTAGGCCTTACTGTTAAAGAATAAAATGTCCACACAAGTAATGCATTTTCCACACTGTACTAGAACCTCTTAAAATTGGGTGTGACATCTAACATCACATAGACATGCTAAAGAATTTGGTATAGTACGCCATACACAGGAGCAGACATTTTGGACGGCGAACGCCAGCACATAACTTCTAAGCCATCTTCCATTTTGCATCTCCTCTCTCCTCGGGAGGACCACAGTGTTGGGACCATTTTTCCTGTATACTAAGTCCACAGCATTCAGCTTCCATCACCGTGTAGAAACAAAGTGCCCTCATTAGTATACCAATCTCTCTCTTGTCCCTTGCTATAGCTCTGCCCAGCCGAGCACGCTCCCAGATGTTGCATCTGTTCCTAGGTGTACTGGTACTCACGTCCAAGGATACTGGCTTGGCCTACAATGCCGTTTGCATTCCACTCACTGTACAGCTGGTTCTTCTGGGTGTTGAACTACCCCACCGGGTGCTTCAGCCCTGTTAAGGGCCATTGGTAGTAGCTGACTACCTCCAAATAGCTCTGGGCTTTTTGGCTACCATGGCCCAAATCACTAGGCCCCTCCTATCCTGGCATTTATTTGCACACTTACTCCACCCATTACATTGCAAGTAAGGTTCCCCCCCGGTCGGTAGGCTGGCTGCACACTCAACCTACCACACACCCAACCCTCCCCCCCCCCGGTCGGTAGGTTGGTCGCACATTTCCCCTCCAACCCTCCCCCATCCAGGTCGGGGCAGGGCTTCCTCCTCGTCGGCTTCACCGTGCGTCTCCTCCTTCTTGGCTTCACGGTGGTTTCCCCTGCGCTTTCTCCTCGGCGGCGCATACAATGGCTTCTCCTCTCGGCCAATTGGGTCTCAGGACCCGCTTCCTAATTGGCCGGGAGGAGAATCAAAGACAATAGCAAATTAATTTGCTATTGTCACACAACTAGGTGGGCTCTTGGTGCTGTGCTCGGTGCCCCCCCCCCCCTTTAAGCCAATTAGAGCCTCTTGCTCTAATTATGCGTTTCTATGGACGGGCTGCCACTGCTACAAGGTGAACTCCAGGCAGATATATAAAACGTAAATGAATGCAGCTCTGTAATCCATTAATATATCATTTAATTTTATTTAAAATTCAAGCAGCTCTAGCACCTGAATCAGCCTGTTGCACTCCCAGTACAGCTAGGGTTGCCCACCTGTTCAGGAATCACCTGGACAGTCCAAGTTTTTAATCGTGTGTCCAGCTTTCAGTCTGCCTGAAACCCAGACACATTATTCAGACCAGACCATGGGTGTAACTTCTGGGGGCCCATGCAACCTCTGTTACACCTGGACAGGAAGGGCGGCGCGGGGCAGCATTTACTAGAATCAAATCGGCTGTATTTTTTATTTTTGCAGCAACTTCCCCCCCCCCCCCCCCCCCCCCTGCCAGAGTTCAGTTGCTGCAGCAGTAAAATAGAGGTGAATGGTTCCAGTAAATGCTGCCACCACTGTCTATCCTGTCTTGTGGAATCTCTGTCCTCAGTCCCTTTCTCTGTCTCAAAAGTGAGACATCAGGGGTCTGTTTAGACCCCTGATATTTCACCAAAGCCCCCTAAGAGCTGTTAAAAAAAAATTGTTTAAAAAATTGTAAAAAGTAATAAAAATATTGTAAAAATAAACTGACACCAACCTCTGCCCTACGGACACCAACCTCTGCCCTACGGACACCAACCTCTGCCCTACGGACACCAACCTCTGCCCTACGGACACCAACCTCTGCCCTACGGACACCAACCTCTGCCCTACGGACACCAACCTCTGCCCTACGGACACCAACCTCTGCCCTACGGACACCAACCTC
Organism: Lithobates clamitans; assembly: GCA_037952925.1. NCBI lineage: Eukaryota > Metazoa > Chordata > Amphibia > Anura > Ranidae > Lithobates > Lithobates clamitans. The sequence continues at coordinate 1,228,253 of JBBGZY010002043.1, read as the reverse complement.
TGCCCTACGGACACCAACCTCTGCCCTACGGACACCAACCTCTGCCCTACGGACACTGTCCACTGTTTAACCATGCCCCCTTAAGCCCCTCCCACTTCTAATGCAATCTGACCACACCCACTGTTTGCTGTGGAGCACAATCCTACTGTATAGTGCAGTGGTCTCTAAACTGCGGCCCATGGGCCAAATGTGGCCCTTTGCTTGACTTTATCTAGCTCTTAGGGCACCATGCCATCCACTGATACCAATAATGGTGCACCATTTCTCCCACAGACATCAATGATGGTGCACCATTCCTATGTTGAATACCAACAATGGGACACCATTCCTTCCATTGATACCAACAATAGGGCACTATTTTTTCCAGTAAAACCAATGATGGGACACTGTTTGCTTCCACTGACACCCCAGTGTTTTCTAATCCCACTGGCCACAGTCCGGCCCCTCTAAAGCCTCAAGGATCCTTGCTATAGTGTATACTACAAAAAAAACTACTCTGCAGTGCACCGCTAAAGTGTTCAGGTTTGGCTTGAAGAAAAGGGGGCAACCATATGTACAGCAGATCTCAGAAAGGGAAAAGGAAAGGCAACAAACAAAGCAGTCAGGTGTACTGCAGTCCAAGGAGCATGCTGATAAGAGGAGAGAGCAAAGAGACAGAGATAAGCTTGCTGATTATTTTTAAGATTGCTGGACTTTTTCAGGCCACTTCGTAACCACTAGAAGCTGAAAGCGAGCATCTTCGGTAGTCTGAGGAGCTCCGTTACACACAGGGAAATCCTCTAACTTGCAAGCATACACCATCTCTTCCTTGCTTTGGAGCAGAGGAAAGGATCCAACTTCTGTGCGTGGTCAGGTTCACCTTTCGTGCACTTTTGAAGACAGAGCATTTTACACATTTTAACTGTAAACTTATGGTGGTAAGTCTTTTAATTTGTGGTTTCTTGTTGTGTTTAAAATGTAGAAGTCCTGATGGAGATCCAACCCCTTGGTGTTATGTGATGAAAGATAACCATTTATCCTGGGAGCACTGCCCTGTCCGTGTATGTAGTAAGTATGCACATTGTTGTTTCTTCTCTAGGGTAACAATCTACTCTAAATTCATATTCTAAATATTTTATTCATATTCTTGCAATCTAATATTTCATATACAAACAAGGCCATGCCGGGGGCAGATGGCATTTTTGGCACCCCCTGGTTGTTGGTTGCTAGGAAGCTGCATAGCATCATTGGATGCCAGTGTCATTGGCTGCTAGGACGCAAGTGGCCGGGCTGCACAGCATCATTGTTATGGTGCAGGCGGCTGGGCCACCCAGCATCATTGGTCATTATGGTGCAATTGGCTATCTGCACCATATCAACCAATGATGCTCTGGGCCTGGGGCAATAGTCTAGTAGTGAATAAAAATGTTTAGTTTTTGGGTTTAAGCCCTCTAAGTGCGATGTGCAGTAATTTACGCAACACATGAAATTGCATGAGCCATGGCAATTAATCAACACATTAGTGGGTATATGGTAGAGGATAAATAGCTGTAATAAATATACCCAGATCATAAAATGTTGAATGAGTAATATGGTGAATAAACTGCTAAAAAGGCATATGTCATCTCACAATGGATGCATAGGGGTTTACTAAAAATGTAAAGTGCAAAATCTGGTGCAATTCTGCATGGAAACCAATCGGCTTCCAGGTTTCATTGTCAAAGTTTAACTGAACAAGCTGAAGTTAGAAGCTGATTGGTTACCATGCACAGCTGCCCCAAATTTTGCACTCTCCATAATTAGTGGTCATCCATTAGATAAATCAATGATTTAGAATCAATTTTTTTATAGTGCCCCTGCAACGTGCTGTTTATCTAATTACTAATTGAATACTATGGGAAAGGGTTAAAATAATAGTAGATAAACAAATATTAAACCTTAAATCTGAAAACAAAACCTAAATTTTAGAAAAACTAGTAGGCAGTCTTTATCATCCTTAAAAAGTTCATTAAGATATGAGTACAACATTGGGGAAAAGTTACTAATTAGTGATTTTTATTAATATATGTTTAATTCTTTCACTATTGTAATCTATCGTATTCTGTAGATATTGTGCATACAGTGCACTTTTCAAGCCCTATACTAGGAAGTATGTGTTTTACAAAACAGAATGTTCCTTTATTAAAACATAGGCATGATACAAAATCACAAAGATGGAAATAAGCAAAGTAATATGACATACACTGACAATAAGTGCAAAGCATAGTCATCATAATATGGCACATACAAAAACAGGGTGTAATATAAAAACCCAACAGCAGCTTTGCCCATTCACTAAAAACAGTAAAGAATTACTGTGAGATTATAGCAGTCAGTCTAACAGATAGGGTATCCGAGGAGGGACAAACTCCCTATGCGGTCCATGGCTGCCACACCCTATCAAACTTCTTAGGGTAATTCCTATTAATATATGTCAACTTATACATAGGAAGAGCTGCATTAATAGACTTTTCCCAGGAAGCTATGGAGGAGGGGAACGGGAATTCCATTTGTTTCTTTTTCTTTTATCATAGTATATTAGTATAAGAAGTAAGATTAATAATTTAGTACATCTAAGCCTTTGGTCATCGTCTTAGATACCTAATAGAATCAATTCAGGGTAGTCGGAAGGGCCAGCTGGAGATGAACATTCATGCGTTCAACCACCTCTCCCCAGAAACGAACTACCCCCAGACAGCTCCAGAACATATTAAGATATGTACCTACATCTTCCCCACAGCGGGTACATTCCGCAGACTTCTGGGGATATATTCTATGTAGTCTCTGAAATGTGTAGTACACCCTGTGTAAAAATTTAATTTGGATCAATTTATCCTAAGAAGAAATTAGTAATTTGGTACTGTCCTCGAGAAATGCCTCCCAATCTGTCAAGGTCAGGTAAGTCAGCCTTCCACTGATCCCACAAACGCTCCATCTTAGGAAAGTTGACACTAAGCAAATCAAAGTAAAGCACAGACAAGGGTTTCTTGGGCCAGCAGTTCCTCAATAGGGTCCATAGCAAGGCACAGTGAAACAGAAAACTGAGCTTGCACCACATGGCGCAACTGAAAGTAACGAAAAATCATCTACCTGGGCAATTTAAATTTGGCCCTTATTTCTGCAAAAGAAAGCAGTGTACCTGCTACAAATGTCACGCAGAGTCTTAATCCCATATCTAACCCAAAGCTGAGGATCAGGGATGGAGCAATGATGTGGAAGATTTGGGTTGCCCCACAACGGGTTAAAGGGAGACCATCTATTGGGTTTGTGGAATCTGCTGCTAGCTACCCCCCATACTTTAAGAGTAGTCTTAGTAGAACATGGCAAGGTGAGAGGAAGTATGTGTTTTAATGTAAACACTCAGAAATGTTCTTGGTTTGTATTTTTGCAGCTGATAAAGGTCGGAAATTTCAGATGGAAGATAAATCTGCAACCAATACATTTGCCAAACTAAAGTGCGGGAAAAGACATGACAAGCGGGTCGTGCTGCGAGGCCGAATTCTGGGTGGTCTTTCAGCACTTCCAGGATCTCACCCCTGGCTGGCCGCTATATACATTGGGGAAAATTTCTGCTCTGGCACACTTGTAATGCCTTGCTGGGTGGTGTCAGCCGCTCACTGCTTCGCAAACAGGTACGTTGAGTATTTAGAAGGATTATACAGGTGTAATAGAAATTAGCTACCAAGTTAAGCCTATTGCCAGGACTGGTTATACCATAGAACTCAAACCAAAAGAAAACAATAGGAAAGGGAAGAAATAGAACTTCCTATTTTTTTTGTATTGCTATCTATGTCCACATTTGATAGATTTCACCTTTGAAACTTTCTGTTCTGGGTTATGTAAAAAACTTCTTTCTACTTTCTATAGCACATTCTCCCCTTGGAAGCATAGGTGTGCCTCCGATAAAACCACTTTAGTGACCGAAACCTAAAAAGCATGGAAACACACAGTAGCCAGTCAAAATGTTTATTTTACATGAGCCAACCCTGTTCAGCATGGGCCTTAATTATTACACATGACCTTTTTCTGCTTTCCCCTTTGCACTCTTTAGTATCTTTACTGCTTGTATGTGGAGCTTGTGAAGGAGTTACATGTGATTTGGCCTTCAGAACAAGGTTCTGCTTGAGTTTCTAGAGGGCCAGGTGGTTGAGGAACTACCGTACTTTACAGCAGCTAATATCAAGTTTTGAGATGCACTGCTTTTTCATATGCTGCACACTAAGCTAGCTGGCTGTATGTTCCCCTGCAGAGCACACCAGACAGTGAGGATCAGGGACAACCTCACTTACTGAAAACCTCTACCTATGAAAGGTGGGACAGGTTGGCGTCACTCATAGTAAATACTAGCCACCAATAAAGAACCTATAAAAGGTACCCACTAGGACTGGAACAAAGGAGCATCTGCCAGTCTCAATTTGCATAACGATACATGGTTTGAGACATCTGTTGATTTCTTATGCATATGAATATCAGTGCAACAGCCATGCAGATGAATACATACAATAACAGATATGACCTGTCATGGCTTACTGTTCGTAGAATATTAATTATAGACTTTGAATGACAATTGAAAATTAGGTCTGGGAATCGGGCTATAGACTGTAAACAGAAGAATGAGGGGTGTAGTGCTAACATTTTTGATAAATTTGTGTCATAATGTCCATAGGTGATGTTCACAATAAGTAGAAAAAAAGGGTAAATGGGACTTTCAAGGTTCTAGCAGTATCAACCCCTGGGAAAAAATACTTACAACTGTTAAAACTTTGTATCTTTTATTAATACACACATAATCTAAGGACTACTGCTAAAACCATGCAGTTTAGCCATGTTTTTACTACTCCTCAACCAATCCCCCTTTAGCTGTAAAGGCAGTGGCTGGGGTGTACACATGCTGCAGCAGCACTTGTACCCCTTGTCGCATTCTCCAGAAACTACTTTACATTTCTTTTAACAGGAACCAAAAGAGGATGGCTATTAATCCTAACCAATGCTCCTATCTGTGCTAATTTCTGTTCTGCATGACTTGGGATTTTGTCGTGCATTAATTCTGATATCTGAATAGTTCCTGTATTGATCACACACCAAAATAATTCTCACCCAAATGCAATAATAGAATATCTGGTGTCTATACAAGAATAGTAATGGAATTCAGAGGGAGTACTATCCACATCATACATCTAATGTCATGCCATTTAATAGCTGCATTGTTCCTTGAAAATCTCAATTGTCTAGGTCTATAAAACTTGTTCAAAATTGCATGACTGTTGTATAACAGATGTAACTCTACCACCACTTATATACCCCAACCTCTTAACCTTACCTTATTAATTGAGACCACACCAAGGTTGGAGTTAACAAGGCCGTAGCAGCCTAATTTATTTAAATAAAAAAAAAAAATATATATAAAAAATATTTTCAAATTAACATAAAACATTGAAACATCTGTTAATCAACCCATCAATCTCCTAGCGTTGGTCTTTGCAGGAACTTCATAACCCTCTGTGGAAAAACAATACTGCACTGCGGTACCTCTCCAAGTGTATTAATAGGCCTCAAGCCAACAGGCTGGCTCAAAGACAACCACTAACCGCAGTGCCCCCATTAACACTTTCCAGCTAATCTCCATTAGCTGGAAACCACCATCGGGACCCGTAGCAACGATATTTCCTGAACTCTTCCTTCTGAAATATCTTCCTTCCCCTGCAAAGACCAACACCCGCCACAGCACCCAAAGGAAACACCTTGCCTATGGGTGCCCCTCCACACCAGAAGTGCTCTCTGAATACCCTCTTGTAATCTGAACACCCACATGTCAATACCCACCTCATGCAGATACACCCCATCTGCCCTAAGGTATCTCCATGTCTCAAACTCCAATTCCACATGCCTAATAGCCAATCCCCCATGCCTAATCATGAACTTGCTCACATCCCTATTAATCTTTCTCCTTACCCTGCTAACCCCTTTCACCGAACCGGCCATCCGCCATGTTATACGAGCCACCATGTCCGACCCAAATACTGACCATGCCAGGAAAAACCCTCATTAACCGCCACACATCAAATTTGATGTCTCGCGTAATGTCCAACATGGACCTAACCCCCAAATCGTTGCCGCCCACGTGCAAAAACGTCGGGCAGCCTGTCCCCTTTGGCATACCGATGCACTTCCAGGAACAATCCTACCCCATAACATCCCAGGGATTCCCCACCACCGAATACAGTCTTCCGTCTATAAAAAACCCATATGCCTGCCTTCTTACCCAACATCACCCCACCTGGCCCCCCAGCACACCTAGGAATGACCCATTATCCAGACCATTCCTGACACCGATTCTGAAATTATAGGAGAGCAAACACAACACCATGACCAAATAGTATTCCATACCACGCAGGGCCTAACATCAAACTCCTCCCTACCCTAATACTTTACAACCCAACCACAAGGTGAGGCCGAACTTCTGTCTGGAACCTCCTTGATTCCCACCACCCAATACGTTTTTACCGACTCCACATCCAGTCCACTTCTGGCTGCCTCCGTAGCAGCCCCTATCCGAAATGAATGAGAGGAAAACTCCTTCTCTACCCACCCCAATGCCCGTAAACATTTTCTTACCAAAAAAAAATCAACAAATTGAAAGCGCGATAAAGGAGATCCGTCTACATGCACCAAAAACGGACCCCGTGACTGGCGGGCGAATCTCCAAAGCCCCCTTTACTACCCTACCAGGCACAGCAGCGAACCTGGCACTGGAGCACCTGTACTGACCTCCCTTTTCCCATTTGATCGATCTTCGATCTACCCAAAAATAACGCCAACCCGTCATCTCCACATATCGCCTCGTGACTCCCAATTCCCCCATGAACCTTTTGAAGGACTGACCAACTCCTCTATCCTAAACGCCCCAAAGAAGTCTAACCAAAAGGCCACCTTGAACAAGCTGGCCTAATATTCAGATCAACACACTCCACCAAATGTGCTACCATACCCCGTATCATGTCAAAGGTTACTGGTCTCCTGGCATCCCTGCGGACCACCGATCGCCGGTAACCCTTAATTGCCTGTCGCATCCCAAAATCTTTTGTGAAATCTGGTTGACCTTGCAATTTGAATAGGAAAGCTAAACCAGCTAACTTCATATTCATAGCAGGAGCGGACACCCCCTCTGCCCTATACCACACCAGTAAACGAACTGCCAGGCCAGCCGACCCTTCACCAGCCTTTGAACGAACGCCAGCCCTTCCTTCCATCCCCTTCAGATCCCTGAATGAAGCACCCCACAATCTCACCACCAGCCCCGGAAACAATTCCAGCAACACTAGAGTCTTCGTAACTCCCGCTTCAATACATGACCGCGGCCATGGACCAGCACTCCACTGACCCTGGAAGAAAAACCCGTAGAGCCAGCAACATCCATAATAATTTCCATGTCAAAATTGCTAACATGCCCTAAAATCCATAGAGCCCGTCCGTGAAAGGATTCCAAAAAAAGGTATGCCATACCCTCAAGTCCTCCCTGTGCTCCCTATGCGCTTTAACCAAGCGCACAACGCTCGTGGGAGACCTGATCCCGGCTGTACTTGCCAAAAGCCAATGACAGAAAAACCCGCCCCCATTGGCCGGATGTGACATGCCACATTCAGCTTGCCCCCAACGATTGCAGTACTCGCAGCTGACTTTGCGTAAACCAATCACACCTCCAATTTCCCCTTCTAAATTTGCCAGCTTATCTTCCAACAACCTGCATTCCATTGCACCCGGGTCCAAGACAACGCCCAGGAACGTGATGACTGTGCTAGGCCCCCCGTCTTCTCAGGTGCCACCGGAATCCCAACCGGTCCGCTCTGTGTTCCAACGTAGCCAGGAGCCCCGCGCCGATTCTGGATTTCCTATGCAAAGGAAATCGTCCAGGAATGGATGATCGAATTCCCGCCCGACACATCCCTTACCACCCATTCCACAACAAATTGCTAAAACCGTGCACAGGAATATATATCAACCCATCGGTAGGCCTTGGACAACATAAGATTAATCATTCCAATGACACCCCCGCAACCGGAAACTATCCGGGTGAACTGGGAGTAGCCGCAAAGCTGATTCCACCTCCACCTACGCCATCCATGCCCCTTGCCGTAATGACGCACCCAACCCACCGCAGCATCGAACGATGTACTACTCACCGAACATGCCTCCTGATCAATGGCATCATTAACCGACCCCCCTTTTGGAAAAGAAAAGTGGTGAATCAACCTAAATTTGTTGGGCTCCTACTTTGGCACTACTACAAAGGGGAAACTACCCAATCAGCGAAACATTGCAGACGGAAAGGAGCCCCCCCATGCGACCCATGCAACTTCCCTACTCGGTTCCACAGAAACTACATCTGGCTGTCGCATGGCCGATCACAAAGTGCAAGACACCGGGGAATCGCCTCTAAAGTACATGGAATCCTAAAGCCAACTGTGAAACCTGAATCCTGCAACTGAGCCACTTTCCTATCCGGATACCTACCGAGAAAGTTGAGTTGGGCTGAGCGTTGTTCAGCCATTCATAGGCAGCTTTGTATTTTCTGAATACAAACCTTCCTCTGATTGGAATAAATCCAAACAAAGGATTTTGGATCACAATCCTGGTGTGCAGCCTATTCTTTTTCTTTTACAATCACTTTAAATGCACAAAACAAGCTAATGGGAATATTTTTGTCAAAATGATTGTTCTTGCCACAGGGTCTCTTTAAAGCGGGGGTTCACCCACACCGCCAAAAAAAAAAAATATTAAAAGCCAGCAGCTACAAATACTGCAGCTGCTGACTTTTAATACATTGTCACTTACCTGTCCCAGTGTCCAGCGATGTCGGCAGGGGACGCCGAGAACCCGCTCAGTTCTCGGCAGCTGCCGCCGCCATCCTAGGTGAGGGAATCAGGAAGTGAAGCGTTGCGGCTTCACTTCCCTGTTCCCTACTGCGCATGCGCGAGTCGCGCTGCGCGTCCCTAGTGGTCCCCGCTCTCTCCTGGGAGCTGTGTGTTCCCAGCAGACAGCGCGGTCGGGACGGGAAGAGGCATAGACTCCCATGGGAGTCTATGCCGGAAGTGGGTGCAAATACCTGTCTTAGACAGGTATCTGCACCCCCCTCCCCCCTGAAAGGTGCCAAATGTGACACCGGAGGGGGGGAGGGTTCCGAAAAGCGGAAGTTCCATTTTTGTGTGGGACTCCGCTTTAACAAAAAATAAGCTACAGCAGCTACTTTTATTGTTTCACTTGCAATGCTTTTTGGCTCATTACTGCAGGCCTGAGAGCAAAGTTTATCCTCTTCTCTAAAAAAAAATCATCTCAATGCAGAGCTCACCTCTTATCGCTGTTGTAGAAGTTCTGGCTAATCAGCAGAGCTTCTCATGGTTCATGAGGTTGGGGGTGGACATTTGCCAGCAGATTAAACACAACTAGAAATGTTCCTTCCACGTGCAGTAATACATGCCTGATGTACGGCTCTTTTAATTAAAAGTACTGTAACTCCACAAGACCAACTGTGCAGAGGAGAAAAGGTAAAATAAGTGATTATAGCTGGAATCTCTGATGTCTTTATCTGCCCTCATTCAGGAACAGACACGGCTTTTTCTGCAAACCTTTAGATAATTAGCTATATTTGCATTCATGCTTTTTTATGTTGTCTTTAAGTGGCTTAATTTTTTATTCAAAAAACTATAGAAAAATAGGTTACAAAGCACAGATAAAAACGCATTTATTTGAATCCACACAGGTCTATTCTATAGAATTTTTCAGACTTGTGCAAGAATACAGCTATTTTGTCCATTACAATTAGATGTCAGCTTTCATTATATAAGCTACTTTTGTGATTTTGAATGGTTGCCAATGTACTCATGTTGAAGAGTCTTTTTTGTTTAGTACCAGTTTACCTTCACTTTAACACCTTCCCGCCCAGCCTATAGAAGATTGATGGCCGGGCGCTCAGAGCGGCAATTGGCGGTGAGCCGTGTCCTTTCTGACACAGCGCAACAATGATCAGGGCAAAGAGTAGGGGTGCGCATCTTCACTGGTCTCACAATTACATTCGAGTACGATTATCTGGTCAACGTTTCGATTAGATTCCGCGATGCATCACGATTACCGACGAGCTCTCACTTCCGCTTGGGCTGCCTAGGCGGCCCTTCCACCCTGCAATCTTCTGGGAGACATCACAGTTCCCAAAAGATTGCCCGGCTATGCAGGACAGCGCAGTGAGACATGCGCACACAGCTGTGAAGCTGCAAGCTGTCACAGCCGGATGCCCACTGTAGTATTGCCAGCGCTGTGGACAGGCAGGGGAGAGAAGGGAGGGTTTGGGTGGCCACGTCGCTGGATTGTGGGACAGGTGAGTGTCTATTAAAAGTCAGAAGATGCACTTTTTTTGTAGCTGCTGACTTCTTATAAACAAAAAATTGACTCGAACTCTGCTTTGAATTAAAAATAACCTCACTCCCTTAAAAAGTGAACTAATTCGGTGCACTACAGTGTACAGACATTCACACACACTGCTGCTGGGAGGTCAGAAGGGATAGAATCCACAGATGACAAACAGCCCTGTGAAGTTCCCTGTACTGTCTCTGTGCTGACCAGTGGCAGCTGGTGCTCAAAATTTTTTGGGGGGGCGCAAACAAAAAATACTGAACCTCCCTCATCAAACGCAGCCACTTGTGCCTGTCAAACGCAGCCATCGCTAACCCCCCCCCCCCCCCACAATGCACGGGCCACCACTAGTGCTGACAGTTTCTTGGCATTCCTGTTTGCACCTTCCAGCACACTAGGAGTTAACAGTGGAATGTGCACAGGATAGCCAGGGACCGTTAGTGCCTGTCAGTGCAGCCTCATCAGCGCACATCGGGGAAGAAGAAAAATGACTTGTTTTCAAAATTGTAACACAAACTATTTTTTTTCAAAGTTTTGGTCTTTTTTGGTTTGTTTAGCAAAAAATTAAAAAACCCAGTGGTGATTAAATACCGCCAAAAGAAAACTGTCTCAAAAAAAAAAAAAAATGATAAAAGTTTCATTTGGATACAGTGCTGCATGACCTGCAACAGCGCTGAGAGCTAAAAATTGGCCTGGGCAGGAAGGGGGTGAAAGTGCCCTGTATTGAAGTGGTTAAAGGGGGGGGGGGGTGCCTTCACCTTGAAGGAGTAGATCAGTGTTTGTGTCCACCACTACAGTTTGTTAAAGTTTATTGGAGTATCCCAAGGCTCACCTTCACCCTATCCTATTTTAACAAAATAAAATGTTCGCTGACTCGAGTGACTGTGAACTACCATGTGCCTGGCTGCTGTGTGCCTAATCAGGCAATGGAACCTCGGACCAAACAGCCAGACCAAGTCCCGAGTCTGCACTACACCGGAAACCAGGAAGGAACTGAGACAGGAAGTGAGACATGTAAAAAAAAAAGTTTAAAACAAGTAAATATTATATACTGTGCCTTCCTATCTATTTACTAAGGTTAGCAGCATAAGCATACCTCCCAACATTTTGAGATAGGAATGAGGGACACCTACTAGCAAGTGCATGTAGGCATAGGACATTCCCCTACCACACCCCCATAAAGGAGGATTAACAAAAAAAATAGGATTTTTTATAACGGCTTACCTGTAAAATCCTTTTCTTTCGAAGGACATCACGGGACACAGAGCCACAGTAATTACTGATGGGTTATATAGGTATCACTGGTGATTGGACACTGGCACACCCTAACCAGGAAGTTCAACCCCCTATATAATCCCTCCCCCTTGCAGGGATACCTCCGTTTTGTAGCCAAGCAATATAGTGTATTAGAAGAGGGGCGGGATCTCTGTGTCCGGTGATGTCCTTCGAAGGAAAAGGATTTTACAGGTAAGCTGTTTTAAAAAATCCTATTTTCTTTCTCTAACATCACAGGACACAGAGCCACAGTAATTACTGATGGGATGTCCCAGAGCAATGCTACCTGAGGGGGGGGAACCACGACCAAGTAGGGTGCAATCAGACCTGAGGACCCTGTACCGCTGCCTGCAGCACACTACGCCCAAAGGCGATATCCTCATGCCTTCTCACATCCACCTGATAGAATCTGGTGAATGTATGAACTGAAGACCAGGTTGCAGCCTTGTAGATTTGAGCCATAGAGGCCCGGTGATGCACTGCCCAAGAAGCACCAATAGGCCTTAACTGCTCGTTCTACATCCAACGAATGTAGAGATCTCTCTTCCGGAGAACAGGGATCTGGAAAAAAGGAAGGTAGAACAATGTCTTGGTTTAAATGAAAATCAGAAACCACCTTCGGCAAAAAATTAGGATGAGGGCGTAGTACCATTCTATCCTTGTGTATAATCAAATAAGGCTCCTTACAGGAAAGGGCTGCTAATTCTGAAACTCTTCTAGCAGAAGAGATGGCCACCAGAAAAATTAACTTCCTTGTCAAGACCAAAGGAATCTGGCTTATTGGTTCAAAAGGCTGTTTCTGTAACACAGCCAGGACCAAGTTCAAGTCTAGGGTTTAGGGGCGCCCTAACCGGAGGATTAAGACGCATCACCCCCTGCATAAAGCTTTGGACTAAAGAATGCGAAGCAAGTGGTCGCTAAATTAATACTGATAAAGCAGAGACCTGGCCCTTGATGGTACTCAAGGCCAGCTTCATCTCTAATCCTAATTGTAGAAAGTCAAGGATTCTACCTATGACCTATTTCCTGGGATGCCAACCTCTGGATTCACACCAGGATACATAAGCTTTCCAGACTCCAGATAAATCATCCTGGAAGCTGGCTTCTTTGCATTGATCAAGGTAGATATGACAGGACCAGAGAGCCCATGACTCTTCAAAGCGTTTGTAAGGCAGGATGGAACACTGGACCTTGAGATAACAGGTCTGGGCGTACCGGTAGGGTCCACGGAGAACCCACCGTCATCCTTACTATTTCTGCATACCAAGTCCTTCTGGGCCAAGCAGGGGCCACCAGAAGTACCGACTTCCTTTCCTGCCTGATCCTGCGAAGGAGTCGTGGTAGTAGCAGAATAGGCGGGAATGCGTAAATCAGTGAGAACTGATGCCACGGAATCACCGACGCATCCGTCCCGCAAGCAAGAGGATCTTTTGTCCTTGCCACAAATCTGTCTGTCTATCTTTTTGTTGAATCTGGATGCAAAGAGATCTACATCTGGAACCCCCCATCTTAGGCATATGGCCCAAAAGACGTCGGGATGCAGAGACCATTCCCCTGGAAGTAACTGCTGGCGAATTAGTCCGCCTGCCAATTCTCTATTCCTGGGATGAAAACTGCCGATATGCATGGCACATGCATGTCTGCCCAGACTAAGATCTGGTTCACCTCCTTTTGAGCAGCTCGGCTCCGGGTGCCTCCCTGATGATTGACATAAGCCACTGCTGTGGCATTGTCGGACTGGATCCTGACCGGACAACCCTGTAGCCTGATAGTCCAGGCTTTTAGAGCTAGATGTATCGCCCGGATCTCCAGAATGTTGATGGGTAAGGTCCTCTCTGTCTTGGACCATACCCCTTGGACCGCAGACTGTTCCAGAACTGCTCCCCAACCTGACAGACTGGCATCTGTTGTTACCACCGTCCAGGTAACCGGTAGAAAGGATTTCCCCTTCTGCAGGTTTTTGGGTATGAGCCACCAATTGAGGCTCTGACGCACCGCATGCGACAGGTGCATCGGAAAGTCTAATGCCTGAACCTTCTTGTTCCAGGTTGACAGAATACTGTGTTGCAGCATTCTTGAATGAAACTGAGCATAGGGAACTGCTTTGAATGAAGACACCATCTTCCCTAGTAGCCTCATACAAAGGTGAACAGAGGGACCCTTCTTGGTCCTTACTGCCAGAATCAGCTCTCTTAAAGCAGCGATCTTTGCCTGGGGTAGAAATAATTTCTCCTGCCTTGTATCTATAATCAGACCTAAATACTTCAGTCTTCTTACTGGTTTTAGGAAAGACTTTTCTAAGTTGAGGATCCAACCCAGGTGTTCTAGATACCTGACTGTGGTCCTCAAGTTTCCATTCAAAGAGGCTACTGACCGGTCTATCAAGAGCAGGTCGTCTAGGTATGCTATGACAGCTATACCCTGAGCCCTTAATCTGGCCAGAGGAGGAGCCAAGATCCTTGTGAACACTCGAGGTGCAGTGGCTATCCCGAAAGGCAGAGCCACAAACTGGAAATGGCGCCCTCCTACCTCGAAGCGCAGAAACTTCTGATGAGCAGGAAAAATGGGCACATGCAGATATGCATCTCTGATGTCCATCGATGCCAGAAATTCTCCTCCCTGCAGGGTGGGAACTACTGTTCGAATTGATTCCATGCGGAAGGATTGAATCCTTAGGAATCGGTTCAGATCCCTTAAATCCAGAATGGGCCTGACATCCCCATTTGGCTTTTGGACCATAAAAAGGTTGGAATAGAAGCCCAATCCCTGGTCCTTTGCGGGAACTATCATAATGACCTCCTGCGACAAGTCGTTCTAACGCTAGAAGGAGCGACTGCTTCTTCTCTGGGTCTCTGGGGACACTTGATCTGAGGAACCAAGGAGAGGGGAATTCCTGAAACTCCAGCTTGTACCCTAAGGTTACCGTGGAGATTACCCATCTGTCCTGGAAATCCTCCTGCCAGAGTTCTGAGAACTGTCGCAGTCTTTCCCCTACTCGAGTGAGCGGGGGCGCCCCCTCATGCAGAGGTCTTAGTGTTTTGCCTTCTTCCCCCAGGACTTTTGTCCCTGGGGTTGACTCTTGTCTCTGGACCCCGATGGAGGCGGCCATCGAGACTGCCTGGAGGCTGAAGCCCCCAGCGCTGGGGAAAGAGTCCGTTTGAAAGAGGGACGCTTACTCTTCTTCTTGACAGGTAAGAGTGCTTTTCCCACAAGAGATTCTCTTCATATAGTTATCCAAGTCTTCTCCAAAAAACCTTGCACCACGAAATGGAAACCCAGCCAGTAGCTTCTTACATGGTGCTTCGGCTGACCAATTTTTAAACCACAGGATTCTACGTATATGCACCAACCCCAGTGAAAGACGGGAGGTTTGCACGATAGAATCTCTAATGGCGTCAGCCACAAAGCATATGGCCGCTGGAAGGTTGGCAAACCCCTGGGCCTGCTGTTCAGGTAATACTTTGATGACCTGCTTAACATGGTCTCTTAAGTATTGACAGACTCCAATCGCTGCTACTGCAGGTTGGGCCACTGATCCTGCTAAGGAGAAAACATCCTTCAATAGGGATTCCATCCTTTTATCTACAGGATCCCTGAGCATCTGAGCATTGTCTACAGGACAAGTCAGGCTATTATTTACGGAGGAAATAGCGGCATCAATAACCGGTATTCCCCACATTTTAATAAACTTTTCTTCCATCGGATAAAGTGTTGAAAAACTTTTTCGGCAGGAAAAAAACATTTGAGTAATCCCACTCAGAATAAATGAGCTTTTCAAGTAAATTATGAACAGGAAAAGCCTGTGCTGCTTGGAAAGGTTTCAGTGACCCCCAAAGCAGAAGAGGATTCTTTAGTAGTTTCAGGTAGGGGCAACTTAAATGTGGAGCGGACCAATCCAGTGAGGATCTGCACTAAGACTTTCTCCTCTTGGGAAGTCGCAGAGGGTCCCTCTCCACCTGAATCCTCCAAAGAGGAATCATCCATCCCATCCCGATCCTCTGAAAGGGATTTGTCTCCTTTATCCCAGAGCTCCTCTGTCTGAGGGTCTTGGGGAACAGAGGAAGGCCTAGTGTGTTTTCTTCTACTGAGTGAAGATGTAATCACGGCCATTAATCTTTCCTCTAGACCATTAATGGTTGAGGAAAAAACCTCTTGTGTAATATATACAGGGGCTGAAGTGCCAGAAGCAGGTGTAGCCCCTGACCCCGATGGCTCTCCCTTGCTATCCATCCCTGGCCCATCAGGGGGGGAGGATGCTGCTGACAGGGGGCCCTCAGAACCTGAACGAGATCCCCTAGTGTCTCTGGTTCTTGGGGTGCTTGAACCTCTTCTACCCATAGTGCAAAGCAACAAGGTGTGAGGTATACAAATGAACACTGACTGCTGAGCGATGTAGTCTGGCTAAAAGCCTTGCTACCCAATGCTCAGCCTGGTGTTACTTCAGTAAATGCTGCCTAGGAGTATGCCTGTGTCCCACCTTACATGCGACCATCAGCTCTGTGTCTCTCAAAAGGCTGTGTGCACCTGTACAGAGTGCCTTTAATAGCCTGCAGCTGGCCTGAGTGGGAGTCTAAGCACTCTGTGCTGATGTCCTGCCCCCCCCCCCCCTCGAGTTTTGAAAAAAACTAGTGCTTCCCGCGCTGGCCGACTCTCCTGTAATACTATGGAGGAAGGCTGGGGGTAGGGGGAGGGGGGAGAGAAGCTGGTAGTGAAGACCTGCCTAAACGGCAATGGTCAGAGATGGTGGCCCGAGGCAGCAGAGCCCAAGCGGTATAACCACTTTCTAGACCCCTATGGCCTCTCTCTAGTCTGGGGGGGAACATTCAAACATGAGAAATCCCCCCTTCCATCCTACCTTGCAGCCAGCCTGAGACGCTGAAAAAACATGTGCAGAGATGAATCACTGAGACAGACCGTCTAGCATGTGAAGGTATGTGCTCTTGGCAGCCCCCGGTGGTCACAATAGGCATAGCATGCATTTACCTTAAAGGAGAAACCTACTAGAATTAGAAAATTCTGTGGAATCTCCTCTTACCTTATCCAGCTGCAGGGTTCAGTTTACACGGACCCAATCTTCACCTCTCACGGTGGGCTCCGTTTGAAAAAAACGTCAGACTGGGGCCCCCTATGAATAGGGGGATCCTGCAGTTCTGGGCCCGTAAAGCACATTGCCAGAAATTGGGAAGTTTAAAGCCATTTTCTGATCTGCGGGGTCCAGCTCTCTAAAAAGAGAAGCGTTACAGGTAAAACCTTGTTTCTTCGGGCACGAGGCCCGGGTACCATCCAATTTGGCCTAAAAAGGAATGGATCCGTTTCGCCTGGCTTGCCCCAGTATAGGATATAGGATATTCCCTTTGGAGCTCAGCACAGGACATCTTTACACGTCCATCACCTAAGACACTGGCGTAAAAACTGAGGTATCCCTGCAAGGGGAGGGATTATATAGGGGGTTGAACTTCCTGATAGGGTGTGCCAGTGTCCAATCACCAGTGATACCTATATAACCCATCAGTAATTACTGTGGCTCTGTGTCCCGTGATGTTCGAGAAAGAAAATGGTAATTAAATCCACAAGGGCTTTTTTTTACCACTACTATTCCTTTATATTGACTTTTAAAATTTACAAATGCAGCAATTTAGAGTTTGGATGAAAGGTTTAGCGCTGGGAATCCCTTTTTGAAAGATAAAAAGTGCATTTTATATACAACTATATAGATCAGACCAAAATGAGGGACTAATGAGGGGTAAAGGGGGACAGAGGGACATTGCTCCAAATCAGGGACAGTTGGGAGCTAAGGCATAAGGATTGCAAGCAGTTAATGTTGATTAAGATAGTTTAGTTATGCTTTTGCTTTCCTTACAGAACCTCTTACATTTTCACACTAGTGCTTCTCATGTATCAAAATGTGTTGCATAAACTGATTTGCCATTAGCGACATGTATGAAATGTTGCAGAGGAAGAATGAAGAAGTCTGAATTGGTTGCAACAAGAACTGTCATTTCTTTAGACATTCGGCTGATTTTTATTCATTGTAATTAAATTGATGGACGCATCTACTTTTTTTTTTTTTTTTTTTTTTTTCTTTTAATAATATTTATTTATTTTTTTTTGTAACGCGTTATTTTTCATTCTTGCAAATCAGTTGAGGTAAAATGACACAGATGACCCCTTTCTATAGGTAAGAATGCTTTTTACTTTCACAGTCGATTAAAGACTAATGTTTATTCTTTTTTTTCTAGCCCTCGGAAATCAAGCGTGAGAGTGGTCCTAGGACAACACTTCTACAATGTAACCACAGACGTCACACAGACATTTGAAATAGACAGATATATATTTTATAACCAGTACTCTGTGTTCAAGCCCAAAGAACATGACATTGGTGAGTACACTGGGAAGTAGAAGCAAGCTGGATATATTAGGTATGTTATGGCAGTTGATTAAAGAGGTTACGTGAACCATTAAAATTGGCAGTTGATGAGAGATCGCATAACCCGTTACTGGTGATAGGAGATCAAATAACCTTTTACCAATGGCAGTTGATGAAAGATTTACTTGAATGCTTACATAGTAAGAAAACGCATGACTCATTACAACTGCCTCTGGATGGGATACCCGCGATAACAATTAAATCTGAAGTTTAATCGCCTTGTATATTACCTAATCTGGTTCCTCCTATCTCCTCATCAGCATTCCAATGAAATTGTAAAGTGCTACTAAACCCACAACAGTAAAATCAGTCTGTATATGCAGTAAAGCATGCTTGTTATACTTGCTGTGGAACCTAAGGGGTTAATCCTCTGCATTGTGTAAAAAAGGCTGTTTGATCCTGTCTTCTCTTATCCTCCCCTTTTACTGCCCCAATCCATCTGCTAAGAGCCTTTGGAGTCACTCTGCACATGCTCAGTTTGGTGTGTATTGCTAGAGTTTTGTTCCTTGGGAGAGTGCCTGTGATTAGCACAGGACCAATCAGAACTGTCCAGACAGAGGATCAGGCCGTGGCGTCCTGTCCATTAGGGGCGCCCGGGCGCTGCCCCCCTCTCTCCTCCCACCCCCTAAATGCATAATGAATAGATTTTTTTTGAAGCATCTGATTAGAGGCTCTAATAGGTTCCAAAATAGGGTGGGCTCAGGTCGCATAGGATGCTGTTTGCCGCCCCCCCCCCCCCCCAAAAAAAAAAAGTTCCATCGGCCACCACTGGGGTCAGGGGTCCTGCAGACTTATAGGACAGTCAGAGTAGAATGAAAACTCCTCCTACAAGCTGTAACCAGACACTGATGGTCACAAAATTGCTATATACTGCTGATGAGAAAAGGTTTTTAGCCGTTTATATTTACTAAAATAATTACATTTTCATGTTCTGTGTACTGTGTGAGACCAGATATAGTGAATGCAGGGTTCTGGGTTGTGTAGGCACATCATGGCTGGTGGGAGGGGCTGACAGGGTACATTTTTGCCTGGAAACATCACAGCACTCTGCCTCTGTACATCTCTCAAGAGCCCCCAGCCTTGATGCAAGCAGCAAAGCCCACGTGTGATGCTGAGCTACCATGATTGAAACAACAGAAAAACAATGAATGAAAGGGTTGGGACAGGGGCAGTCAGGCTGGGGAGGAAGGGACTAGATCAGGGATATGCAATTAGCGGACCTCCAGCTTTTGCAGAACTACAAGTCTCATGAGGCATAGCAAGACTCTGACAGCCACAAGCATGACACCCAGAGGCATGATGGGACTTGTAGTTTTGCAACAGCTGGAGGTCCGCTAATTGCATATCCCTGGACTAGATGATACTGGACTTCAGCCAGGAAATAAGGCGGGCTGTATATAACTTGCTGCAACTTCTGATGCACACAGTTAGAATCTCAGTGTGCAGTGAAATCAGACTAAGGATTTTTAGTATAAGGAATGATCCTGTACAAGTGTGCAAGACTGAAAGTAATGCAGCTTTAAAAGTTATGGTTTTTAAGTGACCCCATCAATTACTACACATGACAACTGATAAGAGATCACATGACACATTACAAGTAGAAAAAAAAAACTAGGAGCTGACGGCTTTCTTTATCAGTGACAGTTGATGAGACATTAACTATCCTCCTGCATCTGACAGTAAAGAAATAAATGAAAGACATTAAACATCATTACACTTCAACTGATAAGAGTTGGCATAAACACTTGGGGGTTGATTCACTAAAGGCAAATAGACTGTGCACTTTGCAAGAGCAGTTGCTCCAGAGCTTAGTAAATGGGCAAAAGCTTTGTTGACTTCCATCATCCAATCATGTGCAAGCAAAAATGTTTTTTTTTTTTTTTTTTTACATTTTCCTTGCATGTGATTGGGTATTCTTTGCAAAGTGAAGCTTTACCTTATTCACTAAGCTCTGTAGCAACTGCACTTTGCAAAGTTCAGTCTATTTGCCTCTAGTAAATCAACTCCTTTTTAAGCCCTGAGTGCTCATGCTCTTGGGGCTTAAAAATGCAGCTTATACTTTGTGTTCAGCAGATTTTTTTAAAGCCTGTAAACACAATGGGGGTTATTTACTAAAGGCAAATCCACTTTGCGCTACAAGTACAAACTGCAATTGAAATTGCACTTGGAAGTGCAGTCGCTATAAATCTGAGGGGGACATGCAAGGAAAATAAAAAAAGCATTTTTAGATTGCACATGATTGGATAATAAAATCAGCAGAGCTTCCCCTCATTTCAGATCTTCCCCTCAGATTTACAACGACTGCACTTCCAAGTGCAATTTAAAGCGCACTTTGCACTTTTAGTGCAAAGTGGATTTGCTTTTCGTAAATAACCCCCAATGCTGTCCTTTGTGGCCATGCACACATAGGTGTTTACAGGTGTATTTGAACAGGAGCATTTACAGGCAGAAAAATGTGCACCAAAAAGTCAGAGGAATTTATAAGCATAATGTACACATTACTTATTTGTGCCTAAATGATTTCCAATGTCCAGAATAAATTAATATTCTGACGAATAAAATGAATTTATGCTCTACGCCATATGCGCCTAAACGCGCATAATTGGGGACATTTCTTTTCTGCCAGGTTCTGTCAGAATTTTTTTTTTTAGCGTATTTTGAGCATAAATTCATCCGCTCATGTGCATGAGGCCTTATAAGTAACAAATAATCAGAGCTAACAAGCTAGTATGACCCAACACTAGTTATTGGGAAATTTCATGGCCAGAGTGACAGTTGAGAAAAGATCACATGCATTCTTACAAGTGGCAGTGGAAGAGTGATCACACCAACAGTCACAGATGTTAAAGTGAAGCTCCACTTGTCTGTCTCCTCCCCCTCTCTGCTGCCACATTCGGCACCCTTTGGGGGGGGGGGTACCTCGTTTTGACAGGTACCCGCTCCCACTTCCAGGTAAGATCGCTGCAGCAATCTCCAAGCATTTTCAGCCCCTCCTCCTTCTCCCCGCTGCAGGACCATACATAAAGCACATTGCGACTCGCGCATGCGCCGTTGGAAACCAACTGTGAAACCTGAAGGCTTCACTGCCGGTTTCCCTTACATACAATGCTGGCACCTGCACCCAACGTTGTTTGATGAATCAGCTTGGGGTGCCAACATTGTGGATCCCTGGACAGGTAAGTGCCCTTATATTAAAAGTCAGCAGCTACAGTATTTTTAGCTGCTGACTTTAATTTTTTTTCAGACTGGAACTCCTCTTTAACTACTGTGTGTGTGTGTGTGTGTGTGTGTGTGTGTGTGTGTGTGTTTTTAAAATAGCAAATCTAAATACCTTTTCTCACACCGCAGCTGTGCGGTCACGTGATTCCCCCTGTGCTCTCCTTCCCCGATCTAAGCAGAGAAGCGGGAGGGGCTGAGATTCCCTTGTGATGTCAGCCAGCAGAGGGAGGTCACGTGATCGCACAATGGCGGTGTCAGAAAAGGTATTTAGCTGTGTCATTAAAAAAAAAAAAAAAAAAAACACACACTGTAGCTAATAACTGCTTAAACCAGAGGGAATACAAGTTTTTTTTTGTTTGTTTTTTTTTTAATCGGGTAGAAGCTTATTGAAAACCAACAAACCATACAACACAAAAGAGGGATACAAGTATTTTTGCTGCATATTGAGGGAGGGGCGGGGAGGAGGACGGCTCTAACACTGACAGGGAGGGAAACTGAGCCAGCAGGATGACAGACAGGTAAACTGACCACGGCATCATGGCTCAGCAGCCATGATTATCATGGTCCACGCACACAGGGGGACAGAGGAACAAGCAGGATCAAACAGGTATATTACAACATAGAAATGGACACATTGCATGGCAGCACTGCCTTAAAAGAACAGGATTTTTTTTTTTTTTTTTTAATATATATTTTGCTTTCATTTCAGTGTTAATCAGGCTAAAAAGTAAAGATGGTGTTTGTGCAAAGAAGACTCAGTTTGTGCAGACAATCTGCCTGCCGAATGGCATCACCTTTGAAGACGGTCATGAGTGTCAAGTGTCTGGATGGGGGCGGATAAGAGAAGGTAAAAATCTTGGTCACTAATATAAAAACCCTCTTCTTTTGCTTTAAGGTAATATAAAGTTTAGCAAAGAGCATGATGATTAATGGAAGAATCTGGCTGCTGAGGGTACCACGTATTCTACAGGCAGACATGAATCATAGACTAGGGGGGAGTTTTATTAAATTCATTTTGCTGTGACCTCTTAGTTTTATTTACGTCTGAGCCAGATGCCAGTGCAACGATTGTGCCAGTGTCTTGTCTACATTTAAAATGAGTGCTTTATCCAATGTCCGACTTTGCTGACTCAGGAGGCCATTTTGTGTCTGTATTAGACATGTGCACTGACAAAAAATTAGTTCGTTTTTAGTTTCATTCATGTTTTGCTTTTTTCGGAAATTTAGAATTCTAAAATTCGGAAATTCTAAAATTCGGATTTTCTGATTTTCGAATTTCCGAATTTTGTTTTTCAGAATTCCAAATTTCAGAATTTTTCAGAATTCAAAAATTCAAAATTCAGAAAATTTGAAAATCTGAAAAAAAAAGAATCTGTAAAATTCAAAATAATTAATATTAACGAATAATAATGAAAATCTGAAAATTCGAAAACTCAAATCTGAAACCAATAACTATTAAATTATAGGTATTGAAATTTGCTTTCAAATTTGGCTGTTTGTCAACGTAACGAATACAAATTTACCTGAAGTTACGAATTATCCGAAATAAAGAATGCAAAAAATAAACAAATGGAATGGAACAAATTAATAATAATAGTAATAATAATAATAAAAGTTTTATTATTATTATTAGATTGTTACTTTCCATTGTTTTTAGATACAGCATTCCTTATTTCAGATAATTCGTAACTTCAGATACATTCATACTCGTTACGTTCACTAACAGATTTGAAAGGAAATTCCAATACCTATAATTTAATAGTTATATTTGTTTCAGATTTTTGAGTTTTTGGATTTTCATTCTTTTGAATTTTCAGATTTTCATTCTTTTCGGATTTTCAACTTTCCGAAATTTTGAGTTTCCGAAATTTGAATTTTCCAATTTCGGAAATTTCGGAAT
The DNA here is from genome assembly GCA_037952925.1 of Lithobates clamitans. Taxonomy (NCBI): domain Eukaryota; kingdom Metazoa; phylum Chordata; class Amphibia; order Anura; family Ranidae; genus Lithobates; species Lithobates clamitans. The sequence continues at coordinate 1,205,010 of JBBGZY010002043.1, read as the reverse complement.
TAACTAATTTTGTCAAAGTTTGTTAAAAAAACAAATTCGGAACTAAACAAATTGCACATATCTAGTCTGTATACTGATAGGTCACGAATGACAAGCTGAATACACATACAAAGAATCATTTCCTTGCTGCACCTGCTTAACATGCCAATCATGTTCAGTTCCTGCCCTCCGACACCCATAGGAGAGAAAGGACACGACACCTAAGAACTGCTTCTGTTTGTACTGTTATGCTGCATCATATTTCACACAAAGAGGGGCCAAGCCAGCAGCTTAAAACAAACCTTGGCCACTCTTGGCCTGCCTGGCCAGTAAAAAATAAAATTTGTTGAGAAGTTTATTAATAGGAAGGTGATCATACAGGTGTACCCATCAGTACGTGCAATGCGTTTCCATGCTTTTTTTTTTTTTTTTTTTTTTTTTTTGGCCAATGACGAGCTATAAAGGGTTTGTGTTTTGTTTTGTGTTTTGTTTTGTGTTTTTTGTGTTTTGTTTTGTGTTTTTTGTTTTGTTTTGTGTTTTGTTTTGTGTTTTGTTTTGTGTTTTGTTTTGTGTTTTGTTTTGTGTTTTGTTTTGTGTTTTGTTTTGTGTTTTGTTTTGTGTTTTGTTTTGTGTTTTGTTTTGTGTTTTGTTTTGTGTTTTGTTTTGTGTTTTGTTTTGTGTTTTGTTTTGTGTTTTGTTTTGTGTTTTGTGTTTTGTTTTGTGTTTTGTTTTGTGTTTTTTTTTTTTTTTGGCCAATGACGAGCTATAAAGGGTTTTTTTTTTCTTGCATAGCAGCAATAGAGCAAAATATTTGTATGCAGAGGTGTCATTTTAATAAACATACATTAACATATACATTAACATATACATTAACATATGCATTAAAGTCAAAGTGATTGTAAACGATCCATTCAGTTTAAAAAGTTTAAAATAGAAATGAAAGGCAAGACATTTCTGTATAGATACTGTATATATAGAAAAAACTTTATATATACTTTTTTCACTTTTTTTAAACATGATCACATTCTCTTTGTTCTCAGCTGCGTAAGAGCTGGGGAGGAGAAGCAGCAGCACACTGAGCTTCCCAGTGAATGGCTGTGTAGCAGGGTGGGCATGTCAAGACAAGTCTGATCATTGGAGGAGAGCACATTGAGTTCCCAGCATAGCTAGAGAACTTACTACGGTGTACTGTCCTGCTTAGTGGGGTCAGTTTTTATTAGGAAAGCAGAGGGACTAGCAGGAAAGCCAGGGATTTCACACAAAGGAAGCAATACAAAAGAGAACAGGATACTTTCTTAAACAAGTACATGGTACAGCAGGCACATATCAGGAATATGAAGTGTTGGGGTAACAAACGCTTTAAAGCGGATCTTCACCCTCTGAGGGAACTTCCCTCCAATCCACCCCTCCTCCCATCTACTACATAAATAGCGTTGTGTTTTTTTTTTTTTGTTTTTTTTTTTGTTTACTTTTTTAATAAATTCATCTGGCCTGGCCCCTTCCCCCATGCACGTCACTCGCCTAGGTATGTGACATGCACAATGCTTGATGTGCCTCCTGGAATATGCACATCACATATCTCAGGGGGCATATCCCTTCATTCAGAAAGGAGGAGGGGGCTAAACCCAGAAGAGCTGGCGGGCCTCTCAATGATGTCACAAACTTGACAGTGCAGGACCAAGTGGTTGCAGAAGACAAGAGGATCTCAGTGGGACAACGCTGGATCCTCAGGGTGGGTGAGTATCTGGAAAGTGCACAACAGACTATCCAGTAAGCGAGGGTAAAAAAAAGGCAAGATCCGCTTTTAAGGTTAGTTTTTGTCCTTTGTGGTGGAATAACTGTCCCAATTCTGGTACATCTCACAGGTTCTGTCCTGCCATGCTCTCTCTCTTGGTACGATCTTCGTAGGTGGTGTTGGATGGATCATAGAGGAAAGGTCTTCTTTCCTTATTTTGTAATCTAAGTCTTAGTTTGCAAGTTTCTGTGACATTTGAGGGTTCAGTAAAAACATTTTTGAATTTTGTCAGTAAACAAAATGTATGGGAAATTGGTCACCCGCCATATTGACCTTCAGGGGGTCCCAAGTTAGTTGACAACAATCAGCATCCCGGGAAACTTGGTGCTACTGTATGGTCAGCAGTGCATTAGTTCACAGGATCACTGGTTGCCTATGGGTCCCTCAACATGGACATGCCATCAAATCATCTGATGTCAAGTACATGCAGATGTCATCACCAGAAGTTGCCACATCCCCATGTTTAGAGACATGCTCAGTGGTTGAAGGAAGAAGCTAAATCTATAACTTGGCCAGTGTGTGGACAGGTGCTGGACTAGAGACATTTCCCTTTTTACAATCAGTTTACTTTCACTTTCTGCTGTTATGCTGAATGTTTTGTGTTGCACTATCCCCTCCAGTCAGCAGAGGGAGAACTATGACCAGAAAGGCTATGGATTCCTATACAGAATACTGAGGATCATGGGATTTAAAGTCAAGGAAGAAAGCCATATTGTGGAGCTTATGGACCTTTTGCACTATAATTACAAGAGACAATGGGGCAAGGAGGAGGAGTGGATCTGCTTTTCTGAGACTGTGTTCAGCTAGGGAACTAAGCTAAGGGAGCTAAGGGAACTAATGAGAGCATCTGCTGCATATTGACCAGACTGCTGAGAGGCCAGGCCAGTGGAAACAGAGGCAGTGCAGCACAGACCGCAGCAATCCCATCTGCACTGGTGGCCATAGGGAGACCAGAGTATTCTCTCACCTTCTGAATCTCCACTGGCATTCTGTGGAGAGACTGAGGGGGCCCCCTTTCTACAGTGAAAGTTCACAGCCACACCACAGGAACTGGTGAGAGGGCACTGCCCGTTGTTATCACTGCTAGCAGGAACAGAGTTACTGGAGGCAAGACATTAAGTATACCGCATCTATACTGCACCCATAGCGCACCTTTGCTGCAATTTTACTTCACCTACGTTGCATGCTGGTTTATTGAAACTGTTAAGTGCATCAACGCTTCTGAAAGGGCCCCAGCAATAGCCAGCAGAAGACCAGCATAAAGGACTGCTCCTCCTGTAAAACCATCCTGCAAGCCCCTTTGTACCAGGTGATGATATATTAAGTTTGCCTTTTACTACCTTGATTATTGCCTGTTTCTTTATATAGTACCACTACTGGGCATCAGGTATTGCCGTCAGCGATTTTGCATGCTTTGTGTATCCAACCTAGTGTGTCAGAGGGACTGAAGTTCTTAAGGAGGTTTGAGGCAAAAAACAGAGGACCCATCCTGTGTAGCTACTCAAGTGTTGATTGATCTAACAATCTCAAATCCTAACAAGTCAAATCAGCTGGTCTGGAGCAAAATCTGAAAACATCTGATTTGTGTCAGTTGTGACATGTTTTAGTTACCCAGCATCCCTGAAAACATTACAAAGGATACAAATAAGTCAAATTTAAAGGTCCTTTATAGCTCCATTGAGTTTATCTGGTAGCCATCCTCTAATACATTGGTGCAATATGTCCATATCAATGCCTAGTATCTGAGTGCCATGTGGTATCAGTGTTTTGGCTTTCCAGTTTACATTTTTAACCCACACCAACCACACTCGTGGGTTACTTGATGCAGCAAATCCTCAGCAAGTGTCAGTTGTAAGTTGCTGAGTTTTCATTGCTAAAGAAAAGTCCTTTAGCAAAGATACTTTTGTGTTCACTACATCTTGTGTCTATTTTATTGTGTTCACAATAACATTTGCCAGGTGTGCCAAGGGAGGCAGGGTACAGAACCAAATGTACTCAAGTGGCTCCTTCGGGGGTGGCGCTACTTAAAGAATACCCAATCAGATGCAAAAAAACAAAATGGCATTTTTGCTTGCACATTATTGGATGACATCAACAGAGCTTTACCACATTTACTAAGCTCCAGGGCAGTGTTTCTCAAACTTTTTCAGTCAATTCACCCTTTATGCAAATTTTAATCTCGAGGCATCCGATTTTAAAAGGTAAAGAACTAAACAAATAGTTTTACATATTGCAGCAACATCCACATGTGTAGAACACCCAACATTAGAGGTAATTTATTCTTCCAAATCAATTGCACCTTTTGCACACTGGTACTGACTTATATTCCTGTGTTTCTCATCTCCCTCACTCAGTAAAGTGACTCCCATGGCTGATTGAGAGGGACAAACAAGGATACAGGCACCCAACGTCCTTGTCAACCAGTTACATCATCAGCTGTTAAAATGCAAGCTGCTGGCCCTCGGTGCCCAAGATTGTAATGGTGAACATAAATAAAATCCTGTGGTTTGTGTAGCAAAAATGCAGGCCTGATTCACTTGCTGGCTTGTTGACAACTTTTGGGCAATTTGCCAAGTCGCCCCTGCAGAATCTACAGTCTACTTGCCTTTAGTAAATCAACCCCTATGTCTTCAAAGGTTCTTACTGACACAGATCATGGGTTCACTAGTAGCAGTTGATCACATTCAGCTGGACTTGTTCTGTAATGTTAAAGATATTTTGCCTGTTCCTGACACTCAGGAGAACTGAAAGTATTCATAACCCCTGAAATTTTCCACATTTTGTCATGTTACAACCAAAAACGTAAATGTGTTTTTTTGTGATAAACCAACACAAAGTGGCACATAATTGTGAAGTGGAAGGAAAATGATAAATGGTTTTTACAAATATGTGAAAAGTGTGGGGTACATTTGTATTCAGCTCCCCTGCGTCAATACTTTGTAGAATCACCTTTCGCTGCAATTACAGCTTCAAGTCTTTTTTTTGGGGATGTCTCTACCAGCTTTGCACTTTTTTTGGAGTGACATTTTTGCCCATTCTTCTTTGCAAAATAGCTCAAGCTCTTTCGGCTTGGATGGAGAGCGTCTGTGAACAGCAATTTTCAAGTCTTGCCACAGATTCTCAGTTGGATTTAGGTTTGGACTTTGACTGAGCCATTATAACACATGAATATGCTTTGATCTAAACCATTCCATTGTAGCTCTGGCTGTATGTTTAGGGTCGTCGTCCTGCTGGAAGGTAAACCTCCTCTCCAGTCTCAAGTTTTTACAGACTCAGACAGTTTTTCTTCCTGTATTTGGCTCCATCCATCTTCCCATCAACTCTGAGCAGTTTCCCTGTCTCTGCTGAAGACAAGAATCCCCACAACATGATGCTTCCACCACCATGTTTCATGGTGGGGATGGTGTGTTCAGGGTGATGTTCAGTGTTAGTTTTCAGCCACACAAAGCGTTTTGCTTTTAGGCCAAAAAAGTAAAATTTAGGTCTCGTCTGACCAGAGCACCTTCTTCCACATGTTTGCTGTGTTCCCCACATGGCTCCTCACAAACTGCAAATGGGACTTCTTATGACTTTCTTTCAACAATGGCTTTCTTCTTGACAATCCATAAAGGCCAGATTTGTGGACAGATTCTCCCATCTGAGCTGTGGATCTCTGCAGCTCCCCCAGAGTTATTATTATGGGCCTCTTTGCTGTTTAATCTGATTAATGCTCTCCTTGCCCAGCCTGTTGGTTTAGGTGGTCGGATATGTCTTGGTAGGTTTGCTGTTGTGCCATACTCTTTCCATTTTCGGATGATGGATTAAACAGTGCTCCGTGAGATATTCAAAGCTTGGAATATTATTTTTTGATAACCTAACCCTGCTTTAAACTTCTCCAACTTTATCCCTGACCTAAAAAATAGAAGGAATTGCGCTAATGCATGTGCAAGATAACATAAACAGATATATATAATGTTAAGTGCAAAAGTAGAAAAATTAAATGTGAATAGCAATTAATGAAAGTCCACCATAATGTCCCAATGAAGTAAGAGCTCAATATAGTATGTAAAGAACTCCAATTCGCCCAAAAAGTGCAAAAAACAAAAGTCCAAGTGATAATGCGATTAGTGACATCAAAGGAGGGTCCACCACCCGAGATAGAAGGGGTTGCTCCTTACCAGATGGCCATGACTCCCCACTACAGAGGGTCACAGCAAGCAGATAAGATTGTAGCACAGAGATTAGAGACTTCTATCAGCATCCACCTGGGGTCGCCTCACCGCCAGTCACTCCAGCAAAGCCAATGGCAGGGATACACTGCTCTGTGAAGTGTATTTGCACAGAGCAGCCCGGATCCTCCTTTTTTCGGGTCCCTCTTCTGTGCTCCTGTTGAGTGCTCCCACAGCAAGCAGCTTGCTATCATGTGTGCTTAGGGTCATTGTCTTGTTGGAAGGTAAACCTTCGGCCCAGTCTGAGGTCCTGAGCACTCTGGAGAAGGTTTTCATCCAGGATATCTCTGTACTTGGCCGCATTCATCTTTCACCTCGATTGCAACCAGTCATCTTGTCCCTGCAGCTGAAAAACACCCCCACAGCATGATGCTGCCACCACAATGCTTCACTGTTGGGACTGTATTGGACAGGTGATGAGCAGTGCCTGGTTTTCTCCACACATACCGCTTAGAATTAAGGCCAAAAAGTTCTATCTTGGTCTCGTCAGACCAGAGAATCTTATTTCTCACCATCTTGGGGTCCTTCAGGTGTTTTTTTTTTTTTTTAGCAAACTCCATGCAGGCTTTCATGTGTCTTGCACTGAGGAGGGGCTTCCGTCAGGCCACTCTGCCATAAACCCCCGACTGGTGGAGGGCTGCAGTGATGGTTGACTTTCTACAACTTTCTCCCATCTCCCGACTGCATCTCAGCCACAGTGATCTTTGGGTTCTTCTTTACCTCTCTCACCAAGGCTCCTCTCCTCCCCTGATAGCTCAGTTTGGCCGGACGGCCAGCTCTAGGAAGGGTTCTGGTCGTCCCAAACATCTTCCATTTTTAAGGATTTCGGAGGCCACTGTGCTCTTAGGAACCTTAAGTGCAGCAGAATTTTTTTTTGTAAACTTGGCCAGATCTATGCCTTGCCACAATTCTGTCTGAGCTCTTCAGGCAGTTCCTTTTGACCTCATGATTCTCATTTGCTCTGACATGCACTGTGAGCTGTAAGGTCTTATATAGACAGGTGTGTGGCTTTCCTAATCAAGTCCAATCAGTATAATCAAACACAGCTAGACTCAAATGAAGGTGTAGAACCATCTCAAGGATGATCAGAAGAAATGGACAGCACCTGAGTTAAATACGAGTGTCACAGCAAAGGGTCTGAATACTTGGAATTGTTGACACTTTTGCAGATTTATTAAAAAAGAAAAACTGAACTATCACATGGTCCTGTGTTAGTCCATAATTCATTTTACTGATAATGCATAAATAAACCTCTACTGTCTTAAAGTGTCTAGTGCTCTTCAAAATCATGCCTTGGTGATGCTCATTTACATCAATTTCATGCAAAGATATACAGAGAGATCAGATGTTATATATATATATATAACAATTATGCATTGTGATCATAAATAGGCCATAATTAATTTCAGCGCAAAAAATAAAAACCGCAGAGGAGATCAAATACCACCAAAAGAAAGCTATTTGTGGGAAAAAAAAGGAGATCAATTTTGTTTGGGTACAAGGTCGCAAGACTGCGCAATTGTTAGTTAAAATAACGCAGTGCCATATTGTAAAATGGCCTGGTCATTAAGGGGGTAAATCCTTCCGGGGCTGAAGTGGTTAATTATAATAGTATGTTATTCGTTCTTTCGGATTTTCGTTCTTCTTTTCGGATTTTCAAATTTTGGTTTTTCGTTCTTTCAGATTTTTGTTTTTAGAAAATTAGTTTTTCAGAAAAAAAAAATTCTTAAACGGTTTTTCGTTAATTGGGATGTTTCCGAATTTAATGAATATGCCAAATTTACAAAAAACTAACAAAAAACAAATTCGGAACTAAACAAATTGCACATGTCTATTTAACCTGTTTATTAGGTTTTTAATAAATTTGACAATGGATCTACTGCAGTGTTCATTGATACTATATAGAACTTTTTTTTTTTATCTAAACCAATATACTCCAATTAGTACTTTGATACATTTAAAAACTGGTGTAATGACTTTCACATAATGTGACACTGTCTACTTAAATTCTGTTAAATGGACAAGTTCTTTCAAAAAGTTTGAAAAAAAGAATAACGTCATGTATAAAACATGATGCAGTGTAGCATGTAATACGGTTTGATGCAATGTAATAGCCGTTTAAGGCTTTAGATATAGCTGGGCAATCATTATGCGTCCATCATTTTTCTCCCTGTGCTACACTCAGTACACGGTGACCGTACGTTATACTGCCCTAAAAATACAGATCATAGTCGCTCGGAGGAAATCGGTTGCAATAATCAAGGCTCTGTTACATAAGGGACCTTAAGCACTGTTTGTTCTATTCTGGTTCTTTCGCCTGTTACATGAAAATTCATAGCTTACTCTTCTGCAGGGACCTCTCACCATTATTAGTAGACGTGTTCAAGCACCCTTCATCGTTTATGACTAAACCATTCCTCATAGTCAGGTGTCTGTTCTTCTATAACATTACACCGAGAGAGGAATAAAATCTGTATCATTTAGGAAAATGGTTCTTTTTATCAGACCTCCCAGAATTCTGACAAATCTAATACTGAAAGGCAAGGTAATAAAATACTACTTTGTAAATATTACTGGATATTTATTTTTTCTTTTATATTAAAACTGGCTTTGGAGGTGTCCATTCTATTCAGAGAGATATTATTAAAATTAAGCTTGTTGCCATTGATCAATATAATACTTTAAAAGGAACTAAAGGCAAAACTTTTTTTTACATTTTGGATAGGGAGGGTTATAATGTTATAATGTCATTTTTTCACAACTGTGTCCCATTGGGGAGATTTTCCTTCATTTCCTGTCCCATAGCAAAAAGAGGAGGTTAGAGGAAATTCCTCCAAAATGAGAAAATCCCCAGTTGTCACTTGGGTCACTAGGTCCCAACTGGAAGATTGTCCCTTTCTTCCTGTTATAGTGAAAGCCCAAAATTTGGAATTTTTCTTTTTCACTTTCAATGATTATGGGAAACAGGACACATAGGGAGGGTGAATCTCTGTACCGGGGGACACAGACGGTAATAAAATCCTGACTAATCCATGTGAACTCTATCCAAAAACGAAAACGTTTTGCTTTTACAGTAATACCTCCGATTGCGAGTAACGCGGTTTACGAGCGTTTCCCAATACGAGCTATTATTTATTTATTTTTTTAAAATCCTGACTCAGTTTGTGAGAGTTGTCTCGCAAAACGAGCAGGATTCAAGCCTCTTGGGTGTGCAGTACCACATTTGGCGAGAGGTGCGGGGGTGCCGGTGACACTCAAAGCTGCTCGGAGACACTCAAACACTCCGTTCCCGAGTATCTCAGACACCCAGAGATCGCTCGGATGCACTCGGAGTGTCTCCGGCACCCCCTACCTCTGGCCACATGCGGTACTGCATACACTAGCCGTGCCACTGGAACTAATTATCGGAGTTTTCATTGACTCCTATGGGGGAACTCGCTTTGCTATACGAGTGCTTTGGATTACAAGCATTTTTCTGGAACCAATTATGCTCGTAATCCAAGGTATTACTGTAGTTTTACTTTTAAAGTGGTTGTTAACCCATTTTCACATATTTTACATAATCCGTTTTGTCTCCTAATACAGTGCCCCCCGCTGTCTGTGTTTTCTTAAAAAAATTCCTCCTTTACTGTATTTTACGGCGGCTCCCGGCGCTCATGTAACCAGCCGTGTATCCTCCCTGGCCGTCTCACAGAAGCAGCGGGCGGGGCTGAGATTTTCCTTCTGACGTCAGCGGGACGCGAGGAGGAGAGAGGAGACGGGCTGGTCACGTGACCGCCAGGAGATGAGATACGGTAGAGGAGAATTTTTTTAATAAAACAGACAGCAGGGCACTATATGAGTAGACAGAATGGATAGTATGCCAATATATTAGTTATTCCTGCAGCAGGAGGGAGATGGGGCGGCACTGTCACTAGGTGGGGAGGACAGATGAGACAGACACAGGAGGGCACGCTGCGGATGATGGAGGCACGTAAACAGACCACGATGTCAGGGCTCAGCAGCCATGATATAGTGTTTAGTTATATTAGTTTACATAGGGGAGGGCAGAAACTGGCAGGATCAGCCAGGTTTTTTAGGTGTTACAGGGGTCCAAATTACACAGACCAAGCACTTTGCTGTATAAAATCCTTTAACCAAATCAGCCCCGGAAGGATTTACTCCCTTCCTGACCAGAGCACTTTTTGTGATTCAGCACTGGGTCGCTTTAACTGACAATTGCGCGGTCGTGCAACGTTGTACCCAAACAAAATTGATGTCCTTTTTTGCCCACAAATAGAGCTTTCTTTTGGTGGTATTTGATCACCTCTGCGTTTTATTTTTTTGTGCTATAAACAAAAACAAAAAAAAAAAAATTTTGAAAAAAAGCATTATTTTTTACTTTTTGCTAGAATATACATCCCCCAAAAATATATACATTTTTTTTTTTTTTCCTCAGTTTAGGCCGATATGTATTCTTTTACATATTTTTTGGTAAAAAAATCGCAATAAGCGTATATTGATTTGCGCAAAAGTTATAGCGTCTCCAAAATAGGGGATAGTTTATGGCGTTTTTATTCTATTTTTTTTTTTTTTTTTATTAGTAATGCCGGCGATCTGCGATTTATTTATTTTATCGGGACTGGGACATTATGGCGGACACATCGGACATTATTGACACTATTTTGAGACCATTGTCATTTATACAGCGATCAGTGCTATAAAAATACATTGATTACTGTGTAAATGACACTGGCAGTGAAGGAGTTAACCACTAGGGGGCGATGAAGGGGTTAAGTGTGTCCTAGGAAGTGATTCTAACTGTGGGGGGGGGAGGGGCTACAACACACATGACAGCGATCACTCCTCTCGATGACGGGGAGCAGTGATCTCTGTCAAGTCACTAGGCAGAAGGGGGAAATGCTTTGTTTACAAAAGCATCTCCCTGTTCTACCCCTCCGTGACACAATCTCGGGCACCCGGCGGACATAGAGTCCACAGGACCCGCGGTCACGGAGAATGCGGCGGGCGCGCGTGCTTAACGCCACTTCTTACTGGGGGAACATATCTGTACGCCCTTTTGCCCACCAGCGCCAGTCTTCCGACGTATATCAGCGTGTTCTGATCAGTTAAAGGAGCAGGATCAATTTTTTTTTTTTTTTTTTTTCTCTTTTTTGGGTTAAATGCTTTAATTCTCCAAAGGCCAAGAAAGATATGAACCTATCCTATGAGATTCAAGAGCCAGGATCAGCACAGTGGTGTAAAATAGGAAATCCATATTTTTTTTAAATCAATTTGCTTCTCTGCCAATAAAATAAGGCACAAACATGAGGTACTTTTTTCTGTTTCTGAAGATTTTAGTGTGCTGAAAGTTATTTTTAACGTAAAACTTGGAGAGGAACTGCAGTCTGCTCACATAACTTGTAATAAAAACATCTTTGCCATTCTGAAGCTTCCCTCCAACCTTTTTGCATATTTTATATATACTGTGATTCTGGACTTGCCAAATATGCTGCATAATTCTCCCTCCACTGAGTGTGACTACAACCATTTTTAACTGTGGGCAGCTAAAGCTGCTGCCTGTTCACTTCCTGGATTTACAGCTCTGCAGCCGTGCAGCTCTCATTGGCCCTCTTATGACTCCTCCCCCCTCCCTTCCTGGCAAACTTTCACGAGAGAGAGAGAGCTGTGCATGATGTCATAAGTCTAGACCCTAGACTAATGACCAGACAAACAGGAAGTATAAGGTATTTACTGGAAAAAAAAAGTTTTACTATCCAAAGTTAAAACAAAGGCAGAAGATTAATGGATGGAAAGATGAAAAAAATGACTGAAGGTCCGTTTTAAGCCAAAATGTTTTTTTCTTCATTTTGGAAGGGAGGGTTATAACCCCTGTCGTTTTTTTAGGGCCATTCATGTCTCATTGGGGAGTTTTTTTCCTTTTACTTTTAGCTCCTGTCCTATAGTCACAACAGGAAGTGAGTGAAATTCCTAGTTGTCACCAGGGCCACTGGAACTATTGTCATCACTAGAAAAAGGTTCCCTTTTAATCCTGTTCTGATGACCACCAGGCCCGGATCTAGGATTTAGTTGTGACCCTCCCCAGGTCTCAGAGTGCATTGACTGACTGATCCATGGGCCAGCCTGATGGAGACCCTAATGTAAGGGAGGGAGTGGGACTCTGCTTGGGACACTTGGTGGTAAGGGGGGGGGGGGGGCTCTGATGAGGACATCTGATGTAAGGGGGACTTTGATGAGGACCCTAATGTGGGGTGGGTCTTTGGCGGAAACACTGATATGGAGGAGGACTCTGATGAGGACACCTGGTGTAAGGGGGGGGGGGGGATCTGATAGGGACTCTGTATTACGCTGTCCCCTTATTTCAGGTGTCCCTATTAAACTAGTGAATCTCTAGAGGGTGAACACAAAAAAGTGCACAAGGGTACAGAATAGGACAAACCTCGAAAAGGAAAGGCCTGCATTCCTGAACCCCCAGGGCACAAGACTCCTGACAGGGGCAAGGTACTCTTGGTCTACCTGGATACAAGGTGGACCCTGCTCTTTTGTTCTCTAAGTACTTGGTGGGGGCACTCCCACACATGCAGTGTGTGTGCCCATACTAAATACCTGCATAAATGGCATATAAAAAGTGCGATACAGAATTGCTCTGATCTAAGCAGCAGGCCCCCCCAGGAACGTGTGAAAAGTAAAATGACCTGGTGCTAGTGAAACGCAATAGACCCATAGTGATTTTACATAAACTGGTGAGTGCAAACTCTGGTGCAGCTGTGCATAGAAACCAATCGGCTTGCAGGTTTTTTTTCTCAAAGCTTAATTGAACAAGCTGAAGATAGAAGCTGGTTACCATGCACAGCTGTACCAGATGTTTGCACTCTCCAGTTTTGGTAAATCAGCCCTATAGTGTTTTCCCGGCACCTCTTGAAGACCATTTCCAGGGGGCTCATCACTGGGAGCTTCTTGTGTCTCCCAATCACTAATTAGACAAATGCAGTAGTCATCCCTACCAGAAAGGAATTAGCACTTAGACTATGTTCACACTATTCTGACACAGAAGTTGCGCGACTTCATGTCCGACTTCAATGAACGTGATCAGATTTTGATTCTGGTATGGATCTTGAGGGGGAGCCTGTCAAATTAAAAAAAAAAAAAAAAAAAATCTGTGTCGGCTCACCCTCCTACCACCACCCCCCCCCACCTCCAAGATCATACTAGACCCTTCAGATCTGGTATGGATTTTAAGGGGAACCCCGTGCCAAAATAAAAAAAACCTGCGTGGGGTCCCCCTCAAAATCCATAAGGAAGGGGACAAGCGAACGACCCCCCCCCCCCCCCCCCCAACCCCCTGGACCATACCAGCAGGGGCGGACTGACCATTGAGCGATTAGGGCACTGCCCGAGGGCCCTGGGCCACTAGGGGGCCCCATCAGGGTTGCCAGCCTCAGTAAAACCAGGGACAGTATGTATAAATCTGTGTTTTTTTTACATCTGTCTGTGTATACTGTGTGTACATGTATGTGTATACTGTGTGATTGTATACTGTGTGTGTGTATACTGTGTGGCCCCATACTCTCTGATTGCCTAGGGGCCCCATAATCTCCTATTGCCCGGGGGCCCCATAATCTCCTATTGCCCGGGGGCCCCATGAGTTATCAGTCCGCCCCTGCATACCAGGCCACATGCCCTTAACATGCCCCAAAGCATTCCCCACCCCAAAGCATCTTGTCCCCATGTTAAGGGTGTAGATCTTGATTTTATCCTATATTCAGTAGTCATCAGCAGTTATCATTACTGATGTTATACAGTTCGTTGGTATAGATCAGCAGTCCTTATGGTATGTAATGATATAAGGTATGGTGTATATATAATGTATATCAGTGGTTATTATTACAGTGATTAATAATATTGCTATAATATTTTACAGTCTGCTCACCATAACAATCATTGTAATTGTTCATTGCTTTACAATCTTCTTTTTAGATGCCACAGACTATTCATATGTTCTGCAGGAAATCAAGGTGCCGATAGTCTCTCAAAATAAATGCAGCAGCCCCGAAGTCTATGGATCTGAACTGAGTAATAACATGATCTGTGCTGGATATTTTGATTGCAGCAAAGATGCCTGTCAGGTAAGTTATCAGGAGCTCAATGCTGCACTGTGTTTAAAAAGCAGCCCTGGCATATAAGAACATAAACAGATTACGGGTGAGCCCGTCAGGGCCAATTTGTATGTAAAAGCATACCTATAAATGAACAAGGAATATACTTACGGTACCTTTCCAGCAACCTGCTTGTACTCCCTGGCAGCGAGTATTTAACTGGTCAGATGGGTTGAACGCTTGTTTCCCCCGATGCATGCTGTGGTTCCTCCTGCAGGCTCATACTTCCTGTAGTGACATACGAGTTGGCGGGAGATACCACAGCGTATGACGGGGGAGCAGGTGTTCATCATATCCAGAAGTGTGGGAAGATTGAAGAGGCGGTGGTTCAACAAATATAACACCAGAAAGTTAGGTGTATTCCCTCCTTTTTTTTCTTTTTTACAGGTATGCTTTTACATTGTACCTTTTTAAAATGACCCTGTTCTGACAAATTTCTGTGGTGAGTTCTGATTGGCAGCAATGGTTTGCTGCACCTCCATAATAAATGAACATGTTTTAATGTTTGTCAGTACTACTGGTATGGTATAGTATTTGCCATCTTATTAAAGTGGTAGTAAACCACTGGCCATATTTTTTATTTTTTTTGGTACCCTGCATGTCATAATGTGCTAGTATGCATCGCATACTAGCACATTATGTAAAACTTATCTTAAAAGGAAGCCCTTCCAGCGCTAAGCTATCACTGCTGCAGGCGCTCCCATTTTCACCCTGTTTTTTTCTTCTGGGTTCACGGAGTCCAGCTGTGTGAGTGGCCGGAACCGTGATAACGTCACTTCCGCACATGCGCCGCAGTTTACAGCACAGGGCTCTAAAGGAACGGCCCAGGTGGCCATTCCTTCAGAGCATATGCGCCACTGATGTCACTGACTGCATATACAATAAATATCTCCTAAACGGCGCACATTTAGTAAATGTTTACACTACCTATAGGTAAGCCTTATTATAGGCTTACCTATAGGTAAAAGTCAGGGGTGGGAATGTACTCCCACTTTAAAGGGTCAGCCCACCTAAAACACAATTTTTTGGTGGAATATTAATGTGCATTGTGTTAGGAAAACCGATTGAAAAAATATTGGCTGTCAACGCACTAAAACTTCCTCCAAATCAGACTTATCACAAAATGTGTAACGCATGTCAATAAACAATGGAGCCTTGCCATGTTTGTGGCATGCTACAATGCAGGGGTCTCCAAACTATAGCCTGCAGGCCGTGACTGACTGACCCACTACAAGACTGGTCTGCAGCCAGGGTTAGTGGCGTATCCTCAATCTGCACTCAATCTGAGGATTTAGGTTTATTAGAAGTTGCCTATAGTCTCTAGGTTCCCCCTCTCCTTCACTCTCCAGTGCAGGTCCCCCCTTGCTGCTGGGATGTCCTCATCCCTGTTGGTTGCTAGGACTGCTGCTGTCCTAGAACCCAATGCCCCAGCATTGATAGGAGGATAGAAATAACCTGTCTAGATGTTCTTTGCCTCCAGGCTTCCACCCTGCTGCTACAGACACACTGTAAACATTACAGTGGTAAGGGGGACTCTGATAGGGGCACTAGTATAAGGGGGACTCTGATGGGGACCCTGATATAAGGGGGGACTTTGTTGTAAAGAAAGCTGTGATGAGGGCTGTGATTTAATGGGGACTCTGATGTAAGGGCAGCTGTGATGGGGACTCTGTTGTAAGGTAGAGCCTGATGTAGAAAACATAGTTTTCAGCCCCAGAATATTTGTAAAATATACACTATTACCAAAAGTATTGGGACACCTTCCTTTACACGCACGTGAACCTTAATGGCATCCCAGTCTTAGTCCGTAGGCTTCAATATTGAGTTAGCCCACCCTTTGCAGCTATAACAGCTTCAACTCTTCTGGGAAGGCCGTCCACAAGGTTTAGGAGTGTGTCTATGGGAATGTTTGACCATTCTTCCAGAAGCGCATTTGTGAGGTCAGGCTCTGATGTGGGTGAGAAGGCCTGGCTTGCAGTCTCCGCTCTTATTCATTCCAAAGGTGTTCTATCCGGGGGAGGTCAGGACTCTGTGCAGGCCAGTCGACTTGCTCCACTTCAAATTGTATAAGCCATATACAATTGATATATAACAACATGGAGGATGCTAAAATGTCATTAAAAAACAAAACATCCATGTCTTTATGGACCTTGCATTGTGCACTGGTGCACAGTCATGTTGGAACAGGAAGGGGCCATCTCCAAACTGTTCCCACAAAGTTGGGAGCATGAAATTGTCCAACATGTCTTGGTATGCTGATGCCTTAACTTCCCTTCACTGGAACTAAGGGGACAAGCCCAACCCCTGAAAAACAACCCCACACCATAATCCCCCCTCCACCGGAGGATTTGGACCAGTGCATAAAGGCCTGGATGAGCAAGTTTGGGGTGGAGGAACATGATTGACCTGCACAGAGTCTCACCTCAACCTGATAGAACACCTTTGGGATGACTTGGAGTGGAGACTGAGCCAGACCTTCTCGTCTACATCAGTGCCTGACCTTACAAATGCACTTCTGGAAGAATGGTCAAACATTCCCATAGACACGCTCCTAAACCTTGTGGACAACCTTCCCAAAAGAGTTAAAGCTGTTATAGCTGCAAAGGGTGGGTGAACTCAATATTGAACCCTACGGACTAAGACTGGGAGGCCATTGAAATTCATGTGCGTGTAAAGGCAGGAGATAAATACTTTTGGTAATGTAGTATATGATGTGGCGCTTGTGCTGAAAGGTTCAGAGACCCCTGCCTTAGTGTGTTGGGGTCCCATTCAAAATGAAAGATATTGTAACAGTGCATGCAATGCGTGTTGCTGTTAAAAGTGCATTACTGTAATGCAAAGATGTAATTGGGCCCCAATGTACCATGGTAAGAGGTTTGTACATTGAGAAATAAGGCCCATTTTTCGCATAAGCAGTTATTATTTTATACTGACATCAATATATATATATTTCTATAATCTAATTATTTTAATAATTATTAATGTTTCTATCTCAGGGTGATTCTGGAGGGCCCCTGGCTTGTGAGAAGGATGATATCACATACCTGTACGGAATTGTCAGTTGGGGAGACGGATGTGGCCAAGAGAACAAACCCGGGGTCTACACTAAAGTATCTAATTATCTGCAATGGATCAACAGCAAGATCATGCCAAAAAAAACTGAAAAGATCACATCCTGCAGTTATCTCTTTTTATCAGACTAATTTTTTAAAATGTTTTTTTTTTTTTTTTTAATTGAAGAAATCAATTTAAATAGAATACGAAAAAAAAAATGATTTTAAATAACTAGTAAGGTGTTGAGTGTGGACATAGTAGTGCGGTTACTCCTGGAGTTTTCACTCCAGATGGATATCTGATTTAGACTTTGTTCTGTGAACTGCTATTAATCCATATACAATTGATATGTAACAACATGGAAGATGCTAAAATGTCATTAAAAAAACAACCTATATATAGCAATGTCCTGTGTGTTACCCAAAACATGACTTTTTCTGTTCTTGAATTAAAGTAGATAAAACCCCCAACTGGATAACCTTTAGGCTCCATTCACACCACTTTAACTGATCTCCTAAATCCGGAGTGGTCAACCTGTGGAGCATAAAGTGCGATCCCTGAAATAACAATACAACCACACATGATATTCAACATGCATAGTGCTTCAGAATACTATAACACTCTGGAATGCTTTAGGAGATGGTCAGAGTGCAGACATGCCACAGGTCTGATTGAGCACATGCTACAGGAGATGGTCAAAGACCGGGGACATATTACATTAGACTGCTAGAGATCACTGCTGTTATGGTTCCTTTACAAATCAATCCACCTATATTTGTACTACCTAGTTAGGGTAGAGGCACTGTAGTGCTCTGTGTAGTTCCACAGTTTGTCACCATAGTTAGCCAGGCAAGTAGGTTCAGGAACCCCTTAGAGTGGGTAAGCAGTGTGGTATTCTAAGTAGCCGTTAGAAGGCCCCACAGTATAGTAGTGGGGTTTAACCATAGATAATGTCAAGTCACCCATGCCAATGGGCATCTTGGGAAGTAGGGCCCTGTTATAAATAGGGAATCTGCCCGGAATCATCATGGGAAGTGCTGAAGGACCCAGCCACAGCAAGGTTATAATTTGAAGCTATACAGTGGGGGTTATTTACTAAAGGAAAATCCACTTTACACTGCAAGTGCACTTGGAAGTGAAGTCGCTGTAGATCTGAGGGGGACATGCAAGGAAAAGAAAAAACAGCATTTTAGCTTGCACATGATCGGATGATAAAATCAGCAGAGCTTCCCCTCATTTCAGATCTACCCCTTAGATTTAGAGCGACTGCACTTTCAAGTGCACTTGCATTGTATCTCTTGAAACTTTCCCTTGAGGGGAAGCAGGGGAGAAAAGGTGTAGGACTATTGTGGCTGCTTGCATCCCCTTTGCATTGGATGCTGGTCTCTGGTAAACCCCTCTAAAAAGGTATGGTTTCCTCAACTCAGCTTCTTTCTCATTACTGCTTTCTTTCTTGTTTACAACCTCAAGGAATGTACTCTCACCTCTGTGATAACTGAAGTATGTTAATCTGGAAATCAGCTGCATTTAGTAAACCATTCAAAAGGTGTTTATTGTTTGGGCTCTTTCTTCTCCTAACCCCAAGATGGGGATGTTCTTTGGAAACGGATGGTGCTAGGTGAAGCTGCTATTGGGGTCCTGTGCCGTAAGGCCTAAAGCAGGTATTGGATGGACTATTTGGAGGGGCCTGGTTGGACCAGCCTGGGAGCCTCCAAGGGTGTGCTCTTGTATTGGCAGGACCCAAAGGATACCCTGGGGAGGATATTGCATGCATAGTGCCCTGGTAGGTCTAGGTCAGAAGTCTCCAAATTGTGGCCCGTGGGCCAGATGTGGCCCTTTGCTTGCCATTATCTGGTCCTTGTGGAACTTATCCTCCCACTGACATTAACAATGGGGCATAATTCCTGCCACTGACATCAACAGTGGGGCACTATTCCTCTGACTGACACCAACTACGGGGAACTATCCTTCCCACTGACACCAATGATGGGATACTATTTCTATCACTGACACCAATGATGGGATACTATTTCTATCACTGACACCAATGATGGGGCACTATTCCTCCCACTGTCACCAATGGTGGGGCACTATTCCTTCATATTGACACCTAAAATGGGGCACTATTCCTCCCACTGACACCACTGATGGAGCACTATTCTTCCCACTGACACTACTGATGGAGCACTATTCCTCCCACTGTCACCAATGATGGGGCGCTATTCCTCCCACTGTCACCAATGATGGGGCACTATTCCTCCCATTGTCACCAATAATAGGGCACTATTCCTCACACTGACACCAATGATGGAGCACTATTCCTTCCCCTGACACCAATGATGGGGCATTGTTACCGACCCCAGGACATATTCTGCTTTTACTGGCTACAGTCCAGCCCCTCTAAAGTCTGAAGAATAATAAACTGGCCCTTTTGTTTATATAGTTTGGAGCCCCATGGTCTAGGTGATCATCCCTTGTGCAGGAATGGGTTGAAGAGTGCATATGCTCGCTCATCACTTAGTTAGCTGTACACGTGGAGGACATGCAGCTCCCATTACACAACACTTACAGTCCCCTTAAAAATTACTGGCACTGCATTTGATACTCCTCTCAACATGATTTATCATAAAAGGTCAGAAAAATACATAAAAAGAGAAAAGATCATTGACAGTACAGAAAAATGGAAACAAAGGATAAATTAAATATATCTGACATGCCTGAGGAGTGACATTTTATATTAATACAAATTTTATATCATTTACATTTGTAATTCTTATGCAAATATGTCAGTCATGTAAACAGTTTTTTTTTTAATAGAGATTGTTGTTTTTCTGAAATCACATTATGCACTTTTTTTTTTTTTAATTTTATATCTCTAAAGTGCTTAGTAGAGTACCTATTTAAAGTGGATCTCCAATTTTATAGATACTGATATAGACTTTGCCAGCACATTCTCAAACTGACTGCTAGGAGGTAAGGTCTGTCATTACTACAACTTTAAAGAGGAACAACCATTTTAATCATGTAGCTGTAGCTACTGACTTTTTAAAAACACACATAGCAGGCCAAGGGGTCCAGGGCCGCCTTCCTACAACTCAAAGTACAACTTGGGAGTCCACTGTGACTTCCTGATGACTGGTCGGCTCCCCTACTGCACATGCATGAGGGGTTGGATAACTAACAGACATCATTCTCGCCAGAAGGTCACTCATTCAGCATTGAAGCCATTCCCATAGAACATTTTGCATTTTCTCTGATTGGACGAGGTGACATCACTAGGGATACACAGATATATAGACCGCTGAAAATAGGGTTATTTGTGTT
The DNA here is from genome assembly GCA_037952925.1 of Lithobates clamitans. Taxonomy (NCBI): domain Eukaryota; kingdom Metazoa; phylum Chordata; class Amphibia; order Anura; family Ranidae; genus Lithobates; species Lithobates clamitans. The sequence goes on along the minus strand of JBBGZY010002043.1, from coordinate 1,184,494 downwards.
TTGTTGATAAAAAAAAAAATTCCAATAATGACATGCTGCGTCCTATTGACTTCAATGCAAAATCATATCCTATTGACTACAATGCAATAACGTCCACCCATTGACTGCAATACAAACTCGCGTCCCATTGACTTCATTGCAAAAACGCCCCTATTGACAGCAATGCAAAAATGTCAGCCTCATTAATTAAATTAGATTAAAAAAACTGTCCGTTTTGGTTTTCTGCAAAGTGCATCCTGAATTTTTTGGTTTCAGCACTGGAATTTTCATTTTGGGTACTAGACATCACCAACCTACTCTCCACCTAGAATGGTGCCCATGCCGAGCTAGTGACCTCCGGTGTTCTAACGTGAAATGTGAACAAAGCATATCCTTCTGTAGTGTGTACTTGTCTCAATCCAGAACACTAAGGCTACTTTCACACTGGGGCATTGGGTGCGTCGGCGGTAAAGCGCCGCTAATTCTAGCGGTGCTTTTGCCGTCGTTTTTGCGGCCGCTAGTGGGCCCTTTAACTCCTGCTAACGGCCAAAGAAGGGTTAAATGGGCCCGCAAAGCACTACTGCAGCTGTGCTTGGCCGGCTCTTCGGCAGCGCTGCCCATTGATTTCATTGGGCAGGTGCGCTGTAGGAGCGGTGTATACACTGCTCCTACAGAGCCTCAAAGATGCGGCTTGCAGGACTTTTTTTGGCGTCCTGCCAGCGCACTGCTCCAGTGTGAAACAGGGCTGGACTGGGACAAAAATTTGGCCCTGGACTTCCTCATGACCTGCCCACTTTAATTTTGAGTGTCCCCAACAGCATCCCCCTTAAATCAGAGTGTCCCCAACAGCGCTCCCCTTACATTAGAGAGAGAGTCCCAATCAGCAGCCCACTTCACATCAGTGTGTCCCCGTCAGCAGCTCGCTTCACATCAGAGAGCCCCCATCAGAGTGTCCTCCCCCCCCTCCCAGATGTACTCACAGTTTTAAGGCAGCTTGTTCCTCTCTCCAGTCATGTGATAACAAGTGATAGGGGAGAGAGGAAAGAAAGTCTGCCATTGGTCTATCTTCCCCCTGCAGGCTGGAGGGAGCATAACGCCTAATGCTCTCTCCAGCATATGACGGAAGCTGCTCCTCCTGACAGGAGTGAAATTGCGATCACTCGCTGTCAGAGAGGAGCGGCTCCAGGACCGCACCTGACTGGCCTACTGAGCCATCGGCCCACCGGGAAATCTCCCGATGGCCAGTACATGCCTGGTGTAAAGGCACTCTGGCTTTCACACTGGAGTGAGAGGAGAGGCTCTTTACAGGCGCTATTTTTAGCGCTATAGGGCCTGTAAAGCGCCTCAGTGTGAAAGCAGCTTAGGGGGTTGATTTACTAAAGGGAAACCACTTTGCACTACAAGTGCACTTGCAAGTGCAGTCGCTGTAGATCTGAAATGAGGGGAAGCTCTACTGATTTTTATCATCCAATCATGTGCAAGCTAAAATGCTGTTATTTTCCTTGCATGTCCCCCTCAGATCTACAGCGACTGCACGTCCAAGTGCACTTGCAGTGCAAAGTGGATTTGCCTTTAGTAAATAACCCCCATAGTGTAATTTCTGTCTGCGGCCTTGTTCCTCTAAAAGGGATGGGTGAGTGAGCTCCAGCACCCAGCCTGTGATAGGCAGTCTCAGCTCTGGTACTGTGTGATGGGGTGCGTGTCTCTTTCCTCTAATCAGCTCTCACTGAGCTCTTCAGAGTGTAAATTTAGCTCCCTGCCCACTGCTTTTCCTCTAATCAGCTCTCACTGAGCTCTTTAGAGTGTAAATTTAGCTCCCTGCCCACTGCTTTCTGAAAGCTAAGACAAGCCGTATAAATTCTGCACTTTAAAAGACTGTAGAGGAGATGGTTGCAGAGAGAGCTGCAAAAAAAATCAGGTACAACTTATGTATGTAGCAGTACCCCCATGAGGGCTGCTGATTGACTGTATACCCCACTGGCTATCCCGACTCTGCAGATCCTCTTACCTCTGACACCTCAGGTTCCATGCTGTAATGAGATGTTATCAACGAGAAACTCACACACTGTCACTGAACCACTCAGTTTACTAGTAAATATTAAACACGAACAATAAATGACAGTTGATAACAACCACGATAAATATGAAAATTTTGTATTCAACAATCACCGTAAGGAGTATATGTAGACAGGTGTACAGTGGGACAAATAATATTCTCCAAATCTTATATTAAACACCTTCCCACTGAAACCCCAACACACACACTAAGGCTGCTTTCACACTGGGGCGGTGGGGGTGTCGGCGGTAAAACAGTGCTTTTTTTTTTTTAGCGCTGCTTTACCGTTGTTTTTGCAGCGGTATTCGGCCGCTAGCGGTGCGGTTTTAACCCCCGCTGGCGGCCGAAAAAGGGTTAAAACCGATCGTATAGAGCGGCTATAGCCGTGCTGTCCCATTGATTTCAATGGGCAGGAGCGGTGAATACACCGCTCCTTCACCACTCCAAAGATGCGGCTTGCAGGAGTTTTTTTTCTTCTCCTGCCAGCGCACCGCTTCAGTGTGAAAGCCCTCGGGCTTTCACACTGAACAAACACCAGCGGCTGTTTTGGGTCGGTTTGCAGGCGGTATTTTTAGCGCAATAACGCCTGCAAACCGCCCCAGTGTGAAAGGGCTTTAAATTGCAATATAAGATTTCTCACATTTAATAATACGATGCAATATTTAACCTGCACTCAAGGGTTCCCCCTAGGTTGCAATTCAGTGTTCAAACTAGAAAGTAGAATTGTGATACTTTGCAGAAGATGATAAAAGTTCCTTGTCTTCAGATTTCTATAGCTAGCCTGTAGTTTAAACTACAGTATTTGTAATCCAACAGGGAAACTGAGAGAAAGCAAATTGTAGAATAAATGATGCGTTGATAACTATTTAACTGAAGAAATAGGGTACTTATAACACTTCCTCCTTATGTATGAGTATAATACAGTATTGACTTTGCAGCACAGGGAATATCAAACCCCAGAGTTTGGCTGTATATGGCCTGTGAATTACTTGAATCACTTCTGGGGAACTACAAGTCTCACCAACAGTCTATAAATAAACTCACTCAGCAAACAGTGCACTTTACTGAAGTGGGCAGGTGCCCTCTCACCACAATAGACTCAGAGGCTGTGAAGCTCCATCTGGACTGTCCTCCTGATATCTCAGTCTGATGAAAAGATGGCGCCGCCGTGCAGTACCGCTCCTTCAGATGGCTGAAATGCAGGAAACCTCCAGATGGCCTGGTTCCTCAAACCGATCCGCTTACTATGCTGGTCGAGCTGTACTCTGAATCACCTTAGAGGCTGACAATCCCGCTCCGCACTGTATAGGCCGTATATGGTCACACATACAGACCTCCTGCTGGAAGATATTGAATGTCGTCCCGAGAGGCCTAAAGATGGCCGCGCTGTCCCTTTTATTACTGCTCCCAGCGTGCAGTGCTGCGCGCGTTGCATTGTCTGTCTTGTAGTTCAGGGCTGATCCAGCTAACCGAGTCACTTCCCCCTCTAAACTACATCTCCCACAATGCTTTGCAGTGCTGCTTCCCAGTAATTAAAAGAAAGTCTTAACAGCATTAAAAGGACACTAGAGGGAGACAAACTCATTTTCAACCATAACAACTGTAATGCCTTATATTAGCAAACCCTTGGCTACATGTAGGAGGATTTATTCAATCTCTGTGTATCACCTGAGGTCAGTCACTTCATTGGGTATATACAAGTGGTTACAACTATTTTAAATGAAATGGGCTTTGACCACAGAATGGCTGCAGTGTTTCTCGCATAGCATTAGTACAGGCAGCAAGTGAGTTACATTAGCATCTCATGTACTTCCTACTTTACTAAACACCTAATTCACAGTAATGTATCCGTCAGTGGAAGATGTCATTACTAACGTTACCTTTCTTTATATAACTTTTTATGTATGGAAAGAGATCTTATTTCGTACAACAAGCACATTTTGGTGGGCCCCAGTCAATGTAGAAAATCCCACCTTCTCAGAGTGTCAGCAGGTCTGGGTTGGGTTACAGTTGCATGTCCCGCAGGGAAAAAAAGAGCATGTGCCGTGTTTAAGCATTTTGTAACTCAAATGCATTTTGTAAACACAGAAAGGATCCATTCTAAATAAATTCCACATCCTCAAAATCTGTTTTGACGAGATTAAAATAAATCCTTTAATTGAAAAGTAGTGGGTGGTCACACAACTATTTATTAGTATGACGGAGAAATTAATTTTGTGTTCATGAAATTTCTTTGGAAACAAAATTCATGTTGAGCTGATAAATTGATTTCCCATCTCAAGAAAGAAGAAGATGTATCCTCCAAAATGTACACTGTTTCTGAATCTGCACTAAGCATACAGGATTCATATATACTGGACCTGTAAGACCTCATTCACATGGGTGTATGGATCTGTGCACCCATCTCAAGGACTGTCTATACCTGCGTGGGATGCCTAGATGTTCCATGCAGCCTGTCCCGTCAATTACAGATGGCTAGCTTCAAGAATCTCCAAGAGCATCCCTGACCGTACATCTGTTCAGGTCCAATGCACAAGTCAGAACGTAGACAGGCTGAATTCTGACCCATGCATCGGACTCCCCCAGATATACACTCTAGGATGAGCCTGGAGATCCATGCAGGTCCATACAGTTGACCACCTTGATTTGAAGCTGCTTGTATGGGGCTTTACTGAACACATGGTCATCCCACATGGGTAAAGACAGTAGGGTTGCCACCTCATCCTTTTAAACCCGAACACATATTAATTACACAGGTTCTGAGGCTACTTTATTGCAGATAAGGCACCAAGTGAGTTTAATTACCACCCTATTCAGCCTCAGAATATGATGTCTGCAGATGGGATCTCCCATCCTGGGCGGAGCGTCATATGACGTCCTCGGCTTCCCGGTGGTATAGGAGGCACGTGCGCAGCGCCACTGAGGAGCCGATGCACGTGCCCGGCGGCCGCGATGTCCGCCGGGCACCTGCGTAGGGTTGCCACCTCATCCCTTTAAATCCGAACACATATTAATTACACAGGTGCTGTGGCTGATTAAGGTAGTAATTAAACTCACTTGTGCCTTATCTGCATTTAATTAGCCTCAGAACCTGTGTAATTCAAAGGTGCCCAGGTTTAAAGAGATGAGGTGGCAACTCTACACCCGCGATCGCTTGTGACAGAGCAGGAACGTGGATCTGTGTGTGTAAACACACAAATCCACGTCCTGTCAGGGGGGAGAAGACAGATCCTGTGTTCCTAGTATATAGGAACACCGATCGGTCTCCTCCCCTAGTCAGTCCCATCCCCCCACAGTTAGAATCACTCACTAGATTTAACCCCTTGATTACCCCCTAGTGTTAACTCCTTCCCTGCCCATTTATATAGTAATCAGTGCATATTTATAGCACTGATCGCTGTATAAATGTCAATGGTCCCAAAATAGTGTCAAAAGTGTCCGTCCGATCTGTCCACCGCAATGTCACTGTCACGATAAAATTTGCAGATCACCGCCATTACTAGTAAAAAAAAATAATAATAATAATAATGTTAATAAAAATGCCATAAATCAATAACCTATTTTGCAGGCGCTATAACTTGTTATAAAATGCTACAGCGCTGAAAGCTGAAAATTGGCCTGGGCAGGAAGGGGGTGAAAATGCCCAGTATTGAAGTGGTTAATTAATATGTGTTCTGTTTTAAAGGAATGAGGTGGAAACCCTAGAAGACAGCCCTTTGCATGAGTGTACAAATTGGTAAACCCGTGAATGAGGCCTGAGTAGAGCTCCTTGGACCATTTTTTCATAAGTTTATATGCCTTTGGTAGGAAAGGATGGCTAAGGCCTCACTGCAGGGACAGGACAACTGGTTGCAATCGAGGGAAAGATGAATGCGGCCAAGTACAGGGATATCCTGGACAAAAACCTTCTCCAGAGTGCTCAGGACCTCAGACTGGGCTGAAGTTTTACCTTCCAACAAGACAATGACCCTAAGCACACAGCTAAAATAATGAAGGAGTGGCTTCACAACAACTCCGTGACTGTTCTTGAATGGCCCAGCCAGAGCCCTGACTTAAACCCAATTGAGCATCTCTGGAGAGATCTAAAAATGGCTGTCCACCAACGTTTACCATCCAACCTGACAGAACTGGAGAGGATCTGCAAGGAGGAATGGCAGAGGATCTTTCCCAAAAAGACTCATGGCTGTATTAGATCAAAAGGGTGCTTCTACTAAATACTGAGCAAAGGGTCTGAATACTTAGGACCATGTGATATTTCAGTTTTTCTTTTTTAATAAATCTGCAAAAATGTCAACAATTCTGTGTTTTTCTGTCAATATGGGGTGCTGTGTGTACATTAATGAGGACAAAAATGAACTTAAATTATTTTAGCAAATGGCTGCAATATAACAAAGAGTGAAAAATTTAAGGGGTTCTGAGTACTTTCTGTCCCCACTGTATAATTGGCCACTGAAATGAATAATGCTTAAGCACCTTATACATCTATGGTTAATACGTTTAGGCACATTTACATGCATCAAGCATTATTTTTGTTGCCTCTAAATGCCCCTGCCTCTAAATGCCTATGTATGTATGGACACATAAGTGTTTTTTTACTAAAGGCAAATAGACGGTGCCGGTGCCGGGAGTGCCGCTTACTCAGACCCCACCCCGGTGTAGGGTCGAGAGAAAGCAGAGGTGCAGGGGTTTGGAGTGGAAGCGGCAGCGCTGAGATCCCCGCAGCACTGATTGTATGTGCAGCGAGCTGGCTGGCAGGTAGGTCCTTTGGCTTCTCCCCAATGTGATGCCTGTGCGGATTGTCTGACAAGGCTGCATTGATGGACACTGATAGGCTGCACTGATGGACACTGATAAGGTGGCACTGATGGACACTGATAGGCTGCACTGATAGGCACTGATGAGGTGGCACTCATTGGCACTGATAGGCTGCACTGTGGGGCACTGATGAGGTGGCATTGATGGACACTGATAGGCTGCACTGGTGGGCATTGATGAGGTGACACTGATGGACACTGATAGGCTGTACTGATGGACACTGATAGGCTGCACTGATGGGCATTGATGAGGTGGCACCGATGGACACTGATAGGCTGCACTGGTGGGCACTGATGAGATGGCACTGATAGACACTGATAGTCTCCACTGGTGGGCACTGATGGGCACTGATGAGATGGTAGTAATGGACACTGATAGGCTGCACTGATGGGCACGGATGAAGTGGCAATGGTGGGCACTAATAAGTTGCACTGATAGGCTGCACCGGTGGGCACCAATGAGGTGGCACTGATGGACACTGGTAGGCTGCACCGGTGGGCACTGATGAGGTGGCACTGATTATCACTGATAGGCTGCACTAATGGACACTGATAGGCTGCACTGGTGGGCACTGATAAGCTGCACTGGTGGGCACTGATGGGCACTGATAAGCTGCACTGATGGGCACTGATGAGGTGGCACTGATGAGATGGCACTGATGGACACTGATAGGCTGCACTGATGGGCACTGATAAGCTGCAATGATGGGCACTGATGAGGTGGCACTGATGAGATGGCGCTGATGGACACTGATAGACTGCACTGGTGGGCACTGACGGGCACCGATGAGGTGGCACTGGTGGGCACTGATAAGTTGCACTGATGGGCACTGATGAGGTCGCACTGGTGGACACTGATAGGCTGCACTGGTGGGCACTGATGAGATGGACACTGATAGTCTGCACTGGTGGGCACTGATGAGTATATCATTATCATGATATAAAATAATGGATGTGGGAGCCTTTTGGTAGGCGTGATTTTTTATTTATTTTTTGTTCTTTCTTGGACCCAGGCAGCACAATGTCTTGGGCCAGCTCTGCTTCTGTGACCCCACTAAGCAGATTTTTCCTCATTTTCTGTCACCTGTACAAGAAATGTTTGTCACCCAGAGTGTGCCTAGGCCTGAAGCAGCTGTTTTTACTGCCCCACCCAGGGTTGCCACTAGTGTCAGGACATGGTCATTCAGTGTCCAGGGTAAAGATGAGAATCTTCCCCAGCAACCCCCAACCCCCCTCCTTTCCAGCACCCCAAACCCCCAATCCCCACTGTCCCTCATAAACAGAAGCTGGCACAGAAAACCGACTTCTGCTACAAGTGACAGTGGTGAGAGCATGGCTAGAGCTGGAGGTAGCATTACCGAGTACCACCGCGCTCCAGACAAAAAAAAGCCCTGCTGACAAGAGTGACACTGCAGTCCCTCCTATCAGTAAAGGCAGGGAGAAGTGAGCAGCTTGAGCTCCCAGCACACCCCCTCCTTTAAATACAGCTGCGCTGCCTGGGACACACACCCCTTCTGCCCCCCTCTATATCTCAGCCCTGGGTGCCACCACCGCACCCCTCCCTCCCCATGGCAATCAATGTTTGATGCTCCCATCTGGTTGATAGGATGCTGGCACAGCAGCTATTGAAGATTTGGCCTGGCTACCAGCATCCTAGCAACCAAGCACAGCCCGCTGTTTCCTAGTTACCAAGACAGCTTGATTGCTTGTTATGGTGCAGGCGGGTGCATCATTCAAACCAATGACATTGTATGCCCTGGCCATCAGCATTGTTGTATAGTTAAATAACATCTTGGCAACCAGTTCTGTGTATACAGGGCAATATTACTGAGATGCAGTGAGGGCGAAGTGTTCAGTATGGACACGCCAGCCTCAGTGTAGCCCCTCACCAATTGCGATTTAGGAGCTCGTTTCATTTTGTCTTATTGGCAGCACATCCCTGGTTGTTACCAGGACAGGAAGGCACAGACAGCAGTAAATATCAACTCAATATGGACATGGACAGCAAACATATATGCCATCACAAGCTCCATCTTTTCTACACTCAATCAAAAACAAAATACATTTTTCTACTGTAGTTGGACTTTCATTTGAGTGAATATGCGATTTGGCTTTTTTGGTAAAGCAGTGCAAGCAGAAATGAGGGTTACAAAAAGTGCACTTAGGCCCGGTGCACACTGATGTGACAATCACTCTGACTTGTCACATCAGAAGTTGGGCCCCATTCTGTACAATGGAACTATTCTAATCGGTGCGACTTGAGTCGCTCCGACTTAGAAAAAGGTTCCTGCAGTACTTTTGATCCGACTTTGGTACTACTTGAATTGACTTCTGTTAAAGTAGTCGCATGCAAGTCTACCGAAGTCGCGCTGGGGTTCGACTTCAAAGTCTTGTGACTATGAAGTCGGGGGCAGTGTGAACCTGCACTCACATGACCGCATTGCAGAGCTCTGCAATACGGTATTGAACTGCATAATTTTTATAAAACAAAGACACTGAGCAACATAGCTTCATATAACAGAGGGGATTCTAGTAATTACAGTTATTTTACACAGAATAACAGCAGGAGGGGAGGAGAGCAGATCAGTACTGACTCAATGGCTGACAGGCAGGGAAGGAGGGGAAGAGAGAGAGACAGTGGGCTGATGGAGGAACGTAAACTGACCACAGTATCATGGATCAGCAGCCATGATTACCGTAGTCAGCACACACAGGGGGACACAGGGACAGGCAGGATCAACATGGTACCAACATGGTATTTTAAAAGCATAGAGAGGGACAAATGACTCCACAGAAGCACTATGCTGTATATCGTGCATGAACAGGATAATTTTTTTTTAGGGTTACAAGCTCTGCATTTGATGGGCACAGGGAGGCTGCAATTGATTGAGGGGGGGTTTAGTATTTTTCAGTTTGTTTGTGCCCCCACAAAAATTTTGAGCACCAGCCGCCACTGGTATACACCACACACGTATGCCACAGTTCTTGTACTCACAAAATACTCTTTAAATGCCATGGCACAAGTGTGATACACTAAAAAGCACAAAATACTACCTATTTTTTGGTAAAATATAAAATAAGGGGTTGCATCAAGTAAATAGATACCCAACATGTAAAGCCTTAAAATTGTGCATATATGTGACATGGCGGAAAACAATGGCACCCAAATTTTCCAGAGGTGATACTTCAAAATACTTATCAGTTTTGAGTTAACCATGAATTATGAACCTAGAATTATTGTTCTCATTGCGACATTCGCAACAATAACTCACATGTGGGGTGTAATTGCTGTTTACACACATGTGCATGCTTTACATGTGCATTTAGAGATGTATGACTGGAGTGACGGGGGTGCTTTTAATTTTTTCCCAATTATTCTTAATTTATTATATTAAATTTTTGATACTTTTTATTTTTATTTGTATATCCAAAAGAGGAAGTGAGAGGAAAGCCCTACAAAGTGAGGGAATCACTGGTTAGTTCCAGGACTAGTGTCCCCACAGGAAGATTTCCACTGTATTCCTGTTCTGGAGACAGTTCAAAATTTGGGATTTTCTTTCATTTTTGGAGATAACAGGCACCAGGACACATCATTAGAAAACAGATAGGTGTTCTAATCCATCTCTCTAATCCATCTCTGTCCAAACTAAAAAAGGCAGGGGCGATGGACTTTTCAATCATGTGACCACTGTGATTGTCTGTCACAACTCAGTCACTATGCTAGGAGCAAGTAGTGAGCATGCTCTCCCCAGCCACCATAAATGCATATGTGCTGCGTATGGGTGTTAAGGCCCACCCTTCCGTGCCGCTGCACGTATGCAGCGTTACGTGATAGGTAAGAGCTTAAAGGAGATGCATTCTTGTTGCACGCTGCACATTGGAATTGTCTTTGCACTGTCTTGGTGAACATTCTATGTATGTCCCTGTTCTCCCTCACACTGGGAAGCTGACCACAGCAGCTGCTTCTCCTATCAATGTCTGCACGGGGCACTGAAGGCATTCTCTCAGACTGACAGACTGCGGGAGATTTCTTTCAGGGGGCACAGAGATTATTTGTGATATTCTGCAGACATGAGGGGGAAATATGAGATTCTCAGCTACATAAAGAATTAATTGTAATACAGCAGGAAGGAAAGTATCCCTAGTCATATAATGTCTATTTATGTAGGCCGAGATAAAGCCTGACTTGAGCCTTGTACTGTATTGTCCCCTCACCACATGAACCAACAGAGATACGGAGAAGTCTTTTTTTTTTACATAAGTATTTACATTTTTTTCATTTTAGGCCCCCTGTGCACATAGTTGCCAACATTGTAAAAAAAAAATGTGGGACACTTTTGTGGCTGTAGGCGGAGCCGTACAATAATTAGGGGGCGGGGCATTCGTTTGTAGGCGTGTCTTAGTAAAAAAGGTAAGTGAAAAATGGGCGTGGTTTACGCGACACAGTGGGCGTGGCTTAAATGGGCGTGGCTCAAGAGGGTGTGGTTAGAGTCTGAGATGAATGAGGGAAAGGGGGAGAGGGAAAGGGGGAGAGGGAAATGACGGGACAGCAGCCCCAGATCCTACATAATAAAAATATGTGTATTCTAGAAAGTTTACAATCAGCAGATAAAGATACTCCAAACACCTGGTGTTAGCACTTCAATCATCCCGGCACCATGATTGTTATTGTGGCAGGATGATTGAAGTGCAGTATTTCTATTATTACATTGTAATATAAAATGAAATCATTCAACTCACCATAATGCAGAATCAGTGGGAGCCCTGAGCGTGTCACTAGCCACGTTGCCTGCCCCCGGCAGAGTCCGTCCTCACATCAGGTGTCCCCGGCAGAGCCCCCCTCGCATCAGGTGTCCCCGGCAGAGCCCCCCTCGCATCAGGTGTCCCCGGCAGAGCCCCCCCTCGCATCAGGTGTCCCTGGCGGAGCCCCCCCTCGCATCAGGTGTCCCTGGCGGAGCCCCCCCTCGCATCAGATGTCCCTGACGGAGCCCCCCCTCGCATCAGGTGTCCCTGGCGGAGCCCCCCCTCGCATCAGGTGTCCCTGGCGGAGCCCCCCCTCGCATCAGGTGTCCCTGGCGGAGCCCCCCTCACATCAGGTGTCCCTGGCGGAGCCCCCCCTCACATCAGGTGTCCCTGGCGGAGCCCCCCCTCACATCAGGTGTCCCTGGCGGAGCCCCCCCTCACATCAGGTGTCCCTGGCGGAGCCCCCCCTCACATCAGGTGTCCCTGGCGGAGCCCCCCCTCACATCAGGTGTCCCTGGCGGAGCCCCCCCTCACATCAGGTGTCCCTGGCGGAGCTCCCCTCACATCAGGTAACCCTGGCGGAGCCCCCCCTTTACATCAGGAGTTCCCAGCAGAGCCCCCCCTCACATCAGGTGTCCCTGGCGGAGCCCCCCCTCACATCAGGTGTCCCTGGCGGAGCCCCCCCTCACATCAGGTGTCCCTGGCGGAGCCCCCCCTCACATCAGGTGTCCCTGGCGGAGCCCCCCTCACATCAGGTGTCCCTGGCGGAGCCCCCCCTCACATCAGGAGTCCCTGGCGGAGCCCCCCTCACATCAGGTGTCCCTGGCAGAGCCCCCCTCACATCAGGTGTCCCTGGCGGAGCTCCCCTCACATCAGGTGTCCCTGGCGGAGCCCCCCCTCACATCAGGAGTCCCTGGCAGAGCCCCCCCTCACATCAGGAGTCCCCGGCAGAGCCCCCCCTCACATCAGGTGTCCCTGGCGGAGCCCCCCCTCACATCAGGTGTCCCTTGCGGAGCCCCCCCTCACATCAAGAGTCCCCCAGTGGAGCCCCCCTCACATCAGGTGTCCCCGGCAGAGCCCCCCTCACATCAGGAGTCCCCGGCAGAGCCCCCCTCACATCAGGAGTCCCCCAGTGGAGCCCCCCCTCACATCAGGTGTCCCCGGCAGAGCCCCCCTCACATCAGGAGTCCCCCAGTGGAGCCCCCCCTCACATCAGGTGTCCCCCAGTGGAGCCCCCCCTCACATCAGGTGTCCCCCAGTGGAGCCCCCCCTCACATCAGGAGTCCCCCAGTGGAGCCCCCCCTCACATCAGGTGTCCCCCAGTGGAGCCCCCCCTACAAATTCCCACAGCGGCGTGCGCCCCCCCTCCCCTACCTCAGAGTCCGCCGGTCTTTTCGAATTCCGCATGGATGGCAAAACCCCCGCCCCTTTCCCTGGCAGCGGGGCGGGGGTAGGCGGAGTGAGGCGGGGCGGAGCGGAGGGTGGGCGGAGTGAGGCGGAGCGGAGGGTGGGCGGCGTCGGAGGAGCTCCGTCTAGCCCCCCCCAGCCGTCTTCAAGCTTCTTCAAGATGGCGGCCGGCGGAGACAATGTCTCCACCGGCCGCAGACCTCTAGCGGCGGCGGCGGCGGCGGCGGCGGGCGGCAAAAATCAAAATCCGGATTTTTCGGGACATTTACCGGGACACAAAAAATTCGTGAATGGAGTGTAAGTCCCGGGAATGTCCCGGGAAATCCGGGACAGTTGGCAAGTATGTGTGCACAGGAGTATTTGATGTGTCCATGAACAGGAGAGGTGCACCGGAATTGTGCCCTTTGAGGTGTGTAGGCAGGTGCAGGTCTTCCTCTGTCTAGTAGGTGGCACTGCGCCATCATACAGATGGAGTGGAGTTTGTTAGGGGAAATCATCCTCTGATTGACTCCATTGGCGTCTCAGAGGGAGCAGTTGTCCGATTGGATGCTACAGCCTCAGGTGAACTTCAGTGGCCATCTTCAGACATCCCAACCTGCAAAAGCTCATTTCAGGGAGGTCACGCTCCGTGCCAACACCCCCCCCCCCCCCATTCATAATAAAATACTATAATAAAATAATACTTTAAAGATAATTAATAATATAATGCCATAATAAAATACTTTAAAAGATAATGTTGTGTCACACTAGGGTTGCCACCTCATCCCTTTAAACCCGAACACATAATCATTACACAGGTTCTGAGGCTAATTTAATGCAGATAAGGCACCAAGTGAGTTTAATTACCACCTTAATTAGCCACAGAACCTGTGTAACTCATATGTGTTCGGTTTTAAAGGGATGAGGTGGCAACCCTATGTCACACTCACCAACAATGCACCCTCACTGTGACCCATCAATGCAGCCTTACTGAGCCATCAAGGCAACTTCGCTCTGCCCATCTGCAACCTCATTAGTGTCAACAATGCAGCCTCACTGTGCCAACAGTGCAGCTTCACTGTGCCCATCTGCAGCCTCACTGTGCCCATCTTTATCCTCATTATCCTCATCAGTGCCCATCTGCAGCCTCACTGTGGCCATCTTTATCCTCATCATCCTCATCAGTGCCCATCTGCAGCCTCACTGTGCCCATCTTTATCCTCATCATCCTCATCAGTGCCCATCTGCAGCCTCACTGTGCCCATCTGTATCCTCATCAGTGCCCATCTGCAGCCTCGCCAGTACCTTGATTACACACAGCGGGTGTCTCCCGCTGTGTCATGCAGCTGCAGTCTTAACTGTTCAAAGGCCATCCACTGTAACAAAGCCCCGCCTCCTCATCCATGATAGACGGTCAACTGAACACTGATACAATGCTGGGAAATTGAATCAGTGTTTCGTCTATCATGGATGAGGAGGTGGGGCTTTGTTACAGTGGACAGCCGCCGAACAGATAAGACTGCAGCTACATGACACAGCGGGAGACACCCGCTGTTTGTGATTACTCCTGGCTGAGTGGCATTGCAGGCTCAGCCAGGAGATTGTGCCGCACTCGCGGGTGTCTGTGAGCCCGTCGTCAAATGCGGGGGTATCCCGCGAGTCGCGGGAGACTTGAGATGTCTACATCTTGGGTGAGGGGGCTTCAGCAGGGAGGTGAGCATGTGTGTTTATTTTTTTATATTCCCACACTTCTCCTTTAAGGGAAATGTCCCTTTACAGACTCTGTTAGTGCTCTCTAGGGGGGGCAGGTATCTGGTTTGATGCAGGAGAGTTCAGGCGGCTATCTGAATGAGGGAGCCTTTAAATTAGGGATCCCGCATCATTTGAGATTGCTTGTAGTGAGGGGCTGGCTAGGGAAGGAAACTTACTGCAGAGATAGGTTCCTGGCAAATAGGGAGAGCGTAAGGAATACTGTCTAGTGCTAATGACCCTACTGAGGATCTCTCTTCAATGAGCTAGTGCTATTCATTTACGCAGCATACCGCCACCCCTCCAGAAGAAGTCCTTCTGTAATGTTACAGTGTAATATCCTGTTCACAGCTGTTTTGGGTCTCGTTCTACAGTAGGGATGGGCGAACGGTTCAACCCGAGCATAAGTTCGGGCCAAACTTTTGTTTTTCGGTCGTTTGGCGAACAGCCGAACAAATGTAGATAGGTAATATGGAGATATAAAAGGCGCTGCCCTCTGTGTTAATTAGTTATCGGTAAGGGTGTCATAAACTACACGCTAAATTCAGATGACTATGACATATAAGAACTCCATCACTGGATGCCATAATGCGGTCTAAAATAGAGGAGACCTTATAATTGGAGAAGACCAGAAAAATAAAATAAAATAAAAACACCAGTGAAAAAAGTATTAATAACTGCTTGATAAATATTAAAATTATGTCACCCCAGTGAGAAAATAGTGTCTGCCATGTAACTAAAGTGAAACAAATAATTCTATAAACTGTGCAATTAGTTAAATTGAAATTGACCCCAAAGTTCAAAAGTTTTGGGACAAAATGGCGCCAAAGGAAAAAAAAAATTTGTTTGTATTTAATGAGAAAACATAAGTGAATAAAAGTGTCAGTGCAATATCTGTTTTACCACTCCCATATTCTATGCAAAATGTTAGATTGGGTAGTAACTAACCCCAAGGTTCAAAAATATTGTGACAGTAAGCGCCTGCTAGAAGTGAAATTTCTTATTTGTGTAAAAAACTTAAAAAAATCGCTCCCTGAGCATTAATTACAATAAATATACAATCCCAAAGATATCATACATAAAAGATTGTTTCCAGTCTCTTGTATTTTATAGCAGGTGATAATTCATTTCTAAAAAGATTTTTTATATATATATATAATCCATGTAAAAGAGTTTTTAACCAGATGGAAAAACAAAATTCAGTGTATGTACTGTTTATTTCACCCTTGAGGGCATAATGTTGGGGATCCTATTTTTACATCTCTATTTATATAAATTTTTATATTTTTTATATATTTTTTGATTGTTATTTTTTGTATTGTTATTTTTTGTATTTTTATTTTTAAGCACAATCATAAGTATTTAATATTAACTTATATTTAATCGCATATTATGCAATATTATTGTATTGCTGTCTGTTCCCATTTTACTGCTATCTGTTTCCATTACACAGAAAAGATTGGGAGAATTTACTTCCAATCGGACCATAAATTACTAATCCAAACTCAGCTGCTCTGAGTGCAACAGATCTCAGTTAAGGGGTCACAACAATAGTGAGTAATTGGAACATGAATAGCAGTGAACAGATTGTAATGCGATTGGAAAGTGCTTAGTTATGCCTAGGCTGTATGTATAACATTGTTGGAGTCCAGCGGCTTTACCACATCCCCACCCCCGAGTGATATTACCATAATAAGGGGAGGGGTGTTGTGGGCCGTATGACTATATTATTGTGTGAAGCATAGGCGTCGACACCGTCTTTGAAAACGTCCTATGACGAAACGCGTAAGGCGGAGTCACGCTCACACGTCATACCCGGAAGTGGAGGCTGGAACGCAAGGTGGGACGTACGCTCACAGCTCGCTTCTGGTCCCATCCTTGCATACAGCGGTGCCGTTTTTACTATATTCTCTATTTGAGGCTTGTTATTGTGGACTTTTTGGCTTATGTGCAATAAATACTTGACATACTTCACGAAGGAAGCCTCCTTGTGTTTCTCTTGTCTCTGGATTTCCGGAGAGTTTAACAGACAAAGGTGGTATACAATGGAGTAACCTGATCATTTTGGAGCACATAGCTTACCCTGGAACATTTGTAAGGATCGCATAAATTAGAGGAACGGCAGCAGAACTGGAGTGATCATCAACAACCCTAAGGCACCCACTCTGTCGCTCGGTACCCCTGCAGGGGTGATTATTTCTGGTGAGTGGGGGAGCACTGGGGGGTGAGCACTTCAAGTCACTACCTGAATAAAACGCACAGAAGTCACTGGTGTATGCCCTCAAGGGTGAAATAAACAGTACATACACTGAATTTTGTTTTTCCATCTGGTTAAAAACTCTTTTACATGGATTATATATAAAAAATCTTTTTAGAAATGAATCATCACCTGCTATAAAATACAAGAGACTGGAAACAATCTTTTATGTATGATATCTTTGGGATTGTATATTTATTGTAATTAATGCTCAGGGAGCGATTTATTTAAGTTTTTTACACAAATAAGAAATTTCACTTCTAGCAGGCGCTTACTGTCACAATATTTTTGAACCTTGGGGTTAGTTACTACCCAATTTAACATTTTGCATAGAATATGGGAGTGGTAAAACAGATATTGCACTGACACTTTTATTCACTTATGTTTTCTCATTAAATACAAACAAAATTTTTTTTTTCCTTTGGCGCCATTTTGTCCCAAAACTTTTGAACTTTGGGGTCAATTTCAATTTAACTAATTGCACAGTTTATAGAATTATTTGTTTCACTTTAGTTAGCACATTTTTACATGGCAGACACTATTTTCTCACTGGGGTGACATAATTTTAATATTTATCAAGCAGTTATTAATACTTTTTTCACTGGTGTTTTTATTTTATTTTATTTTTCTGGTCTTCTCCAATTATAAGGTCTCCTCTATTTTAGACCGCATTACGGCAGCCAGTGATGGAGTTCTTATATGTCATAGTCATCTGAATTTAGCGTGTAGTTTATGACACCCTTACCGATAACTAATTAACACAGAGGGCAGCGCCTTTTATATCTCTATATTACCTATCTATTTTTGCAATTAGACCCCTAGGGGTACTAATTAGGGATAGGCAGCAGCTCTTATACTGTCCTAAGCGCGGATTTATCTATTTATAGCCAAACAAATGGCTCGTTCGACCGTTTGTTTGGCCCCTCCAACCGACCACAATCCATTGCGGCGCTGAACAGTGCATTGCAAGCAATTGCCAATCAGGGCATAGAGCGCTGTCAGAGTCATGATTGGACACTGTCATCGTGACTTTATCCAGTCATGGCTCATTCCTACCCCACAGTATAAAAGTATTCTTTCAATGGCAGCCATTTTCAGTGTGATTTTGGCATGGAGAGAGATAGAACAGGGCTCTTAGTTAGTTAGTGTGCTATACTGTGCTATTTTGCTTCAATTGTCAGTGTAGAATATTAGTTTAGTGTCAGTCTAGGGGTAGTGTGAGTGTAGTGAGGAGGACCATCATTCAGCTTTGCATAGTGTGCAGCTAGAGTAGGGACAGCTCAGATAGTTTCACTGTAGTGTAGTGAGACCGTGTCATTCATACATACATTAGTGTAGAGTAGGGCAGCTCATATATTTTCAGTGTAGTGTAATGAGACTCTGTCAGTAATCTTTACATTAGTGTATAGCTAGAGTAGGTACAGTTCAGATAGCGTCAGTGTAGTGACGGTTGAACCCCTATTTATTTGCTTGTGTTACTGCCAGTTTAATGCCATTTACTTCTGTGTGCGTTACTGCCAGTTTAACACCATATAGTTTTGAGTGCTTTAATGCCAGTTTAACGCCACTTAGTTTTGCGTGCGTTACTGCCAGTTTACCGCCATATAGTTTTGCTGCGTTACTGCCAGTTTAACGCCATATAGTTCTGTCTGCATTACTGCCAGTTTAATGCCATTTACTTCTGCGTGTGTTACTGCCAGTTTAAAGCCATATAGTTCTGCCTGGGTTACTGCCAGTTTAACGCCATTTACTTCTGTGTGCGTTACTGCCAGTTTAACACCATATCGTTTTGTGTGCGTTACTGCCAGTTTAACACCATATCGTTTTGTGTGCGTTACTGCCAGTTTAACGCCATATAGTTTTGTGCGTTACTGCCAGTTTAACCACTTAAGCCCCGGACCATTTGGCTGGCCAAAGACCAGAGAACTTTTTACAATATGGAACTGCGCTGCTTTAATTGGTAATTGCGCGGTCATGCAATGTTGTACCCAAACGAAATTTGCGTCCTTTTTTTTTTAAAGGTATTTGATTGCCTCTGCGATTTTTATTTTTTGCGATATAAATGGAAAAACACCGAAAATTTTGAAAAAAAATTATATTTTCTACTTTTTGTTATAAGACAAATCCAATAAACTCAGTTTTAGTCATACATTTAGGCCAAAATGTATTCAGCCACATGTCAAATGTCAACAAGCGTATATTTATTGGTTTACGCAAAAGTTATAGCGTCTACAAACTAGGGTACATTTTCTGGAATTTACACAGCTTTTAGTTTATGACTGCCTATCTCATTTCTTGAGGTGCTAAAATGGCAGGGCAGTACAAACCCCCCCCCCCATATGACCCCATTTTGGAAAGTAGACACCCTAAGGAAATTGCTAAGAGGCATGTTGAGCCCATTGAATATTTTATTTTTTTGTCCCAAGTGATTGAATAATGACAAAAAAAAAATAAATTTTTTTTTTTTACAAAAAGTTGTCACTAAAGGATATATTGCTCACATATGCCATGGTCATATGTGGAATTGCACCCAAAATACATTTTGCTGCTTCTCCTGAGTACGGGGATACCACATGTGTGGGACTTTTTGGGAGCCTAGCCGCGTACGGGGCCACGAAAACCAAGCACCACCCTCAGGGTTTCCAAGGGTGTAAATTTTTGATTTCACTCCTCACTACCTATCACAGTTTTGAAGGTCATAAAATGCCAAGATGGCACAACCCCCCCCCCCCCAATGACCCCATTTTGGAAAGTAGACACCCCAAGCTATTTGCTGAGAGGCATGGTGAGTATTTTGCAGCTCTCATTTGTTTTTGAAAATGAAGAAAGAAAAGAAAAATGTAGAAACAAAGAAGAAAACTAATGCGCAAAACCAAGACGTACCAAAGCAGCTAAAGATGACTAAGAAGCTGCCACACATACGGCAGTGTTCCCACACAGAAAAACAATAAGGTAAATAGAGATATGTGGTGCTAACTCAAAGTGTATAAATGTGATGAAATAAATATAATCCACTTCTCTTCTCAAAGTAAAGTGCATATGCGTAAAGAACAAAATCACATAAATAAAGTGACTAAACATCCATTAAATTCATAAGACGTGACATCGGATAAATGACAGTGAAAATTCATGAAATATGACATCAAATAAATAAATAAACAAATCCAAATGAAGGTGAATAAATCCAAAAATAGTCTAAAAGTGCATCAAGATAAAAAAAAATCACAAATTAAGAAAACATTTAAAAAAATCGCATGAGATAAAAAAGTTGCATACAATAACAAAAATCGCATAAAGTGCAAAAAAGTGCAGAAACGCTATAAAAATAGCCACAAGTCAACCCAATTAATGTAATACAGTTCCAACGTGAACAAAGTGAGTCTTCATAAAACAGTTTGTGTAAAAATATAGATGAAAAAAGTGCAAACAATGATAGGTAACAGATTCCTCTTAATATCCGTACTCCGTGGTGCGCCACACGTTTCCCCCAGCCTCTCACCTCTAGCAAAGATGGAAAGCCTCAATTTCGGCAAGTTGGGTGGAGGCATGCAATAGAAAGGAGTATCCCCATTGTGTAGTATTCAAAACAGGTTTATTCAAAACAACATAGTAACTTACATATACAGCATAAAATGAACAGCACAGATCCCAGTACTTCCGGTCTCGCCCCTGGCCAGAAGTGATGACACCTGACTCGTGGGCGGTGACGATACGCGTCAGGTGTCATCACTTCTGGCCGCGGCCGAGACCAGAAGTACTGGGATCTGTGCTGTTCATTTTATGCTGTATATGTCCGTTAATATGTTGTTTTATATAAACCTGTTTTGAATACTGCATATGCACTTTACTTGAAAAGAAAAAATTTTTTTTTTCTTTTTTCAATTTTCAAAACTTTGTGACAAAAAGCGAGATCTGCAAAATACTCAACTTTGTGCAAAAAAAAAAATTGTCTTTTTCCCGCAACTTGTGTCAAAATATAAAATATTCTATGGACTCGACATGCCTCTCAGCAAATAGCTTGGGGTGTCTAATTTCCAAAATGGGGTCATTTGGGGGGGTTTTGAACTGTCCTGGCATTTTACGCACAACATTTAGCAGCTTATGTCACACATCACCCACTCTTCTAACCACTTGAAGACAAAGCCCTTCCTAACACTTTTTGTTTACATGAAAAAATCATTTTTTTTTGCAAGAAAATGACTTTGAACCCCCAAACATTATACATATTTTTTAAAGCAAAGGGCCTACAGATTAGAATGGTGGGTGTTTCATTTTTTTTTCACACAGTACTTGCGCTTTTTCAAACGCATTTTTTTTTTTTAAACACACTTTTTTTAATTTTAATGCACTAAAACACACTATATTGCCCAAATGTTTGAAGAAATAAAAAAGATGATCTTAGGCCGAGTACATGGATACCAAACACGACATACTTTAAAATTGCGCACAAACGTGCAGCGGCGACAAACTACATACATTTTTAAAAGCCTTTAAACACCTTTACAAGTTACCACTTTAGATTTACGGAGGAGGTCTACTGCTAAAATAACTGTCCTCGATCTGACCTTCGCGGTGATACATGCATGGTGCAATTGCTGTTTACATATGACGCCAGACCGACGCTTGCGTTCGCCTTTGTGCAAGAGCAGGGGGGGACAGGGGTGCTTTTTTTTTTTAATTATTTATTTTGCTTTTTTATTTTTTTTTTAAACTGTTCCTTTCATTTATATATTTTTTTAATCATTTTTATTGTTATCTCAGGGAATGTAAATATCCCCTATGAGAGCAATAGGTAGTGACAGGTACTCTTTTTTGAAAAAATTGAAGTCTATTAGACCCTAGATCTCTCCTCTGCCCTCAAAGCATCTGACCACACCAAGATTGGTGTGATAAAATGCTTTCCCAATTTCCCAATGGCGCTGTTTAAATCCGGCAAAAAGCTTCCGGTTTCTTAGGCCATAAAGATGATTGGATCCATTCTGTCTTTGATCAGCTCTATGGTCAGCTGGCGGAACCACCGGCTGCATTTTCAGGTTCTCTGTTGGGACAGGAGAGCCAGAGAAAACCATGGAAGTTGGTGGGAGGGGGGGGGGACATTCCCTCCCACTGCTTGTAAAAGTAGTCTAGAGGCTAATTAGCTGCTAGGATTGCTTTTACATGAAAGCCGACTGCTGGCTGAAAAGAATGATACCAAGATAATACCTAAACCCGCAGGCATCATTCTGGAATAACCACTTAAAGTCCAGCAACATACCAGTACGTTGCTGGTCCTTGCTGGGCATATATTGTAATCTTTTTTCTCATGCAGCCTGTGGGCTGAACGAAAAAAAGGGATCGATCGGTGGGTATGCCCACCATTAGAATACCTCCCTTCATCCATCCACTTCTAATGATGGGCATACATGCACCATTTTGTTTTTAACTGTGGTGGTGAAATCACCTCCTACAGTGCTGGAGTCACGGCTTTATGCATAGTGGGAGCAAACGCTGTTGCTGTCAAGATAAATAAATCTGCTCTGCAGCTGAATTGCGTACCTGCTAAGCAAATGATGGTTAACAATAAAACAAAGTAACATTACAATATAACAGTAAGACATGCCATACCTGTAAAGCAAATACAAAAAAATAGTAAAAAATAAAACATTTTTTAATGCAATCTGTGCCTAAAACATATATATGCCGAAGCATGGGGGCATTCAGCTGCAAAAGTTAGGAGCAAATCGCTCCTCCGCCCCTGCTGCCCCCATGCTTTGGCATATATGCTCTTTTTTTTAACTGTGGTGGTGAAATCATCTCCGACAGTGCTGGAGTCACGGCTTTATGTATCGTGGGAGCAAATGCTGTTGCTGTCAAGATAAATAAATCTGCTCTGCAGCTGAAAACAAAAAAATTGGTAACAATAAAACACAATAAAACATTGCAGAATAGAATACAGTAAAAAAGAGCAGAACAATAGAGAGTGAATAGAGAGAGAGCGAGAACAATAAAACGACAACTATTTTTGTTTTTTTTATTTTATATTTTTTTTGTGTTTTTTTTTTTAATTTTTTACTTTTTTACACTTTTATTTGTAACTGTAACTGTAACTGTAACGGTTCGGTTCCAGGTTCAGGTCTCTCAAAATGCGATGGCATCTTGGGAGACCCTGTGAAAGTGTGCCTAGTCTGTGCAATGCTGTACCCTACACTAAAACTCCACTAGTGTATGGTAGCGTTCAAAACATTCACCAATGCAAAGACCAGGATTGTCAGGACAGGAGGGAGAATAATAATGGGTGTCACGCTTATATCCGCGCTTTCTGCAGGCACAACATTTTCTTTGGGGGGCTCGTTGGGTAGGGGTACTCGGGAGGACATACGGAAAATGCCTCTCATGCAGCCGGCTTACTGCATTTGGTTGGGGCTGGTGAGGTGGAGCACCATCTGGAAACAGAAGGGCTCTGACGATCTCTTCCTGGAATTTAAGGACGGATCCAGTCCGTCCTGAAGCTCTGTATAGCACATGAGCGTTCAGCAAAGCCAATTGAAATAAGTATACAGACATTTCTTGTACCAGTGTCTGGCCCTACGGGCAACTAGGTACGGCACCAACAACTGGTTGTTGAGGTCCACCCCTCCCATATTTTGGTTATATTTGTGGACACTGAGGGGTTTCTCCACAATACCAGTCGCCATAGTAATTTGGACCGTTGTGTCTGCACGAAGGGAGGTAAGAATGAAAATGTTCTTATTATCCCTCCACCTCATAGCTAGCAAGTTATTACACTTCAAGCAGGCTCTCTCCCCCAGCCTAAGCGGGAATCTACAAGCCGTTGGGGAAAGCCCCGGCGATTAGATCGTACGGTGCCACAAGCTCCAATCTGATGATCAAAAAAGTGACTAAAAAGTGGCACGCTCGTGTAATAATTGTCCACATACAAATGGTACCCCTTTCTGAATAAGGGTGACACCAAGTCCCACACAATCTTGCCAGCGCTACCTATGTAGTCAGGGCAGTTTGTCGGCTCTACATCTCTTCCCTCGTAAACCATAAAAGTACATGTATAACCTGTGGCCCTGTCACAGAGCTTATACATCTTGACCCCGTATCTGGCACGCTTGCTGGGAAGATGCTGTTTGAATGACAAGTGGCCAGAAAACTTATTCAGGGACTCATCAACGCAGACAACTTGATGGGGAGTAAACAAGTCTGCAAAACGTTGGTTGAAGTGGTTTACGAGGGGTCGAATTTTGTAGAGCCGATCGTATCCAAGGTCTCCGCGAGGATGATAGAGTTCATTGTTGGTGAAGTGCATAAACCGCAAAATCTGCTCGTATCGTGCCCTGGCCATGGAAGCAGAGAACACGGGCATATGGTACATTGGGTCAGTGGACCAATATGACCGCAACATACTCATTTTAACTATGCCCATGTTGAGGGATAGGCCCAGAAAGGTCTTAAATTCGGAGACCGTAATTGGTCTCCAATCTCTGGAAAGGGAGGACTGGGGATTAGTGGTGATGTATTGACCAGCATACAAATTGCTTTGGTCCTCAATAGATCTTCGGTGAAAAACAGCAAATAAAAATCAAGTGACGTAAAATCAACTGTTTCCACCTAAATACCGGGTTGGCCAGTGAATGGGGGAAGTACAGGCGCTGCAGAAGTGGTGGGCTCCCAATGACGGGCCTGTCTTTGTCTTCTTGGTGGCAGCGGGACACTACTTGTGTTGCCACCTCGCCAGCTTAAACTGCACTTATGGGATTCGCCACATCACCATGTGATACTGCAGTGCTGGATGTACGACCAGGATGTACTAGGCCACTGGTGCTTGCCAGTTCACCAGAAGGCACTAGTACTTCTCTGCTCCATACGAGAGCCCTGCGGTTCTTGCACCTCAACAACAGCAGAAGAAGATTGGGGTCTGGTACGCCTGACCTTGGCAGGGACCACAACTGCGTCGTCAGAGCTAACTGTCATGGAGCCGCTGCTGCCCACAGGTTCGTATTCTGAGCCTGAATCTGACAGATGAGTGACTTCCTCTTCAGTATCTGTCATGCTCAGAAATGTGTAGGCCTCTTCACTACTGTACCTTCGATTTGCCATTTTGGGCTCTAAATTTACTGGTACAGTAGTGAGACTCACAGGTAAAAAAGCTCCTGACTGTCAGCAAATGTAACAAATGCTACCAAAAAACTGTTAGCGATTATGTGTGTTGTGTTTTGTAAGTGACTGTGATCGATTGATACTGCACTTGGGTGGGCTGGACTGGGCGGAGGGGCAAAACGCAGGTGCTAGCAGGTATCTGGGCTGATCCCGCTAACACTGCATTTTTGGGAACCCTAAACTGCTGGGGACGCTAGTATAGATCTGATCAATTCAGATACTGTAACACTAAGGGAGTTTTATGCTGCGTGCGTGGGTGTTAGCGGTACTGGCACTAACCTGACGCTTCCTGGGGCGACGCAGACCCTATCTGACCCTAAAACCTAACTGATATCACCCGCCGGGCGATCAGGGGGTTAAACCTTTATTAGGTAATAAACGGCGGGTGCCCTGACACTATAAAAAACAAACTAACTAACCAGCGTCACCCGTAACAGTTATAGAGTGATCATTGGTGAAAGGGTTAATTAGGGGGCAATCAGGGGGTTAAAACCTTTATTAGGTAGTATATGGGGGTACCTGACGCTATAAAAAGCTGATGGTGAACCTAAATACTTACCTGGCTAACTAGCGTCACCTGTGACACTAATACAGCGATCAGAAAAAAGATCGCTTAGTGACACTGGCAACAGGGGGTGATCAAGGGGTTAAAACTTTATTGTGAGGGGTTGGGGAGGTACCCTAGACCTAAAGGGGCCTACCACTAACTGCCCTACCACTTATAACAGTCACAAATGACACCAATAAAGTAATCAGTAAAAAAAAACAACTGCTATTGGTGTCACTGTGACAGGGGGTGCAGGGGGGTGATTAGTGTGCCTACTGTAAGTGTAGTGTTGGTGCACTTACTTGGATGTCTTCTCTCCTCACACGATGGACGGAAAAGACAGACACAAGGAGAGATGATATTACTTCCTCTGCCTCTGTTTACATTACAGGAGCAGAGGAAGCTTTTTATTCCTCAGGAGCGATCATGAGGGGGTGGCCATGAATCAGTGGCCTCCCCCTCATCACTGATTGCTCCTGAAGCTAATCCGACCACCGCAGGCACCGGGGGGTCCGATCGGATCGGGCAGGGACATACAGGTAAGCCCTTATGCCTGCCCCTGCCATTCTGCCGATGTACATTGGCGTGCGGCGGTCGGCAAGTGGTTAACGCCATTTACTTCTGTGTGTGTTACTGCCAGTTTAACGCCATATAGTTTTGCGTGCGTTACTGCCAGTTTAATGCCATATAGTTCTGTGTGCGGTACTGCCAGTTTAATGCCATATAATTTTGTGTGCGTTACTGACAGTTTAACTCCATATAGTTTTGCATGCGTTACTGCCAGTTTAACGCCATATCGTTTTGTGTGCGTTACTGCCAGTTTAACGCCATATAGTTCTGTGTGTGTTGCTGCCAGTTTAACGCCATTTACTTCTGTGTGCGTTACTACCAGTTTAACGCCATACAGTTTTGTGCATTGCTGCCAGTTTAACACCATTTACTTCTGTGTGCATTACTGCCAGTTTAACGCCATATAGTTTTGCGTGCGTTATTGCCAGTTTAATGCCATATAGTTCTGTGTGCGTTACTGCCAGGTTAACGCCATATAGTTCTGTGTGCATTACTGCCAGTTTAACTCCATATCATTTTGTGTGTGCGTTACTGCCAGTTTAACGCCATATCGTTTTGTGCATTACTGCCAGTTTAACGCCATATAGTTTTGTGTGCGTTACTGCCAGTTTAACACCATATAGTTCTGTGTGGCACAGTACGTTTGGCTCATAATATTGCAGTATATTATAGTGTATCCGTGGAGTGTGTCTGCGTAGTGTGAGTACTCAAATTAAAGTGCACCAAACACCTCTTTACATCTACGTACAGATTTCAACTTCTTCTTTACATTTGGTTATAAGCACCACCCCCTCCCTCCCAATAATGTCTGGGAGGACAGCAAGGAGAGGCAGACATTCCCTTGGCACTGTAAGAGGGCCAGCAACAAATGTGTCCACAGGCAAAGGTGGATGTGGTGGTCAGTCCTCAGGCAGGGCATCATTTCCTCTGTTTAATGAGTTTTCCCATGCTATCCAGCCACAGCATGCAGAGGAGGTGGTGGACTGAATTATTAAACCTTCCTCATCCTCTGTCATGCAAGCAGAGACAAGTGTGCAGTCCCCTGCAGTTGCCAGAGTGGATAAACCTGCCTCCTTGTCCACATCTATACCTGTCATAGCCCCAACATCAGCCATTGAGGAGTCAGCTGAGTTATTTGACCACAGCATCAGCCACATGCTCCTTGATGATGCCCGGCCATTACTGGATTCAGATGTTGGTTCTGAGGTTGAGGATGACAGGAACATAGCCTAGAGAGAGGGAGGAATAGTGGTAGACAAATTGGCATTCATCTTCCCCAAGCCGCAGCGTATTGCCAAGTTGTCTCCAGTGGTAATGATGAAGATGGAGATGATGATGATGGGGTCACTGAGGCTACTTGGGTGCCAGATGGAGCAGAGGAGGGTAAATAATCCAGTAAAGTTCATCAGAAAAAAGAAGAGAAGTACTCTTATGCAAAAAGTTCATTTATACTTGTATCAACAAAAATCCATATTTTTTTTCCATCTTGACACCCAAAAGTGCATACCCAACTCTCAAAACGCTTACCAGCTACTCTGACCCCAAGATGGTGGTCTGGCTGCACTTTATAGATAAATAGAAATGAGACAGTAAGCGGCGCTGCCCTCTAAAAATTAGTGAGTAGCAGGAAGATATCATAAGCTCTGCATCTAGTGCAGATATTTCTGATATGTAAGATTCCAATAAGAGCATTGAAAAACGTATTCTAGGCAGTATAGCGTCACAGACCATTAATGCTTACAAGTGAATAAGTAAAATATGTTCCCCCATCAGGGTATAAGTGCTAGCCAAAATGATAAAAACCAAAGTGAGTAACCGTCTTTGAGAACGTCCTATGACGAAACGCGTAAGGCGGAGTCACGCTCACACGTCATACCCGGAAGTGAACGCTGGAACGCAAGCTGGGACGCACGCTGTTATTTCGCTGCCGGTTCCCTTCTTGCTCACAGCGCTGTCTTTCTTGTTCATTGTGGCTTACAAAAATTTTTGTGGATTGGATTTGTTGTGATGGAATAAAAGCTTTGACATACTTCACGAAGGCAGCCCCTTGTGTTTCTCTTTCTCCCTGGATACCTGGAGTAATTAACATCTTAAGGTTACACTGCTGGAGCAGTATGATATGTCAGAGTATACAACATACCAAGGACAGCCATAAGGATTGAAAGCAGCAGAGGAACGGAAGTACTTTGGAATTGAACAACCATCCACCCTCAGGCACCCACTTTGTCGCTTGGTACCCCTGTGGGGGTGATTATCTCTGGTGAGTGGGGTAGCATAGGGGGCGAGCACTGCAAGTCACTTCAAGTCACCTTATGAAAAACTGCACAGAAGTCACCACTTTGCACCTTCCTGGATGAAATAAATAAGCATTTCAGCTGAACCTTGTTTGTTCCCACCTGCCTATTAACATGTGACCCCCATGGATTTTATATATGGATTTTTAACTTTAATACCAGTTTTAACAAGAGCAATTTTGAACTAATTAGAAACAACAGCATAATTTACATATGGCAGTAGATGAATAATACCTGGCTATTAGCACATAGGAGTACTATCTGTTTTACTGTATAGGAGGATTAAGTTGTTATCACCCACACTCATTAGCGCCATATTGTCCCAATACTTTTGGTTATTTGAGCACTATATTTCACTTTACTAATTATTAGTATTATGGTTTGTTGAACACGCGAGGGGATACATAATCACCACACAGATTTACAATAGTTATTTTATCTTCCCCACTATTTATCTATCTATTATTAGTGTCCCAATACTTTTGAATATTTATTTTGCACATTCACATTAAAGTGACACACACACACCACCTTGATATCACGAGGAACACTGATCTTTATATAGGGATTACGTCCCCTTTGACGCCATTTTGTCCCAATATTTTTGATATTTTTGATATTTTTGATACTTTTACTCACTTTGGTTTTTATCATTTTGGCTAGCACTTATACCCTGATGGGGGAACATATTTTACTTATTCACTTGTAAGCATTAATGGTCTGTGACGCTATACTGCCTAGAATACGTTTTTCAATGCTCTTATTGGAATCTTACATATCAGAAATATCTGCACTAGATGCAGAGCTTATGATATCTTCCTGCTACTCACTAATTTTTAGAGGGCAGCGCCGCTTACTGTCTCATTTCTATTTATCTACTATATAATTGTACCCTTATGGGTACCAATTAGAGATAGGCAGCAGCCCTTACTTATCCTAAGCGCGGACACACTCTCTCTTATATGGCTGCACTTTATCCCTATGGGATGGATAGATTTGGGGATACTGGGATAAAGTGTAGCCAGAACCCCATCTTGGGGTTAGAGTAGCTGAGCCCATTGTTGAACATCCTGGTTGTATGGTAACCCATCCTGGAATTTTGGCTCCTGATATCCGTCCATCCCATGGGGATACTGGGATAAAGTGCAGCCAGACCCACATCTTAGGGTCAGAGTAGCTGGTAAGCGGCTTGAGAGTTAGGTGTGCACTTTTGGGTGTGAAGATTTTGCTATCCACACTGAAATATGGATTTTTGTTGATACACAAGTATAAATAAACTTTTTGCACAAGAGTACTTCTCTTCTTTTTTATGATCGACATGAATTTCTTACTTGATTGAATTTATGCACTTCATATTGATAGCGAAACGCGTTTTCAATATTATTAATATGTATAATGTTTATGTGGACATTTTGTGAGTGCATATGTTGCTGAGAAATTATTCTTTTTTACTATTTGATGACACTTTTTGCGCAACTTATTTTTTGGTCTAAATGCTGTTATACGTCCCAGGAGTCTTCAGGAGCGGTTTTCTCAGCTAAGCACAACCTCCTGCATGCACGGATGAGCTAAGGGAAGATGGATTCCAAGAAGTAAATGCTACATGAATCATCTGCCCTTACTCAAGATGGCCACAGGCCAGAAATGCTTGGGGGTGTTTTTTAAAGTGATTTTTCAGCAAAATAAAAGCATGACCATATGGATGGATGGGTGTGTTTGCTTTGAATATTAAAAATGAATTAAATAGCATTTTTGGTTTGTGGTGCTCAGATGCAGTGTAGGTCCACTTTAATTCTTGCCTAGCGGAGTACTGCAGAAAGGAACAGGTACTCGTCACGAAAAGATACCACCCCCACTTCCCCAAAATAACAAAAAAAAAAATGAATTTGTCAGAGCACTAGGGGACGTAGCGGATGAGTGGTACTTTCATTTTTAAAGCGGAGTTCCACCCATTTTATGTACTTGCTCTCTATGGTATCCCCTCTGAGCATCCTTTTCCCAATGCAGATTCTTTTTTTTAAATTTTAAATGGAAATACCTTTTATATTCTTCTTTCTCCTGCACTTCCGGCAGTGTCCGCCTAGGCGATGACGTCACCAGGCAATTCGCGAGGGCTCCTGGGGAGGCGGCGTCATGTATCCCAGGAGTCCTTGTGAATCACCTAGTGACAAAATCTTGTGTTATTTCCAGACCGTTGCTACGGCAACGTGTCAGGAGGAGGGAGCGCCGCGCGGTGACATTACCGTGCAGGCATAAGATTGGGAGGTGCATACTGGGTATCCACCTGCACCTAGTCCCGGAAATTGATACCAGAGGGTTTCAGATGCCCACAGTGGACAGCTTCCGAGATCAAGGTAGTCTTTCTTTATTTTAAACTGAAATTAACCGGAATACACTATAGGCACTAGCTAAATGTGCCAGATAAAGTAGAACAAATGACAGCGGTGTTTAAAAAAAAATTTGACTTGGGGGACTGGAACTCCGCTTTAAGTGAAAGTCTGGTTAAACTATCAATCAAAATCCACTTCCACTGTCATGTCGAATTAATGGGTTTGACGATTATAGATGAGTTATTCCTATAGAACAGTGTTTCTCAACTCCAGTCCTCAAGGCGCCCCAACAGGTCATGTTTTGAGGCTTTCCATTATTTTGCACAGGTGATTTGATCAGTTTCATTGCCTTAGTAATTACCACAGCCGTTTCATCTAAAGGAAAACTTGAAAACATGACCTATTGGGGCGCCTGAGGACTGGAGTTGAGAAACACTGATCTAGGTAGAGATCAAACAGAAAAGAAATTGTTCATTGATCGAAGTGTGTATGGACACCATAGGAATTCAGGGCAATTTGCAGCCATGATCATTGAGGGAAAAAGTTCAAACCTACAAAGTAGAACAGGTGGAGCCTCAACCGTTCATTGAATTATTATCATCAACGCACAGCGTGAGCCCTGTCAGCATCTTGAATCATATAAAAGACTCCTGCTTTGATAACGGGATTTCTTCAACTTTGGTGCCCACCTCGCCCCCTCAGTTCCTAAGCCCCGAGGTATAAAGATAATAAGCAGGATTACTGCCTACAAGTCCCAACAGCCGTCCACTCCTACTTATTCCTTACAGAAGAAATGTCTCTGCCTTGAATACAAACTCCTTGCACTACATTGTTTCTGCCCTTAAAGGGTCAAAAGCTTAGACAGTTGTCGAAAATTTCTGTGCCCACTTGCCCTGGTAAGAGGAGGTGGGAGGCGGCTGGAAAAGTTAGTGGCCATTTGCTCGGCGGGCTGCGTGTCACAAAATGCAGCTCTCCCTGTCTGCGCGTCTCCTGCCAGGCAGAGCTATTAAAGCTATTTTGAAAGTGACCCTTGGGCTTAAGTACATTCAGAAAGAGAGAGGGGAGAGAGCAGGCAGCAGCTGTTTGGAACCATGACTGAAGATGACGGATTCGGTTGTGGTGGAGGGTCAAGTCAGATTGAGAGATGGAAAAAAGGTCAGCGAAATGGACATTTCTTTTTTTCTTTTTTTTTCCGTCCGCCCGCTATTAACTTTGATTTTCGGAAAACATTTTTGCCCTGGAATTTTTAAATCTCCTGTTTATGCCACTGCCTAATATTTGACTTTTGTTTTCCTGTTTCAGTGGAAGAATAGGTGGGTGCTGCTTAGGAAGCCCTCTCCTGTGGCAGGTACTGTACTCGTATTTTTCACCATTGTGTCTGTTCTTTAACCTGTACTGTAGACATAAATTTAAGCAGAATAAATCAGCATGTTGTCGTTGGCCGGATTCTATTCTAGCCGGCCATCCTGATTATAAAGTTGACTCACTGAAGTCATGCTGTCAGGGGAGCATGCTTCTGGGAACGAGCTGTGTGTCTGACGGATAGACCTCAGCTGTCTCGAAATCCTTCAGTATAACGTCTTCAGCAAGGCCAGCCATATGGCTGAATTTTTCTAGCAAGTCCTTTCAACTGTCCCCCTTTTAAAACTTAATCTCTATGCCTGTCTTACTGTCCTATCAGTACCTTTTTTGATTTGATTTATAGATTCTTTAAGAGATTTTTTTCTTCGAAAGGAATGTCAGACTTGGGGTTCGGGTTACACATGTAATCGTATAAAAAAATATCAAATTTATTTAGACCTATCTGTACATATTGATTTATAGATCATTTAAGAAATTGTTTTCTTCAGTAGAAAATGTTGGATCTTAATAGTACCACCACACTTGTAAAAAAAAAAAAAAAAAAAAATCACATTTAATTAGAATTTATATATAAACCCCCAAAAAAATTTTTTATGTTTTTAAGACCTGCAGAATATTTACCCTCCTTCATGACCAGGCCATTTTTTGCGATACGGCACTGCGTTACTTTAACTGACAATTGCGCGGTCATGCAACGCTGTACCCAATAAAATTGATGTCATTTTTTTCCCACGAATGGAGCTTTCTTTTGGTGGCATTTGAT
Organism: Lithobates clamitans; assembly: GCA_037952925.1. NCBI lineage: Eukaryota > Metazoa > Chordata > Amphibia > Anura > Ranidae > Lithobates > Lithobates clamitans. The sequence continues at coordinate 1,151,499 of JBBGZY010002043.1, read as the reverse complement.
GCTTTTTTTTTTTTTTTTTTGCACTATAAACAAAAAATACCAAGAATATTTTTTACTTTCTGCTATAAAACATATCCAACAAATAAAATGTAAAAAAATCTAATGTCATCATCAATTTAGGCCAATATGTATTCTGCTACATATTTTTGGTAGCAATCCTAATAAGAGTATATTGATTGGTTTGCGAAAACGTTATCGCGTCTGCAAACTATGGGATATTTTTATGGCATTTTTATTTATTTTTTGGAAAAAGAAAACAATATTGTATTACTTTCTGCTATAAAACATAACCAATACAAACATTTAAAAAAATGACTTTCCTTATAAATTTAAGTCAATATGTATTTTACTACATACTGTATTTTTGGTAAAAAAAAAAAAACCCTAATAAGCGTATATTGATTGGTTTGCGCAAAAGTTATCGCGCCTGCTAACCGTGTGATATTTTTTATGGCATTTTTATTTTTTTATTTTTTGGAAAAAGAAAACAATATTTATATTACTTTCTGCTATAAAACATAACCAATACAAAAATTTAAAAAAAATTGTTTTTGTTTATAAATTTAGGTCAATATGTATTCTATTACATACTGTATTTTTGGTAAAAAAAAAAAAATCCCAATAAGTGTATATTGATTGGTTTGCGCAAAAGTTCTCGCGTCTGCAAACTACGGGATATTTTTATGGCATTTTTATTTCTTTTTTGGAAAAAGAAAACAATATTTTTTCACTTTCTGCTATAAAACATAACCAATACAAAAATTTTAAAAAGAATCGAATTTCTTTATAAATTTAGGTCAATATGTATTCTACTACATAATGTATTTTTGGTAAAAAGAAAAAATCCCAATAAGTGTATATTGATTGGTTTGCGCAAAAGTTATCGCGTCTGCAAACTACGGGATATTTTTATGGCATTTTTATTTCTTTTTTGGAAAAAGAAAACAATATTTTTTCACTTTCTGCTATAAAACATAACCAATACAAAAATTAAAAAAGAATCGAATTTCTTTATAAATTTAGGTCAATATGTATTCTACTACATACTGTATTTTTGGTAAAAAGAAAAAATCCCAATAAGTGTATATTGATTGGTTTGCGTAAAAGTTATAGCATCTGCAAACTATGGGATATTTTTATGGCATTTTTATTTATTTATTTTTTGCAAAAAGAAAACAATATTTTTTTACTTTCTGCTATAAAGCATAACCAGTACAAAAATTAAAAAAAAAATCGTTTTTTTTTATAAATTTAGGTCAATATGTATTCTGCTACATACCGTATTTTTGGTAAAAAAAAAAAATCCCAATAAGCGTATGTTGATTGGTTTGGGCAAAAGTTATAGCATCTACAAACTATGGGATATATACATTTTTTTTTATACTACCAATGGAGGTGATCGGTGACTTATAGCGGGACTGCAATATTGCGGCGAACAATGGGACACTAACTGACACTTTTGACACTTTGTGGAAAGCAGTAGCACTAATACAGTGAAAAATATGCACTGTCACTGTACTAATAACACTGGCTGGGAAGGGGTTAAACACCTAGGGCGATCAAAGGGTTAAATGTGTGCCTAGCCAGTGTTTGTGTGTACTTTGTGAGGTGCTTTTACTAAGGCATGTCATGGATTTTCTTTCTATCCTCCCAACGATCGGTGGGTCCCGGTGGATATACATTGGCCAGTGGCTGCTGATCAGCTTCTGCTATGGCGCCCTGGCAGCATGCGTGCATGCTTCCTAGGCGGTAGTGCAAAATCACACACACACACACACACACACACATATATATATATGATTCTGCACAGAACAAAAGCCCTGTAGCAGTAAATCTGCTATAGGGTAGTCGTTAAATTAATTCTAAATCAATGTGATATTTTTATATGATTTCAGATGTGCTTGTATTATTAAAGTCCAGCATTCCTGTTGATGGGGGGGGGGGGGGGGGATCATAAAGGATCTATAAATCAAATGGAACAGATAGGACTATATAAATGTAATATTTTATACAATAACACGTATAACCCTAACCCCAAGTCTGACATTCCTGTTGAAGAAAAAAAAATTCCTAAAGGATCTGTAAATCAAATGGTACAAATTGGACTATATAAATGTGAAATTTTATACAATTATACATGTGTAACCCTAACCCCAAGTCCAACATTCCTTTTGAGAAAAAAAAATGATTGAATGATCTACAAATCAAATGGTAGAGATATGATAAAATAAATGTCATATTTTTTTTTTTATATGATTAAAAGTGTAACCATAACCCCAAATCTGACATTTCTGTTGACAAAGGGAAATAAATGTTCTTGATGCATATTTCCAGACTTGGTACTTTGGCCCAGGATCTTGAATATTGGTTCTTTAAAAGGAATGGGCTGTTTCCAACTAGGTGTGCTTATAAGAAAGCGTCTATTACAGTTCATGATGTATATTATTGCAGAGGGCAGTTGAAATGGCGGTATGCAGGAAAAATCTCACGCATTGAAGCAACTCCTTTGTTGAAATGTTTTATCACAGAATGAGATTTTGACCTTTATTGAGCAAGAAATCTTTTTATGTTTCCTGTAGTAGCTTATTTTGTGCTGATGTTGACCATTGTGCTTCATAAATAGTGATGGTCTACTCTGCTTAAGGTTTGGTGAATTTGGTTTGAAGTTTGGGGAGCAGAAGGCTCCACTTGCACGGGTGTTTACAAACGCTGCGAATCCTAGCGGCGAGAATCTGTGGATTCCTGCGTCTGGAATTGATAGTTGTGTGCGGATAGCTGGGCACACTTTTGCCGCGTACACACAACCGGATTAGTCGTCGCAATAAACTCCGAAGGTTTCTCCAATGGACTTCCATTCAAGCGGTCTTGCCTACACACGGTCAATCCAAAGTCCGACCGTCCAGAACGTGGACTAGAAAAAGGAAGTTCAATAGCCAGTAGCAAATAGCTTCCGTCTCGTACTTGCTTCAGAGCATGCGTCATTTTTGGTCCGTCGGAACAGCATACAGACGAGCGGTTTTCCCAGAAATATTTAGAACATGTTCCATTTCTAGGTCCGTCAGAATTTTCAAAAAAAAAAAGTCTGATGAGGCATACACACAATCGGAATGGACGATGAAAAGCTTCCATCTGACTTTTTCTGTCGGACATTCCGCTGGTGTGTACGCGGCTTAAGTGTGCATCCAGCCACAATCATCGCAGGTGATTGCTGACTGTGTGAACAGTCACTAATAGCTGCGACCACCAACGGCCTGTCATTGCACTGTACGGGCTCAGCGGCAGCTATTCGCACACATCTGCCAATCCCAGTTGCCGGAATCCACAGATTCTTCCCGCTGGGATTCACAGCCTGTGTAAACGCCCACACAAATGGAGCGTTACTGTCTTATCTGCACCTTGGATTTGATTTTTAGATGCTTTAAAAATCTAGGGCAGATGCCTCGCGGTGCCCCCGACTGATGTGCACCTTCCTTGCTTATAGGTAGCGCCGGCCCTGTGTGCAAAGCACGCAGTGCACAGTAGCTTCAAAAGGGAGCTCTCACTGACCTGCACACATTTGGGATCTGATTCGTGGCTGCAACATTGTCCTTTAGACTGCTGCAGCACCCATGACTTGCAGCCTTAAAGGGTGCTTTCACACTGGGGAGGCGGGTCCGTTAGCGGTAAAGCGTCGCTAGTTTTAGCGGCGCTTTACTGACGTTTTAGCGGCGCTTTTGGCCGCTAGCAGGGAGCTTTTCACCCCCGCTAGCAGCCGAAGAAAGGGTTAATAGCGCCTGTGTTGTGGCGCTTCCGAAGCGCTTTTCAGGCGCTTTGGAAGAGCTGCCCATTTTTTCCAATGGGCAGGGGCGGTGTGGGAGCTCTGTATACAGCACTTGCACAACGCCCCAAAGATGTTGCTTGCAGGACTTTTTTTCCCATCCCACAAGCGCACCGCCCCAGTGTAAAAGTACTCGGGCTTTCACATTAGGGAGGCTTAAGAGCCAGTTTTCAGGCGCTTTACAGGTGCTATTTTTTATCACTAAAATGCCTGAAAACTGCCTCAGTGTGAAGGTAGCCTTACTGAAATGTGATCTGTATATGCCACCACTGATCCTGCCTTGTGAGAGGCTTGTAGGCAGGGGCAGTTTTTTTCCCTCCACTGCAGGTGGCACTCAACTAGAGAACCTGGTTCCTCTATGGGTTTCTGGGTCACTGGGAAAGTGATCTGGTCAGATGCTGTTGCCCCATGAGACTCTGCCATGCATCTTGGGTCAGGCAGAGCCTATTTAAGGCCCTGGCTCCCGTGTTTGGTGCGCTTTATGCGAGTGGGTAGTGCATGGAAAGGTACGCCATCTGTAAGGTCTAGTACACACGATGAGCTTATCAGACGAATGGTCGTCCATTTTTTTTTGTATGCTAGTCTCTACATTTTACAACAAAAATAATAAGTTACTAAAGCACGAAAATTCTCGTACGACTGAAAGAAAATCTGTAAGTGATGTAATGTTTTTGCATTGCTACTAATTAAACGAAAACCATATGGTTTGGTATCGTACAAGAAAAATGTTTGTGTTTTAACCCTTCGGAAAATTTCAGACGACAGCTGTGTACTAACAATCAAATTATCGTACGATCGCAATGAAAGCGGTATTTTTTGTACGATGTTCGGATCGTGTGTATGGGGTTTTAGGGACAGTAATAACAATAGGGAAAGGTTCCTGATGAGGAGGGAAAGCGTAGGGTCACATCTCTTCTGGACATCTTAATGATTGGGCACAAAATGGCCAGACCGCATTCTGCCCCTCTCTACAGGCACTGTCATTGTGGCTGGAACCCGCTCTGTTCACGTTGCTGTAACAGTGACTGCACCTGGGTGGACAGACTTCCCACCGGGAACTGTTGCTGCATAACTTCAATACAAGTTTATCACTGTACCTGACTGTGCAAATTATTGTCGCAGCACACCATTGCACCCCACCTACAGGCTCTATAGTTCACTCAGACTACATTCACACAGATGCATATTTGTTGTTAGTTTACTGCATTCAAAGGCGGCTAAGCGCCATGGCAGCATACAAACTGACTAATTAGCTGGGTCCAGTTTGTGTGCAACCAGAACTCTGCAGAAATGCCAGCCCTGGATGCACACTCTCTGTGTCCAGGGTCGGTTAGAGGCTCTGTTAACATATAACTGCTTGGATAAACAGCAGTGGCTCTGGCCATTGATTTGTACAATATGATAGTGTTTGCAGGCATGATATCTATGATACTGTATATGATAGTGTTTGCAGGCATGATATCTATTATATATGTTAGTATTTGCAGGCATGATATCTATGATATATGATAGTGTTTGCAGGCATGATATCTATGATATATGATAGTGTTTGCAGGCAGCGTTTACAGCCACCTGCAAGAATCTGACAATTCTTGCCATAGGTCAATGTCCACTGCTTTAGGTACTGTTGACACTACATTGCCCTATGAAAGTCATACCCCCCAATTGTCCCTGATTTTGAGGGACTGTCCCTCATTTGGAACAAAGTCCCTCTGTCCCTCTTTCCTCTACATTTATCCCTAATTTTGGTCTAATCTATATAGTTGTATATAAAGTGCGCTGCTTATGTATCAAAAAGTGTTTCCCGGTGCTTAACCATTTATCCAATTTCTAAATTGCTGCATTTGCAAATTCCAAAAAGACAGTATAAATGAATAGTAGTGGTAAAAATGCACTTGTGGGTTTAAGCAATAATTTTTTTGTACCATTCTCCTTTAAGGGGGTGTGTCCTATGTCTACATACTTTTGCTAATAGGTGTCCCTCATTCCCATTTCAGAAAGTTGGGAGGTATGGAAAGGGGTGGATGCGATGTCAACAATATTATTGTTGTCAAGAGCCCCAAATCCTGTGGGACAGTCCTGGGATTTTAGACAATGTCCCACAGTGTTCCTGTCCTGGGGGCTGTCCTGCATCATCCAGAACAATGAGCAGCTGCCCATTGTGAATCCTCAGCTACCAGTGGCTGGTACTTTGAAAAGGCTATGATATAGGAAGGAGTCGTGTGACATATGACTCTATGGTTTTCAGGCTGTCCTTCTTATCCATGCTCCCTTCTCCTTGTACAGGTGCTGCCAATCTAAGGCTAGATACTGTGAAACGGCATTATCTGATTCAGAAACATTTCGTTCCCTGAGTGCAATCCCTTTTTCCAGAAAGCTGCATGTTTTATCTTGGGCTGGAGATGTAGCATTGTTATCTTGGGACAAAAAGTGTATTAGAACTACAGAACACCTCCATCTCTCTCGATCTCCATAACAAGTTTTCTGTGGTCTCCTGGAGAACTCAAGCTGGCCATACATTGTTTGAGTTTCAATCCATCCCTGATCAACTAGCTGAAATTTGCTTAGTGGGTGGCCCTGTCGGCCACCTCAGGTCCTGCGTCCTTTGATTGAATATCAAACAGAGGCAGGCAGAAAATAACTGGCAGATGCAACCACTATTTGGTATTTTGACAGCTGCCACCGGTGGCTGTGAAAATACAATAGCCCAGCAGGGGGCTGTATAGTGTTTATGGAGAAACCTGGTAAATTTTTTTAAGGAAAGCCCGCAAGCTGCAAAAAAAAACTAAAAGTGTAGGCAGGCCATACATTACGCAATTTTCTTTCCTTTAACCATGGGTTAAAGGAAAGAAGAATGCTTGGTTCCCCCATCAACACGGTCAGTGGGAGGGAGTGTGGGGAACCTTCCTCACTGGCTTTTTTTCTCAGAAAATAGGTGCAGGAACTCAACCACGACCCCCTAAAACCCCCCCAACACACACACACACCCTCCAAACCGCATCAAAGAGTGGGTGTGGTCAAATTTCACTAACAGTGGGAGGATCTTAAAGGGGCGCTAAATACCAGGAGTGCATTAGATACCAAGTGTAGAGTTCAGGAGGGGGAAAGGAGGGAGGCGCACCTAAGTGCAGTATTTAAAACAAGTTTTAATACACAATGGTAATGCACTTACAGGATAGTAGAATTCATGAGCATGTCTGTGATAAAAATGTTCTCCTCGAGGGGTGCCTTTTATATGGATTTCCCCGGCGTCCAGATGGTGTTAGAAGGCTAAGCTGGAACACTGGAATCAACTAGGAAGTGCAGGGAGTCCAAACAGCCTGGCGTGGAGCTAAAGGAGGGAAATTACATCATACGCTGGGCGGGCCTCGATGGAAGGAAAGACTGAAAACTAGGCTATGCGCTCGGAGCACACAGCTCCTTCTACAGTCTATAGACATGCTCATTTATTCTACTATCCTGTAATTGCATTCCCATTGTGCATTAAACCTTGTTTTAAATACTACACTTCGGTGCGCCTCCCTCCTTTCCTCCTTTTCCAGTTTTTCACAGAGTTCCCAGATACGCTCTAGGGATGGCTGACACCTGAACTTTTACCTGCACCACAGTTGTCATGGACAACATATACCTACATTAAGGACTACAGTATCAATTTGTGATTACCAAGATGATTTATCGCTGTCATGCGCTGGGTAGTTTTTATCCTTTTCAGAGTTTAGGAGGGGGGGGGGGGTTTAGGGGTCCTCTACAAAGTTCAGGGATCCTCTACCTGCATACTGTAGAGTTCAGGAGTGCACTGCATACAGACTACAAAGTTCAGCCTCCTTCCACAGCTGCATCCCCTATCCACATCTCACTTGAACCCCTCTTTAGCCCTGACCTTTGCATGCAACCCCATCTTCCACATATCTTACTTTTGTTGCTTTTTTTAAGCTGAAGCACCCAGCCAGCTCTAGTACCTCCCCGTATACTGTAGACATACCTCCCAACTTTTTATGATGGGAATGAGGGACACCTACCAGCAAAAGTATGCAGGCATAGGACACACCCCCTTGCCACGCCCACTTAAAAGAGAAGTGTACAAAAAAACAAGATTGGTTAAACCCACAAGTGCTTTTTTACCACTACTATTCCTTTATATTGGCTTTTGGAATTTACATATGCAGCAATTTAGAAATCAGATAAAAGGTTTAGCACTGGAAAACACTTTTTTCAAGATAAAAAGTGCATTTTATATACATCTATATAGATCAGACCAAAATGAGGGACAAATGAGGGGGAAAGAAGGACAGAGGGACATTACTCCAAATCAGGGACAGTCCCTCGAAATCAGGGACAGTTGGGAGCTATGCTGTAGGTAGCTCTGCCTCTTTCACTTGCATGGAGATCATCTAGTGGGGGTGTCGGCATCTGCACTATACCCAGGGCACCTGCATCTCCCTTGTCAACATCCTGCACTCAGTGGGAGCCGCTCAGGAGATCAGACCTGTGGGAGCCGTTGGGGGACAAGCTGTCACTTGTAAACACAGAAGCCAAACTTCTGTGTTTACAAGTGTTAGTGGTGGACAGGGAGCAGAGGGCCTGGGCCAGAGGTGGTGGAACTGAGTTCCACCAAGTTCCAGCTGAAAAAAAGCCCTGCCGGCAGAATATAATAAGAACTGCTGGCAGCTGTAGCTGCTAGCAGTGATCGGGCAAAAAACCCGACAGGCTGGTTGCACTGAAGATTATTAATGGGGGTCAGTAACAGGAGGTGTGTTACTAGCCGTATCATCAGGTGAAAACAGCTTAGAAAAACAATAGTAATGCAGACACTACATCTAATGACTGGTAAACTGCAATATATTCAATTTTTGGTTTGGGGTTTAATGGTGCTTTAAATATGTGTTTTTGGATTTAGGTACACTTTAATGCATGAGTTATTCAATCTGCATACAGAAAGTGTTTAAATTCAAAGTTACATGCCATGGAGTTTGGGCAGAATCTCTGGAAGTAATGGATACAGCTAGTATTTTGTAATAATGTTTAAAGTCCCCTCCTACTTATATCAATGGAGACAGAGAGAGACTGGTGACATCAAAGCACATTGCTGTCATAAAAATAGAAAGAGGATACAGAAGTCAGGTTAGCGTGTGAGCAAGAGGACTGCGTGGAAGGGGAGAGACGGCGGCCTCCGCCGCGGGTTTCATGTTACTAGACAGGCATCGGACAGAACTGAGAAAGCTAAACTTCCTATTACTCCTGGTTTGTGCTACACACAGGAAGGACTGTAAAAAAATTAAAATCAGGTAGATTTCAATGTTTTTCATATGCAAAACTCTTCAGATTTACTAGGAATGGATACCCAAAGCAAACCTTCACCCTAAAGTATGTCACGTTGCCAAACATCAACCCCCCCCCCCCTTCTCTCTTGGGGGACACACTTTTTTCTTCCCATTTTTTATTGATGCTTTTTATTTGTAGCCAACAATTAGGATTTTGTCCCCTGCCCCCCTGTGTGTGCACAAATGGGCTTCAGGTCTCAAAAGTGTCCAGGGGCATATGGAGATATATATATATATATATATATATATATATATATATATATATATATATATATATATATATATATATCTCCATATGCCCCTGGACACTTTTGAGACCTGAAGCCCATTTGTGTATATATATATACAGGGGCGTTGCTAGGTCTACAAAAGATCTGGGGCTAGAGCCCATAGCAGAGTAGTAAAGAAAGTCATACGCATGGGTGGGCATACACATGTTTATACAGTAATATACGTGTGTGTGTGTGTGTATATACCCCCAGAGCGCCCCCCCTTACATCAGGGTCCCCAGAGAGCCCCCCCTTACATCAGGGTCCCCAGAGAGCCCCCTTACATCAGGGTCCCCAGAGAGCCCCCCACTTACATTAGGGTCCCCAGAGAGCCCCCCCTTACATCAGGGTCCCCAGAGAGCCCCCTTACATCAGGGTCCCCAGAGAGCCCCCCACTTACATTAGGGTCCTCAGAGAGCCTCCCCCTTAAAATCAGGGTCCCAGAGAGCCTCCCCTTGCATCGGGGTCCCCAGAGAGCCCCCCACTTATATCAAGGTCCCCAGAGAGCCTCCCCCCCTTGGGGACCCCTGCAGAGACTCGGGGCTATGGGCCCCAGATTCGGGGCTATAGCCCCAAAAGCCACCCCCTAGCAACGCCACTGTATATATATATATATATATATATATACTATTCAAATATGTATTCTTAACTCAAAAAGTCCCTTCTATTGCTCTCAGCTTTCTCCAAGTCTCCAAATTCCTTTTTTTTTTTTCTTTTTTGCTACTGTGATCTGACTTCCTGTTAGAGGGTGGCTACATATGCTCTCCATGGTTTCACTGTATGTAGGAACGTAGCCACCCTCTTTTGCACAGCTTGTTCCAAACAAACAGAAGGGGGAAAAAAGAGGTTCAGGAACTCACAGCGGATATTATTAGGAGGCTGAAAAACACAGTGAAAAAAAATGTGAATGAATTATTTAAAAAAAAAAAGGATTATGTTTAGTACCACTTTAAAGCTGAACTGGTTGTAAACCTCAGACAATAAATATAAACAAAGCATATCCTTCTATAGTGTGTACTCGTCTCAATCCGAAGCACTAAATGTAATTTCTGTCTGCTGCCTTGTACCTCTGCTATCAGCATGGATCATTTCTGACAAGTTTTCCTGACACCAAAAGAAAAGTGGTGACAGGAGAGAGATCTCCAGCTGATTGACAGCCTCATCTCTGCTCCTGTGTGCTGTGTGAAGAAGGGGGGGGGGGGTTCTGCCAGTCAGCTCTTTGAGCTCTCCTCATTGAGCTCTGCTGTGTGTAATTTCAGCTCTCCACTACGTTTTTTTCTGACGGCCAAGACAAACTTTAAATTCTGGACTTTGAACAGCTGTGGAAGAGAGATGTCTGCAGATAAACAAGTACATATATGTAGAAGAATTTATTTCTCCATTGTGTATTACCTGAGGCCAGTCACTTCTCTGGGCAAATGTAAAGGTTTACAACCACTTTTAAAATCATTTATTTTTAGTGTTACATAGTTACATAATAGGTGAGGTTGAGAAAAGACACAAGTCCATCAAGTCCAACCCATGTGTGTGATTATATGTCAGTGTTACATTGTATATCCCTGTATGTTGTGGTTGTTCAGGTGCTTATCTAATAGTTTCTTGAAACTATCGATGCCCCCCGCTGAGACCACCGCCTGTGGAAGGAAATTCCACATCCTTGCCGCTCTTACAGTAAAGAACCCTCTACGTAGTTTAAGGTTAAGCCTCTTTTCTTCTAATTTTAATGAGTGTCCACGAGTCTTGTTAAGCCTCTTTTCTTCTAATTTTAATGAGTGTCCACGAGTCTTGTTAAACTCCCTTCTGCGAAAAAGTTTTATTCCTATTGTAGAGTCACCAGTACGGTATCTGTATATTGAAATCATATCCCCTCTCAAGTGTCTCTTCCTTTCTTGATAACTAATATCCTCCAGACCCTTTATTAGCTTTCTTGCCCTTCTTTGTGCTCGCTCCATTTTCCATACATCCTTCCTGAGGGCTGGTGCCCAGAACTGGACAGCATACTCCAGGTGCGGCCGAACCAGAGTCTTGTAGAGTGGGAGAATTATCGTTTTCTCTCTGGAGTTGATCTCCTTTTTAATGCATGCCAATATTCTGTTTGCTTTGTTAGCAGCAGCTTAGCATTGCATGCCATTTCTGAGCCTGTTATCTACTAGGACCCCCAGGTCCTTTTCCATCCTAGATTCCCCCAGAGGTTCTCCCCCCAGTGTATAGATTGCATTCATATTTTTGCCATCCAAATGCATTATTTTCCATTTTTCTACAATAAACCTCATTTGCCATGTAGTTGCCCACCCTATTAATTTGTTCAGATCTTTTTGCAAGGTTTCCACATCCTGCGGAGAAGTTATTGCCCTGCTTAGCTAAGTATCGCAAATACAGAGATGGAACTGTTTACCCCACCCTCCAGGTTATTTATGAACAAATTAACCACTTGCCGACCGCCGCACGACGATGTACGTCGACAAAGCGGCACGGGCAGGCAAAAGGGCTTACCTGTACGTCCCTGCCTGCCCGCGGGTGGGGGGTCCGATCGGACCCCCCCCCGGTGCCTGCGGCGGTCGGCAAATGTCCCCCGGCGATCGGTGGTGAGGGGGAGGCCATCCATTCGTGGCCCCCCCCTCGCGATCGCTCCCAGCCAATGGGATCATTTCCCTGCCTCTGTATTGTACACAGAGGCAGAGGAAATGATGTCATCTCTCCTCGGCTCGGTATTTTCCGTTCCGGGCCGAGGAGAGAAGACTGTAATGTGAGTGCACCAAACACTACACACACAGTAGAACATGCCAGGCACACATTTCACCCCGATCCCCCCCCCGATCGCCCCCCGATCCCCCCCCGATCACCCCCCCCCCCCTGTCACAAACTGACACCAAGCAGGTTTTTTTTTTTTTTTTTTTTTTTTTTTCTGATTACTGTATTGGTGTCAGTTTGTGTCAGTTAGTGTGTTAGGGCAGTGAGTCTTAGGCCCCCTTTAGGTCTAGGGTACCCCCCTAACCCCCCTAATAAAGTTTTAACCCCTTGATCACCCCCTGTCGCCAGTGTCGCTAAGCGATCATTTTTCTGATCGCTGTATTAGTGTCGCTGGTGACGGTAGTTAGGGACGTAAATATTTAGGTTCGCCGTCAGTGTTTTATAGCGACAGGGACCCCCATATACTACCTAATAAATGTTTTAACCCCTTGATGGCCCCCTAGTTAACCCTTTCACCACTGATCACCGTATAACCGTTACGGGTGACGCTGGTTAGTTCGTTTATTTTTTATAGTGTCAGGGCACCCGCCGTTTATTACCGAATAAAGGTTTAGCCCCCCGATCGCCCGGCGGTGATATGCGTCGCCCCAGGCAGCGTCAGATTAGCGCCAGTACCGCTAACACCCACGCACGCAGCATACGCCTCCCTTAGTGGTATAGTATCTGAACGGATCAATATCTAATCCAATCAGATCTATACTAGTGTCCCCAGCAGTTTAGGGTTCCCAAAAACGCAGTGTTAGCGGGATCAGCCCAGATACCCGCTAGCACCTGCATTTTGTCCCTCCGCCCAGCCCACCCAAGTGCAGTATCGATCGATCACTGCCACTTACAAAACACTAAACGCATAACTGCAGCGTTCGCATAGTCAGGCCTGATCCCTGCGATCGCTAACAGTTTTTTTGGTAGCGTTTTGGTGAACTGGCAAGCACCAGCCCCAGGCAGCGTCAGATTAGCGCCAGTACCGCTAACACCCACGCACGCAGCATACACCTCCCTTAGTGGTATAGTATCTGATCGGATCAATACCTGATCCGATCAGATCTATACTGGCGTCCCCAGCAGTTTAGGGTTCCCAAAAACGCAGTGTTAGCGGGATCAGCCCAGATACCTGCTAGCACCTGCGTTTTGCCCCTCCGCCCGGCCCAGCCCAGCCCACCCAAGTGCAGTATCGATCGATCACTGACACTTACAAAACACTAAACGCATAACTGCAGCGTTCGCAGAGTCAGGCCTGATCCCTGCGATCGCTAACAGTTTTTTTGGTAGCGTTTTGGTGAACTGGCAAGCGCCAGCGGCCTAGTACACCCCGGTCGTAGTCAAACCAGCACTGCAGTAACACTTGGTGACGTGGCGAGTCCCATAAGTGCAGTTCAAGCTGGTGAGGTGGCAAGCACAAGTAATGTCCCGCTGCCACCAAAAAGACAAACACAGGCCCGTCGTGCCCATAGTGCCCTTCCTGCTGCATTCGCCAATCCTAATTGGGAACCCACCGCTTCTGCAGCGCCCGTACTTCCCCCATTCACATCCCCAACCAAATTCAGTCAGCTGCATGAGAGGCATTTTTATGTCCTCCCGAGTACCCCTACCCAACGAACCCCCCCAAAAAAGATGTTGTGTCTGCAGCAAGCGCGGATATAGGCGTGACGCCCGCTATTATTGTCCCTCCTGTCCGGACAATCCTGGTCTTTGCATTGGTGAATGTTTTGAACGCTACCATTCACTAGTTGACTATTAGCGTAGGGTACAGCATTGCACAGACTAGGCACACTTTCACAGGGTCTCCCAAGATGCCATCGCATTTTGAGAGACCCGAACCTGGAACCGGTTACAGTTATAAAAGTTAGTTACAAAAAAAAGTGAAAAAAAAAAAAAAAAACACAAACAAAAATATAAAAAAAAAAAAAAAATAGTTGGCGTTTTATTGTTCTCTCTCTCTCTATTCTCTCTCTATTGTTCTGCTCTTTTTTACTGTATTCTATTCTGCAATGTTTTATTGTTATTATGTTTTATCATGTTTGCTTTTCAGGTATACAATTTTTTATACCTTACCGTTTACTGTGCTTTATTGTTAACCATTTTTTTGTCTTCAGGTACGCCATTCACGACTTTGAGTGGTTATACCAGAATGATGCCTGCAGGTTTAGGTATCATCTTGGTATCATTCTTTTCAGCCAGCGGTCAGCTTTCATGTAAAAGCAATCCTAGCGGCTAATTAGCCTCTAGACTGCTTTTACAAGCAGTGGGAGGGAATGCCCCCCCCTCCCCCAACGTCTTCCGTGTTTTTCTCTGGCTCTCCTGTCTCAACAGGGAACCTGAGAAAGCAGCCGGTGATTCAGCCAGCTGACCATAGGGCTGATCAGAGACCAGGGTGGCTCCAAACATCTCTATGGCCTAAGAAATCGGAAGCTACGAGCATTTTATGACTTAGATTTCGCCGGATGTAAACAGCGCCATTGGGAAATTGGGAAAGCATTTTATCACACCGATCTTGGCGTGGTCAGATGCTTTGAGGGCAGAGGAGAAATCTAGGGTCTAATAGACCCCAATTTTTGCAAAAAAGAGTACCTGTCACTACCTATTGCTATGATAGGGGATATTTACATTCCCCGAGATAACAATAAAAATGATTTAAAAAAAAAAATGAAAGGAACAGTTTAAAAATAAGATAAAAAAATAATAATAATAATGAAAAAAAAAAAAAAAAAAAAAAAAGCACCCCTGTCCCCCCTGCTCTCGCGCTAAGGCGAACGCAAGCGTCGGTCTGGCGTCAAATGTAAACAGCAATTGCACCATGCATGTGAGGTATCACCGCGAAGGCCAGATCGAGGGCAGTAATTTTAGCAGTAGACCTCCTCTGTAAATCTAAAGTGGTAACCTGTAAAGGCTTTTAAAGGCTTTTAAAAATGTATTTAGTTTGTCGCCACTGCACGTTTGTGCGCAATTTTAAAGCATGTCATGTTTGGTATCCATGTACTCGGCCTAAGATCATCTTTTTTATTTCACCAAACATTTGGGCAATATAGTGTGTTTTAGTGCATTAAAATGTAAAAAAGTGTGTTTTTCCCCAAAAAATGCGTTTGAAAAATCGCTGCGCAAATACTGTGTGAAAAAAAAAAATGAAACACCCACCATTTTAATCTGTAGGGCATTTGCTTTAAAAAAAAAAATAATGTTTGGGGGTTCAAAGTAATTTTCTTGCAAAAAAAAATTATTTTTTTATGTAAACAATAAGTGTCAGAAAGGGCTTTGTCTTCAAGTGGTTAGAAGAGTGGGTGATGTGTGACATAAGCCTCTAGATGTTGTGCATAAAATGCCAGGACAGTTCAAAACCCCCCCAAATGACCCCATTTTGGAAAGTAGACACCCCAAGCTATTTGCTGAGAGGCATGTTGAGTCCATGGAATAATTTATATTGTGACACAAGTTGCGGGAAAGAGACAATTTTTTATTTTTTTTATTTTTTTTTGCGCAAAGTTGTCACTAAATGATATTTTGCTCAAACATGCCATGGGAATATGTGAAATTACACCCCAAAATACATTCTGTTGCTTCTCCTGAGTATGGGGATACCACATGTGTGGGACTTTTTGGGAGCCTAGCCGCGTACGGGACCCCAAAAACCAAGCACCGCCTTCAGGCTTTCTAAGGCCGTAAATTTTTGATTTCACTCTTCACTGCCTATCACAGTTTCGGAGGCCATGGAATGCCCAGGTGGCAAAAAACCCCCCCAAATGACCCCATTTTGGAAAGTAGACACCCCAAGCTATTTGATGAGAGGTATAGTGAGTATTTTGCAGACCTCAGTTTTTGTCACAAAGTTTTGAAAATTGAAAAAAGAAAAAAAAAATTTTTTTTTCTCGTCTTTCTTTATTTTCAAAAACAAATGAGAGCTGCAAAATACTCACCATGCCTCTCAGCAAATAGCTTGGGGTGTCTACTTTCCAAAATGGGGTCATTTGGGGGGGGTTTGTGCCACCTGGGCATTCCATGGCCTCCGAAACTGTGATAGGCAGTGAGGAGTAAAATCAAAAATGTACGCCCTTAGAAATCCTGAAGGCGGTGCTTGGTTTTCGGGGTCCCGTACGCGGCTAGGCTCCTAAAAAGTCCCACACATGTGGTATCCCCGTACTCAGGAGAAGCAGCTAAATGTATTTTGGGGTGCAATTCCACATATGCCCATGGCCTGTGTGAGCAATATATCATTTAGTGACAACTTTGTGCAAAGAAAAAAAAAAAAAAAAAAAATTGTCACTTTCCCGCAACTTGTGTCAAAATATAAAACATTCCATGGACTCAACATGCCTCAAAGCAAATAGCTTGGGGTGTCTACTTTCCAAAATGGGGTCATTTGGGGGGGGTTTATGTCATCTGGGCATTTTATGGCCTTCAAAACCGTGATAGGTAGTGAGGAGTAAAATCAAAAATGTACGCCCTTAGAAATCCTGAAGGCGGTGCTTGGTTTTCGGGGCCCCGTACGCGGCTAGGCTCCCAAAAAGTCCCACACATGTGGTATCCCCGTACTCAGGAGAAGCAGCTAAATGTATTTTGGGGTGCAATTCCACATACGCCCATGGCCTGTGTGAGCAATATATCATTTAGTGACAACTTTTTGTAATTTTTTTTTTTTTTTTTTTGTCATTATTCAATCACTTGGGACAAAAAAAATGAATATTCAATGGGCTCAACATGCCTCTCAGCAAATTCCTTGGGGTGTCTACTTTCCAAAATGGGGTCATTTGTGGGGGTTTTGTACTGCCCTGCCATTTTAGCACCTCAAGAATCAACATAGGCAGTCATAAATTAAAGGCTGTGTAAATTCCAGAAAATGTACCCTAGTTTGTAGACGCTATAACTTTTGCGCAAACCAATAAATATACACTTATTGACATTTTTTTTACCAAAGACATGTGGCCGAATACATTTTGGCCTAAATGTATGACTAAAATTGAGTTTATTGGATTTTTTTTAGAACAAAAAGTAGAAAATATCATTTTTTTTCAAAATTTTCGGTCTTTTTCCGTGTATAGCGCAAAAAATAAAAACGGCAGAGGTGATCAAATACCATCAAAAGAAAGCTCTATTTGTGGGAAGAAAAGGACGCAAATTTCGTTTGGGTACAGCATTGCATGACCGCGCAATTAGCAGTTAAAGCGACGCAGTGCCGAATTGTAAAAAGTGCTCTGGTCAGGAAGGGGGTAAATCCTTCCGGGGCTGAAGTGGTTAAATAGGATTGGTCCCAGCACAGGACCCTGGGGGACCCCACTACCCACCTCTGACCATTCCGAGTACTCCCCATTTATCACCACCCTCTGAACTCGCCCTTGTAGCCAGTTTTCAATCCATGTACTCACCCTCTAGTCCATGCCAACGGACCTTATTTTGTACAGTAAACGTTTATGGGGAACTGGGTCAAATGCTTTTGCAAAATCCAGATACACCACGTCTACGGGCCTTCCTTTTTTTAACTGGCAACTCACCTCATCATAGAAGGTTAGTAGATTGGTTTGGCAAGAACGCTTCTTCATGAATCCTTGCTGATTACTGCTAATGATACCCTTATCATTACTAAAATCTTGTATATAGTCCCTTATCATCCCCTCCAAGAGTTTACATACTATTGATGTTAGGCTAACTGGTCTGTAATTCCCAGGGATGTATTTTGGGCCCTTTTTAAATATTGGTGCTACGTTGGCTTTTCTCCAATCATCTGGTACCATTCCAGTCAGTAGACTGTCAGTAAAAATTAGGAACAATGGTCTGGCAATTACTTGACTGAGTTCCCTAAGTACCCTCAGGTGCAAGCCATCTGGTCCCGGTGATTTATTAATGTTAAGTTTCCCAAGTCTAACTTTAATTCTGTCCTCTGTTAACCATGGAGGTGCTTCCTCCATGTCATGAGGATAAACACTGTAGTTTTGGTTACTGAAGCCCCCCGATTCCCTCGTGAAGACTGAGGAGAAGAATAAAATTCAATACCTTCGCCATCTCCCCATCCTTTGTAACCAGATGTCCTTCCTCATTCTTTATGGGGCAAATATGGTCTGTCCTCCCTTTTTTATTGTTTACATTCTTAAAGAATTTCTTGGGACTAAACCCACAACAGTAAAATCTGTCTGTATATGCAGTAAAGCATGTTTGTTATACTCACTGTGGAACTTAAGCGGTTAATCCACTGCATTGTGTAAAAAGGCTGTTTTATCCTGTATGCACATATCTTCTATCTGGGGAAAGCCAGCTAACACAGGCAGGGTAGCCAACCTGCACATGCTCAGTTGTGTCTTTTATGCTGGAGAGAATAATTACTTGTTGATCAGAGCTAGCCAGGTCACATGATATTGACATCACACATGTGGGCGTGTATACAGGCTGAAGTGGTCATCTCCCCTAGCATTGGAGAAACTCTGCAGTTTATCACTGACCGTGGTATACAGATCAGCCAAAAAGATATATAGTGGCAATATTTTAATGTAATAAGAAGGTTTATAAGCTGTGGGTACTGTGGGGTGGGGGACAGATGAACTATTTTCATATTACTGGGTTTAGTAACACTTTAATGTAACTAGCCTAATAAGCTGAATTTGGCTGCACTACAACACTGGCAGCAAGAGGAAGGACAGCACTAGGGGCCATTTGGGTGAACTGCAGTTTTCATGCATCGATTAGGAACTAAAAGGATGATAGTAGAGAGCCATGACCTCATCAGGCTGTTGTTGTTCCTACATGTTGGGAGACTAGAGAAAAACATCCACCAATGGAAGGAACGCCAGATCAAAAGGATAAAAAAGTCTAAATTGATTTATTAGTTTACACCAATTTATTGTAAACCAATGAATTAATTTGTATTTTTTTATACTTTGGTCCAGGGGCGGCACGTCCATTAGGGGCACCTTCAGGCACCGCCCCCTCTCTCCAGGTAGGGTTGCCACCTTTGCTTCAAGCCGAACCCCAACACTTAAGCGGCATACAGCAAAAACTTTTTTTTAGTATTATACCTAACAAATGAAAAATTGAATGTAGTACAAATAGATGTAACACCTGTATAACCTTTTTAAAAATTATGCAGCACCAAAACACATGATACTTTGTTACTATAGGTTTTGCTGCAGGTGAATGAGCGCAGAAGCAAAGTGGGTGTTTATGTCATTAAGAGTTAACGGCACCACTGTACACCTGCAAAAGGGCTGTGTGTTTTTGTGCATGTCAGGAATGCACACAATTTTGTGTACATTCCTACAGCGCACAGATGTCTACCTAGGGCAGGGGTAATGAATTAAAATTTAAGGAGGTCCAGTCACTAAAAATGTCTTCCAAATTGCTCTTTATTAAAACATAAGTAGGCCAATCACATCCATATTTCAAAATAAAATCACATTACATAAGGTGTCCCCAGTAGAATGTCTCCTTACATCTGGTGTCCCCATCAGAGTTCCCCTTCACATTTGGTGTCCCTCCACACATCAGAATTGTCCCCCCCCCCTCCTCTTGTACTCACAGATCACTAACTCTGAAGGGAAGGCAGCTCTTCCTTCATATCAAGAGTCCCCCTTATATCAGTGTACCAACTGTTGGTCTCCTAGGGGGTTTGCTTATATAATGGGACTCTGTTGGGGGGGTCTTTGAAATATCAAATGTCACTTGAGACAGAGGAATAGGCTGAGGAAAGAGATTACCCCGTCCCTTTCTCTGCAGCCTAAGCTGCACTGGACAGTGAATGAATGGGAAGTGCTCTGTGCTGAGCGGATTCCTGTTCATTCACAAATTGAAGCACATAGTTTACTATGCTTCAGGTATTAATGAACACAGTGAGTGATCAGTTCCGATCACTTGCTGTGTACATTTACAAAATGAAGAGACTGGTAAATTACATACTTACTTACCATCCTCTTTTCCCGCTGTCCATTCAGAAACACTGGCAGTGCTGTGGGGGGACATTGGATGGACTGGCCGAGCCCCCCGGAGCACCGTGATGTTGAGGGTCAGTAGTAGAAGTCCCAGGAGAAGCAGTAGCTCAGCAGCCAGCCTTACCATCCTCTTGATCCACCTAGGTTTCAGTACCCACTCACTTGGGCTGGATGCACTCCTGCTCTCTGGGTCCAGGGGTTCCAGCCGGGTGCAGGAGCCACCACCGCAGAACTTTAGAGCCACTGCAGGACAGGAAGGAGCTAAGCCCAAAGGAAAGCAGCAGGGGAGGGGGGCGATCAAGGGTGGAGGCAGTTCAGCAGCAGGCAGGACCACACGTTCTCACTCACCTTGTGCATCTACCACAATGACCCTGAAACCAAGTGACACATTCAACCCCTTGTGCAACTTCTCCATGCCGCCCCCCCACTCTCCTTGTACATCTTCTCCTCCCCCTGCAGCTTCTCAATCTCCCCCTCACCTTGTGCAGCTTCCCTATCCCCTCATTTTGTGCACCCCCTGATACCCCCCTGTTCTCTCCCACTTCATCTTGTGCAGCTTCTTCATTTCCCCCTCTTGCCCCCTCACCTTGTCCAGCCCCCACCCCCAAACTTGTATATTCCTCTCATCTTGTGCAGCCTCCCCTCCTTTCTTACCTTGTGAAATTGGGTGGTAGCGGGTGGTGTTTGGCCAACGGTCCCCGGGACAGCGGGATGGCAGCTGAGGCACATCAGAAGAGGTCGCACAGCATACACACCACGGTGGCCTCCTTTGGTCTGTTTTAGCACAGCTGGCACTAGAGGCAAGCAGAGCTGCCATGGGAGAAGGCAGAGGGACACAGAGCCGCAGATGACAGGAATCCACAGGGGTCTGATATTTACTTGATGGGACTGGAGATATGTTGTGCCAGGGTTTCAGGTGGACAGAAACCCGGGCACCAGTTGCAAAACCTGTACTGTCCGGGTCAAGCCCGTACAGGGGGCAACCCTATCTCCAGGCCACCCCCTATATGCAAAGGATAGATCCATGCATAGCATGAATCTATCCATGGCTGCCGCGGCCTCACCCCCTAACAGAAATCCCCCCAGCCGCCACTGCTTTGGTCTGTGGCTCCTTCCATTGGTGGATGATTTTCTCTAGTAACCTGTGCCTCTTGGATGTTTTTTTCTTCATTGGAACCTTCACAGGCTGGGGTAAGAGAGGTGACAAAGCTGTGAGAAGGAGAAGAAAGTGGCAGCCCTGGGGTGGTGTGCAGAGAAGCAAGTAGTAGTTCTGAGATGGTATGCAGAGAAGCTAGTGGCTTCCATGGGGTGGTGTGCAAAGAAAGAAGTGGCAGCCATGGGGTTGTGTTGAGAATAAAGTGGCAGCCCTGAGGTGGTGTGCAGAGAAGGAAGTGGTAGTTCTGGGGTGGTGTGCAGAGAAGGAAGTGGTAGTTCTGGGGCGGTGTGCAGAGAAGGAAGTGGAAGCCATGGGGTGGTGTGCAAGGCAGAAAGTGACAGCTCTGGGTGGTGTGCAGAGAAGGAAGTAGTAGTCCTGGGGTGGTGTGCAGGGTTGAAAGGGACAGCTCTGGGGTGGTGTGCAGAGAAGGAAGTGGTAGTCCTGGCATGGTATGCAGAGAAGAAAGTGGAAGCCATGGGGTGGTGTGCAGAGAAGGAAGTGGAAGCCATGGGGTGGTGTGCAGAGAAGAAAGTGGTAGTCCTGGCATGGTATGCAGAGAAGGAAGTGGAAGCCATGGGGTGGTGTGCAGAGAAGGAAGTGGAAGCCATGGGGTGGTGTGCAGAGAAGGAAGTGGAAGCCATGGGGTGGTGTGCAGAGAAGGAAGTGGTAGTCCTGGGGTGGTATGCAGAGAGGGAAGTGGCAGCTCTGGGGTTGTGTGCACAGAGGGAGTGGCAGCCCTGGGGTGGTGTGCAGAGAAGGAAGTGGTAGTCCTGGGCTAGTGTGCAGAGAGAAAAGTGGCAGCCCTGAGGTGGTGCGTAGAGATGGAAGTGACAGCCCTGGGGTGGTGTGTAGAGAAGGAAGTGACAGACCTGGGGTGGTGTGTAGAGAAGGAAGTGACAGACCCGGGGTGGTGTGGTGGTAAGGTAAGGGCGGCCATAGGGTGGTATGCACAGAAGGAAGTGGAAGCTCTGGAGGGGTGGGGGGGTGCAGAGAAAGAAGTGGCAGCCATGGGGTTGTGTTGAGAATAAAGTGGCAGCCCTGAGGTGGTGTGCAGAGAAGGAAGTGGTAGTTCTGGGGTGGTGTGCAGAGAAGGAAGTGTAAGCCATGGGGTGGTGTACAGAGAAGGAAGTGGTAGTTCTGGGGTGGTGTGCAGAGAAGGAAGTGGAAGCCATGGGGTGGTGTGCAAGGCAGAAAGTGACAGCTCTGGGTGGTGTGCAGAGAAGGAAGTAGTAGTCCTGGGGTGGTGTGCAGGGCAGAAAGCGACAGCTCTGGGGTGGTGTGCAGAGAAGGAAGTGGAAGCCATGGGGTGATGTGCAGAGAAGGAAGTGCAAGCCATGGGGTGGTGTGCAGAGAAGGAAGTGGAAGCCATGGGGTGGTGTGCAAGGCAGAAAGTGACAGCTCTGGGTGGTGTGCAGAGAAGGAAGTAGTAGTCCTGGGGTGGTGTGCAGGGCAGAAAGCGACAGCTCTGGGGTGGTGTGCAGAGAAGGAAGTGGAAGCCATGGGGTGATGTGCAGAGAAGGAAGTGCAAGCCATGGGGTGGTGTGCAGAGAAGGAAGTGGAAGCCATGGGGTGGTGTGCAGAGAAGGAAGTGGTAGTCCTGGGGTGGTATGCAGAGAGGGAAGTGGCAGCCCTGTGGTGGTGTGCAGAGAAGGAAGTGGTAGTCCTGGGCTAGTGTTCAGAGAGAAAAGTGGCAGCCCTGGGGTGGTGCGTAGAGATGGAAGTGACAGCCCTGGGGTGGTGTGTAGAGAAGGAAGTGACAGACCTGGGGTGGTGTGTAGAGAAGGAAGTGACAGACCCGGGGTGGTGTGGTGGTAAGGTAAGGGCGGCCATAGGGTGGTATGCACAGAAGGAAGTGGAAGCTCTGGAGGGGTGGGGGGGTGCAGAGAAGGAAATGACAGCCCTGGGGTGGAGTGCAGAGAAGGCAGTGGCAACTTTGGGGTGACGTGCTGGAAGAGTAGTGGCAATTCTGGGGTGGTGTGCTAGTAAGGTTGTGGCAGCCAGTGTAGTGCAGTCACCCAGCTAGGCAAATAGCATTTTCAGAAAGAAGACAGGCTATATATTTTTCCCACTACAGTTCTCATTTAAAATAGTTCACCTCCTTATATTTTAGCTTACAGTTTTGTAACATTCATTTATTACAAATCTACAATTAAAATGGATAAGCTCTGTATACCAAAACCTGAGCTTATAATTGACTTTACTTTCATTTTCAAAATTCATATTTTGACCATGCAAATTATTTGTCCCATATGACTCCTGAGCTCCTCTGTAATTCACTAATTTGCCAGCCGTACATAGTTTGTTTTTGTTTTTTTTTTGCAGTTAATAATCCTTTTCCTTTCTGTTACCCCTGCATCCCTCTAAAAATAAATTGAAGAAATTTCAAAACTGCTTCAAAAGCAGAGCATTATGAATAAAACATGGGCCTTCTATGCTATCATTATTCAGCATTTGTAAAAAGGCATTTACATAACTCTGTAAATCTGTAAGTAAACCTCCAATCTGCAAACGAAAATCAAATTAATAAAGAAAGTGGCTAGTGACAGGGCTCATTTTTTTTGTTTAATCATGGCAGTCACGTATGCATTCTAAAAATGTTGCTTATTCTTTGGTAATTCTTCATCTTTCCTGGTCTTCAAAACAAATCTGATGATATGCTTATTTGTAGAAATAAAAGAGAACTGGAGGAAAAGAAAAGTTGCTTCCTAGCATTATCCAGTGAGATTTGTGTTACCTAGTGTAAGTTGTAAAGTGCAAATACATTTCTGGTTACAATGGCAGCACAGATACTTACTAGCTGTAAGGAACCAGAACCATTTTTTTTGCTAATTATTTTCCAAAACAGGGCAAGCATGTAGCAACCAAACATTCTTATGCAATTTTACCAGGATTCAAGACATGGAATAATACAAGAGTCCATTCCCTGGTGTGGTATTGTGTAATACCATGTTGAGCGTTGGTGGCAGTTATGGAGTTGTGGGGCTGTAGTCCCTGTAGGGAGGGGGGTGTGTCAAAGGTAATAGAAATAAACTGACTCAACCCATTTGGAGAGTAAGAAAAAGGATAGGTAAAATAGAAGGGGGTTAGGGGTTATGGGGAAGGTAGGTAAGGGTGTGATGGATAAAAGGAAGGAAAGAGGGTGGGGTGCACCGGTGTCGACCCCCCCCCCCCCCCACTTCCTGTTCTCCCAGAAGGGAAGGGGAGAAGACAGTATCTATATTTAGTAACTATATTTATTGAAATGCACAGCTTGAAGTCTTGGTCAGGGACTATAGCTGAGTGATGTTTATTCTGCATATAGCATCTGTTTCCTAGGGATGGAGGGCATTGGTAGTAGGTTGGTGACACTTCCTCTATGTTCCGCTCCTCGTTGTGCTCCAAGCGTGGGTCACATAGGAGGCCTACCCTGGGGTGGGTTCTTCTGGGCTACGCTAGGCACCTTAGATAGCGTCACTGCCTTATGCATGGGGTACCTTTACTTGTACCATGTTCATTAATGCCCTGGGACAGGGTAGAGGCCACTTTCAGGGATAAACTCATCCTTAAGGCGGACCTCTAACTCAAAGATGGCCACACCATGTACACTTGAACAGATGACTGAATTCTAGTTAACTCTCCTCATGTTAAAGCGGAGTTCCACCCAAAAATGGAACTTCCGTTTTAAGAGAAGGTGACCCTCTGACATGCCACATTTGGCATGTAGTTTTTTGGGGGGTGGGCGGAAACCCTCTTTTTATAGGGCTCCAGCTCCCACTTCCTCCCTCCCCTCTCCGGAAGTAAGTTCACCTCTCCCCCCTCCCTCTCGGCAATCATCTGAGACACGTCACAAGTCCCAGATGATTGCCCAGCCAGTCACAGCGCACCACGCGGTTCGTGCAAGCGCAGTGCGTGCCCGGCTGTGAAGCCACAGCCGGGCGCCCACAGTGACTATGCCGGCGCCGCAGAGAGGAGGGGGAGACGAGCAGGGCTTCGTTCCCCCGCATCGCTGGACCCTGGGTCAGGTAAGTGTCCGATTATTAGAAGTCAGCAGCTGCAGTATTTGTAGCTGCAGACTTTATTTTTTTTTTTTTTAAGTGGAACTCCGCTTTAATGTACACCAATACTGTTATCATTGCATTTAGGAGGGACATGCAGAGCCGATGCCCTCTCCACCTGTCCAGCGTATCTCCACCACCTCACTCCCAGTAATGGAATGGGGTCCCACCATGCACCTAGCACTGACTCCATGCGTACACTCACTTAACTCTTTTGCTTCTGTACCTGTGTACAGGTTGAGGACCTCTGTGGCGCTGATCTGTTTCCATTGCTATGGGAGACGGACCGCTAATGGAGAGATTGCCGACAACATCTCCCTTGCTGCAAGAGGCTATCTCACCTACCACAGGCACACGCTTCTCGATAGGCTGCTTGTTAAACCTTCATTACCCTAGGTAACCGCTTGCTTATATTCCACACTGTTTTATCACAAAGCTGTCTTCATACCCCAATGTGCTTTTAACTGACCCGAGCTGTAGACTATGTGTGTTGGTTACTTGCATTGTACCTCTTTAGTAACTTCAGACCAGGCAAAAGAGAAGTCTACAAAGCTTTACTCAATTAACTTAGGCATGACAGCCAAACAAAGGCAACAGTCTTTCCCTAAACTAACTAACTCAATTTCTCTGTTAAAAAAAAAAAAACTAACTAACTCAAGGTTTGTGGCTGCCCCAGCCTACCTGTGTGGGTAAGAATCCATTTTTGGCAAATTCCACTGTGGCAGTGTCCGGGGTTGGTATCTTCAGGATGAACTTCAGGTCCCAGCAATCCCTCTATGCTGTGGAAGGCTCCTGAAATCAGGCTTTTTCTTCAGCAGGAACTACGACATTGGAAGATTGATAGGATGGATCCCAGCAATGAAATCAGCAGTGAAGTCGACAATGGCAATGAGAGATCCAGACCTCTGTTCCTTATATAATGACACAGGACCAGTTAGCTGGACACAAGTAGCCCTCCAAGAAAAGTCTCTGAAACATAATTTATTCTAACCCTCTCGGCTGGGGCAGCACTAAACTAAACTGCAATTGGCAACCTGCCTACAGGCAAGCTGGTACTTGGTTGTCCCCAGGTGTTAGAATGCATAACTATTGTTTATGACCAAATGGTAACAGAATTGAATGACTGAGGCAAGTAAGAGAACCTGTAGTCCCAAACCTGGTTAGGCAGTAGACAGTGGCTGGTAATGGAATCCTGAGACAGCCCAAAGTCAGGGCAGGTCGTAAGCTTGTGCAGTCCAAAAACTGTTCTGGGGTCAGGGCTGGTAGCAAAGCAGTGTTGTCCAGTTTACAATCTGAGGTCAAGTTTAGGCGACAATCCAATGTGGTAGTTTTTTTCTTATCCCCTGTGCATTGTTTACTGTTGTAGCAATAACTCTAGATGGAGCTGCTGGTTTAAGCGGGTCTGTTACCTTCACTCTGCTTCCCTCTGTTTCACCGGCACCGGGTCTAGGGATTCCGTTGAGTTTACCTCTGGACGACACACGTACCAACACTCGAGTACGTTTTCAATGCTTTATTAAACACTTGACTTAGGAAATAGTAGGAAAGAGGCGGAAAGGAAACTGCAGAAGAAACTCAAACATCTTCTTGTAGGGTTTTTTTAACAAATGTTCGGGTAGAATTCAGATATTGTATGGAATGCGCTCCCCTCGTGGGACACACTCCTTGCTCGTCTGGATAGGCATCTCTCACCAGCCTAGCAGCCAGTACGCAGCACGAATCAAAGTCTCTGCCACAGACTTGCTTGGGAATAAAATCCGTACGATCCTCTGCCACAGGATGTGTCAGATTTTCTGTAATGAATATCAGTCACAGTGCCTGAACCTTTAAGCCAACCCGGCAACACTATGCTGTATAGTTACTTTCGGATACGTCCTCCAACCGAGGCACCAGGCCCCTCTATAGACCAGCACTCTGCGTGGTCCCTCCAAGATGGGTCCTCCCCTGGGATCTCCTCAGTTGTCCAGCTTCGTCACACAGGACCGACATGGACCATTCCTTGGCCGTGGTGGCAGGCCCCAGACAAGCCTCTGGACCCACCCCTGCGCCGCAGTATCGTGGGCCTCCGGAATGGAGGACCACGAGGTAGCTCCTTAATGCATACCTGTCGGCCAGGAGGGCCAGCAGGTGGCTGTAAAAACGAACCCTAAAATATGGCGTCTGTCCCATAAATACCCTCGCCCAGAATGCAACTCGGAGGACCACCTCCACCGAGTTGTCTCCGGGACTGAAGAGCATCCATACGCTTCAACACGTTGCCTTTCCAAAACTATTCAGTGATAACAGCGACACCCACCGGTCAGCACGGAAACACACACAACGTCAGCCAAGCTGGGACAGAGGCAAACTTAACCTTCCTAACGAACAAGTTACTAAATTTACCTAACATGCGGTAGATTGCAAATCTACCAGCGCTACACTGTTTTATGTTAAGCTAGCAATTAAAAGTGATAGTGACAAGTTTTCGGATGACCTATGCCACATTCCACATGGTGGGTGTTCCAGCTACCATCACTGATCATTAACTGAATGGGCCTTTGGGTTTTTGCCCTTTTAAAATTTTTAGAACATGATCGTATGTCCTAGGGAAACTGACTGGATATTGGCAGTAGTGAATGATAGACACTCATTTAAAATCAAGTACATTAATGAAATACTGAGCTCCACAGTGTTCTATCGATGAAAAGGGTGTCTACCAGTGCTCAGTCAGTGACCTACAGCAAATAAATGAGTTGCAGGGTCAAAATCACATGATCAATGGTGGAGCAAGAAAGAATGTGGACAGCTTCTACCCATGGGCCACAATCTATCATCAGGGGTCACCTGAACTATTGCTTGTTCAGTGGTTTCAAGCCTGTGAAAAAAAAGTGGACCTAGCATATAGTATTCCATGCTGAGTGCATAAGTCGTGTGTGACAATTAAAGGGGGTTATTACCCCTCGCAGAAATCATAGAACTCCCTCTGGCGATGCCTTTATTTGCATTTTCTATCCTAAAGAACAGCACCATCTTTGTTCAGGCATTATCAAGGTCCTGGACAGAGATGCTGGTTCAGGGATGACACAACCTGTTGCTTGTACCATTCTTGATGGAGATTAAAATTGTCGGACACAGACTAGGCATTATTGCAACCTCTCCCTTTATGACTTGCTACAAAGTTACAATTTTGCAGTTCATACATTAGTTGTGAAAATATGAGGAAATGCTTCCTCCAGACAGCAGTTGAGAACCTCACCTCAGACTAGGCAAATGATAAAATGTACAGGTTTTTTGAAAAAACTTGCTGTTGCTATATGTTAGGAATTTATTAACGAAGGCTTGCAAAGTTACTGAAAGGACTCTAGTATTGTTGGAATAGTCAGAGCTGCTAGACATTTTTAGAATGGCTTCTGAATGCCAATGGAGCAGAAAACCAAGCACATTTTAGTGATCCAGTAAGTCGCCATTTAGCTTATGAATGAAAAATAACTAAATACATTTACTGCAAACAGACACTGGGTTTGATTTACTAACGGAAATTAGGCTGCTCACTTTGTATGGGAAGTTCCACTTTTCAAGCGAATGTTCTCAAGAGCTTAGAAAATGGGGTTTCACGTTACAAAGAATATCCAATCAGGGGACAGGTTAAAAAAAAGTAAAGTAAAAAAACAAAATTTTTTGCTTGCACACAATTGGATGATGGGAGCCAGCAGAGCTTCACCTCATTCACTATGTCCTCGGGCAATTTCCCTTGGAAAGTGTAACTTCCCTTGCAAAATGAACAGCCTATTTGCCTTTAGTATATCAAGCTCAGTGTCAGCTTGCCAACACAGTGCAAAGTGAAAGTGTCTTTGCAAAGGGCTGACCCCCTAATACAAATTTTACCAAGCCTCTACTAAAATATCTGGTGTTGATGACCTGAAGGAGCAGTGAAATCATTCCCCCAATGACATGACAGTGCTTGCACCCAGCGATTGGTTTCTAGCACTGTCAAAAGGGAGGAGGTCATGTGCTCCTGCCTAACCAGTCATACAAGGTGACCCAAAAAAGACAAAAGTTAAGTGCCGCTCAGGTAGAGAGGTAAAGTCCAAATAGACCGCTGTGAGTGCAGGCAGGGACAGGGAGCTCATCCCAGCTCCAAGCTACAGCAATGTCAAAGGAAAAGATCCATGAACTCTACATCATGAAGCAGATCAATGAGTATGAAGTGACATGAATGACACCCTCAGCTCGGACTCCAGCCAGGAGTACAAGCTGATGCTGCCATTCATCCCACTTCATACTCATGGGTCTCCTTCCTGATGTACGGTTCATGGATCTTTTCTTTTGACATTGCTGCAGTCATAAAAGGTATTTTGGATGGCTGCAGAGAAGAAAGGAAATGTATGGGTGGAACAAGGAGTTGGGGGGTTTTGTTTGAGACATTGTCACTAAGAGCTAGTTTACACTTGCTTCAAAACAAGGCTTCAGACAGGCTTTGTTAAAGCTCTCTGAACGCCAGTCAAAACCCATGTAACTAAATAAAATGGTTAGCTTACAGTCCTGTTTACACCTTGCTTTTGCTTGGTGCTTCAATGAGGCTTCGATGGGGCTTTGGTAGAGCTTCGATGGGGCTTCAGTGGGGCTTCGGTGAGGCTTCGTGAGGCTTCAGTGGGGCTTCAAGCAAGCTTTGCCATAGACTTCTATGGAGGCTTTGAATAAGCTTTGAAGCACCACTAAAGCTACATGGGGTATAATTTTTGAAGCAAAACCGAAGCAAAGCAAAGCAAAAGCAAGGTGTAAACAGGACTGTAAGCTAACCATTTTATTTAGTGACAGGGGCTTTGACTAGTGTTCAGAGAGCTTTAACAAAGCCTGTCCGAAGCCTTATTTTGAAGCAAGGGTAAACTAGCCGTTAACGTGTGTTGAAGCCGAGGCAAGTGTAAATGAGCCCTTAGTCCTGCACGGGCAAATCACATCGTCCTTTTAAAAATACAGTAAATCATATATGTAAAAATATGAAATAGCTTTTCCTTTTGCTGGAAATCTTTTTTTTTTTAATCCAGAGTTCCAACCTCCTACAATGTTCTAATAAAATGTCTTAAATCTAAAATGTATTTCTTGGGATTCAGATATATATTAGTAATAACTATTAGAAACTGTTGGCTGCCTGGTTATATCATGTTCTGTAGTCTGAACACTGTGTAGATAGATTTCTCAGTATTTAATCATCCTCCTGAAATAAAAAGAAGATGAATTTAGATTGGAACCACTGCTGTAGGGTGGTTTTGCAGGATAACGCAATACGGCTGATAGGCTGTTCACTGCACAAGGGAAGTTGCACTTTGCAGTGGAATTTCACTTGCAAAGTAAACAGCCCATTTGCCTTTACTAAATCAACCCAGTGAAGTTTAGTGGACATACCAGATACAAACAATGAGACAGAGATCTGCACTCACTAATATATCCTGAGTTTGGCAAGAAAGATGGAGAAAATGTTATACTTTAATGATTCCTAACAGGTGCCAAGGACTACAGTAATCGGATCTGTGCAACTGGATAGGCAATCAAAGCTAAAGTTCTGTGTTTTTATTGGCTTTCACAAAATACTCATTGATGCATAAATATCATTCATTATCAATATTATCAATATAAAGTCTTTGTCTTTTAACACTGGACTGGAACTGATATTTACCACACTTAACAGGTTTCAAAGCATGAACATGTTGCCTAGAACTTGCACATTGGGTTGGCTACCAGATCAGAACCCAGGAGAGAGTGCAGACATTTGGGAAAAGTAGTGAGCCAAAAACCCTAGAAGGAGGATAGGACATCTGGGAACTCCTGCACAAAGTGTTGGTGTCATAGTTGTAAGCAAATGTCATTGATTCATTTAGGAGATCATAGTTGGCCATGGATTTAAATGGAAAAGCAATTTATAACAACCAGTTGTGGACATTGGACGTACCAAGTACACCCTAAAGAATTTTAAGAGTATGTTGCACACAGACAGGATTGGTCCGGGGGTTTGATCCCGGGGTCCATTCCCTGATAGGCACACAGCAGCCAGGCACACAGCATTTCCCACACACTTAAGTCTGTAAACAGGTCTTGCTGCTCTTTTTTTTCTTCTTTTTTTGGGGTAGAACTTGGATAGGGTGAGTCTAGGGATACTCCAGTGAACTTGAAAATGAGGACATTAACTCTGCACTAAGACTTTAGGGTGAAGGCACCGCCTTTGAAGAGTATAGATGAACAGTGCTAAACACGAATACAGTCCTGAGTGTACAAATAGTGGTTGCTGATCTCCCAGAAAAGCCAAAGTCTCTAAATCTCTAAAGTTGTTTCTTTATCTCAGTGCAGCTACGTACAAGGTCAGTCAACTTCTGTACTGCAGTTGCCTGTGTCCTGGATCCTTGGGAGCCTTTCTGTAAATGCTCCAGGAGGAACAGTGGTCCCCCAGACAAACAGTAGCTGGGACCACACAAAAGATGCTTGTAGCTCCAGGCAGATTTCCCAAGGATGCCACAGCCCTTAGGCTGGGTCTTACTCCCCAGGAACAAGAGATCTCTGCTCTGGACTCTAGCATATTTATACCCCCTCCCAGTCCCCTGCTGGTCACCTGCCGCATTGACCAGGGATTGGCTGGGGAGATATTAACACCCACTATGTTCCAGGGTCCCCTGAGGGGAAGTAATTGAGGGTGGAAGTAATGCATACAATGTATTAAGGTAAAAAAAGCCTGAAGCCTTTACAACCACTTTAAAGTGGAACTGCAGTCTGCTCACATAATTTGTATTAAAAACATCTTTGCCATTCTGTAGCTTCCCTCCAACCACTTTGCATATTATTTTTTAGATACTGTGATTCTGTACTTGCCAACTATGCTGCAGAAATCTCCCTCCACTAAGTCTGGCTACAGCCATTTTAACTGTGGGCAGCTGAAGCTGCTGCCTGTTCACTTCCTGGAGTTACACAGACACACAGAGGCACACCTCCAGCTCTGCAGCCCTGCAGCTTTCATTGACCCTCTTATGACTCATCCCCCTCCCTTCCTGGCAAACTCTCATGAGAGTGAGAGAGAGAGGGAGAGAGGGAGAGAGGGGGAGAGGGGGAAAGGGGAAGAGGGGGAGGGAGAGAGAGGGAGAGAGAGAGGGAGAGAGAGAGAGAGAGAGAGAGAGAGAGAGAGAGAGAGAGAGAGAGAACTGTGCATGATATCATAAACCTAGGCTAATGACCAGACAAGAAACAGAAAGTGCGTTGTATAAGGTATTTAATGGCAGAAATGTTAATATGTTAATATCTCCCCAGCCCCTTCCACACAGAGTGGATCTGAGCCTCTATGGGTGGATTCTTTCGCTCTGGCAAAGACGCCTTCCCTTTCTTGCCACGCCCACGTGACGCTGGGTGGGACACGTTGTATCAGCTGGGAGAATTTAACTCGCTTCCTTTGGTGTCTGTGGGTCTTTCTGGCAGCACCTTACATGCAATATTTGGTTCCCATATGATTTTGGTTCCCAGCTCTATGTGAACCAACAAGGTAAATCACCATAGGTTTCACCTATACTTTTATCACTATTGCCGTGTACACACGGGCGGACTTTTCGGCATCAAAGGTCCGACGGTCTTTCCGGCGGACTTTTGACGGACTTCCGACGGACTTTCGAACGAACGGACTTGCCTACACACGATCACACCAAAGTTCGACGGATTCGTATGTGATGACGTACGACCGGACTAAAATAAGGAAGTTGATAGCCAGTAGCCAATAGCTGCCCTAGCATCGGTTTTCATCCGTCGGACTAGCATACAGACGAGAGGATTTTTCGACCGTACTTGAGTCCGTCGGAAAGATTTGAAACATGTTACAAATCTAAAGTCCGTCTGATTTTTGATCGAAAAAGTCCGCTACAGGTCCGATGAAGCCCACACACGGTCGAATTGTCCGATGGATTCGTTCCGTCTGACAGGGCATCAGTCTTTCTTTCCCTTTTGGTTTCTACATCATATCACCCAGGATGTGTTTCTTTCCTTCCTTCCTTTCTTTCTCATTCATTCATTCATGCTTATTTTTTTCCTTCACTTGACCTGGTGTATGGGTTTTTCACACTTCTCATCAATAATAATATACATTTAGCATATACTACCGATTTTAATCCACAGAAGTGTTAGCTCACTGTCACCTATACTTGCACATTGTCTTTGGGGAATCCACAATGCTCCCGGCTTGTCCAGGTGTCTCTACCTCAGCTCCCAAACCCGACATCTCAAGCAGCTCTGATATTCTGTTCACATCTATGCAGTTGACATGAGTATGTATAGGGATGTCCATTCTGTCCCTTACACCCATTACTTACCCCTATTATTTAGCTACAATATTATACCATATGGTTATGTCTCTTTAAAGATCACCATTGCATTCGCCCCTGAAGATTTGGTATACCCCAACAAAACGTGTTGGGCCTACATAGATGCATGATGTCCATGCAGATGATTTTATATGTCTTTTACATTGTTCCACTGCCAATGTTGTGTAGGACTTGTCTTTATCCCATGATATGCCAAAGTACCATGGCGTCAATATGTATATGTGGTTTTTAGCATGCCTTGCGTTTATGCGATTTTGTGTATGCACTTTTTGTCATTGAGTATGCTGTATATGATCTCACAAGGTACAGTGAAATGTTCTTTGCAATGACTGCTTTTTGGTTTACATCTCTCAAAACCCAAAAGTCGAAAAACCCCCCTTTTTGTCAGATAATATGTAATAAACTCATACAAGTAATACTGTGCTTTATATCCTATGTGCCTACTTTATATAATGATTGGCCTCATTCAAAGTCCCCCTGACCAAAATTCTCTTTCTTTCTGTCCAAATTTGGGATGGAGGCCAATTACTGATGGCGCTACAGATCACATAATTTTTTTTCTTCCTATTGCGCAAAACGACGAACCTGTACGTCGTTTCGTGTAATAGATACAGGGCACACTTAGGAGCCGATGCGTATGCTCGGTGGCCACGATGTCTGCCGGCCACTCGCAATCGCTCATCACAGAGGCAGAACGGGGATATGCCTAATGTAAACAAGGCAGATCCCCATTCAGTAAAAGGAAGAGAGAGAGATCAGCTGTTGCTCGTGATCAGGAACAGCGATCTCTCTCTCTCTCTCTACTCCCAGTGAGCCTATCTCCCTGACAGTTAGAAAGCACCTCCCTAGGGAACACTGAACCCTTTGATCACCCCTAGTGTTAACCCCTTCACTGCCAGTGCCATTTATACAGTAATCAGTGCATTTTTATAGCACTTATCACTGTATTGGTGTCACTGGTCACCAAAAAGTGTCACTTAGGGTCAGATTTGTCCGCCACAATGTCCCGCTAAAAATCGATGATCCCCGCTATTACTAGTAAAAACAATAAAAAAAAAAAAAAAAGCCCCTAAATCTTTCCCCTATTCCGTAGATGCTATAACTTTTGCGCAAATCAATATACGCAGAATACATATTGGCCTAAACTGATGAAAATTTTATTTTTTTAACATTTTTTTTATTGGATATGTATTATAGCAAAAAGTAAAAAATATTGTTGTTTTTTTTTTTTTTTCAAAATTGACGCTCTTTGTTTTGTTTATAGCGCAAAAAATAAAAACCACAGAGGTGATCAAATACCACCAAAATAAATCTCTATTTGTGGGAAAAAAAGGACCCCAATTATATTTGGGTACAGCGTCGCACATCCGCGCAATTATCGCTTAAAATACTGCAGTGCCGTATTGCAAAAAATGGCCTGGTCATTAAGGGGAAAAATCCTTCCGAGGCTGAAGTGGTTAAACTAGAACAAAGAGTTACCTCTTTTTTCCCAGTGGATTCCTTAGAAAATATAATAATTTTTGCAAGATAACATTGCCAAAAAAAGTCTTTGTCCTTAAAAGAAAAAAAAAAAACTATTACCTTGCTTCATTATTATAAGTAATGATAAAATTATCTGGTCTGCTCTATAAGTGGTATACAGATACAGGAGTTAAAATGCTTAAAGTGGTTTCAAAGGCTCAAGGTTTTTAATTTTTGCTTTCCAAGCATGAAGGTAAAACACTCTCTGTGCAGCAGCCCCCCAGCAAACCTAATAGTTACCTGAGCCCCATTGCGATCCAGCGGTTTGCACGAGAGCAGTGGCTCTACGGGGACTCTCCCTCCTCAATGGCTCCCGCTGCTGTCAATCACAGCCAGTGAGCCAATGAGGAGAGAAAGGGGGTGGGCCGAGCCACGGCTCTGTGTGTGAATGGACATGCGGAGATGAGGTTTGGGAATGAGCCTGCTTGAGTGCCCCCATTGCAAGTTGCTTTCTGTGGGGGCACTTGGCAGGAAGTAACAGTAAGCAAAAAGTTAGCTTACCTTCACCAGCAGAAGTGAATTCCCGGCTTGTGTTGTTCCATTTCTTAGCAATGTCTGAAGAGTTATCATTTCCGGCTCGAAGGACCAATTGATAGGGAAATCCCAGATCTTAGGGGTTTCCAATAACATGTTGACTGCTGAACCACATTTAAAAAGATGTATTTAATATTCAAGCATGTAGCTAACCACAAGCATGGAGAACAAAGTTGTACATGGTATACATTCAATATAAAAAATATATATAAACTGCGCTAAACAAAGGTTATATGTGTTGAGGTGGATAAATAATGTGATCTATCACCAACAAAAAAAAGGTTGTCAAAATACACAAATCAAATGAATAAAGTCCAAATTTCCCACGTGGTAGGTATTCAGTATGAATGTGAAATGCTGATCCAAATGAGCTATGATTGCTCTTACCAGAACTCCAAAGAAATATGCGGATGGCAAAAAAACCCTTGCCGGGGCCTCTGGGGTATTGGACCAAACAGCACCGTCCGTGGTCAGATCAAAGTCCCCTCAATGGATACAGGATAAAGCAAACACAAGAAAAAAGACTGGCCATAGTGTAGTATGTTAAATGCTGGACATGGACATACGAACATACCAATCACCCAGGTGTGCACATATAAACAACCAAAAAACAGGGGGGGAGGGAAGTGAAAAACCCCACCACCGTGGCTGTAGATTGTGCTTACCGACTCACGGTGATACACAGGCTTTTATTAGGTTAAGAGCTGACATATAGCTGGCAAGAAGCACCTTGATAAGTCCTGGTTTCAAACTGCCAATACACAGTGAGTATCCCAGCAGCCAATGAGGGTTGGGCTGGGGGCTGCACAACCCTCATTGGCTGCTGGTATATATACACATCTGCCCCATAGGGATTCATTAGCCCGTCCGCATCTGCTGTTAATAACCTGAATAGCCGTCATACATATATATACATTGAAGGAATTTTGAACTCTCATGTTCTGTCTACCTCCTGATCTGCATTACCAGGGATTTTGCCTTCACTCCATTACTAGCTTTGTGAACTGTCTATTATCCATCTTTACTTGACATCACCGGGGTCAATTGCTTCTACCTTCCACTGTCATTGTTTTACAGAATCATGGACAGGACTAATTCTCTGTGTGGTATCCATGCAAAATTAAGCGAACTACTTTGAAACCACTACTATTCATACCAACACAGTGATTTCAATATATTGATCAGTAAATAATGATATTGGTGAGGGGCTACTGTCTGAGTGTGGTGGCCATCTGTGTCTTTAGGCAACGTTGTCTAATTTTATTGTATTTGGTGGCGGTATGTCATACCATTTAAAAGTGATTAGTGAGTTTTTGTAATAAATACTTTATATTTTTTGATAGAATTGCCTGTTCCTTTCTGAAGAATTGCTCTGGGAAATTCTTCACCTCCCCCACAGTAGTAAAGCACTGGTCAGGCACACAATTAACCCTTTGAATGCCCCTGATGTTAACCCCTTTCCAGCCAGTGCCATTAATACAGTGACAGTGCTTCTTTTTTTAGCACTGATCACTGTATTAGTGTCACTGGTCCCCAAAAAAAGTCAAAAGTGTCAGTTAGGTGTCCGATTTGTCTACCACAATATCGCAGTCCTGCTATAAGTTGCTGATCGCCGTCATTACTAGTAAAAAAAAAAAAATTTCCCGATAGTTTGTAGACACTATAACTTTTGTGTAAACCAATCAATATACGCTTATTGCGATTTTTTTTTTTTTTTTAGCAAAAATATGTAGCAGAATACATAATGGCCTAAATTGATGAAGAAATTAGATTTTTTAATTTTTATTTTTTATTGGATATGTTTTATAGCAGGAAGTAAAAAATATTGTTTTTTTTTTCAAAATTGTCGTCCTTTTTTCGGTTTATAGCGCAAAAAATTAAAACCGTAGAGGTGATCAAATACCACCAAAAGAAAGCTCTATTTGGGTATAGCATCGCACGACCGCGCAATTGTCAGTTAAAGCAATGTAGTGCCATATTGCAAAAAATGGCCTGGTCAGGAAAGGGGTAAAACCCTCCAGAGCGCAAGTGGTTAAATAGTAAAGTAGTTTTTTTTTTAGGAAATATATGCTGTATTAATACGTAAAGTGGAGTTTCCCTTATAGTGCCTATAGGCTCTACCTCTGTATTTGAACCCAGCTCTCCCACACACATCTTCAATTACATGGCTGTAACCAACACCAGGGTGAAGACAGTTGTCCGGCCTGCATGTTTACATTTTATACGTTGGCTAAGAACACTCTGCGTTGTTTTAAAAAAAGCATGGGCCAAAATAACAGGCAGAACTGGATATTGTTGCATTGGTTTTATTATTATAGCTTAGAAAGAAAGAGAGGAGAATGTAATTTACATAACTGAGCTCTGTATAAAAATAATATGGAATTTGACAGGAAATGTAACACTTCATTAAAAGGCTCCAGATTATTCCTGTCCAGGCAGATATAGACTATTGTAAACGTTCTCATCTCCAATGAGTGTTTCTTCTCTTCCAGACTGCCTGCTGATGCTGGTATACAAGGATAAGTCAGACAGGACGAAGGGGCACAAGGAGAAGACCAGTGTCACATTGGAGGACATCTGTGGAGTAGATGCTGGGCTTTCCTATGAGGGCATGGGCCACACTGTTGCCATTATCTGTTTCTCACAAGTCGTCCTGCTGGGATTTGATAGTAAGGATATTATGAATGCCTGGGATGTACGGATACGTTACAGCTTAGGGGAAGGTAACTACATTTTTTTCCCCCCTAAAAACTTGAACCTCCAATATTTTCCTTACCTAAAGAGTACAAATATTACGATGCAAATAGGGAAACCAACATTTCTGGATACATCAGTCTCCTTGGTCCCCCATTGCTCTCACTGGTTCCTCCTGTTCACTTCCACATCACTGCAGGAGACATAAGTGGAGGTCCAAATCAACACAATTGTTCCTTTAAGGGAACATTTCTCCAATGGACTGGCAAATACATTAACACTTTTTTTTTTTAACAAGTAAAAGTTTATTAAGTAAAGTACAGGATTTTCTTGTTAAAAAAAAAAAAAAAAGTAAAGTACAGGATAGATACAGAAATCACAGTTGGTATAACACAAATGAATTCATATCAAAAAGGCTATTGAGAAGGAAGTGTACATAGATACAGCAGGTCATATTGTAGGCCTCTCATAGGAGACAAAAATAAGTTGGTATTTACATGCAGATACATGGAAACCCTAAACAGTGCAAGTTGGCAACTTAGCCAACCAGTTGTGCCACAATGTAGAATCATCCTTGGCAGTAAAAAAATAATAAACACACAGCTGTCAGCCAGGTTGGAGAGATCCTGACCAGTGAACAAAAAAAAAAGGGGGGGGGGGACACAACAAAGAGGAAGAAAGAAGGGGAAAAGCGGGAACAGGAAAACGGACAAAGGGAGCCAAAAAGCCCCGAAGAGAAAGAGCCAAGGAAGAAGGGGTAAAAGGAGTGAGCGGGAAGGGATAAGAAAGGGGAGAAACATCAGCAAAAACAGAGCCATTATACAATACGTGTACAAATCATCAGAAACATCTGACCCATAAGCATCAATCCAGGCTAACCATACATTGTCAAGCTTTTTAGGGGCGGTTCCATCTCTTATATGTCAACTTATAAAGCGGTAAGACCGCATGCACTGCAGTTTTCCAGCTAGCCACCGTGGGCGAGGTGGACTGTTTCCACCTCATAAGAATTTCCCTTTGAGTATAATAAAATGAATAATAAAGGAATAATTTCAACCATCTAGTAGTTTCTATGTCCTCCATGATTCCCAGGAGCACAAATCGTGGATCAAGCCTAAGACACAAATCACAAAGAGTATTTAGAGCATCAATCACTGACTCCCAGGAGCAAATAACTGGGCACTGCCACATCATATGAAAGAAAGTGCCAGTAAAGAAGACTAACCATGGGGTAGATTGTAGCCAGGCTCCATGGGTTGTAGTATACCCTATGTAAAAGCTTTATTTGTACAGTGCCCTGCAAAAGTATTCACCCCCTTGGCATTTTTCGCAATTTGTTGCCTCACAACCTGGAATTAACATGGATTGTTTGAGGATTTGCATCATTTAATTTACAGAACATGCCAACAACTTTGAAAATATATATTTTTTTAATTGTGAAGCAAAGAACAAATAGGACAAAATGACAGAAAAAGTCAATGTGCATAACTATTCACCCCCCTAAAGTCAATACTTTGTAGAGCCACCTTTTGTGGCGATCTCAGCTCCAAGTCGCTTTGGATAAGTCTCCTATGAGCTTGCCACATCTTACCACTTGGATTTTTGCCCATTCCTCCTTGCAAAACTGCTCCAGCTCCTTCAAGTTGGATGGTTTGCGCTTGTGAACAGCAATCTTTAAGTCTGACCACAGATTTTCTATTGGATTGAGGTCTGGGCTTTGACTGGGCCATTCCAACATATTTATATGTTTCCCCTAAACCACTCAAGTATTGCTTTAGCAGTGTGTTTGGGGTCATTGTCCTGCTGGAAGGTGAACCTCGGTCCTAGCCTCAAATCACACACAGAGTGGTACAGGTTTTGGTCAAGAATATCCCTGTATTTAGCACCATCCAACTTTTCCTCAACTCTGACCAGTTTCCCAGTCAAGACTCCTGAAAAACACCCCCACAGCATGATGCTGCCACCACCATGTTTCACTGTGTCGATGGTATTCTTTGGGTGATGTGATATGTTGGGTTTGCGCCAGACATAGCATTTTCTTTGATGGCCAAAAAGTTCAATTTTAGTCTCATCAGACCAGAGCACCTTCCTCCATACAATTTGGGAGTCTCCCACATGCCTTTTTGCAAACTCAAAAATGCCATTTTGTTTTTTGCTGAAAGTAATTGCTTTCTTCTTGCCACTCTGCCATAAAGCCCAACTCTATGGAGCGTACGGCTTATTGTGGTCCTATGTACAGATACTCCAGTCTCTGCTGTGGAACTCTGCAGCTCCTCCAGGGTTACCTTAGGTCTCTGTGTTGTTTCTCTGATTAATGCCCTCCTTGCCCAATCTGTGTGTTTTGGAGTGCGGCCGTCTCTTGGCAGATTTGCTGTTGTGCCATGTTCTTTCCATTTGGTTATGATAGATTTGATGGTGCTCCTAGGGATCATCAAAGATTTGGATATTTTTTTATAACCTAACCCTGACTTGTAGTTCTCAACAACATTGTCGCTTACTTTTTTGGAGAGTTCCTTGGTCTTCATGGCAGTGTTTGGTTAGTGGTGCCTCTTGCTTTGGTGTTGCAGCCTCTGGGGCCTTTCAAAAAGGTGTGTATATGTAATGACAGATCATGTGATACTTAGATTGCACACAGGTGGACATCATTTCACTAATTATGTGACTTCTGAAGGTAATTGGTTGCACCAGAGCTTTTTATGGGCTTCATAACAAAGGGGTGAATACATATGCGTGTGCCAATTATCATTTTTTTTTTTCTGAAAAATAGTTTTATGTATATATTTTTCTAATTTTACTTCACCAACTTAGACTATTGTGTTCTGATCCATCACAAATAATTCAGATTAAAAAAAATTGAACTAAAGGCTGTAATGTAACAAAATATGGTAAAAAGCCAAGGGGGGTGAATACTTTTGCAAGGCACTGTATAAATCTATCATTAGCAAAGATCATATTGGTAAAATAGGAACCTATACAGTCTTCCCAGTCATTCTCAGTGAGGTCCAGAATATCACCCTTCCATTTGTCAAAAGTCCTAGTCAAGATTGAGGCATGCACCACTAAAAAGCGGAGGTAAAGGGAGGACAACAATTTACCCATCATATTTGAAGTCAACAGACACTCCACCATGTCCGGTTGCAATACAATAGCTTAAAGGAACTGGCCCTTGATGGCATGTTTCAGCTACAAGTAAATAACGTACTGGGAGGCCGGCACCTCAAATTTCTCCTGCAACACTGCAAATGTTGAAAATCGCCCATCTGTAATGACATGTTTCAAGGCCACCATCCCTTTAGAAGCCCACACCTGGGGATCTGGTAAGGGAAAAAGGCAACACAACTGAGGGTTACCCCAAAGGGGAATATGAGGGGAGGAGGTAGAGTCCTCCCTGTAAACCTCTCCAGCCTGCACCCAAACTCTAATAGTCATACGCGTAGGGACCGTAATAGACCAAATTACTCAACGCAGCATAGGACCCAAGGAGTCAGAGTCACCCCCGGGTTGTTTTTTTGGTTGACTAAACCACCACTGCACTGTAAACAGAATGGCTGCCCAGTAGTAAAGTTGAACATTTGGCAGACAAGCTTTACCTCCCAGCAGATAGCTCTCTGGTCTCTCCTATCCTTGCTTGGCCCCTGCTGCATGGGCAAAGCCTTTCCAAGGTGTGCCTGTCTCTACAAACACCGTACCCTGTCCCTTACTATAAGCCTGACTATCCCTATAAAACTCTCCCTGACAACACATTTCATTATTAAAGGTCCCTTTTGTGATGCAGATTGTGCTATAGATAGCACATCTGCACCCAAAATGGCCATTGAAATCATGCAAGATCTCTGTATAAAACTAGACATGAACCTTAGAAGAGCCTTCCCAAGATTGGTCCTATGCTGTGCTCCACTTAGTGTCTGTAGCAAATGTCGGAATCTGGAAATCACTCTTTAAAATAAGGGGGTGCCCAGTTATCTGCTCCCCCTACATGAATGAGCAAGGGAAACATAGTGGTGTTGCTCTGGTTATTCATTCACAAAAAAAAAAAAAAAATACAATGTAAATAAACATACCACACATTTAAAAAAATCCTTTCTGAAAAAAAAGTCCCACAGTATAAATCCATCAATTATGTCCTACAGCAATGTAGATCATAATTCTTTCCCCAGTCGGCAGCTAAATTTAAACACAGGGATTAGGGATCCTGGCTGATGTCATTAACCATATATGGCCATGGCAAAATATGGCCCCCCTCCTGGACCATACTAGGCCACATACCCAAAGGGTCTGGTATAGATTTTTATGCCATTTTGTTCTTTGTTTTTTTTTTGCATGGGTGCCCGTTAAAATCTATACCAGGCCTTCATCAAAGATAAGGCTACATTTACACGGGCAATTACTAATGAACATTGGATTCCTGTGGCAGAATTCCCAGGTGTATGTGAACAGTTGCAGCCAGCAAGTCTTTACAAATAAATGCAAGGCTGACAGTAGTCGCATCTGTCTGTAGCTGTCCGCATCTAATTGCACATGGAGGAATTACCTGCGGCTAGGGACAGATGATCGACTTTGGGCTCAATTGCTTCATGTATAAATGCAGACAGCCTGTTATTCATTTGTACAGGTCTCCTAGACACAGCTGTTCACATACACCTGTGATTCCTAATGCAGGAGCCTGCTGTTTGTTCATAATTGCCATTTTCTTTCCTAGGGACCCCCCTACATGCTGTACCAGACGCTTGCCTAGGATCTGAGTCGGGTATAGATGAAGGGAATCTCCAGCTGCTTTTTTTTAAGCAGCTGGGAAATGTCATTTAGAGGCAATTTAATTGTTTTTTTTTTCTTTGTAAATGTCACTTTTGCTGTAGAACATCCTACAGATGTACTTCACTTCATATTTCCCAACCATATTATTTAAAGGAATTGTATATTTTAAATGCTTCCTCTTTATGCCTTATTAAAGATACAGCTGCTCCCTGTCAAATTATATTTTTTAACATTCTATTTGAATTGGTACTTGTCCCCTAGGGCAGAGCCCAGCTACCAATGCCCTTTGACAATTCTTTGCCTATTAGCCTTGAAAATTGAGAAATAGATTTTCAAGATTCTCCTACCATCGATTTTAACCACTTGACGTCCGTGCTATAGCCGAAAGATGGCTACAACGCAGACCTCAAATACTGGGAGGGCATTCATGTACATCCTTCAATTCGCACGCGCCGTGCGCTCTGTGATCATGAGTTCTTGGGACACAACTGATCACAAAGCAGGGTATGGGGCCAATCACAGAAAGGTCCCTTCCACATGATCAGCTGTCAGCCAATGACAGCTGATCACAGAAGTAAACAGAAGCTGGTTACCGGCTTTTTTTGTTCTTCCCGTGAAGAAAAGAGTAAAACCGGTAACTGGATTCTGTTAGAGGGACATTAGCCCCCTAAGTGCCCTCCGGTGCTGCAAATCCATGCCCACCAGTGCCACCTATCAGTGATCATCAGTACTGCAAATCAGTGCTACCTATCAGTGCCCACCAGTGCCCACCAGTGCTGCCTCATCAATGCCCATCAGTGCCACCTATCAGTGCACCTCATCAGTGCCCATCAGTAAAGGAGAAAAATTACCTATTTGCAAAATTATATAACAAAATATGAAAAACGTTTTGTTTTTATTTTCTTCAAAGTTTTTGGTCTTTTTTTGTTTGCTTATCAAAAAATAAAAAACCCAGTGGGGATTAAATACCACCAAAAGAAAGCTCTATTTGTGTGAAAAAAATGATTAAAATTGAATTTGGGTACAGTTTTGGAAATTGCCCTAGTCAGGAAGGGGGTATAAGTGGTCAGTAAGCAAGTGGTTAATGAGATTCACGTTAAACTCTATGGTGTGCAGATTTTTGGACTTGTTTGCCAAACTTGCGCTCAAATGAAAACCAACCAGATTCACCCTTCACTACTTCCTACTACCACTAACCCGATGGAGCAGCAGCAACACTCTTTTGCCGCGTACACACGAGCGGACTTGCGAACGGGCTAAACTCTGTTGGCATTTCCGACGGAAAGATTTAGAACATGTTCTATATCTGAGTCCGTCGGAAATGCCGACAGAAAAAGTCTGATGGGGCATACACATGGTTGGAATGTCCGACCAAAGGCTCCCATCAGACTTTTTCTGTCGGAAAGTCTGGTCGTGTGTACGCGGCATTTGGGTTAACAACTACTGCTGCTGCCCACCTAACCCACCTCCTCACAGGCATGATCCTTACACCCCGGCACTTCTAAATGTCTCCTTGTGCTGTTTTTCCTTCCCTTTCTCTGAGCTCTGCTATACAGGGACTTCATGAGGCTAATGTCAAGTCAAATTCAGGTACTTACACTGCTTACATTTAAGACATACTTGTCATGACGAATTACTGGCAGATGAATAAATAGCAGAGCTGCATTAATTTGTGTCTTATGTGTCTTCCTGGAGTAAGGATTTAAATCAGAAAGTGGCATTTTCTGAACTT
Organism: Lithobates clamitans; assembly: GCA_037952925.1. NCBI lineage: Eukaryota > Metazoa > Chordata > Amphibia > Anura > Ranidae > Lithobates > Lithobates clamitans. Next base: position 1,106,684 of record JBBGZY010002043.1, on the reverse strand, counting down.
TGATCAACCACGCATAATCCCACTAATAATTAGAGCAGGCTTTGGTATAATTTATTATTATAGAGTTATTATAGAGTTTTTCTCACTTTCATTCTAATCTGGACATATGGTATTTTAATATGTGAATTTATCTGGTATGTGGATTATCCCATCAGCAAATGTTTAGGACCATAGAAAATTGATTAAAAATTTGCAGGCAATCATGACAAAATTGACTTGCAGCAAAAAGTGAAAACAGAATTGCTGACGGGTGCTAAGTACAGCTTCAGGTTTGCTATTCTTCTAGCTCAGTGCAGTCTCTTTATCCCATAGTTAAAACCAAACTCCAAGCAGGTATAAAAGCACACCAATTATTGCAGTAATATATTTGTTAAAAAAAAAAATAACAAAATGCATTTTTAACTGAAGCTAGTGTAAGTACTTCTGAGTTGATGTCCGCTGTTTGTGAACTACTGTACAGCGGCACTAACAGAGAGGGAGGGGCACCATAAAGAGCCAATCACGTATGCTGGCATGCACATGTGCTGACAAGAAACATGCTGAAAGTAGAGAGCAGTGTGAGCCCAGAGGTGCTGTTCTGTCTAATCACAGTCGGGAGGCAGGGAGAGGACCTAGATTTATTGCTTAGTAGGAGAGAAGATGTGTAGTGTGGAAGATTGTGTAAATCTCAGCATTTCGAAGTTCGGCCTTAAAGTAGATCCATTATTATAATTTATTTTTACAGTCTGGTCACCTATGGGACAAAGTACATGACTTTTAACAGCTTAAAAGTATTTTCGTCCTAGAATCATTGTATAGAAAAATTGATATGAAGGCTAGGTGGACTGTCATGGTACTCAAATGCACAACAAATGATCTAAAAAACATTATTTTATGGCATAATTTCAATAAAACATATTGTGCCTTGAAACAAGCGCTTAAACCACTCTCTCTTGAGTGGATAATTACATAGTGATACCAATAGCTGGATCTTATGGTCTATCACATAAAGTCTATTTGTATCTTCTCAACATTTCGCGGTTATATCTGCTTTTTTAGGAGCATTTTTGGAGAGCACAATTATCTATAAAAAAGACAATAATTAATCAAAACAAAGAAAGTACAACACAATATAATTTATATGAATTGACAATAACCAAGTGATGGAGATGCATAGAAACTTACTCATTAACTTAAGGTTGTAAACAGCCTGTGGGGCGTGAAGAGCACACCTCCCCTGGCAGGTGTGGGAGCACCAAAACAAGGCAGCACTTAGATCCTGCCTAACAAATGTATAAAATATTGCAATTTTAATAAATGATCCAAAATATGTCAAAGGACCAAAATTAAAACTTTGCATCAAAGTACACACTGTGCCAGAGTAAAAATCCTCTAAACTTGGAGATAGCTCTAGCTAAAATGGTCATCAATTTTGGCTCAGAAATTGTTGAGGCATATACAAAACAGTAATCTAAATGAGCCTTTTTTATTGTGGTCCATTGGCATATATTTTAGACCGTTTATTAAAATTGCAATATTTTATACATTTGTTAGGTAGGATCTAAGTGCTCCATTGTTTTGGGGCTCCCAATGATGTTGTACCCTCTTAAATTGATGAGTACGTTTGTATGCATTTCCATCACTTGGTTTTCGCCCAGTCATATAAATTATACTGTGTTGTACTTTCTTTGTTTTGACTAATTATTGTCTTTTCATAGATGATTTTGCTCTTTAAAAATACTCCTGAAGAAGATGATGTAACCACAAAACATGTTGAGAAGATACAGATAAACTTTACGCGATAGACCATAAGATTCAGCTATTGGTATCACTATGTAATTATCCGTTCTAGAGAGAGTGCTTTTAGTGCTTATGTCAAGCCACAATCATGTTTTATTAATATTATGTAATAAAATTATGTTTTTTAGATCATTTGTATTTATTGTCCATTTGGGTACCAAGTCCACATAGCCTCCATATCAATTTTTCAATACTAAGATACTGGAGAAGATACAGCCATGTAAAATTGGCCAGTAGCAGGATTGTTTTAATTTGTTATAAGTGGAAATGTATTAGAGACAAAGTTGTCTATTTATGAAGAAGTACAGGACCTTAGTATGCTGGAAAAATAGATGAAAGTCACACAAGTGTTCAGAAAGAAAGATTCAAACAACATGCTGATGCATTTGACCACAGAACTTTTACAATCTCAGTTCACAGATTCCATGTTGGAGTACAGCCTGGCACCAAATTGGAAAGTGGACCTGCCACACTGCATCTGTGCAATGACATCTTAGTTCTCGCTAGAGATCTTCCGCCAATTGTGATGGGGCAATGGAAGTTGTCTGACTTAAGACGATATGGAGCTGTTCCGAATGGCTTTGTCTTTGAAGGAGGAACACGGTGTGGATACTGTAAGTAGTGCATTATGCATGTGATTATTTGGATAATTATTAACAAATAAGAGAAGACTTGTCGGAAAGTGTCACTCCTGGTGATTGGTGGCTAAATTGCTTTATCTTGGAGTTTACACGTGATTGTTAAGCTGGGTTCCACAACGATTCGCATAAAGCACATGGTTAAAATAACTATTTATTACCTCCACTGTGCACTAGCTTTTAGCTACTCTATACACTTTCATAAATGCATGCATATGTCATCACAATGTATGTCTTGCACAGCAACATGCATATACACATGCTTATCACCAGGACTTTGTTCTTGTTGCATTTGTCCCAATGATTGATTGTTCATTTAATAAAAGCAGTTGACTGGCTACTTCAGGATAGTACTTACTTTGTATTTTTACCCATCACAGGGTATATTTAATCTCGGGGGATATGCTTATAGTGTCAACTTTCCATTGTCAACTAGTGCATTCCTAGTTGCTAATTTGTGCTGCCTGTCATGGCCCTGAACCTAAATTTTGTCTTATTTTTTTGGTTTTCAAATGTTCGTTGTTTACTTTCTTGTTCTGACATTAAGTTCATTATTACTCCTTCTGGCAATTTTGAATGGTCTTGGCAACTTAGTGGTCAGATGCTTTATTCCAGCTTAAATGTCCTGTAGACATCCAACCACTGGTGGGTACATAAAGTCTTGTGGAAGGGCTGCTGGTAAGGTGCTTGGGGTGGAGCTGCAGAATCTCACCACAGTTGTTTAATGTTCAACTTCAAAGTGGACCTTGTATACTTGACTTAAAATGGAAAAAAGCCTAATGCCGCGTACACACGAGTGGACTTTTCGACCGGACTGGTCCGACGGACCGAGTCCGGCAGATAATTCGACCGTGTGTGGGCTTCATCGGACCTGCAGCAGACTTTTTTGGTCAAATATCTGATGGACTTTAGATTTGGAACATGTTTCAAATCTTTCCAACGGACTCGAGTCTGGTCGAAAAGTCCACTTGTCTGTATGCTACTCCGACGGACGAAAACCGACGCTAGGGCAGCTATTGGCTACTGGCTATGAACTTCCTTATTTTAGTCCGGTCGTACGTCATCACGTACGAATCCATCGGACTTTGGTGTGATCGTGTGTAGGCAAGTCCGTTTGTTCAGAAAAACGTTGGAAGTCTGCCTAAAGTCCGTCGGATAGATTGTCAGACCAGTCTGGTCGAAAAGTCCGCTCGTGTGTACGCGGCATAACTCTAACTAACTATAACTATTCTTAAAAATGTTCCCTCACCTGTGTCGGTAAGCAGCAGCTGCAGGGGAGAGGAATGAACACTGACAATGGTCATGGGAGCCTACAAGATATTAAAGATAGATGTGATTTTATAATGGTAACAATAAGTATCAGGTCATCATACTGAAAGCATCAGAATACCGTGTGTGTATGTGTGTATATATATATATATTGTATTTTCCGGTGTATAAGGCGACCGGGCATATAAGACGACCCCCTAATTTTACTGTATTTCTACAGTTTTTACCTATACTCATTGTATAAGACGACCCCCCTTCCCCTTCCCCTTCATATTTCCTATATTTCCTTCTTCTTGCTGGAGCTGGAGCAATACTGCGCTGAGCCAATCATGGCGAGCGATGGATTCTATTAATAAATACAATAAGGTAAATAGAGATATGTGGCGCTAACTCAATTTGCATAAATATGATAAAATAAATATAATCCAATTCTTCAAGTAAAGTGCATATGCGTAAAGAGCAAAATCACATAAATAAAGTGACTAAACATCCATTAAAATCATAAAAAGTGACATCGGATAAATAACAGTGAAATTCATGAAATATGACATCAAATAAATAAATAGACAATTTGAATGAAGGTGAATAAATCCAAAAATAGTCTAAAAGTGCATCAAGATGAAAAAAAATCACAAATTTAGAAAAAATTGAAAAGTCGCATGAGATAAAATAAAGTCGCATGCAATAACAAAAATCGCATAAAGTGCAAAAAAGTGCAGAAACGCTATAAAAATAGCCACAAGTCAATCCAATGAATGTAATACATGTTCCAACGTGAACAAAGTGAGTCTTCATAAAACAGTTCCTGCAAAAATCGTCCACGTGACTTTATCATGACCCTTTGATAAAGTCACAGCCGAGACCGGATCTGATGTCACTTTTTTAAATTTAATGGATGTTTAGTCACTTTATTTATGTGATTTTGCTCTTTACGCATATGCACTTTACTTGAAGAATTGGATTATATTTATTTTATCACATTTATGCAATTTGAGTTAGCACCACATATCTCTATTTCCCTGTAACATCATCAGCCCACGCCTCTCTGACTCCCAAAGCCAACCTAAGCAGGCTCCAATCTGAGAAAGAAGAATACATCACTCGCCGGGACTGGCTCAGCGGTGTATACTGTATGTAGCTAAAGCTACGTACAGTATTACCGCACATCCGGCGGGCTGACATACAGCCGGCTGCATTTTATACCTGGCGTATAAGACTACCCCCCACTTTTTGGCCATTTTTTTTAAGTGTAAGGTCATCTTGTACACCGGAAAATATGGTATATATATACTATATTACCAAAAGTATTGGGACACCTGCCTTTACACGCACATGAATTTTAATGGAATCCCAGTCTTAGTCCGTAGGGTTCAATATTGCGTTGGCCCACCCTTTGCAGCTATAACAGCTTCAACTCTTCTGGGAAGGCTGTCCACAAGGTTTAGGAGTGTGTCTATGGGAATGTTTGACCACTCTTCCAGAAGCGCATTTGTCCCAAAATAATTCATCCCAAAGGTGTTCTATTGGGTTGAAGTCAGGACTTTGTGCAGGCCAGTCAGCTTCTTCCACCCTAAACTCGCTCATCCATGTCTTTATGGACCTTGCTTTGTGCACTGGTCCAAATCATTTAGTGGAGGGGGATTATGGTGACTGTGGGGTTGTTTCTCAGGGGTTGGGCTTGGCCCCTTAGTTATAGTGAAGGGAACTCTTAAGGTGTCAGCATACCAAGACAATTTGGACAATTTCATGGTCCCAACTTTGTGGGAACAGTTTGGGGATGGCCCCTTCCTGTTCTAACATGACTGCGCACCAGTGCACAAAGCAAGGTCCATAAAGGTATGGATGAGCGAGTTTGGGGTGGAGGAACTTGACTGGTCTGCACGGATTGCTGACCTCAACCGATAGAACAACTTGGGAAGAATTAAAGCGGAGACTGTTAGCCTTCTCGTCCACATAATTTCCTGACCTCACAAATGCGCTTCTGGAAGGATGGTCAAACATTCCCAAACCTTGTGAACTGCCTTCCCAGAAGAGTTAAAGCTGTTATAGCTGCAAAGGGTGGGCCAACTCAATATTGAACCCTACAGACTAAGATTGGGATGCCATTAAAGTTCATGTGGGTATAAAGGCAGGCGTCCCAATACTTTTGTTTTTATATATATATATATATATATATATATATATATATATATACCGTATTTATCGGCGTATAACACGCACCGGCGTATAACACGCACCCCAATTTAGGAGGGAATTTTAAGGAAAAAAAAACTTTTAGGAGGGAAGTTGAAGGGAAAAAAAACTTACATTTAAATGCCCATCATTGCAGCCTTCTCAGTGCAGCCTTGCCCCAGTGCAGCCATGTCAGTGCAGCCTTGTCAGTGCAGCCATGTCAGTGCAGCCTTCCCCAGTGCAGCCTTGTCAGTGCAGCCATGTCAGTGCAGCCTTCCCCAGTGCAGCCTTGTCAGTGCAGCCATGTCAGTGCAGCCATGTCAGTGCAGCCTTCCCCAGTGCAGCCTTCCCCAGTGCAGCCTTCCCCAGTGCAGCCTTCCCCAGTGCAGCCTTGCCCTAGTGCAGCCTGTCCCTGCTTGCTGGGCTTCAAAATCGCGGACCGCGATTTGAAAATGGCGCCGCCGGCGCCGAAATACACAGAGCCGGTCCTCGGCTCTTTCCGGCGGCTCTCGTTTACTTTCGGTTTCACTCGTAGCCCCGAGCGGAGCTATCCGAACCTACTCGGATAGCTCCGCTCGGGGCTACGAGTGAAACCGAAAGTAAACGAGAGCCGCCGGAAAGAGCCGAGGACCGGCTCTGTGTATTTCGGCGCCGGCGGCGCCATTTTCAAATCGCGGTCGGCGATTTTGTTATTTTGACAGGTCGGGATCGCAGGGGATCGGCGTATAACACGCACCTGCGACTTTCCCCTGATTTTAAGGGGAAAAAAGTGCGTGTTATACGCCGATAAATACGGTATATATATATATATATATATATATATATATATATATATATATATACTTACAGTAAGCATGCATAGTGAAACTTCATATGTTAACTTTGCAACATACTCTTCTGCTAACATTCCCATGTATTGGTCCAAGTGACATTCTTCTTTACTCATTGAGCCCATATGCTGAGAGGTGATATCATCTCATAGTCACTTAATGAAGCTATTCAAAGCCTCCCTGAGAATAGCAGGAATAATGATCAGAAGCCCCTGGATTCCTTCTCATAGGACAACTACTGAGTCTGTTTACTGTTTATATATATATGTAAGCGATTTGGACTTGTGCACAGATATTTCTGCAATTCTATTGCATAGAACAGAGTGCAGGTTAGTGACTAGAATTAGGTCTGCTTGCCCCATATTTGCACTTTATGCCCATTAAAGTATACTATAAGCAAGCAAGTATTGGTCATTTTGCACAGTAGAGCAGGGATTAGCCACTGGGGGATCAAGGTCATGTATTTGGCCACTTAAGTCTGTACTATTGCAATATGTGCAAACTAAGAATTCCTGTTTTTGTTTAAACTTTTACTTGAAATATGTAAGGGGGGGATAGCAGTATATGCAACTTTAATTCAGAATCGTCTATTTTCTGCCAGAGAGCCTCTTGTGTCTGAGAGCGTCTGTTGGCACATCAGACCTAATTGGGTTGATCTGCCTCATTTAGTCCACTTTTAATAAAATACCAAAGTCTGCCGCAGTCTATCAATGTCCTTTGGCACCAGTTCCTAAACAATATGGGACTGTAAACATTTACGTGTTTGGCCACAAGTACAAATGTGGGCTGATGGGTTCTGTGTGCCAAGGTACATTTTGCTCTTCTGTACATCTTTGTCCTACCAGCGTACCAGTTTCTGATTTGCAGGTTTTTAGGACTGTGCTTGGAAATTCACATATTTGTGTTTCTACCATAGGTCCAGTTCTTTTTATACATTATAAATCAAATAACTTTTATTAAGTTAAACATTTAAAAACAATAATTTATCTTTAACAAATAAACCTATACAGTAAATGCCAGTAAGTACATCCTAATTGGGAATACAGAACGGAATGGTCTATTAAGATTGTATTATCCATGAGAGGCTTAAAAGAGAAACATGACCAAAGTCCACTTTTAGCTGACATCACAGAGATGCTCCAGTCTCTGGAAGGATCCCGACAATAATGTCAGGATCCACCGAGATACCTGATTGGCAGCTGGCTCAGGCTCTCAGCATGCCGCAAAGTATTGCAATGACCACCATTTTATACTCTATGGTGTTCGAAAAAAACAATATATAATGTTTGGGGGTTCTAAGTAATTTTCTAGCAAAAAAAATCCGTTTTAAACTTGTAAACAACAAAATCTCAAAACGAGGCCTGGTCTTTAAGTGGTTAAAGAAAGGCTAACTGTGTATATAAATGTATGTAATGATACCACACTACTACAATGATGTACACAGCTGTCCTGGCATGCTTGCCTGATGCCTTTGTTTTCATTTCATGAACTCTTTATTCTTATTCATGAATATTCATTTTTTTTTTCTGTGTGTAAAGCTTAAACTAAGTACACTCCTACAAAAAAATCTGACACATTGATTATACAGAAGGCACTTTTCGGCTCTTACTCTCAATATGCTCCCTCAGCTCTGGAGTCCGCTGAAAATCCTGTGCAAACAAGAGCTGGAATTTGTATAGGGCTTGGCACCTTATAGTGCATGTTCTATACACTGTGGGGCTGATAGTCATTTAGCTTAGGGAATGAGGTACACTGTTGCTGACTTCATTTATATAATCATTTGTGAGCAGAGATCCTGATTTTTGTTGTCCTTGCACATGCTTTTTTGCAATTTTTTTAAAGTTTTATTTAAATTGTTTATGCTATTTTATTTTTTTCAATTTTTTCAATTTAATTTAATTTTATATTTCACTTAGCTTCACCTCAATCGCCAAGATCAGTTTAAATTTTCTGTGCATTGCGGTGTTCTACGTTGCTGAAAAAGGGTCATGTACCTTTTTGTGTTATTATTTTGTCCTTGTGGTGCTTTGACAGCACAGTAATAATGAGCGGGGCTGCCTGAATAAAATGTACAGTAGTGCGTATCATAATGTGAGTTAACACAATGGAACTTTTAGGCCCCTCGCACACTGGGTCGTATAGCTGCTATGTGTCCCTCCTGGTGTTTTAGTTTGCCTGGGAAGGATAGGTGCAGTGCCAAACCCAGCTTCCTGTAGCCTTTCAAAGTCTTTGGCATGCTTGGACACAGGATGTTGACTGAAGACTGGAATGCACAGCAACCACAGGCAACATGTCATAAACATCTAGAGTTAGGTACTCTTACCGGATCCAGTAGGACGTATCTGCCATATAGCAGTACGTCTGTCAGAGCTTGTGGAGGTGGCCTCCCGTGAACTCTCCCCAGATGTTCTCCCTTCGGTCACGATCTCCGATAGGCAAGGTTGTCACTTGGGTCACAGTCACCGATAACCAGGATAGTCACAGGTGGGGGTTGTGTCAGCTCACTCGCACACTCTCCGTTTCCAGGCAGGTTCAAAAGGTCAGAAGAAACCAATCATGGATGAAGTTATGGAGAAAAAAGAGAAAAAGGGGGCTCCACATGGCGTAGGTCAAAAAATAAAGGGATTTATTGAATAAAAAGCCTTACAGAGTAAAAAGTGATCACTGAATAAAATGGTGGCAACGTGGGAAGCTAAAACGCCCTACGCGTTTCGACTAAAAAGCCTTCAACTGGGGCAACTGCCCAGATGATAATCCATGATAATCTTGCATTACATCATACTTGCCAACTGTCCCGGATTTTCTGGGATAGTCATGCTTTTTACCAAGCTGTCACAGGATGGCCATGTCCCAGAACCTGACCTTCCCTGTACTGTGCCTTTCAGCCTCCCTCACCCTGTACAGGGAGTCCCAGAGTTACGAACGGGTTAGGGACTGCCTGTTTGTTCTTAAGTCGGATTTGTTCGTAAGTCGGAAGCGCATGCGCAGAACGGCAGAGACGTTGTTTTCTGATGTTTTCCGATGTTTTCTGCTGTTTTTCTTGTTTTTCTGCCACCTTCTGTTCGTAAGTAGGAGTTGTTCGCAAGTCGGAGGTTCGTAACTCGGGGACCTCCTGTACTGAAAACGGGTCACAGGAGTGCAAAACGAACCACAGGAGATGTACAGACAAACGAGCTTTGGCTGTACTTCTTTTAAATATGAAGTTGTATCAAAAATCATTTTATGGTAAATAACATAATGATAATCAAAATATCAACTCACTGAAAATATGCTATTAAAACCTGGGACCAGGTGCTTTATACCACAATGTACTAGTAAGCACAACTGCATAGTAGTACATCATGGTAGACTTACATGGCAAGTAATCCCCTCCAGCGCTGTGGTGTCATTGCTCTCACTTGCCACCTGTGCTTCCATCTTTTTTCCTCCTGGGTTTGGTCTCCCTGCTTGTTTGGCCAGACTGTAATCACATCATTCTGCATTTGTGCTTGTAAGTCACATTGTCACGGCACAGAGTTGCGTGGTCACAGTACACTGAGCTGCACATATGCACCTCAGTGTACACAAATGCTGAGTGGAAGGGAGAAGGGTTTGGGTCTCTTCTGTCATAAAAATCTGTCAACGTTTTTTTTTTTTTTTTTTTTATAGGTTTAATTCCGAGTACCGTAATTATACAATGTGGTGGATTTACTAAAGGCAAATTGACTGTGCATTCTGCAAGTGTAGTTGCTCCTCATTAGTAAATGGGGGGAAAGCTCTGCTGTCTTTTTTCATCATCCAATCATGTGCAAGTAAACATGCTGTTTTTTTCATTTTCCTTGCATGTGATTGGGTATTCTTTTCTAAGTGAAGCTTCATCTCCTTTTCTAAGCTCTAGTACTGCTGCACTTGCAAAATGCACAGTTTAGTTTCCTTTTGTTTGATCATTTTTGTGCAACTTGAATAAAGTGTTATTTTAAAAGAACAATTTATAGATGCTGCCACTCAGCTTTTTCTATTTTTATATCCCTTTTCTGACGGAAAGCTGAGCTGTTTTCTGCTAAGAATGATTTCAGAATATGGCTTTTTGTGATCTTGATTTAAAGGGTAACTCCACTTTCATGGGGAAAACATTGGAAATAAAGAAAAAATAATATAGCGTATACAATTGCAACACAAGTCATAATGTAATTGAATGTTTTTTTTTAAAAACCTTTTCTTTTCAATCTGCAGCCGATGTAACTTTCTGAAAATGCAATGCAAATTGGCTACCTGGAGGTGTTCTGTACACAGAATGTATACAGAACACCCCCCAGATATGTAATTTCCTGCTTGTGTGATTGGCTCAATGATTTTCCCAGAAGTCTGCACTAAGATGCAAGTCAGATTTCTGGCATCCTCTGCAACAAAAATGTCATTTTTGGTGAGATACTCCCAATAGGAACATGTCTAAAGGGATGCAGGCCCAGCAGCTTTCCTCATTAGTGCCCTGCAGGTGCTGCAGCTGATTGATAATGAAACCACTCCCATTAAACTCACAGAGGCACAGTGGAACAAACAGGGATTTCTTCAGAATAACAAAAGGTAGGAATCTGCAACAACGTTTGTTAAAATCCTTGCAATGTAAATAGATCAACCAGAAGGTCTACCATTGCTGACCTTCTTTCTGAAAACACTAATACCCCACTATAACCCCCGCTGTCATTGTCATCCAAAGGCATAACAAGTATGCAGATTTGTAACTCATACTTGACTCTGATTTTACTTTCTAAATGCTTGTCCTGGGCAACCAGTTCTTTTTCTTCTTTTTGTTATTTCTGTCTGTGCCCCCGTTTTGGGAGATTCACCCTCTCTATTTGTCCTGTTTACTATTATCATTAAAAGTGAAAGTAAAAGAAATCCTGAATTTTGGGTTGTCCCCAAAAAACCAAAAAAAGTACTAGAGGGGAAAACTTCCAATGGGGACACTAGTTCTGGTGACCTGGGGGTCCCCAAGGAAGTCTCTTAAGTTTCAGGGATTTCCTCTCACTCCCTGTTTGGCTATGGGACAGGAAGTGAAGGGAAACCTCTGCAATGGGGCAAGGATCGTGAAAAAAAAAATCTGACAGGGGTTATAACCCTCACTTACTAAATCCAAACTGAAAAAAAGAAAAAAAAGTTTTGCCTATAGTTATGCTACTATATCCCATCTCTTTTTCGGTGACAGTGGTTACCAGTACATATAGAGGCGTGCATCTTCCCAGTAGGTTAATAGATAGCAATAAAACCTGACAACAGATCTAACCCTCCCCCAATTTTTTTTTTTTTTATACAATAAAGCGGAGTTCCACCCCAAAGTGGAACTTCCACTTTAAGTACTCCTCGCCCCCTGACATGCCACATTTCTTTTTTTTTTGGGGGGGTGTGTGTACCTAGTTTAGAGTGGGACTTCCTGTCCTACTTCCTCCTTCCTGCTCTTGGCCGCCTAGACGACTCCTCCTCTCCCCCTAGGTGGCCCCTCCCTCTCTGCAATCTTCTGGGACACGTCACAGGTCCCAGAAGATTGCCTGGCCACTAGCAGAGCGCAGCATGACTCGCGCATGCGCAGCGAGCACCAGAGCCGTGAAGCCGAAAGCTGTCATGGCTGGGTGCTCACAGTTACTATGACGGCGCCGGCGGAGAGGAGGGGGAGAGGGGTGACTGTTTAATAATAGTCAGCAGCTATACTTTTTGTAGCTGCTGACTTTTTAATAAATGAAAACATGTGCAGAACTCCGCTTTAACTTTTAGTTCAGCAAAAACAAATGATTACATTTCTAATTGGAGCAGCTGAACTTATAATTCCAAGCTATTAGAATTATACATTTTTATACATGATCTGAATTACAAAAAACAAACAAAAAAACTTAATTTTTATAAAAACATATTTACATACTAATATAAAAAGAATATGTTTAAAGCCTCTGGAATTAAATGCACGTTGTTCTTTTGTTCTCTCCCTGGGCAAAGTATCACCCATTTACAATTTTGTTAGTAGCCTCCCTGGCGGTATTCCCGAGTGTGGCTCGGGGTTAAAATTCAGGACCATTAGCGGTAACCCCGAGCCACACTCGGGATTGCATCGCAGGATCCTGGTGCCTCCTTACTTACCTTGTCCCCGGGATCCTGCGATGTCCCCCGCAGTGTCCGCGGGCTGTGTCTTGTCCCGAAGCCTCTCCTTGCCAGGCTCCGTTCCCTGCAAACGTCGCGACGCACGGGGGCGGAGCCTGGCGGCAAATTCAAAAAAATGTAAAAAGCATAACACATACAGTACTGTAATCTTACAGATTACAGTACTGTATGAAATGATTTCACATCCCTTTTGTCCCCAGTGCTTTGGCCCATGCCCTGCATGCAGTTTTATATTGCATATACTGTTCTTTCTGCCTGGAAACTGGAGATTGTCCATAGCAACCAAAAAGTGTCCCTTTACGTCAAAAATGGCTTTAGACCAGCTAGAAAACAGCGATAGTAAATTAGAACACTTGCAGAATTGAGCGATAGTGAATCGTGGGGAAATTTATTTTATTACTATTTATTTTTATTTTTTTTAATTATTATTTTTTTTTTATTATATTAAAATTTATGTTTTTGTGTTTCAAACTTTATCATATCCGGGATATCTACTAGACTCTTGTTTGGACAGATTTAAGTCTGTTATTGTTAATAATTACAGACCTACAATATAAAACGCCAAATTTCCATGCAAAATAATTGTACCGCTTTCAGCACCTAAAATCAGAAAGAATCATACCGCCAGGGAGGTTAAAAAAAAAAAAATGAAACCAGGAAACTTAAAGGTTCTCCCTTGCAAAAAGACTGCTCTTGCACTACAAGGGTTAACTGTTTATATCTAGGGGATTTGGTAAAGCACCATTACTTACTTGATCCTCTGCTCCTGTAGGCTCTTCTGGGCTGCTAGACTAGTCCCTGCAGCTTCTTGTCCCCTATGCTCCATCAGTCTAAGGTCCTCTGACATTATGAGGAACAGTCCACTGCTGGAGCGTAGGGGAGCTCTGCCTGCTAGGGGAGCAGAGGCAATGTGTACTCACCCAAACGGCCCCATGTCTGCTTGTAGGTTTCTGGTCAGGGGGCGGTAATTAACTGCCTGTTTTTACCATCTGACTGCCTCTGTGATAGGAGGCTTAAACCTTAAAGTGGATGAAAACCCTCACATATACCCAATGAAGTGAACAGCCTCAGATGCTACACAGGGATGAAACAAATCTCCCTACATAAGTTTTACATGTATATCTGCTGTCTTCAGCTTTATATATTCTTTAGAAAGTTCAGATCGTGTTAGGAGATTTTCTCTTCCTGTTCAACACTGCAGTGAAGCCTGGGAATACAGCCAAGACAGCTGATTGGAGGAAAGGCACACACCCCCTCTCCTCATAGGTAGAGACTTTCAGAGCTGTTCGTTAAATCATTCAGCTCTGTGCTAATCTATTTATAGCATCCTCCCCAACACAAAATCATATATGATGGAGAATTTGTCAGGAGTTATCAGGCTGATAACAGACGAATGGAGCAGGAGACAGCTACAGGACTCAGTGCTTTGAAGAGATAAGAAAATACTGCAGTTATATGTGCCCAGCTCAAATTTCATGAATCGGGTTTACATCCACTTTAAAGCAGTAGTGAAGCCCGCATTGTTATTTTTACCTATAGGTCAACCTATAATTCAGTAAAGCTTAGGTAAAATGAATATATCCTAAACATGCACAGTCTAGGAGATATTCACCCTGAATGCAGCCACTGACGTCAGCGGTCCATGCACTCTAAAGTCTGGCTTTTTGCCGGAACCCAGATGAAAGGCCGGGGGAAGATGTCAGTCCTCTCAGCGCTGGCTGCCCATCGCTGGAAAGGCTTCTAAGGTAAGTATTTCATAATGTGCTAGTATGCGCTGCTAACCAGCACATTATGCCATTGCCTTACAGGTGTTTTTTTTTTTTTTTTCTTTTTCTGCAGCAGTTTACTACTGCTTTAAATAAAACTAAATGTACAGACAAAAAAAGAAGTACAGATAATAATACTGTAACTTCATTTGTGTGTGTCTTACTTCTTTTTACTCTTTTTTTTTTTTTTTAACTCGCAGTTTTTGAACTTTTGTGCCCTTTTAGTCCAGTAGGAGTATTGTGCATGCTAACTCATCTTACACATTCTATAAAAGAAGATTTTTTTTCCTTTATTTTCATCTGATAAAGTTATTTCTTTACCTTTTTTCAACCTTTTTAAATTTTAAATAAAAATGAAATGTCTAAATGAAAAAGTGTAGATAATAACATTTTTCATTTGTGTTACAACTTCCATACATTACAAAGTTGCAGTTTTTGCACTTTTGTGCTCTTTTAGTCCAGAAGGATTATTGTACATGCTAACTCATCTTGCAAATTCTATAAAAGATTTTTTTTTATATCTGACAAACTTTTTTTTTTTTTTTTCAAGTTTAGCTAAGTTTGGTGATATCTTTGAGATAACTCCACTATGATTCAGTTACTTTCCTTCTTACTAATTGTTATGAAAGACGCTGCTTAGCACTTGTCAGGCAGACTCTGACTCCGTTCATTTCCTTTTTATTCCTTTATCTTGATATTCTTCTCTTCTGTGCATTAACCATTCTCATCTATAATCATTCCGCCTCCCAAAAGACTGCCAGAGATGATTACTCCAGGCACAGGTACCATTGTACTTCCCAAAAGGAATCTTATTATGCGTTACAGAACATTTAGCTAAAAAGAAAGGTGATGGAATAATTTGTTTCAGTAAATAGGTTAAAGTGCACCTGTCACCTCCAGACAGGATTTTTTTATGAGCGTAATCATTATTCAGTTTGGTAGAAACAAATGAAATCGCTGAGGTGTGACGCACTATGCCGTGTTATATCAAGGCACACTCTGCCCCCCCCCCCCCACCTTCAGCACAGTAGCAATGTTTTAATACATTTCCTTTCTGGCTTCGTTGAACAATGCATGGTATTTTTATGCCCCCCCCAGGCTACCTTCCCAAACAGAAGAGTAAACCCAAGCTAGTATTGATTGGGTTTACCCTTTTGTTTGGGAAGGTAGCCTGGGGGGGGGGGGGCACAAAAATAGATGGTTGAGCCATGTTTTTGTTCCTCCCCAACTGCCCTTTCTTAACCACTTAAGCCCCAGGACCATTTGGCTGCCCAAAGACCAGAGCACTTTTTGCGATTCGGCACTGCGTCGCTTTAACTGATAATTGCGCGGTCATGCGACTTTGCACCCGAACAAATTTGACGTCCTTTTTTCCCCACAAATAGAGCTTTCTTTTGGTGGTATTTGATCGCCTCTGCGGTTTTTATTTTTTGCGCTATAAACAAAAAAATAGCGTCAATTTTGAAAAAAACGCATTATTTTTTACTTTTTGCTATAATAAATATCCCCAAAAAATATATAAAAAAACATTTTTGTTCAGTTTAGGCCGATACATATTCTTCTACATATTTTTGATTAAAAAAAAATTGCAATAAGCGTTTATTGATTGGTTTACGCAAAAGTTATAGCGTCTACAAAATAGGGGATAGTTTTATGGCATTTTTATAATTTTTTTTTTACTAGTAATGGCAGCGATCAACGATTTTTATCGTGACTGCGACATTATGGCGGATAGATCGGACACTTTTGGCGCAATTTTGGGACCATTCACATTTATACAACAATCAGTGCAATTAAAAATGCATTGATTACTGTGTAAATGTGACTGGCAGTGAAGGGGCTAACCACTAGGTGGCGCTGTAGGGGTTAAGTGTGTCCTAGGGAGTGATTCTAATTGTGGGGGGGAGGGGCTTTGTGTGACATGACACTGATCATCGCTCCCGATTACAGGGTGCTGTGATCAGTGTCAGTGTCATTAGGCAGAACGGGGAAATGCTTTTTACATCAGCATTTCCCAGTTCTTCCTCACCGTGAGACGATGGCAGGTATCCCTGCAGACATCGAGTCCGTGGGACACACGATCACAGTCACAGAGCTTGCGGCGTGCCCACAAACCGCTTCTTAAAGGGCAACGTACAGGTACATTAATCTGCCTGTACGTGCCCTTCTGCCAACGTATATCGGCATGAGCCGGTCAGGAAGCGGTTAAAGAGGAGCTCCACCCTTACTTATGCATAGCATACTAGCACATTATGAAATACCATTTTTAAAACTTAAGCACTTGTCTACTGGGCACATCCCCCCCTCCTTCCTGCCCAGGCCAAGGTCAGCTTTCTGTGCTGTCGCACTTGAATGACAATTGCGCGGTCATGCAACACTGTACCCATATGAACTTTTTATCATTTTTTGGAGACAGATAGAACATTCTTTTGTGGGCATTTAATTCCCACTGGGTTTTTTATTTTATGCTAAACAAAAAAAGACCGAAAACTTTAAAAAAAATGTTTTTGTTAGCTCCTGTTTTGTAAATAAGTAAGTTTTATCCTTCAATGATGTGCGCTGATGAGGCAGCACTAATTGGCACTGATGGGCACTGATATGCTGCATTGATGGGCACTGATGAGGAGGCACTGATGAAGCTGCACTGATATACGGCACTGATAGGCAGAAATGATGAGCACTGATAGGCATCACTGATAGGTGGCACTGATATACAGCACAGATAGGCAGAAATGATGAGCACTGATAGGCATCACTGATAGGTGGCACTGATAGGCACTGACAGGCATCACTGATGGGCACTGATTGGCAGCACTAGTGACCACTGATTGGCAGCACTGGTGGGCACTGTTGAGGCTGCACTGATTATCAGGATACTGATGATCAGTGTCCTGATTATCAGTGTAGATGTCCCCTGTGTGGATTTGCTGGTTATCGACCCTCCTCTCCTCAGCATGAGGAGAGGATTGCCGATAACTGACAAATCCTGTTTACACTGTGATCAGCTGTGATTGGACACAGCTGGTCACATGGTAAAGAGTTGCTTTGATTGGCTCTTTACTCTGATCTATGATCAGCTGTGTCCAAGGGATGCAGCGATCACAGATCACTGCTGATGCACAATACAGGGGGCGAGCAGGAGGCGTGAGCATTGGAGGACATCATATAATACCCTCCCGGCAATGTGCCACCTCTCTGTAGCCATCATTCAGCTATAGCGTGGTTGTGAAGGGGTTAAAGTTATCCTTCTATAAAATATATCTACAGTATAAAAGAGATCTATGCCAGGACTACGTCTCTGCGTGTGTGCAGAAATTGGCAGACATCCACGCTATTTCAGCACATGCACTAGACCACACGAAATGCCTCCTGGGATGAGTGACGTAGAAATCCCAGGAGGCAGTATGCAGGACTGCGCACATGCACAGAAATTCTGCAACAGATCAGAGTGTTGTTATCTAAATAGTGCTGCGCTTTGTCTCATTAAATAATGTGCATACAAAATTTATATTAAATATTTCATCATCAAAAAAATATTTTACATTAAAAAATGAAAATGTCGAAAACTTTGAAAAAAACAGTTCATCTGTGTCAATGCTTCCAAAACAATCACCGCTGTGTGTGTTCGTCCTCAAAAGGACCAATATACAGTGCACACCTCCACCAGCTAAAGTGCCTGCTCACCTCAAAGATGAATGTAAAAGCTTAGACAAATCACTCCTCGTGTCCACCACAATGGATCAACTTTCACTCTCCAATGGTAATGCTACAGTCTCCAGACTGCTCCTCTGTATGGGTAATCAACGTTTGTATTGCCGTCAGACAAACCTTCCTTCACTTTCTCATAAGTGCTCAGTCACGCTATTACTTCCGCAGGTTATAGACAAGAAACAACAAACACAAGTGCCATAGTGTACTCTGTTTGCATGTTTATTAAAAGCCCCCAAAACAAATCCACTTACAAGATAAAGACTTTAAAACAGCATGTCTCGAATCATCACGTCATTCACCATAAATCTACACTTTACGAAGCTTCATAGATTCGGCTCCTCCCCTCTAAACGCGTGTCGGCATCTCATTGGCCTTCATCAGTAATCTACTGATCACTAGGGATGAGCTTCGTGTTCGAGTCGAACCCATGTTCGACTCGAACATCGGCTGTTCGGTCGTTCGCCGAATTGCGAACGATATGGGCCGTTCGCGCCAAATTCGTGTGGCGCGTCATGGCCCATAATTCACTGCGGCATCGCAGTGCATTGCTGGCTGATTATTGGCCAAGCATGCACTATGACCCGCATGCTTGGCCAATCACAGCGCCGTCAGTAGAGAGAGCTGTAATTGGCCAAAGCCAGGGTGGCTTTGGCCAATTATGGCTCAGGGGATTTAGTACACACCCCACACTATATAAGGCCGCCTGCACGGCGGCCCTGTGTAGTGTGTGTTCCGGTGTGCTGAGAGATAGAGAGAGAGAGAGACAGTGTCATTTGATTTGAGTTAGATAGATTAGGCAGAACAGTCAGTCAGTTAGCTGCACTTACAGTGTATTGTGTATATATATGCATCCCAGGTGTTGCATATATATATATACACTGTATTCAGTTTAGCTAGATCCGTTCCTGTTATCTTCTATCTAGACTATTTACATTTAGTGCAGTGTGTCCTGCTCACAGTGTTCAGCTAGATCCGTTCCTGCTATTTACATTCAGTGCAGTGCGTCCTGCTCACAGTGTTCAGCTAGATCCGTTCCTGGTATTTACATTTAGTGCAGTGCGTCCTGCTCACAGTGTTCAGCTAGATCCGTTCCTGCTATTTACATTCAGTGCAGTGCGTCCTGCTCACAGTGTTCAGCTAGATCCGTTCCTGGTATTTACATTTAGTGCAGTGCGTCCTGCTCACAGTGTTCAGCTACATCCGTTCCTGCTATTTACATTCAGTGCAGTGCGTCCTGCTCACAGTGTTCAGCTAGATCCGTTCCTGGTATTTACATTTAGTGCAGTGCGTCCTGCTCACAGTGTTCAGCTAGATCCGTTCCTGCTATTTACATTCAGTGCAGTGCGTCCTGCTCACAGTGTTCAGCTAGATCCGTTCCTGGTATTTACATTTAGTGCAGTGCGTCCTGCTCACAGTGTTCAGCTACATCCGTTCCTGCTATTTACATTCAGTGCAGTGCGTCCTGCTCACAGTGTTCAGCTAGATCCGTTCCTGCTATTTACATTCAGTGCAGTGCGTCCTGCTCACAGTGTTCAGCTAGATCCGTTCCTGGTATTTACATTTAGTGCAGTGCGTCCTGCTCACAGTGTTCAGCTAGATCCGTTCCTGCTATTTACATTCAGTGCAGTGCGTCCTGCTCACAGTGTTCAGCTAGATCCGTTCCTGGTATTTACATTTAGTGCAGTGCGTCCTGCTCACAGTGTTCAGCTAGATCCGTTCCTGCTATTTACATTCAGTGCAGTGCGTCCTGCTCACAGTGTTCAGCTAGATCCGTTCCTGCTATTTACATTCAGTGCAGTGCGTCCTGCTCACAGTGTTCAGCTAGATCCGTTCCTGGTATTTACATTTAGTGCAGTGCGTCCTGCTCACAGTGTTCAGCTAGATCCGTTCCTGCTATTTACATTCAGTGCAGTGCGTCCTGCTCACAGTGTTCAGCTAGATCCGTTCCTGGTATTTACATTTAGTGCAGTGCGTCCTGCTCACAGTGTTCAGCTAGATCCGTTCCTGCTATTTACATTCAGTGCAGTGCGTCCTGCTCACAGTGTTCAGCTAGATCCGTTCCTGCTATTTACATTCAGTGCAGTGCGTCCTGCTCACAGTGTTCAGCTAGATCCGTTCCTGGTATTTACATTTAGTGCAGTGCGTCCTGCTCACAGTGTTCAGCTAGATCCGTTCCTGCTATTTACATTCAGTGCAGTGCGTCCTGCTCACAGTGTTCAGCTAGATCCGTTCCTGGTATTTACATTTAGTGCAGTGCGTCCTGCTCACAGTGTTCAGCTAGATCCGTTCCTGCTATTTACATTCAGTGCAGTGCGTCCTGCTCACAGTGTTCAGCTAGATCCGTTCCTGCTATTTACATTCAGTGCAGTGCGTCCTGCTCACAGTGTTCAGCTAGATCCGTTCCTGCTATTTACATTTAGTGCAGTGCGTCCTGCTCACAGTGTTCAGCTAGATCCGTTCCTGCTATTTACATTCAGTGCAGTGCGTCCTGCTCACAGTGTTCAGCTAGATCCGTTCCTGCTATATACATTTAGTGCAGTACGTCCTGCTCACAGTGTTCAGCTAGATCCGTTCCTGTTATCTTCCTACTGACAGGCAGGCTTGTCTGGTTACAGTATATAAAGCTACCTGAAGAAAATTACAGGTGTTCTTTTTGATCCTATTAGTACCACGGTCAGGCAGCTAGACTATTTACATTTAGTACAGTGTGTCCTGCTCACAGTGTTCAGCTAGATCCGTTCCTGTTATCTTCCTACTGACAGGCAGGCTTGTCTGGTTACAGTATATAAAGCTACCTTAAGAAAATTACAGGTGTTCTTTTTGATCCTATTAGTACCACGGTCAGGCAGCTAGACTATTTACATTTAGTACAGTGCGTCCTGCTCACAGTGTTCAGCTAGATCCGTTCCTGCTATTTACATTCAGTGCAGTGCGTCCTGCTCACAGTGTTCAGCTAGATCCGTTCCTGCTATTTACATTCAGTGCAGTGCGTCCTGCTCACAGTGTTCAGCTAGATCCGTTCCTGGTATTTACATTTAGTGCAGTGCGTCCTGCTCACAGTGTTCAGCTAGATCCGTTCCTGCTATTTACATTCAGTGCAGTGCGTCCTGCTCACAGTGTTCAGCTAGATCCGTTCCTGCTATTTACATTCAGTGCAGTGCGTCCTGCTCACAGTGTTCAGCTAGATCCGTTCCTGGTATTTACATTTAGTGCAGTGCGTCCTGCTCACAGTGTTCAGCTAGATCCGTTCCTGCTATTTACATTCAGTGCAGTGCGTCCTGCTCACAGTGTTCAGCTAGATCCGTTCCTGCTATTTACATTCAGTGCAGTGCGTCCTGCTCACAGTGTTCAGCTAGATCCGTTCCTGGTATTTACATTTAGTGCAGTGCGTCCTGCTCACAGTGTTCAGCTAGATCCGTTCCTGGTATTTACATTTAGTGCAGTGCGTCCTGCTCACAGTGTTCAGCTAGATCCGTTCCTGCTATTTACATTCAGTGCAGTGCGTCCTGCTCACAGTGTTCAGCTAGATCCGTTCCTGCTATATACATTTAGTGCAGTGCGTCCTGCTCACAGTGTTCAGCTAGATCCGTTCCTGTTATCTTCCTACTGACAGGCAGGCTTGTCTGGTTACAGTATATAAAGCTACCTTAAGAAAATTACAGGTGTTCTTTTTGATCCTATTAGTACCACGGTCAGGCAGCTAGACTATTTACATTTAGTACAGTGCGTCCTGCTCACAGTGTTCAGCTAGATCCGTTCCTGTTATCTTCCTACTGACAGGCAGGCTTGTCTGGTTACAGTATATAAAGCTACCTTAAGAAAATTACAGGTGTTCTATTTGATCCTATTAGTACCACGGTCAGGCAGCTAGACTATTTACATTTAGTACAGTGTGTCCTGCTCACAGTGTTCAGCTAGATCCGTTCCTGTTATCTTCCTACTGACAGGCAGGCTTGTCTGGTTACAGTATATAAAGCTACCTTAAGAAAATTACAGGTGTTCTATCCCAGCTTAGTGCAGCTACAGGCCATTAGTATGTCTGGAAGGCCAAGAAGGAGAGGCAGACAGTCACAAGCCAATAAGAGAGGGCAAGCAGGCTCTGTGTCTAGTGCTGGTCGTGGAGACGGTGCATCCTCATCAGCACGTGGCCATGGGACACGCTTGGCCTTTTTTTCGGCAGCTGGCCGTGTTGAGCCGCAACATGCGGAAGACTTGGTCGAGTGGATGACCAAGCCGTCCTCATCCTCCTCATCCTCTCTCACCCATGCCCAGGGTGCTTTGTCTGGCAAAGCAGCGGCCTCTTCCCTCAGCTCAATGTCATCAGTGACTCCTTCCCTAGCTCCACCATGTCCTCATGAGGATTCCCTCGAACTGTTTGACCACAGTGTTGGGTACATGCTCCAGGAGGATGCCCAGCGTTTGGAAGGCTCTGATGATGATACTGAGCTCAATGAAGGCAGTAACATGAGCACGGACAGAGGGGGTGCCCAAGAAGGACAGCAATCTGGCAGTCATGCTCCCCCTGCTGCAGCATACTGCCAGGTTTGCTCCAGTGATGAGGAGGGAGGGGATGATGAGGTCACTGACTCAACGTGGGTGCCTGATAGGAGAGAGGAGGAGGAGGAGGAGGAGGAGGAGGTGGCACATCACCAACTAGGCAGGATGCCCTCCAGGGGCCAGCCTAAGGGCAGCACATTGACTGCATCACACCCCAAAGCTCCACATGTGCAGGGCGCTGCAGTCTCTGCGCGTTATTCAAAAAGTTCTTTGGTGTGGGCCTTTTTTGAGACGAGTGCATCAGATCGCACCGCTGCTATTTGCAACATATGTCTCAAGCGTATCTCGCGTGGCCAAAACATCTCCCGCTTGGGTACCACATGCTTGACCAGACATATGTTGACCTGCCATGCAGTTCGTTGGCAAGCGTATCTAAAAGACCCACACCAAAGAACAAAGACGATCTCTCCTTGCTCCTCATCAGCTGAGATTTCCAACCCCACTAGACCTTCAGTCCTCTCTGAGACCTGCAGTGAGAGGAATGAAGGTGTAGAATTAGGTGTGTCACAGCCAAGTACTTGTGGGCAATCTGCTTTTGGTACACCGACGTCAGATTGTACCAGGCAAATTTCCCTGCCCCAGCTGCTGCACCGCCGAAAGAAGTTTGCTCCCAGCCATCCACATGCCCAGCGGTTGAATGCTAGCTTGGCAAAATTGCTAGCACTTCAACTGCTGCCTTTTCAGTTGGTAGACTCTGCCCCCTTCCGTGAGTTTGTGGAATGTGCGGTTCCTCAGTGGCAGGTACCCAAACGCCACTTTTTCTCACGGAAGGCGATTCCGGCTCTCTACCGGCATGTGGAAGGCAATGTCCATGCCTCGCTGGACAGGGCGGTCAGCGGTAAGGTGCATATTACCGCTGACTCATGGTCCAGCAGGCATGGACAGGGACGTTACTTAAGTTTCACGGCGCATTGGGTGACTCTGCTGGCAGCTGGGAAGGATGCAGGACAAGGTGCAGTAGTGTTGGAGGTTGTTCCGCCACCACGCCTCCAAAATGCTGATTGTGACACACCTCTCTCCTCCACCCCCTCCTCTTCTTCTTCCTCCATGGCCTCTTCCTCGGAACCAGCGGTGCTCCGTAGGCGTTCAAGGGGCTACGCAAATACGCAGGCCAAAAGATGCCATGCGGTGCTTGAGCTGGTGTGCTTGGGGGACAGGAGCCACACTGGGGCAGAGGTTCTGTCAGCTCTGCAGGGGCAGGTTCAGAGGTGGTTGACGCCACGCCAACTTAAGGCTGGAAAGGTGGTTTGCGACAATGGCACCAACCTCCTCTCTGCCCTCCGACAGGGACAACTGACCCATGTGCCCTGTTTGGCTCACGTCCTTAACTTGGTGGTGCAGCGGTTCTTGGGCAGGTACCCGGGCTTACAGGATGTCCTGAGGCAGGCCAGGAAAGTCTCTGTGCATTTCCGCCGGTCATATAATGCCAGTGCTCGGCTGACGGACCTCCAAAAGGAGTTTAACCTGCCCAAGAACCGCCTAATCTGTGACATGCCCACCAGGTGGAACTCGACGTTGGCCATGCTGCAGCGGCTGCACACGCAGCAGAGGGCCATCAATGAGTACCTGTGCGACTATGGCACCAGGACAGGGTCAGGGGACCTTGGTTTTTTTTCCCCACGCCAGTGGGCCATGATCAGGGATGCATGCACTGTCCTGTCACCATTCGAGGAGGCCACGAGGATGGTGAGCACTGACAGTGCATGCATCAGTGACACTGTCCCCCTTGTCCACCTGTTGGAGCACACGCTGCGTGGAATAATGGACAGGGCACTTGAGGCAGAACAGAGGCAGGAAGAGGAGGACTTCCTTAGCTCTCAAGGCCCCCTTTATCCAGACAGTGTTCCTGCGTGCCCGCCGATCACACAGGAAGAGGACGAGGAGGAGGAGGAGGAGGAAGATTGTGTCAGTATGGAGGTGGAGCCTGGCACTCAGCATCAGCAGTCTTTAAGGGATCAGTCCCAAGGAACACATGGACTTGTACGTGGCTGGGAGGAGGTGGCTGCGGACGTTGTTGTCCTTAGTGACCCAGAGGACTCCGGACCGAATGCCTCAGCAAACCTACGCTGCATGGCCTCCCTGATCCTGCAAAGCCTGCGTAAGGATCCTCGTATTCATGGTATCAAGGAGAAGGACCAATACTGGCTGGCAACCCTCCTTGATCCACGTTACAAGGGTAAGGTTGCGGACCTTATCTTGCCATCGCAGAGGGAGCAGAGGATGAAACATCTTCGGGAGGCCTTGCAGAAAGGTCTGTGCAACGCGTTCCCAGAGACTGGGAGGTTACAAACTCCTGTTTCTGGACAACGTGTTGCTGAGGCTTCGGTCAGTCAAAGAAGGAGCGGTGGAGAAGGTGGCCGTCTGACCGATGCGTTCAGACAATTTTTTGGTCCGCAGCCCCAAGGTATGATCGGTTCCAGCAACCATCGCCAGCGTCTGTTTTACATGGTGCAGGAATACCTAGGGGCAAGATCAGACTTGGA
This sequence comes from Lithobates clamitans, assembly GCA_037952925.1. Classification (NCBI taxonomy): domain Eukaryota; kingdom Metazoa; phylum Chordata; class Amphibia; order Anura; family Ranidae; genus Lithobates; species Lithobates clamitans. The sequence continues at coordinate 1,081,350 of JBBGZY010002043.1, read as the reverse complement.
CACCTTTCCCACCGAAAATCCTCTGGGTTACTGGGTCTTGAGGATGGATCACTGGCCAGAGCTTGCACAGTATGCAATTGAGCTACTGGCCTGTCCTGCATCCAGCGTTCTTTCGGAACGCACATTCAGTGCTGCTGGAGGCGTGGTAACCGATCACAGGGTGCGTCTGTCCACCGACTCGGTCGATCGGCTGACCTTCATAAAAATGAATCAGTCTTGGATCACCACCAGCTACCAAGCACCTGATGCAGATGTAACCGAATAATTTTTTTTGAAATCTCAGATCCCTTCAAAGACTGCCTATGCTGATGCTGAGTGACTATCCCTGAGTAATTATCCTCTTCCTCCTCAATCATCACGCTGATAGCTTGTAAGAACATTTTTGGTTCTGGGCGCCACCACCAGTGCCTAAGGCACAATTTTTCAGCCCCTGTTTAACAGGGGCGTGTAATTACAATTTTTGATGTAATACTTTGCAGCAGGGCTCGTTCCTGCATTCCAACTAGAGTGTCTGTGAGGGGTTGCAGTGTTGTGGCACCAGCACCAGTGCCTAAGACCCAATTTTTCAGCCCCTGTCTAACAGGGGCGTGTAATTACAATTTTTGATGCAATACTTTGCAGCAGGGCTTGTTCCTGCGTTTCAACTAGAGTGTCTGTGAGGGGTTGCAGTGTTGTGGCACCAGCACCAGTGCCTAAGACCCAATTTTTCTGCCCCTGTCTAACAGGGGCGTGTAATTACAATTTTTGATGCAATACTTTGCAGCAGGGCTCGTTCCTGCGTTCCAACTAGAGTGTCTGTGAGGGGTTGCAGTGTTGTGGCACCAGCACCAGTGCCTAAGGCCCAATTTTTCTGCCCCTGTCTAACAGGGGCGTGTAATTACAATTTTTGATGCAATACTTTGCAGCAGGGCTCGTTCCTGCGTTCCAACTAGAGTGTCTGTGAGGGGTTGCAGTGTTGTGGCACCAGCACCAGTGCCTAAGGCCCAATTTTTCTGCCCCTGTCTAACAGGGGCGTGTAATTACAATTTTTGATGCAATACTTTGCAGCAGGGCTCGTTCCTGCGTTCCAACTAGAGTGTCTGTGAGGGGTTGCAGTGTTGTGGCACCAGCACCAGTGCCTAAGGCCTAATTTTTCAGCTCCTGTTCAACAGGGGCATGTAATTACAATTCTTGATCTAATATTTCACAGCAGGGCCCTGTGAGGGCTTACAGTGTTTTGGCCACAGCAACACCTAAGGCCCAAATTTCTGCTGAGTATATAGGGCAGGACCCTACTTTCAAACATCTAACTTACAAACGACTCCTACTTGCAAACGGAAGGAGACAACAGGAAGTGAGATGAAATCTACCCCTAAGGAAGGGAAATTCTCTCCTGTAAGAGTTAATATGGGAAAACAATTTCTCCTTTCCACTGATGCTTTCCAATCCTTGTTCCACAAAAAAACCCAAATTTTCAAAAAACATTTTTCATTGGGACAAAAAAGTGAGGTGAAATCTTCTGAAGAGGAGGAAAGACGCAAAACAAATGTCACAGGGGTGATAACCCTTCCCTATGTTTTCCAAAAAGCTTAGAAAAGATTTTTTGGCTGGAGCTAAACACATTAAAAATGTTCAAAATTACAAACAGATTCTACTTAACAACAAACCTACAGTCCCTGTCTTGTTTGCACCGCCTGTATACTGCTGTTCAGAGTATATAGGGACCTTTCCTTATTTTAATTTGGGTGCGGGGTTCCCCTTAATATCCATACAAGACCCAAAGGGCCTGGTAATGGACTGGGGGGTACCCATGCCGTTTGTCTCACTGATTTTCATCCATATTGCCATGACCCGACATGACATTAAACCCGCAAGCAGTTTTAAATGAGATTTTTTCCTTTAAAAATGACATTTGGTGCAGGGACTGTTCTAAACATGGGAAACACGCGTCACTTTACAGGCATACTATAGACACCCCCCAGGTACGATATTTAAAGGAATATTTCACTTTTTTTTTTTTTTACTTTAAGCATCATTAAAATCACTGCTCCCGAAAAAACGGCCGTTTTTAAAAGTTTTTTTTGCATTGATACATGTCCCCTGGGGTAGGACCCGGGTCCCCAAACCCTTTTTAGGACAATACCATGCAAATTAGCCTTTAAAATGAGCACTTTTGATTTCGAACGTTCGAGTCCCATAGACGTCAATGGGGTTCTAACGTTCGTGCGAACTTGCGGTCCGTTCGCGGGTTCTGGTGCGAACCGAACCGGGGGGTGTTCGGCTCTTCCCTACTGATCACTGATGTTCCACTTTAAGCATTATTAAAATCCCTTCTCCTGAAAAAGCTGACATTTGTAAAACTTTTTCTTGCATTGATGCATGTCCCCTGGGGCAGGACCCGGGTCCCTAAACACTTTTTATGGAAATAACTTGCATACAAGCCTTTTAAAAGAGGACACTTGATTTTTCACGTTCGTGTCCCATAGACTTTAACAATGTTCGCACAAATGTTTTGCCTGTTCGCATGTATTGCTGCGAATTGATGGTGTTCGGCTCATCCCTAATAAGAAGTTTTGATGATAGTGGATTATTTTTACATGCAAGCACCTTAAAAGTCACTTTTTTGTTTTTTTCATCTTCTCTATTGAATCCTTTGTTGTAGATCACTGCTGTAGGTCATTAGCAAGCAATAACTGCAGAATAACATGATATTATATACAGTTTACTAGTTACTCTTTATGCTGATTGTAGCTCTTCTTTAAAGTCCTGTGAACAACATTTTGTGTAGCATGTTCTACATTGTCAGAATTACATATACAGTAGTGGCTAAGGTCAGCTAATTTTAACTTAAAAGATAAGGTAAAGAGGTCACAGTAACTGATCCAGACTTTCAATGTATAAATAAACGTATGGTCAGAGCAGAAACCATACACCGTCCCATGTTATTTTTCCGTGGAATGGTTTCTAAACATATCAAATGAACCCAATGGGTACTGGATTATGGCAATTAGTCTTGAGTGTTGAGGACTTAGCTTAACAAACTATCTGAAACAGAAACTCTCTGCACTGCTTGTAGCACCTAAACAGATGTTTCTAATTTACTGATACTGACAAAATATGAAAAGTAACATAAGAGGTTTCTTTAACTGCTTGCCGACCAGCTGCTGCAGTTATACTGCGGCAGAATGGCTCGGCTGCGCAAATCGCCGTACCGTTACAGCGGTCCCTTTAATGGCTATAGCAGCGTGTGCCCGCGGCACATCGCCGGAGCCGATGCGCATGGCCGGTGGCCGCAATGTCTGCCGGCCAACCGCAATTGCTCCACAAAGAGCCAAAACCGGGATCTGTCAATGTAAACAAACAGTTCACCGTTCTGACAGGGAATTAGAGAGAGATCTGCTGTTCCTAGTGATTAGGAACAGCGATCTCTCTCTACTCCTAGTCAGTCCCCTCCCCCCACAGTTAGAAACAAATCACTAGGGAACACTTAACCTCTTGATCACCCCCTAGTGTTAACCTCTTCCCTGCCAGTGTCATTTATACAGTAATCAGTGGCTATTTTTAGCTCTGATCGCTGTATAAATGTTACTGGTCCCAAAAAAGTGGCAAAAGTGTCCAAACTGCCGCAATGTCGAAGTACCGCTTAAAATCGCTGATCACCGCCATTACTAGTAAAAAAAAAATTATATATATATATATATATATGTCCCGGGATCCAGCGATGTCGGCACCTGAGACCGAACCGTCCCTCGTTCCTCGGGTGCTGCCGCCGCCATTCTCCGTGAGGGAATCAGGAAGTGAAGCGTTGCTGCTTCACTTCCCAATTCCCTACTGCGCATGCGCATGTCGCGCTACCTGTTCTCAATGGTCCCCGCTATGTCCTGGGACCTGTGTCTTTCCCAGGAGACAGCGAGGGAGTGCGGGAGGGGGCGTGACTCCCGCGGGAGTCTATTCCCAGAAGTGGGTGCAGATACCTGTATTATACAGGTATCTGCACCCCCCTCCCCCCTGAAAGGTGCTAATTGTGACACCGGAGGGGGGGGGGAATCCGATGAGCTTTTGGGTGGAACTCCGCTTTAAAGATGAGAAGGCATGAAGGCTACCTAGTCAATGCTGGCAGGAGGGAGCCCAGCTGAAGAGAAAATGTAACTAAAAAACTCCTACTGTAAATTTTGAGAAATGTATCTGCAGCTGCAGAGGTCAGTGACGGTTTGTTAAAAGTGAAAGTACCAGTAATCTGTCTCTCCTCCCTCCTCTAATATATTTGATTTGTTTTTTTGGAGAGCAGGTCCTTTTTTTCTTGTAGGTCTCTGCACTTCCACAATTCCCAGCTAGGCGAGAATTACTTAAGCTTGTCCCCCGCCCGCAATCTTCTGGGACATGTCACACTTCCCAGGAAGCTTTGGCACTAATCTGACAGTTCAGCTCTATCTCTTACTGTCGGGTTTGGTATTGTTAATAGCATAAGACCCAATAGTGTGATTAATTTAGAGTTTGGGGAGCTAAGGAGCCCTGTGAAAACATTTGCCCTGAGGCACTATTACATATAATTGTACTGTTTGACCTATAACCGGTACCGGAAAGCTTTTCTTGGACGTGGGCTACCAGAAAGTTTTTTCGGATACTGGAGAAAAATGACTTAATATACGTACTTCCATATTCTATTGGAAGACATTGTGTTAATTGTAGTTGTGTTTTATGTCAATGTACGTTTTAACAATCATCTTGTGATGATTTTTTATTTTTTCATTTTTGTTTAAATAAAACGATTTTTATATATTCCATAGTGTTGTTGCCAATTTAAAGTCCCAATTTGGGGTTATCCAATTCTTCTATTACTTTTTTGGGGACAACCCAAAATTTGGGATTTTCTTTTACTTTCACTTTCAATTATTTTTTTATTTCTTCATTTTGTATAAATAAAATGATTTTTACATATTCCATAGTGTTGTTGCCAATTTAAAGTCCCAATTGGGGGTTATCCAATTTTTCTATGTACTCAGGGATGTGGCAAACTCCCTAATTGTTCTGGGACGTGGCGGTGAAAATATTTATCAGAAAAGTAATAGGGGTGAAATCTTTCAACAGGGACAAAAGTTCTGGTGACCTGGGGGGCCCCAAAGAATTAACTTAATTTGCAGGGATTTCCTCTCACTTCCTGTTTGGCTATGGGACAGGAAGTGAAGGGAAATCTCTGCAATGGGACACAGATGGTGAAAAAAAATTAGAGAAGTGTTAAAACACTCCCTCAGGCCGGGTTCACATATGCGCGGCTGCGGTTCTCAGCTTGGGGTCTGGTGCGTTCCTGTTCATCAATTAAGCATAGCTCCCAACTGTCCCTGATTTGGAGGGACTGTCCCTGATTTGGAGAAATGTCCCTCTGTCCCTCATTCCTCCTCATTTGTCCCTCATTTTGGTCTGATCTATATAGTTGTATATAAAATGCACTTTTTATCTATCAAAAAGTGTTTTCCAGCACTAAACCTTTCATCTGATTTCTAAATTGCTGCATTTGTAGATTCCAAAAGCCAATAGAAAGGAATAGTAGTGTTAAAAAAAGCACTTGTGTGTTTAACCAATCTTGTTTTTTTTTACAATTCTTCTTTAAGGGGGCATGGCAGGGGGCATGTCCTATGCCTGCATACTTTTGCTGATAGGTATCCCTCATTCCCATCTCAAAAAGTTGAGAGGTATGGATTAAGGCGCGATTCAGGTCCAAATTTTTTCCTGAATTTGCACATGAACCGGACCCAAAGACGCACAGAACCCTTTTGGAATGCGAACCGCGGCCACCACAGACCTGTGTAACCTGGCTCCATTGAGAGCCTGTCATACTCGCAAGTCATGCGAATTGGATGTGAGGAAAGCCGCATCCAATTCGCACATATGTGAACCCAACCGTACTCTATTCCAAAATGGGGAAAAAAAATGTTTTGCCTATAGTTCTACTTTAATGGCATCCCTGGGCATCTCCTAAAAAGCAGTGCTTTTGCTTGTGGGTAGAGAACATGTGTGATTTTGCACATGTTCTCGACCCACAGTGATGTGAACCCAGCCTTAGGTAAGTAGCATTTTCAGAAAGATATCAACAACGGTAGCCTACATATTTCACTCCTGACAGCTTTAATTTTAATGTAGAGATTTGCAAATAAGCCTTTAGAGGGGGCTCTGTACGTTACTCAGCATGAACCAATGAGGGTAGATAAGTTCAGATTCTAGGGTTGTCATTCTGATGCTAAATTCACTATGTACTCACTGACCTGGCACAAGCATGCTGGGTAGGACTCAGATTTTTTTGTCTTTGTTGTCTGTACGCTTGTTCCAGACATCTCTCATATTTGTATTCTCACTGGTTCAATTTAGCAACTGTTGAGGTACGGTATTAGCCAAAACGGGGCTTATTTATGTGTAGCACTGCCCCCTTGAGGGCTGCTTGGATACACCTGTTCCTCTGCACTGCTCTGACCCAGTGAACCTTTCAACCCACCTGACACTCTGGGTTCAGACATTTTTGCATGCACCTTTAAATCGACACAAGTTAGACAAAATATTATATTAGATTTTACTGAAACAAAGATATGTTGGTTAGAACAAGGTATATGAGCTGAGTCCTGGAAGGCAGCCAAGGCTCAGGTGAGAGACCCCAAAAACACAGTGCACTTATACTTCGGAATCACAAAGGCAAGATTTATACACCTATGTACATAAGAGTAACAGTCAGAGGATAGGAGGGTAATTATAAATTAATCCACCAGTGGCTCCAATGTAATACACTCTAAAGGGGAACCCCAGGCCGGCCTATTAAACCCTTTATCCTAACGAGAGGTCAGGTAAAATAAGAAATAGGTAAGGGGCAACCTTGTTGTAATAATAAACAGCAATGTCCAGCATGCACAGCCTGTAGTTCGCCGGCAGTTGGAGCTCTTTAAGTTGTATCCAAAAGAAAGCACAGTGAGGTTTGAGTAAACAGGACAGCTTAAACTGGCTAGCGGTATTCCTTGGAGTAATTCAGGGTACAGGTGTCTATGTACAGTGTCCTATATAATGCAGTAAAGGGATCCTATGGAAGAGATATATGTACACAGTGTCCAGCAAGTAGAACAAGTTAGAAATGGTAACTGGCGTGCGATGGCCCTGTCACCAACTGAAGAATCTGATAGGGACCCTCCGAACGGTGATTTTGAATGAGATGTCCTTCTGCAAAATGATCGGAGATGGCTGACCCGCTGATGGATACTGGCTGTTGTTGGATCTGTCTGATGGATGGGTGCTACGGTGATGTCTTGCGAACGACCGGCAGAGTTGGACCCTCTGGGACCGGGCTGAAGTCACCGGATCGCGGCGTGGTAGTTCGCAGCCCTTTCGCACAGCAGCAGGGGGATGTTCACTCACTCACTCACTCAGGAAGAAGAGAGCCCGGGCCGGATCTGATGACCCTTTTTATCATCTCTCCCAGAGGTCTGTTGGTGTTGCCCAGGGCCCTCTGGGATGTGTAGTCCAAGGCCCTCTGGGATGTGTAGTCCAGGGCCCTCTGGGATGTGTAGTCCCAGGATAGTTTCACAACTCCAGAATGTCTGCAGAGGAGACTACTCGTTCCACACTCCTCTCTGCATGGCTCAGAGATATGTCAGTCACTAGAGCCCAGCACTAGAGGGACACAGGAACAATTGGAGAATGCTGGGGGTGGTCTGCAGAATCAGGTAACTGTAGCCCACTGCCGGCTACATCTGATAAGAGTTAACAAGAAAAATTGAGGCTGCTTATCGGAAACTAATCAGATTCCAACTGTCATTTCTGCAGTGCAGTGTAGAAGTCGAAACGGAGAGCCCATTTATAAGGCAGCTGTATGGCCTTACTTTACCTCTGTTGGTTTAAAAAAAAGTTATGTGCTTTACAAATGTGCATTACATTTTACTTGTTTGTGGATTCTGAGGCAAGCAATGTACCATTTTTTATAACAGCTGCATGAAATATATAATGCTGAAAGAAGGAAAGCCTAGGCACAAGACCTGACAAAATGATGTGATTAGCCTCTCGTCCCATCACAAAGTTCTGACTGCAGGATAATAAATAATATATAGTTAAAATGATAAATATACATACATGACGAACAATTAATATTACATGAATAAACGCAATGTGAAAAATGATTGGACAACTCACAGGAAATATCCCTCTTACAAATAGCTCTTTCTGGGGCGTGGCCTGACGAGGCATGTGAGCAGACCTGCTGCACGGAGCTCCCGCTGAGAATCCTGCCTAATATCCTTTCCTCACCACCGAAATCGCCCGTTTTTGCCCCAAAGAGCTTCCTGATACCTCCTGGAGACACCCGGTACTGACAGGTGATCGTTTAGTGCTGATGATGACCCGGGGGAACCGAATGGAGACCGAGGCCTGGGAGTCTCAAGCTGACCAAGATGGCGCCGGCCGGTCTCAGCCTCCTAAAGCACAGCGCGGCCTGGAAAAGAAATCCGAACAGGGGGGTAAGTCCAGCAAACTCCCTAAAGGCAAGGAACAACCCAGGGACATGCTTTATTATACTCAAAAGCTGGCCGGACATTCTAATTCTCCTCTGCCTGACTCCCCCCAGCCTAACAGGGAAGATACAAGCATGCTAGATGACACAGTGCCATTAGATCTGCAGCAGGATCTCATGTCTGACCCATCTGACTCCCCCTCAGAAGACAGTATACAGCCTTCTTTGAGTGAAATCCTGCATGCTGTGCATAAATGTACTGCCTCAGTTGATGATTTGAAGGAGAAATTTGGGGGTCTGAAAGAAACAGTATCCCTTATGCGCCAAGATCTGCAAAAAATCAGGGAAAGAACCACAGCAGTGGAGGGCCGGGTGAGCGACGTGGAGGACCAGCTGCCCCCCCTTCACAGAGATGTCAGGATGGCCACACAAAACGCCTTTCAAGCCCTTAATAAAACTGACGAAATCGAGAACCGTCTGCGACGCAATAATGTGCGCATAGTGGGACTCCCTAAAAAAGTGGAAGGACGTGACCCCACTACTTTCATTGAGGAATGGCTGCAGGAAGTCTTTGGCAAAGAAGTTTTCTCTCCCATCTACACAGTGGAAAGGGCCCATAGAGTACCCCCACGCCCTCTCCCCCCTGGGAACCCCCCAAGATCAATGCTGGCCAGGCTCCTGAATTACAAGGACCGTGAGGTGATACTGAGACTGGCCAGGGAAAAAGGCAGCATTAAACACAATGGCACTAAAGTCTCCTTCTACCCGGACTTCTCCGCCGAGGTACAACGCAGGAGGTCAAAATTTATGGAAGTGAAAAAGAGGCTACAAAGGCTGCAGCTATCCTACGCAATGATGTTCCCGGCTAAGTTGAGAGTAACGGCAAACGGACAGAACCACTTTTTTGAAAATGCGCAAGATGCAACATCCTGGTTAGACCAGAATGAGCAAGCCATACGCCACCAGGGTCGAGAAGAAGGAGCCGGATAAACCAGAGAAGACAGAAGAAATGCGAGAGAAAGCAGGGCGTCCATTTTCCTGTTTATGTTTTTCATTCAGAAGAGGAACTTTACCAATTGCCTACGCAGCGAGTGACTACCACTGGAAATATTGTTATATTTTTTCCAACCAGTTATTTCCACTTGAAGCACAGACCCTCACAGGGGACGTCACCGTGCAGAAAAAGTAGAAGATGTTTGAAGCCATGGGTTACATGGCTAATGCTGCATTGCCCTGTTTGCATTCACAATCAGGACAGACCACGTAGCCCGCAGTTTCGGGACAGTTCTGGAGGTATGCGCCACAGCGTGGCGGGACCCAGGGCCCTCAACACAGTCTGTTCCTACTCTTGTTTTGTTTTTTTTCACTGTTTTGCCGCGCAGTTGCGTGAGATTATCCACCCTTCAAGAACACCTAGCTTCCATTGGGACAACCTTTCAATGAAAAAATGTTTTTTGATGAAACACATTCTAATGCTCATGGGTAACCATATAACCAGATCAGCTCTGACTTCCAGAAGAATATCCTTTAAATGTATTTTTGAATATTTGCAATGGTATCCACGCCCATAGTATCATGGAATGTGCGCGGAGTGAATGACCCCTTAAAAAGGGTCATGATCTCCTCTGGTTTGCGCAAATTCCATCCGGCTAATATTGCCCTTCAGGAGACACATCTCCTGGGGGATAATGTGGGCTGCCTGCAGTATGCCTGGGTGGGCAAATCATATCACTCCACTCACACCGCCTACTCTCGTGGGGTGAGCGTATTGATACACAAAGCTCTGGCATACCAGGAACTGGACTCGCTAGTGGATGGCGCTGGCAGATATGTTTTCATTTACTGTAAAGTGTACACCTTAACACTGATTATAGCCTTTATATATAGCCCACCCCCGTTCTCACGGGAGGTGCTACAGCTTTTGTTGATGTACCTGGCGGGCAAACCTGATGTCCCACTGTTAATCATGGGAGACCTTAACTGCTACCTTGACTCAAAATTGGATAGGCACCCCCCAGTCCATTCTCCTGGGGGTGGGAGGGGCACGGCACTCAGCCGCCTAGTTATGGAACTGGGCTGGACAGATTTCTGGCGCATCCGTAACCCTAATATAAAGCAGTTTTCATGCTTCTCCAAAACTCACGGATCCCTGTCCCGTATAGACCTTAGTATAGGCACTCCCAATTTGCTAGAATATATCTCTAAGATAGAATACTTCCCTCGGGGAGTATCTGACCATTCACCTGTAGCTGTATGGCTGAGTGCCCAACCCCCTACCTCACTACCTAAGGCGCCATGGAAACTCAATGCCTTCTGGCTGAAATTATTTAACTCCCCAGAACAAATTTCTAATCAAATAGAATTATTTTTCAACTCCCATAAACACTTAACAGATACAATTCAAACCTGGGAAGCCTTTAAGGCCTACCTCAGGGGAATATTTATTGCTGAAATAGCCATGGTCAAGAGAAATTCCTCGGTACTACTGGAACAGGTTGGAGACCAGGTGCGCCAGTTGGAGCTTGCCTATGTTACTGACCCCACGGAGTCTGCGAGGGAGGCGTGGATTTCGGCCCAGGATTCACTGGACCGCTTGAGATCCTCCGCCGCAGAACGCAAAAGGTTCTTTAGCAAACAGGCATTCTATGAAGAAGGGGAAAAAACGGGACGCCTATTGGTAAAAATAGCAAGGTCCCAGCAGCTGTCTCCAGCGGTTGGGGCAATTCGCACGGCCAGTGGAAAGGTGGTTAATGGCCTGGATCAGGTTCTATCAGAGCTAGCATCCTTCTACAAGGATCTCTATGTAGCGAGGGATGACTACACTGATGGTGAGCTAGAGGCATACCTTGCAGGGATTGATCTGCCCTCTCTATCTGAGGAGGCTAGGCAATCACTGGAAGCACCCCTGACATTGGAAGAGCTACAACATGCGGCATGTTCCTTCCCTACGTGCAAGGCTCCTGGGGAGGACGGTATCCCCATGGAGGTTTTCACCCAGTATGGTGAGTGGATAATGCCACAGCTACTGGAAGTGTTTAATGACTCGCTTAAAAAAGGCAATTTGCCGACCTCCATGACTAGAGCCAATATAATTTTATTGTTGAAACCTGGTAAGGATCCGGTTGACCCGGGCTCATACAGGCCTATTTCACTACTGCAAAGTGATGTTAAAATCCTGGCTAAGGCCCTGGCGCTTAGGGTCAACCGGATCATTGAATCCATAATACATCCCGACCAGGCTGGATTTATGCCGCACAAGTCCACTGCCACCAACCTCAGACGCCTATTTTTAAATATGCAGCTGCAGCCAGATAATGAAGGAAGCAGGGCTCTGCTCTCCTTGGACGCCAATAAGGCGTTTGACAGTGTAGGTTGGAGATACCTATGGGCGGTACTATCAAAGCTAGGGTTTGGAAGTCGCTTTATAGCATGGGTCAAACTGTTATATGCTTCCCCAAAGGCGACTATTAGGATATCAGGTAGGATGTCACATGCATTTGCTCTGGGCAGGGGCACAAGGCAGGGATGCCCCCTGTCCCCCCTGCTCTTTGCCATCGCCATCGAGCCGCTGGCGGCTGCGGTAAGAGCAAGTCAGCAGATTACGGGCTTTAAATATGGGAACCTCCACGAAAAGATTATGCTGTACGCTGACGACATGATGCTTTTCCTGGGGGATACCACAACGTCCTTAGCGGAGGTGACAAGAATCATCACTGGGTTCGGTTATTTTTCTGGCCTGACAATTAATTGGTCTAAGTCAGCTTTGATGTTGCTGGACGAGGGGGGTGAGGTGAATCTACCGGACTCCTGCTCGGTTCCGGTAACGTCATCATTTAAATACCTAGGCATACAAATTTCACCTAAAATAGCGGAATACTGCCCCCTAAACATACACCCCTTGCTATCCAGATTTAGAGACAAAATCAACACATGGAACAGGCTCAAAATGTCACTAGCGGGCAAAGCAAACTTAATAAAAATGATTTTAATGCCGCAATTACTTTACTTTTTACACAACTCCCCAATAGTAATACACTTAAAGATTTTTAGGGTGGTTAACACTCTCTTCCGCAAATTGCTGTGGAATTCAGGCACACCAAGAATTAAGCTGGAACAGCTACAAAACCCTAAGGACAGCGGAGGGCTGGCAGTACCCAACCCTTGGCTGTACTACATAGCAGCTCAGTTGCAGCAGTTGGTGGGCTCCATGAACCGGGACCCTCCTGGCTCATCGGCGCAGTTAATGCTGATTGGGACAGGAGCGGAAACAATCCCGCTAGGCCTTGAGGCCCAATTGTTTCACAAATCCAATAAACTAATGCCCACTCTTACTTTAATACAGAAAGTCTGGAACAAGGGAAGACAGCTGCAGGAGGTAACAGGCTTCACAGAATACAGCCCAATATGGGGGAATCTTTCATACGTAGAGCTGGCAAAGCTGCAACGGGGTCCCAGATGGCGCTCATTTGGTGTTATCCTTTTATCCCACATATTTAGCAATGGCAGGCTGCTGACGTTCTCAGAGCTACAAAATAAATACAACCTCCCAAATAACATGTATTATTCATATATCCAACTCAAACACGCGGTGGACACACAAGGTAGTGCTACTCCCTGGACATTGTCCAACACCCCTATCTTTCATCTGATACAGTCCAGCACAGAAACTAAAGGTTTCATTTCATATTGCTATCAAATGCTACTGATGCAACTTTTGAAGACACACCCGACCAGGGCACCATCCCTATGGGAGCAAGACGTAGGCCCAATTACGGGAGAGCAATGGGAGGAAATTTTACAATCTGTTAATATATGTTCTCTCAACGTGGCCCAGAAGGTATCCCAACTATATATAATACTTAGAGTGCATTACACCCCACTTAAACTATACAATATGGGTAGGAGGACTGATCCTCTATGTAGCAGATGTGAGCGGCATCGGGGGGACCTCATTCACCTACTGTGGAGATGTCCAAAACTCCATAGGTATTGGAGTGAGGTCATGGAAACACTCAACCGAGTGTTCCAGACCACCATTCCCCTTGACCCAATTCACTGCATCCTAGGAGTCCTAGAGGATATGGTCCCGGAAGAGATGACTAGAATAGCACTCACTAGGGCACTGTTCCAGGCACGCAAACTTATACTGCTTGGCTGGAAATCGACCTCTCCACCATCAGTGAGATCATGGATTACTCATATGGGCAACACCTTGATTATGGAAAAACACATTTACCAACACAGAGGCAGCTCCAATAGATTCGAGAGGATCTGGGCACCATGGTTAGACACCCCTGGATTGAGTCCTAGGGAGCTGGTAATGTCAAGACTATTGCAATGTCTCGGGGGGGGGGCCCATGAGGTTTTATTGATGGCTAGTGACCATAAAGTAATAGAGCATTGAAATATTTCAGGATGATTGGAATGTAATAGTAAATAATGGTATGTTGTTGCACAATGTATGTACAATGGAAGCTATGTATGGAAATTTGTTCAATAAACACCTTTTTGATTTAAAAAAAAAAAAAACAAATAGCTCTTTCACGGGGGTAGTCTACTCATCCTTTAGTTAGATCGGAATGTCATTTTTTCAAGTTGTATGTACTCAGGGTGGATAAAAATCAATGATTTAAAAAAATAAATCTGATTTTTTTTATCAAATTTATTTTAATAAAATGCTTTTGGAGTAACAATCTATCTAAAGATAGTTTTCTATTTAAGATACATTAATAATTTAGCTTATTCAGCATAAAATGAAGCTTAGGTATGTAGCACGAGGCTATATATTCTGCAGTATTTACATTTTTGGTAAACGCATTCAATGAATCCAAGCTCTGCAAGCTGAGATAACATTCACTGCATTGATGCATTCACACAATATCACAGTAACCATGAGATACAACAAAATACAAACTGCATGATTGAATCGGTTCTGATATCACTGTTTTACTAACTTGACAGCTTATTATTCTAAATAGGAAACTTTTTGTTTGCAAATATTAAAGATTCTAACTATCAGCAAGAATAAGTTCTTACATTTAAAGAGCACCTGTAATTTCTGATCCATCCTGGCAGCGCCTGTTAGTGGGCATCCACTAACTGCCACGCCCCTCACCTTGTTGTGTCTTTGCTGCATCACCAGCCGTCTCATTATAGTGAATGGGATGGTCGGTGAGGAAACATCGGGTCAGAGGAGGAGCTGCTACGGGACAGAGATGACAGTTGCTCTTTAAACATTATGATTTAAATCAAGCCTTTTTACTAGTGATTTTAAATCATGATTTAAATCGTGATTTAAAGGAGAAGTCCAGCCTGAGCTTGTTTGGCTGGGCTTCTCATATGGGTCACAGGAGTGCAGTTCGTTTTGCACTCCTGTGACCCGTTTTCAGCGGAGAGAGGTCTGAAGTCTGCTCTCCGATGACGTCTCCAAGATCAGTACAGGCACTGCATCATCCCAACTTAGGAAGTCTGGACCTGCTAGGTGCCTGGACTCATGGCAGTCTCAGCCTCTCAGCCGCTGGGAGGCTGAGATGGCCACTCCCCACCCCCTCCACAGCTCAGTGCTCCATTGAGCGTGGAGGAGCAGAGGAGGAGAGTTGCTGACTGACAGGCAGCATCTCTCCACTCGGGGAGGTTAGAGAACCCAGCCATCGGTGGTGTTCGGTGGCTCGGTTCTCAGTGAAGAGGCGGCGGGAGACAAATGTAGCATAGGTCTGATACTGTATCCACCTAGGTAAGTATGAATAGGCAAAAAACAAAACCCATACTTCTCTTTTAAATCAAATCCACACTGTATGTACTACACTTCAATGACAATAAGACTGTAAAGTCCAAGAAACGATGGCGAGAATGACATTCAGGTCAGATAATATGGGGAATTGTGCTGAACAGTTTGTCTGTAATGAAAGCTGGGGCTTTCCAATGAATACAAATTCAACCACAAATGTTTGAAATCTGGGACTGTCCCTAAATATTTAGCACATGTGACAGCTATGAGAATGGCATGCAAATGTGATCATTGTGATTCCCCAGGACAGACCTTGCAAACCTGACTTCTTTTATTTTTGAAGGTGGACACTATATGAGCCATAAAAATCTATTTCATATCTTTTGATGCAGCAGGCTGAGAGTTTTGCATGGTTATGCATACCGGAGGCGTAAATTTAAGCGCATAGGGCTTTTGTTTTTGTACTGGGCCATTATTTCTCTGTAAAATGTTCTGATGGGGAATAGCCAAACACACAATGATTCTGCCGGACAGGCTTTCCTAACTTTACCCATGTGAGTCTCCCTGCAGTCTAAATATGCACAGCCCTAAACCTTCAGAAAGGAATTATTCACAACCTTGAACTACTCCTATTGCATTCATAGGGAGGCAAATACATTTTAAAGTGGACCTTCAAGTAAACACTGACTCCACCAGCTGCATATTTACCTTTCTTTTGCTCTTTCATTCCTCGATTCATGCTTGAAAAGTGAAGAGAAATAGCACTGCATTTGTTTTACATTGCAAATCAAAGCTGATGGGGAAAAAAATGGGTCATTGCTGGAATGAACATAAGCACTGTCATGTTGGAGGAAGGGAAGTCACAAAATACCCCTCCATGTTAGTACTGGGTACTTTGCTTCCTCCGAAAGGAGTGGCATGGGAGTAAAAGATCAGCTAGCTCTATATTAAACATAGAAATAAGCAAAGGCAGCAATATACAAGTATTAAACATAGTCTGGTCAGTAACTTTGACAACTACATGTTATGAGCATTGCTGTATGAACATACATGAGATCTAACACTGTGTTTGTATTATGGAACATCCTTGTACTTATATATGAGCCTCCCTGACGAAGAACAAAAATCCCTATTGTCGAAAAGCATTGGATGTCTCTATAGGCTGCTTATCATGGTCAAGGATTTAATCCATAACTAGTACTGTGTTGTTCACGTGTAGTGTTTACAAGCCGCACATATTTTATGAATTTCCTATATTGTAATAAAGTCCAATTTTTATACTTTGGAGTTCCAATAGTCTGTTGTGCCTATAATAGTCCCCCTTGGTCTTTGGGGGGGGGGGGGGGTATTCTTTCTAATGTTAACTTTGGGATGACGGCACTCCCTTAGCGCTCCACCATGCCTGTGTATCTAGAAACAAAGAAGAGTAATAACAAAAAAGAACAAAATGGTCAATCAACTCCAACCCATTTTTTAATTTGTGGTCTGAGTATAGATCTATGTTTGTCCCAATTAGCTTGGGTTCGGTCAGAACTTGGATTCGGCTGAACCCAGAAGGCAGCTGTCATTTTTGGGCCAATGAGCTATGGCCAGGAACACTGCCCTACAGCTTCATATGTACAAAGGGGCAGTAATGCTCATGACATCACTGATCCAATATGGCCCTGTAATCATATTAGGTCAATGATGTCATAAGCATCCCCACCCTTTTGTGTATGTGCAGCTGTGAGGCGGCTCAACGGTCCAGCATGGAAAGCTGACTTCCAGGTTCTGCTGAACATGGGTTCGATCCAAAAGTGAGCCCAAGCTCATACTTGTTCCTGAGAATCTTTATTTTCACTTACTGTTGATTGACCCACTACCTTTGCTGGAAATCTGTTCCAAACATCAAGAACTCTTCAGTAAATTACATCGAAACCCAAAGATTTTTAAATTTGTTTTAAATATAGTAGGCAATGGTAAAACCTCTTTAGGCTTTGTTTTTTTTTTTCCTGTATGTGCCCCACTAGGGAAATTTCCTTTTACTTCTTCTCTGTGAGACAAAACAGAAGGTTATAATAAATCTCTCCAAAGTGAGAATTTTATGTCTTTATGTGACTTGATTGGGGAGATTACCATCCCTTCCTTTCCCTGTGACATCTTTACAACTGGAGGAACCACAACAGCTGAAGGAGGGTGGAAGTATTCAACTCATCCTCTGGTGGCTGGGGAGCAGAATGCCACAACATTGGAATACAAAGGTAAGTATATAAATAGTTCTTTTACAGGTGATCACTTGGTAAACGTGACCGTGTGGTGGGTCAGTTTAAGGTGAGCAGAATAGAGACAAAAACTGCTTAAAATCTGGGTTTTCTTTTAGTCTGGAGCAGCCATTCTCAACCAGGGTTCCGTGGAACCCTGGGGTTCCTCCAGAGGTTGCTAGGGGTTCCTTGAGCTGTGGCTGATGAACCCCTTTTTTGATGGTGCCTACAGAGTTCAAGGTTCAGCATCACTTAGCAAAGCCAGCAGCATGACACCAAATATCTTTTTAGTTGTCTTTAATGCTGCGTACACACGAGCGGACTTCTCGACCGGACTGGTCCGACGGACCGAGTCCGGCGGACAATTCGACAGTGTGTGGGCTTCATCGGACCTGCAGCTGACTTTTTCGCTCGAAAATCTGACGGACTTTAGATTTGGAACATGTTTCAAATCTTTCCAACGGACTTGAGTCCGGTCGAAAAGTTCGATCGCTTGTATGCTAGTCCGACAGACGAAAACCGAAACTAGGGCAGCTATTGGCTACTGGCTATCAACTTCCTTATTTTAGTCTGGTCGTACGTCATCATGTACGAATCCATCGGACATTGTTGTGATCGTGTGTAGGCAAGTGCGTTCATTCGGAAAGTCCGTTGGAAGTCTGTCGAAAGTCCGTCGGATAGTCCGTCGGACCAGTCCGGTCAAAAAGTCTACTCGTGTGTACGCGGCATAAGGGTGGCAATCTGAGCACCACTTTAAGGGGGACATTCTTTCTATTGGCCACCAGTATAAGGGGCATTGTTCCTATTGACCCCTGATGAATTGGTTTTAGTAAGTGTTCCTCGAGACCTGAACACTATTTTTGGGGTTCCTCTAGGGTTGAAAGGTTGAGAAAGCCTGGTCTGGAGGGTCTTTTTTGTTATTTTTACCATCCTATTAGTGAGTGGTCTTCGGCTAAAACACATTTTCAACTGGGATACTTCTCTCTTGTTTTGTGCTATTCACAGCCAGATGATGGCTTTGATGTGCCATTTGTTCCTTATTTAAAGCTAACCTTATTTAATGCAATTAGGCTAGATTAATGAAAGTAACTGGATAGCACTGTAGAACAAGTGAAGCACAATTGTACGGCACACATAATAGTCTATGTCACGGCATTCCCATCAATCTTCTCTTCTAAGTTCTGAACTCCCAATGTCACGGAAAGGTGACAGGTTGATCTGCGTGTTAGTGACAGGCATTGCCCACGGGGTATAAATGAGGGAATAGACTAAGTCAGGCGTCCTAGAAATTCATTCAACTAATATTGTGGGGAATCTTTTTAATTGTGTTCGGTCAATGTATAGAACTAATGTTATACCTAATATGCATTTTTTCCTCACTGTTCACCAGGAACAAAGCAGTAATTGTATGCATTAGCATTACGGTTGTCTGTATGAGCTCAGAAGGCTTTGGTGTCTGTTAGGAATCACTGGGATACTTATAAAACAAGAGCAGACATAGAATAATAGCCAGCAGCAATCTTTATCCTTTGTATTAAAAGTGGATCCTAAGTTTGTTGCAGACTTACTGGAATCAGGGGCTCTTTATTTAATGGGTTTGCATAATTTAATACATTTTTTTTTTCAGTTTTAAATTAGGGTAAGAAAGGGATAGGTAATTTCCTTCTCTCCATTTACACCCCTCATTTCTTCTTTTATCCTTCTTTTTTTAAGATACGTATTTTATTTTATTTTGAAAAATTATAAAAGATACAAAGAAATAAGGCACAAGAATCGTATTTTTAAATATTGCATCAATAACAATAAGAACAGAATAGTAATACATATAGTGATCCCAGTTACAATCAGCGCAATTACTTAGTGATATTATACAGAAATATAACACAGCAAATTAAATATTGCCAGCTAAAACGCTATATAGTGATTCCACACACCATTCAATATACAGTGGGGACGGAAAGTATTCAGACCTCCTTAAATTTTTCACTTTGTTATATTGCAGCCATTTGCTAAAATCATTTAGGTTCATTTTTTTCCTCATTAATGTACACACAGCACCCCATATCAACAGAAAAACACAGAATTGTTGACATTTTTGCAGAATTATTAAAAAAGAAAAACTGAAATATCACATGGTCCTAAGTATTCAGACCCTTTGCTCAGTATTTAGTAGAAGCACCCTTTTGATTTAATACAGACATGAGTCTTTTTGGGAAAGATGCAACAAGTTTCTCACACCTGGATTTGGGGATTCTCTGCCATTCCTCCTTGCAGATCCTCTCCAGTTCTGTCAGGTTGGATGGTAAATGTTGGTGGACGGCCATTTTTAGGTCTCTCCAGAGATGCTCAATTGGGTTTAAGTCAGGGCTCTGGCTGGGCCATTCAAGAACAGTTACGGAGTTGTTGTGAAGCCACTCCTTCGTTATTTTAGTTGTGTGCTTAGGGTCATTGTCTTGTTGGAAGGTAAACCTTCGGCCCAGTCTGAGGTCCTGAGCACTCTGGAGAAGGTTTTCGTCCAGGATATCCCTGTACTTGGCTGCATTCATCTTTCCCTCGATTGCAACCAGTCGTCCTGTCCCTGCAGCTGAATAACACCCCCACAGCATGATGCTGCCACTACCATGCTTCACTGTTGGGACTGTATTGGACAGGTGATGAGCAGTGCCTGGTTTTCACCACACATACCGCTTAGAATTAAGGCCAAAAAGTTCTATCTTGGTCTCATCAGACCAGAGAATCTTATTTCTCACCATCTTGGAGTCCTTCAGGTGTTTTTAAGCAAACTCCATGCGGGCTTTCATGTGCCACTCTGCCATAACGCCCCGACTGGTGGAGGGCTGCACTGATGGTTGACTTTCTACAACTTTCTCCCATCTCCCAACTGCATCTCTGGAGCTCAGCCACAGTGATCTTTGGGTTCTTCTTTACCTCTCTCACCAAGGCTCTTCTCCCCCGATAGCTCAGTTTGGCTGGACGGCCAGCTCTAGGAAGGGTTCTGGTCATCCCAAACATCTTCCATTTAAGGATTATGAAGGCCACTGTGCTCTTAGGAACCTTAAGTGCAGCAGACATTTTTTTGTAACCTTGGCCAGATCTGTGCCTTGCCACAATTCTGTCTCTAAGTTCTTCAGGCAGTTCCTTTGACCTCATGATTCTCATTTGCTCTGATATGCACTGTGAGCTGTAAGGTCTTATATAGACAGGTGTGTGGCTTTCCTAATCAAGTCCAATCAGTATAATCAAACACAGCTGGACTCAAATGAAGGTGTAGAACCATCTCAAGGATGATCAGAAGAAATGGACGGCACCTGAGTTAAATATATGAGTGTCACAGCAAAGGGTCTGAATACTTAGGACCATGTGATATTTCAGTTTTTCTTTTTTAATAAATCTGCAAAAATGTCAACAATTCTGTGTTTTTCTGTCAATATGGGGTGCTGTGTGTACATTAATGAGGAAAAAAATGAACTTAAATGATTTTAGCAAATGGCTGCAATATAACAAAGAGTGAAAAATTTAAGGGGGTCTGAATACTTTCCGTCCCCACTGTATAATTAAACCAAATTCAGTGTAGCGCCGTTTCTTTTGTGTCAAAAATTAAAAACCCCAAAAATTAAGATCTTTTAATTATACCTGTTACCAAAATCAACATTCAATAGGTGAATTAAATTATAATCCAGTGTTTATAAATAAAATAACACTGTATTTTATACACTATATTACCAAAAGTATTGTGATGCCTGCCTTTACACACACATGAACTCTAATGCCGCATACACACGAACGCACATTCCGACAACAAAATCCATGTTTTTTTTTCGGACGGATGTTGGCTCAAACTTGTCTTGCATATACACGGTCACACAAATCTTGTCGGAAATTCTGAACGTCAAGAAAGCAGTGACATACAACACGTACGACGAGCCGAGAAAAATGAAGTTCAATAGCCAGTGCGGCTCTTCTGCTTGATTCCGAGCATGTGTGGAATTTTGTGCGTCGGAATTGTGTACACACGATCGGAATTTACGTCATTCGGATTTTGTTTGTCGTAAATTCCGACATTCGGATTTTGTTTGTCATAAATTTGAGATCCAGATCCCAAATTTTGTTTGTCGGAAATTCTGACGGAAAATGTCCGATGGAGCCTACACACGGTCAGAATTTCCGACAACAAGCTCCCATCGAACATTTTCCGTTGGAAAATCCGACCGTGTGTACGCGGCATAATGGCATCCCGGTCTTATGCCCTGTACACACGGTCGGACATTGATCAAACATTCCAACAACAAAATCCTAGGATTTTTTCCGACGGATGTTGGCTCAAACTTGTCTTGCATACACATGATCATACAAAGTTGTCGGAAAATCTGATCGTTCTGAACGCTGTGACATAAAACATGTACGTCGGGACTATAAATGGGGCAGTAGCCAATAGCTTTCGTCTCTTAATTTATTCTGAGCATGCGTGGCACTTTGTGCGTCGGATTTGTGTACACACACGGATTTTGTTATCGGTAAATTTTATAGCAAGCTCTCAAACTTTGTGTGTCGGAAATTCCTATGGAAAATGTGTGATGGAGCCCACACACGGTCGGAATTTCTGACAAGAAGGTCCTATCATACATTTTCCATCGGAAAATCCTATCGTATGTACAGGGCATTAGTCCGTAGGGTTCAATATTGAGTTGGCCCACCACTTGCAGCTATAACAGCCTTAACTCTTCTGGGAAGGCTTTCCACAAGGTTTAGGAGTATATCAAGAAAAGAGAATCTCCCACCATTGGGACTTTGTAGGCAACAACCACACATATATGAATTAGAAAGTATAATTTATTAGGTATACATAAAATCGTTCGATCATGAGATGACCGTATATTTAAAAGGACATAGCAAAAATTGTACACAAATGTACAAAAAAAGAAAAAAATTAAAACAAAGAAAAGACAAAAAACATGACAGGTTACATGGTTTGCATGACAAAAAGATTGTTGTTACTCTCCGGTATAAAGTAGTCTTTTTATTTTTGTATATTTGTGTATAACTTTTGCTATGTCCTTTTAAATATATGGTCATCTCATGTTCGAACGATTTTATGTATACCTAATAAATTATATTTTCTAATTCATATATGTGTGGTTGTTGCCTACAAAGTCCCAATGAAGGGGGGATTCTCTTTTCTTGATATACAATTAGGGATGTGGCAACAACACACTGGTCTGATATGGTGAAATCCTCTTTTTTGCCAACGTTTAGGAGTGTGTCTATGGGAATGTTTGACCATTCCTCCAGAAGGGCATTTGTGAGGTCAGGCAGTGATGTTGGAGACTAGGCCTGGCTCGCAATCTCCACTCTAATTCATCCCAAAGGTGTCCTATCAGGTTGAGGTGCAGGCCAGTCAAGTTCCTCCAACCGAAACTCGCTCATCCATATATTTATAGACCTTGCTTTGTGCACTGGTCTAAATCATTTGGTGGAGGAGGGATTATGGTGTGGGGTTGTTTTTCAGGGGATGGGGTTGGCTGCTTAGTTCCAGTGAAGAGAACTCTTATGGTGTCAGCATATTGGACAATTTCATGCTCCCAACTTTGGGGATGGCCCCTTCCTGTTCCAACATGACTGCACACCAGTGCACAAAGCAAGGTCCACAAAGACATGGATGAGGGAGTTTAGGGTGGAGGAACTTGACTGGCCTGCACAGAGTCCTGACCTCAACCCGATAGAACACCTTTGGGATTAATTAGAGCGGAGTCTGCGTGCCAGGCCTTTCATCCAACATCAGTGCCTGACCTCACAAATGCGCTTCTGGAAGAATGGTCAAACATTCCCATAGACACTCCTAAACCTTGTGGACAGCCTTCCCAGAAAAGTTAAGGCTGTTATAGCTACAAAGGGTGGACCAACTCAATATTGAACCCTACAAAGTAAGACTGGGATGCCATTAAAATTCATGTGCGTGTAAATGCAGGTGTCCCAATACTTTTGGTAATATAGTGTATGTAGTAAAAACCAAAAATATATAACTCTAAATATATTTGTTACCAAAAACATTCAAATAGTAAACAAAAATGATAGTCCAGTGTTCATAAGGAAAAAACACCAAGTGCCTTCACTTTTTTTTGTGCACATCCACCACCAGCTTAAAAACGTGCTCACCTTAATTATATAAAAAGCAAGCACTTCCGCATCATGCCGGGAAAAACCACAGACGTGTACAGACGCATGAAAAGATTTGTAATTTTATACATATAAGAAGCTGCGCTACACTGAATTTAGCATAGTAATACAGCCAACTTGGGGGTCGGCCTTCATTTCTTCCTTTTTTCTCATCTACATCTGCAAAAATACTGAAAATCCGGCATACATCAGACTCGTATAAGTGCCTGATGGAATATCCCTTCTGTCAGATGTAGGATTGACAATTTATACTGTAGAGTAATGCATGCCAACATGTGTTTACTTGTTTGACTATGACTTTATATACTGACACTGATTGTCTGATAGCATAATTTGTCTCTGTGTCAATTCCTGATGTAAGTCTATAAATAAAATAAAAAAGAAAGGGGTAGGACCTCTCAGGTATTTGTAACGGTCTGTGTACACTTTACAAGGCTTTAAAGCTCTGCTCCAGCCAGCCAGTCATCACCCCCAACCCACTGCAACAATACCCCCACCCCCCTTTAACTAATCACTGCATCCAAAAAATAAAAATTCTAATCTAAAAGCTCAAAATACATTGCTAAAATCTGTGGTCATGTGACATGGCATTTGCCAAGTCATCTGCCCTCGTTGCTGCCTGGGTAATGTGGACCCTTCCTATTGGCTGTCCGGTAGAGGGGTCCCCTCAAGATCAAGAAGACTGCAATTGCATGATGACATCATGATGAGGGGAACAGCTGGCACACACTGCAGTACTTGTCATCGGTCTCCACTCCCAGAAGAGGTGCCAACAAGGGACACGGATAGAAAATGTAAAGTGAATGTAAACCTCAGAAATGAAATATGAACAAAGCATATCCTTATGCAGTGTGTACTTGTCTCAATTAAGAGCACTAAGTGTCAATTCTCTCTGCTGCTTTGTTCCTCTGCTGTCATCATGAATCACTTCTGATGACAAGTTTTCCTGACACCAAGAGAAAAACTGTGACAGGGGAAGGAGCTCCAGCTCCCCCCCCCCTGTTTTCAGACAGCTCAGACAAACTTAATAAATTCTAAACTTTTCACAGATGTAGAGAAGACTGCAGATAAACAGGTACAACTTTAATAGGAGGATTTGTTTCATCTCTGTGTATCACCTGAGGCCAGTCAGTGGCCTGGCTATATGTAGGGGGTTTACATCCATTTTAAGTTAGTAAAAAACTGCTTTATGCCGC
This sequence comes from Lithobates clamitans, assembly GCA_037952925.1. Lineage (NCBI taxonomy): Eukaryota > Metazoa > Chordata > Amphibia > Anura > Ranidae > Lithobates > Lithobates clamitans. The sequence goes on along the minus strand of JBBGZY010002043.1, from coordinate 1,056,555 downwards.
GTACACATGATCGGACTTTACGGCAGACATGGTCCGGCGGACCTCTATGGCCTCCTCATGGATCTCAGCAGAGCCATAACACGTGAAGTCAGGTGTGGGAGGTTTTCCCAAAGGAACAGTGTAATTACTGAGTGATGTGACTCTTTGGCAGTATGAGACTGAAGAGCTCTCATGCCAGACCTGGGCCATTATTACATTGGATATAAGCCTCGGTTCACACCAGAGGCGGCATGACTTGCAGGTCGCCTCACCAAGGCGACCTGCACACGACTGCCGGGGCGACTTGCAAGATGACTTCTGTATAGAAGTCTATGCAAGTCGCCCCCAAAGTAGTACAGGAACCTTTCTTCTAAGTCGGAGCGACTTGCGTCGCTCCGATTAGAACGGTTCCATTGTACAGAACGGGAGGCGACTTGTCAGGCGGCTAGGTCGCCTGACAAGTCGCCCCCGTGTGAACCGAGCCTAACTGTGTTCAGAGGAATTAGGGAACAGGTGGCGGCAACAAGTGAAAGTATTCAGTGAGCTAATGTTGTCCAGTAAATATTGCACCTTTTCTAAAATCAGATATTTCTCTCGGTTTACGTATCTACTTACTTTACATAGCCAATACAACATAAGCATAGAGGCGTCTAAAGCCTGGGCTGTGTGCTTAACTTTCTGTCAATTTTCTGCATCACCAATCATATCCATAATTCCAAGTTATATCTAGTCGTAGTTAGTCACATATAACTGAACTTGTTCTATAATGGTGAAGACATTTCATAGCATATCCAAGCCACTCCTTTACTTCTAAGCAGGGCTGGTGCAAGGATTTTTGACACCCTAGGCTAAACCTCATTTTGCCGCCCCCCCCTTGGCTCCACCACTGACTCCACCCCCTTTGCCCTGCCAATATATACCGCATATTTTTAATGAATATAAACAAAAAGTCAGTGTCAATACCCATACATCACATAGAAAGCAGAGATCCCGGGTGCTCGAACCACAGTTGCTGGCTGAGTAGGGAAATGAGGAAAAGATGATCCGCACTCCGCTGATTGCTCTTAAAAAGTGTAATATTTATTGACAAGCCACAGTGACCAAACGCAAATGAGAACAGTTGACGCGTTTCAGCCTATAAGGCCTTAGTCATAAGCACATTACAGACATGAAACTTTGAAATAAATAGTAGCTCTAAGGATCACTGGCTCCACCCATTAATTGTCTTAATTGACTGCAGGCAATTATCCAAAAAAGGGGAATCAGCTATACTGCATATTGGGTGATCCATATGTATGCCACTATTTTTCACACACCTTATAGTGATAATAAGTACATGTGTGCACACACTCTTGCATGCACTCATGCACATATACATGATTAAAACATACCATGAGATACAAAAAACATTAAATAAAAAAAGTAAAAAATAAAAATAATAATCCAGGTATGTGAAAAAAGACACCAGAGGAGGGAAAGAGAGAAAGAGAGAGGTAGCTCTGGGGAGAGGTATGCTAAATGTAAGTGCAAATCCAGATCCCACCTCAGGTTTAACCCCCGAGGCGATCTAGTTTTCAATCTAAAAATCCACCATGCTTCTCTCCCCAGTAGCCTTCCCATCTATCACCTCCTCTGGGTGAAAAAAAGGGGTCCCCCAGATCCCGGCCCCCCCTATGTGAATGGGTATCGTGTACATTGTACCCCTACCCATTCACCAAAAATGTGTCAAAAAGACATGACGAGCGAGTGAGCCCCACCCCTCCTGAACCATACCAGGCCACAAGCCCTCAACATGGGGCAGTGGGTGCTTTAGAGCACTGGGTGCCCTGCGCCCCCCCACACCAAAGCACCTTGTCCCCATGTTGATGAGGACAAGGGCCTCTTCCCGACAATCCTTGCCGTTGGTTGACAGGGTGTGCTGGCGGGGGGGTTATCGGAATCTGGAAGCCCCCTTTAACAAGGGGGCCCCCAGATCCTGGTCCCCCACCCTATGTGAATGAGTATGGGGTACATTGTACCCCCCGCCCGCAGACCCCAACGACCAGGGATGTCAGGAAGAGGCCCTTGTCTTCATCAACATGGGGACAAGGTGCATGTTGAGGGCATGTGGCCTGGTATGGTTCAGGAGGGGGGGGGCGCTCGCTCGTCCCCACCTCCTTTCCTGACCTGCCAGGCTTTGCTCGGATAAGGGTCTGGTATGAATTTTGGGGAGGACCCCAATGCCGTTTTTCCGCCATGGGGGTTCCCCTAAAATCCATACCAGACCGAAGGGCCTGGTATGATCTTGGAGGGGGAACCCATGCCGTTTTTTTAACATTTTGCGTGGAGTTCTCCCTAAAGATTCATACCAGACACAGTGCCTGGTATTGTCGGGGATCAAAGTCGGATCCCTGTTCACTGAAGTCGGACTTCAAGTCGCAGGGCAAAGACGGATCCAAAGTGGTACGACTGTCGTGTCGTACCAGTGTGAACACGGCCACAACCTACATATGAAATTATTGATCATTAGCACCTGCTTGGTAAAATTGATTAGATCTTTAGTAGTATTATACTGAAGTACAATTACAAGGATTTCATTTCATAAGTGCATTTCAAAGGCTTTTATGCACAATTAGATTAAGTTTATGCAGGGAGTCAATATTTGCAGTGTTGACCCTTCTTTTTTAGAACCTCTGCAATTCACCCTAGAATGCTGTTAATCAACTTCTGGGCCACATCCTGACTGATGGCAGCCAATTCTTGCATAAGCAATGCTTGCAGTTTGTCAGAATTTGTGTGTGTGTGTGTGTGTGTGGGGGGGGGGGTTTGTTCACCTGCCTCTTGAGCATTGACCACAAGTTCTCAATGGGATTAAGGTCTGGGGCGTTTCCTGCCCATAGACCCGATGTTTTGTTCCCCAAGCCACGTAGTTATCACTTTTGCCATATGGCAAGGTGCTCCATCATGCTGGGGAAGGCATTGTTCATCACCAAACTGTTTTTGGATGGTTGGGAGAAGTTGCTCTCGGAGGATGTTTTTGTACCATTCTTTATTCATGGCTGTCTTCTTAGGCACAATTGTGAGTGAGCCCACTCCCTTGGCTGAGAACCAACCCCACACATGAATGGTCTTAGGATGCTATACTGTTGGCATGACACAGGACTGATGGTAGCGCTCACCTTTTCTTCGGAGAAGATTTTTTCTTGGATGCCCCAAACAATAGGAAAGGGGATTCATCAGAGAAAATGACTTTACCCCAGTCCTCAGCAGTCCAATCTCTGTACATTTTGTAGAATATCAGTCTGTCCCTGATGTTTTTCCTGGAGAGAAGTGGCTTCTTTGCTGCCCTTCTTAACAACAGGCCATCCTCCTAAAGTCTTCTCCTCACAGTGCATACAGATGTTCTCACACCTGCCTGCTACCATTCCTGAGCAAGCTCTGCACTGGTGGAATCCCGATCCCACAGCTGAATCAACTGCAGGAGACGGTCCTGGCATTACCTAGACTTTCTTGGGCGCCCTGAAGCCTTCTTTACAAATGCAGTGGAAATATTTTTCATGGGATTAAGTTCATTTTTATGGCAAAGAGGGACTTTGCAATTAATTGCAATTCATCTGATCACTCTTCATAACATTCTGGAGTACATGCAAATTGCCATCATAAAAACTGATCAAGCAGGCTTTGTGAAAATTAATATTTGTGTCATTCGCAAAACTTTTGGCCACAGCTATATGTATTCTACATATATAATGTTGATTTGTGCATTTAGTGGTTTGACCAGAGTTTCACTTTATTTTTTTATTTTTTATATACCTGTTATACAATCCTGAAATGATGATGTAATGGCCAGACGGATATACAGACCGTGTGGTTGGTTTTTTGTTACACAATGAACATGCACAGTCTAATTATTGCAGACAAGGTCAGCAAGTGTTTGGAATGCTTATATGCTGCTAATTTGCTTCATGCTATCTACAATATTAAATCAGATTTAGTTCTACTTATTTGTTGCCATAATAAAGCAGAAATGGAAGAAGCAAGTGGCATGCTGTCAAAACCTTAACAGCCATCTGCCGCTGAAACAAGCTGAAAGTCTGAAACCACTGAGAGTCTTTGTATTAAAAAGACACATGGAGCAGGCAGCGGAACCTGTCAGAGTGACACCCACAATACGTTAGGAAAGTTTCTAGCAGCTGTATACGTTTTATGAGACAGATCAGGGCTGATTTGATAGGAGAAGTGGGGGTTTTGTCTGTTATATCCAGATGCTACCTTCAGATATTAAACCGCACAGAAAACGACAGCTAGAATCTGATTGGAGGTACCGTTCAACCTTCTCTTTCTTTCTTTTTTTTTTTAATAAGTATAATTAATCTGCAGATAGAAGTAAAAAGTTTCATTCAAAACCAAGTTTTAAGCATATAGCAATGCAGTGAGAATAGAAAAGCAGTGAGAAATGTGTTTACATCGTGCAAGATTTCTTCTATCAATAATAAATCTAAAACTCCAGCCAAAAATTAAAATGGACTGCCCATTAAAAGATAAAATAACAAAACTAACTTTTGCTGGAATATTCAGTTTCAATCCAGAGATTTTCCCTGCAGTGGTTTTTGGACACTAGGTGTCCTCAGTCTGATGGCCAGAATCATTTAACTCACTTCACCTGAGCCCAGGTTGTGCTGGACCCACCCCAATTTGTTACTGGATAGTGAAAGGATAAGCACCAATGTAATGAGCTTATCTCCCTGTTGTTCTGCTTTCTCCTTCTATAAGCATGCTTCTTGTCAGCAGATGAACTGATTGGTTTCTTGTGCTGCTTCTTCCTCTCACATTATAGCTCTGCTCTACTACAAGAGGCTACTGGGTCAAATTCTGGTACTTAAAGTGGATGTAAACCCGATTCATGAAATTTGAGCTTTACACATATATCTGCTTTGTTTTGTTATCTCTCTTCAAAGCATTATGTCCCTTAGCTGTCTCCTGCTCCGTTTGTCTGTTATCAGCCTGATAACTCCTGAGTCCTGACAAGTTCTTTGTCCTCTGAGATAAAAGCAGCCTGAGTGTTGTGTTGGGGAGGATGCTATAAATAGATTAGCAGAGCCCTGAACTATTCAACAAACAGCTCTGAAAGTCTCTACCTATGAGGAGAGGGGGTGTGTGCCTTTCCTCCAATCAGCTGTCTTGGCTGTATGCCCAGGCTTCACTGCAGTGTTGAACAGGAAGAGAAAATCTCCTAACAGGGTCTGAACTTTCTAAAGAATATATAAAGCTGAAGACAGCAGATATACATGTAAAACTTATGTAGGAGGATTTGTTTCATCCATGTGTATCATCTGAGGCTGTTCACTTCACTGGGTATATGTGAGGATTTACATCCACTTTAAACTATTTGCATATAAAAAAAAAAAAACCTTTTAATGGTTTATTAACCACTTCAATACCCAGCTATAGTAATATGACGTCCTGGGATGGGATCTCCCATCCTGGGTGGACGTCATATGACGTCCTGGGATTCCCAGCCGTCTAGGGGGCGCGTGCGTGTGCCCGGCGGCCGCGATGTCCGCCGGGCACACGCGATTGCCCGTTAACCGGGCCGGACCGTGGATCTGTGTGTGTAAACACACAGACCCACAGCCTGTCAGCTCTGAGGAGAACGGAGGAACACTGATCGGTCTCCTCCCCTTGTGCGTCCCCTACAGTTAGAATCATTCCCTAGGAAACATACTTAACCCCTCCCCGCCCCCTAGTGGTTAACCCCTTCACTGCCTGTCACATTTACACAGTAATCAATTCAATTTTATAGCATTGATCGCTGTATAAATGTGAATGGTCCCAAAAATGTGTCAAAAGTGTCCGATGTGTCCGCCGTAATGTCGCAGTCACGAAAAAAAATCGCAATCCCCGCTAAAAAAAAAAAAATATATATATATTTTTTTAAAATGCCATAAATCTATCCCGTATTTTGTAGACGCTATAACTTTTGCGCAAACCAATCAATATACGCTTATTGCGATTTTTTTTAACCAAAAATATGTAGAAGAATACGTATCGGCCCAAACTGAGGAAAAAATTTGTTTTTTGAAAAAAAAAAATTGGGATATTTATTATAGCAAAAAGTAAAAAATATAGTGTTTTTTTCAAAATTGTCACTCTTCTTTTGTTTATAGCGCAAAAAATAAAAACCGCAGAGGTGATCAAATACCACCAACAGAAAGCTCTATTTGTGGGGAAAAAAGGACGTCAATTTTTTTTGGGTACAACGTCGCACGACCGCGCAATTGTCGTTTAAATTGCGACAGCGCTGAAAACTAAAAATTGGCCTGGGAAGGAAGGGGGTGAAAATGCCCTGTATTGAACCGGTTAAAGTGGAATTTCAGGCAAACACTAACTAGCCCTAAAACTGTCCTCTCCTACCTCTTAGCATTCTAGGCTAACTAACCTGTGTAAGAAAGATGTGTATACTTACCTTTTTACAGGCCACTCTGGTCCAGTCACATGATCAGGCTCTCCTGTGTAAGTCAGCATGACTGCAGGGAAAAGGAGGAAGTGCTGACAGCATATAAGCTATTGAAGCCTATAGGCGATGTCACTGCTCCAGGCTTTACTAGCCGTTGCCGGAGCGCTCGCTCTTCTCCCATGCAGTATCTACTGGCAAACACAGGGGATCACTTGACTAGAACAGAGCGGGCTGAAAATAGGTAAGTATACACATCTTTCTGAGACAGGCTAGGTGTTGGGAGAGAGGAGGGGACAGTTGCAAGGCTAGTTAGGGTTTGCCTGGAATTCCACCTTAACAGATACATATCTGCTTTCATTTATGTCTTTTATATCTGATCTAGAATTCAGCTTTAGCCAGAATAACATTTTGTAAGCAGAGACTAAAGCATAAAAATATTTTTTTTTTAAGTTTAAAGTGTTACTAAACCCATGACCCTGCATTCACTATCTCTGGTCTCCCGCAGTACACAGAACATGGAAATGCAATTATTTTAGTAAATATAAACTGCTAAATACCTTTTCTCATCAGCAAGTCTTAAGACTTCTATCAATGTCTGGTTAGGAGTTTTCATTCTCCCCTGATTGTCCTATGAGGCTGCAGGACCCCTGACCTGTCTGGACAGTGCTGATTGGTCCTGTGCTAATCACATGCACTTTAAAAAAAAAAAAACTCTCTAGCAATACACACCAAACTTAGCATGTGCAGCTTGCCCCCAAGGCTCTGTTCTGACAGGGGCCCTACATCTGTTTTCCAACCCATCTTGCAAGGCAACAATAGGCTTTGCACACTCTGCTGTGATAACACTTTGAAGTTACAGAAATGTGGCCTCATTTGGTCTTTGCAGTAGCTACCCTGGTGATTACAGGCCTGTCTACATATTTCCAAGAAGGAAAGACAAAGCTATAAAATCAAAATGAATATTTAGAAAATCAAAAATGAAAAATGAAATGAATAAATAATGATGAATAATATATAATAAAAAAATGCAAAAGTGTTAATAAATGTTCAAGTCCTCTTTAACCACTTCGCTACCCGCCCATAGTCAAATGATGGCCTGAGATGGGATCTCCCATCCTGGGTGGCCGTCATATGACGTTCTGGGCTTCCCGGCCGTCTAGGGGGCGCGCGCGCGCCCGTGGCATTGCTCGGGACCCGGTGCGTGTGCCCGGCGGCCGCGATTCCCGCCGGGCACCCGCGATTGCCGGTTAACCAAACAGGACCGTGGATCTGTGTGTGTAAAGGTGAGAGGAGACCGATCTGTGTTCCCAGTACAGAGGAACACTGATCGGTCTCCTCCCCTTGTGAGTCCCCACCCCCTACAGTTAGAATCACTCCCCTAGGAAACACATTTAACCCCTCGTGTCCCCCTACTGGTTAACCCCTTCCCTGCCTGTCACATTTATACAGTAATCAATGCAATTTTATAGCATTGATCGCTGTATAAATGTGAATGGTCCCAAAAATGTGTCAAAAGTGTCCGATGTGTCCGCCATAATGTCGCAGTCACGGAAAAAAATTGCATATTACTAGTAAAAAAAATACATAAATAATTTTTTTTTAAAAATGCCATAAATCTATCCCGTATTTTGTAGACTATAACTTTTGCGCAAACCAATCAATATACGCTTATTGCGATTTTTTTTTTTTACCAAAAATATGTAGAAGAATACGTATCGGCCTAAACTGAGGAAAATTTTTTATTTTTTTTTAAAATTGGGATATTTATTATAGCAAAAAGTAAAAAATATTGTGTTTTTTTCAAAATTGTCGCTCTTCTTTTGTTTATAGCGCAAAAAATAAAAACCGCAGAGGGGATCAAAAACCACCAAAAAGAAAGCTCTATTTGTGGGGAAAAAAGGACGTCAATTTTGTTTGGGTACAATGTCGCACGACTGCGCAATTGTCGTTTAAAGTGCGACAGCGCTGAAAACTAAAAATTGGTCTGGGAAGGAAGGGGGTGAAAATGCCCTGTATTGAAGCGGTTAAGTGAATAAATAAGTGGATATAATTCTGTTGCTATCAGGATTGATAGAGAAGGTTGTCCATAAGTAATCCTGCTTTGGTTTCTTTAATATTAAAGTCTCCCAAAACTCTCATCTCAATGCTATGGAAAACAAGCGATCACCATCTGAGATCTCCAATGGCCTCCATGGGTGAGCAGATGTAACAGGGCTCCTCCTATGGGCGCAACGATTCGCTCCAAGATCGCAATGGTAGAGGGGATACCTCAGTGTGAGATAGGGAACAAAATAGAGAAACCTCCAATAGTGCAATATGTCGGGGCTAAAAACGTCTTTATTAAAACAGAGTAAAGTGGACTCTTACACAGTAACAATAAAAACAACACAGGGAACAAATTTGGCGTTGCTCCTCGCCTTCTCACGTTACTTCCGGTTGCGGCTATCCCAGCCAATCCCTACGCGTTACGTTGCACCTCGCAACTTCATCTGTCCCCAGATTCATTTCATTTTTCATTTTTCATTTTCTAAATATTTATTTTGATTTGATAGCTTTGTCTTTCCCTCACGGGAGGTGTTATACACTTTTTTTCACATGATTTTATATAAGGACACTGTTGAAGTATACACTGCATAATTTTATTAGATATATGGTTAATTTATGTAATATTACATATTGTACATTGTCACTTTATTTAGATGTTTTAGAACACGTTTGTATTCTTTTATATAACCTATCTGATACAATATTTATTCAGTGTATTTATTACTACAATTTGCGCGGAATCACTTTATTCACCTCCACCATTCTGGTAAGCCTTGACTTTAGAGATAGAGGAAGATTAAGATTAACTTTTACAAGGGTCTTTGACTCCCAGGCTTGACCTTGAGAGGATACCAGTATAAAAAGGGTCTTTGTGTTCTGGCTGGACTCTTGCCAGGAGAGGAGGTCTTCTCTTTTGAGCTTCTGCCTGGAGAAGAAGCAAATATTGTAAAAAAAACAAGAGGTGTGCATTGAATACAGACCTGTGTTACTTGAATCTTGGTGTGCTTTGTATTTTTTTCCAGATCTGTGAAGTAATCCAGTATGAAACTTTACCTCTGTGCAGGAGCTTCCTGTATTAAAGACCAGTCACTGCTGCTCTCTCTCCTTAAGCAGAGTGTCTGGTCTTGTCTCCGCCCCCTCCTGTCGTTTTCTGCAGGCAGAATGCAGTGGGTGGAGTCTGCTGGGTCACTGCTCTTTGCACAGGCTATATAAAGCACAGTGATGATGTCACTGCTATGTTTACAAGGTAATAACTGGATTTGGAGAGGCATTTGGTACACACAAACTGAATGTACTGTATATACTTTGTGGTTACTGAGGATTACATTTTAAATGAACATTTTTGTGCCCTAAATTCCGCTTTAAGGCAAGTATAACTTGCTTACCAAAAGTGGTTTGCTTTCTCAATGCTGCCTATGCATTTGGAAAATTCATTGTACAACGTATGATAACATTACAGCCAAGTGTTGCTAATGACAGGATTAGTCTTTTAACATGGTACGGCTTGCTGCAGATTGCATTACACTCAGCCCCTCTGCTCTCACAGAAGAGAGAGGACTTCTATCCAGTAAACAGCTGTGTGGTATTACACTGATACATGCCACATATAACTCGGCTGCCAAATGTTTGTGGGATGAACTCAGATCCAAGACATGACGGAGATGTAGGGTAGCTGCAGTAGGATTTCTGAATTGGGACTTTAACCTTTTACAAGGACGGAAAATGTACATTGATAAAAGACAGATCTCTTTTGTGGGAGCTGGCCCGGTCTGACCAGTCAGCTAGAGGGCCACAGGGCTGTGCCACGTGGGCTGCCATGGTTCAGGAGACTAGGATGGTTCTCCTTAAATTATGGTTTTTCTATTTGTTTGCCAAGAAGACACACATGATTTTTCTCTTAATTATCTATATATTTTAGCGGTGCAGCACATTTCCAAAGCTTGTCCATAGAAAAAAAATTTTATGTCATCCTGGAACTTAGATGAGGGCACAGACTATTGTCTATGAGACGACTTCAGTTATACAGTATCTAAACCCAAGAACAAAATATGTAAGATATTGCAGCTTATGGACTTCATAGATGTGGTGGCTTCATTATTATTCTTATTTAGGTAACTTTACTGATATATCAAACAATATTTATTAACTATCTCTGGAATCTTCTGTGAACTACAAAGCAACACTCCTCTATGCAATGCAGGTGAGATGAGGGGAGGTTTTTGTATTCCAAATCAGGAGCGCAACCTACAGTGGATATAAAAAGTCTACACACCCTTTTAAAATGTCAGGTTTCTGTGATATAAAATAATGAGACAAAGATAAATCATTTTTAAGAACTTTTTCCACCTTTTTAATGTGACCTATAAACTGTACAACTCAGTTGAACAACAAACTGAAATCTTTTAGGTGGAGGGAAGTAAAAATAAAAAAATAAAATAATATGATTGCATAAGTGTGCACACCCTTAAACTAATACTTTGTTGAAGCACCTTTTGATTATATTACAGCACTCAGTGTTTTGGGGTATGAGTCTATCAGCATGGCACATCTTGACTTGGCAATATTTGCCCACTCTTCTTTGCAAAAACACTCCAAATCTGTCAGATTGCGAGGGCATCTCCCGTGAACAACCCTCCTCAGATCACCCCACAGATTTTCAATCGGATTCAGGTCTGGGCTCTGACTGGGCCATTCCAAAACTTTAATCTTCTTCTGGTGAAAGCCATTACTTTGTTGATTTGGATGTATGTTTTGTGTCGTCATGCTGAAAGGTGAAGTTCCTCTTCATGTTCAGCTTTCTAGCAGAAGCCTGAAGGTTTTGTGCCAATGTTGACTGGTATTTGGAACTGTTCATAATTCCCTTTACCTTGACTAAGGCCCCTGTTCCAGCTGAAGAAAAACAGCCCAAAAGCATGATGCTGCCACCACCATGCTTCACTGTGGGTATGGTATTCATTTGGTGATGTGCAGTGTTGTTTTTGCACCAAACATATCTTTTGGAATTATGGCCAAAAAGTTCAACCTTGGTTTCATCAGACCCTAATGCCGCGTGCACATGCTCACACAAATCTTGTCGGAAATTTAGAACGTCAAGAACGCGGTGACGTACGACGAGCCGAGAAAATTGAAGTTCAATAGTCAGTGCAGCTCTTCTGCTTGATTCCGAGCATGCGTGGAATTTTGTGCGTCGGAATTGTGTACACACAATCAGAATTTCCGACAACGGATTTTGTTGTCGGAAAATTTGAGATCCAGATCTCAAATTTTGTTTGTCGGAAATTCCGACGGAAAATGTCCGATGGAGCCTACACACGGTCAGAATTTCCGACAAAAAGCTCCGATTGAACATTTGTTGTCGGAAAATTTGACCGTGTGTACATGGCATAGCACATTTCCCACATACTTTTGGGAGACTTCAGATGTGTTTTTGCCAAATTTAGCCGGGCTTGGATGTTTTTCTTCGTAAGAAAAGGCTTCCGTCTTGCCAATCTACCCCATAGCCCAGTTATATGAAGAAAATGGGAGATTGTTGTCACATGTACCACACAGCCAGTAATTGCCAGATATTTCTGCAGCTCCTTTAATGTTGCTGTAGGCCTCTTGGCAGCCTCCCTGACCAGTTTTCGTCTTGTCTTTTTATCAGTTTTGGAGGGACGTCCAGTTCTTGGTAATGGCACTGTTGTGCCATATTTTCTCCAGTTGATGATGACTGTATTCACTGTGTTCCATGGTATATCTAATGCCTTGGAAATTCTTTTGTACCCTTCTCCTGACTGATACCTTTTAACAATGAGATCCCTCTGATGCTTTGGAAGGTCTCTGCAGACCATGGCTTTTGCTGTAGGATGCGACTAAGAAAATGTCAGGAAAGACCTACTAGAACAATTGTGCTTTAATTGGGATTCTTTAGAGGCACTTTAAATGATGGCAGTTGTGTACTGACTCCTATTTAACATGAGTTTGAACGTGATTGCTTAATTCTGAACACAGCAATATTCCCTGTTATAAGAGGGTGTGCACACTTATGCAACCACATTATTTTATTTTTTTTATTTTTACTCCCCCCCTCAAAAAAGATTTCAGTTTGTTTTTCAATTGAGTTGTACAGTTTATAGCTTGGAAAAAGTTCTGAAGTGATTTGTCTTTGTTTCATTTTTTTACATCACAGAGACCTGACATTTTAACAGGGGTGTGTAGACTTTTAATATCCACTGTATGGTAACAATGCTGCTGCTTCTTATACACAGTGCAGTGAGTGAGCGTTAGAGGTATGAGGAAAATTCAGGCAATGAAGGCCAGCAAGTTTTATTGAAGTGTCTTCCAGATACCTGGCATCACTGCCAGAAATATTTTCTTTCTTAATTCATGGTGGTAAAAAATATGTTTTAGTTATAAAAATGTAAAATATTGCATATTATTATTTTGTACTTTCAATTTTTAGCCAGCAGGTGGCATTTTAGGCTGCTTTTGTATGTTTTAGTCTTCCCATTTCCTTTTTTAATGAAAAATTACAACTTAAAAAAAATATGAAGTAAATTTTGAAATATGATCTAGTCTTGTAGCCAGCTAGCAGGTGTGGCTTTAAAGCCCAACTCCGACCAAAAATATTTGTTCTAGTTTTAAATTGTTCATCCCTGTTTGATCCTGTGACTGCAGGACAAGAAATGAGGGTAGATGTCATCACAGAGACAGGAAGACACATAGTAAAAATAACCCGGCCAAGGTTTTAACCCTTCCCCATTTTGCAATAAAAAGTGTTTTTTTGTTACTGGAGTGATTTCCGTGAGTGAGCATGTAAGTCTAGGCTCATATCCATGTGTGTCGGGAATGTGCAAAAATTTCACAGATAATGTGCTGCTCTTTAGCAGATATGCGGCTGTACCATTTACTGTTAAGGGAACCCTCACCCATGTACAAACGTGCACGCTTGTGGTTTGGTGTGGTATATTTTTTTGGAAATGAGGGACTTCTTTTTGGCATTTGTTGTGTGTAGGGCAGGAAATGTTTGGGCTGCCTTACACGCAATACAGGGGAACGCGCCCACACTTGGTTGCACTTTTAGGTGCCTAAGGGGGTGTTAGATGGTAGACATTTTTGTTCTCTGTTCTCTGGTCACAAGAGGTCACCCATTCCCAATAGTTGGAGTGTATAAATAGAGCTGTGTAGAACAATGAGATTAGTGGTACGGCTGTCAGAAAAGGGGAGTAGGTATGGCCTCCATGGTAAATCTTGGGGGCCACTTCTGAAGGATGTAGTCTACCAAGAAAACACCTTACCCCGGTGGGGGACCACCACCAAGACTTTCTTCCTAGTAGGCTTTGCTCAAGGAAGAAAGAGGACATTTAGAACTCCCCTAGTTGAGGGCAAGAAGGAAAATCATTGCCTCACCATAATCAAAGCTGTTGTTTTGTGGTAGGAGGGGCTAGGGGGCTAATGGCTGTAGGAGAGCAAAATGGAGGTGAAGACATAATGAAGAACATGTTTTTATGTATTTGTGTAGTTACAGCAAATTTCTGAGATGAGCATCCTGTCTCTAAGTTTCACCCACGCAATTTTTAAACTGAGGAAACTTCAGTCATTTTTTCAGGAACTTCAGTCATTTTTTCATCTTTCTATCTATTAAATCTTCTGCCCTTGTATTAACTTTGCTTAGTAAAACATTTATTTTCTGCCAGTAAATACCTTATACAGCCCACTTCCTGTTTCTTGTCTGGTCATTATCCTAGGCTTATGACATCATGCACAGTTCTCTCTCTCACTTTCTCATGAGAGTTTGCGACGAAGGGAGGGGAGTGAGTCATAAGAGGGCCAATGAAAGCTGCAGGGCTGGAGGTGTGCTGGTGTGTGTGCTTATATGCATACTGTCAAAATCTATACTCAGCGCATTGAGTTACCTGGCGTTAGCCGGAGCTGAGTGTGATGCCGACCAGTGTGAAATAAAAGATTGTATTCCTTTGAAGTCTGAAGTCTGTGTCCGGAAGTCAATCCTGATTATCTCCCGCTTTAGTTTTGCTGCCATTTGCACGTCAATGTTGTTTGCATGGCCTATTCCTGGGGTTTTAAAGTGGACTTCTGGATCGTGCTGAGGAGGGGCAGAAGATGTGTGTGATTTTACTTTACTGTTTGAGTGGTACAAGGACTTGGGGTGCAATGGCTGCTTATGGGAGTAATTACCAAGTAAAAATAAATGGAATCGTGAGAAAAGTCCTGGACAGCCGCACTCAAAATGATAATCGCCTTTATTGATAATAACAACAAAAATACATGCCACAGCGAGAAGTACAGGGAAGCTAACGCGTTTCACACTATAGTGAGTGCTTAATCACAGCTATGATTAAGCACTAACTATAGTGTGAAATGCGTCAGCTTCCCCGTACTTCTCGCTGTGGTATGTATTTTTGTTGTTATTATCAATAAAGGCGATTATCATTTAGAGTGCGGCTGTCCAGGACTTTTCTCACAAATTCACTGTTACAAGCATTGCCGACACCTGAGGCTTCCATTCTGGAGGAGAGGTTCCTAATTGACCTTCCTAGAGCGGTGATTTTTCTTTCTTAAAAATAAATGGAAAAAGCCAGAAAAAAAAAAAATTAGTTACCACAGTTAAGGACTATTAAGCTGCAATATATTACATGTTTTGTTTTTGGATTTATATATACTTTAATCTTTATACACAAGTGTGTGTGTTTGTTTGTATGTGTGTGTGTGTATGTATGTATGTATATGTATGTATGTATGTGTGTATGTATATGTATGTATGTATGTGTGTGTATGTATATATGTATGTGTGTGTATGTATGTATGTATGTATGTATATATGTACAGTATGTGTATGTATGTATGTATGTATGTGTATATATATATATATATATATATATATATATATATATATATATAAAACAAGACACATTGGGGATGCTGTTATAGAAGAGCCAAGTTTTTTTAGGTGCCAATAACTCCAGTTATAATCACATACTAAAATTCACACAGTTTATTAGATGTATTCATAAAAGAGTATGATATGATAAAAACATGGACACAATTCATGCTTGATATACATTTTATGGATTCATTGCATATATATATATATATATATATATATATATATATATATATATATATATATATATATATATATATATATATATATATATACACATACACCTATAACTATCAGTTTGCCCATTGAGAAGGAAATGACACTAAAATATTAAAATATTGGACCAGTCACAAGAATCTTCTGATCTTAAATGTTTCCATTTGATTGATTCCATTGAAAAATCAGAAACCTATATATCAGTTTCTGGAAAATACTATGGTTAAGCTGAAACCCTTAAAGCCAAAGGATTACTCATCACTAGACTTCAGGAAAATTTGTAGGACGACAACACAGAGCTTTATCAAAGAATACACTTAAAAATAAATGCAATGAGGATCGCAGAATGTGTAGGATCAGGTATTCCTGTTTGCCATCTTGCAATATAGAATTTTTGCACAGTCCAGTGATGCTGTAATCCTATTGCTTTAATTTTGTATTCTATTTCGATAAAAGCAAGCCAAACTGGCTCCTGGTGTTTGCAGAGAACTGACTCACATTGGCGCAGTACAAGCTGTTCAACATTTGAAAAATTTGAACTTGACGTAAATAATTTAACTTTGTACTCAATGAAAATACGCAACAATTTCCCTACAATCAACCACATGGCCTGGGGTTTGTTGTGTCGCTTGATAGAGCCAAAGGGGTCTGATCAGAAGAAAAGACGCCTAGTCATGTCCTCCTGTAGCATTTAGTTCACCATGAATTTTGTGCTCTGAATGTCAGGTTTATTATAAGGTAAAGTAAATAACACAGCATTTATGTCTAAGCATAGAGCATGCATAACATGTCAGCGAGCAAAGACATAAAAGAAACAGAGAGCGATCTAAACAGGCGGCACAAGCATTCCAGCTATTTCAGGTATATCATTTAGCTCAGCAATACATACACATTGCTCTATTTACAGTATATGCCTGCTAGGCTTACTTGCTCTTTAACACACTTATGCCCTGTACACACGGTTGGATTTTCCGATGGAAAATCTTCGATGGGAGCTTGTTGTCGGAAATTCCGACCGTGTGTGGGCTCCATCGGACATTTTCTGTCGGAATTTCCGTCACACAAAATTTGAGATCTGGATCTCAAATTTTCCGACAACAAAATCCGTTGTTGGAAATTCCGATCGTGTGTAGACAATTCCGACGCACAAAATTCCACGCATGCTCGGAATCAAGCAGAAGAGCCGCACTGGCTATTGAAGTTCATTTTTCTCGGCTCGTCGTATGTGTTGTAAGTCACCGTGTTCTTGACGTTCGGAATTTCCTACAAGATTTGTGTGACCGTGTGTATGCAAGATGAGTTTGAGCCAACATCCGTCGGAAAAAAATCCATGGATTTTGTTGCCGGAAAATCCTATCGTGTGTACAGGGCATAAGGCTGAGTTCACAGAAGCCCATGCTCTGAAAAGCAATCCACAGTGGATTGTTTTTCAGAGTACAGCTAAGCAGCTGCTATCAGGCAATCGGGAGGCGATCCTGCCACCTCCTGCCTCCTGAATGCCTTTTTGTTTTTGTTTTTTTTTCTTAATGTCAATTTATAATGTGGCATTGGCACTGCAAAGGCAAGCCAATGGCTGAGTTTCACAGGTCATGCCACCTGTCAACTTGGCATGTTGTGTTAAATTTGTCAGGACCACAGCACAAAGCATAGTGAGCAGCTTCCTCCAACTGTATTTTACACTTATGGGGCACGATTGGGGCCATTAAAACCCGCAGTTCAGCCACCTGTTTTACTGCCCCCCAGCTACCTGTGTGAAAAAAAGCTTTATAGTAGATAACAAGCTACAAAACCATGAAAAAAAATCTAGAGCATTTTTACAACATATACAATACATAAATGTGTTTTCCATTTTTAAAAAAAGCTATAATCTACCCAGAATTAAAGTGGTTGTAAAAGCTGAAGGTTTTTTTTACCTTCATGCATTTGATAAAAAACCTTCTGTGTAGCAGCCCCCCCTCCCTTATACTCACCTGAGCCCTCTCTCAATCCAGCGATGTGCAAAAAAAGCATCGGCTCTCCCGGAATTCCCCCCCCCTTATTGGCTGAGACGGCAGTGGGAGCCATTGGCCTCCAATCACAGCCAGTGAGCCAATGAGGAGGGGGGGGCAGAGCAGAGCCGTGGCTCTGTGTCTGCATGGACATGCAGAGAAGCGGCTCAGGAGTGAGCCTGCTTGAGTGCCCCCATTGCAAGCAGATTGCTCTGGGGGCACTCAACAGGAAAGAGGGGCCAGGATCGCCGACCAGGGACCCGAGAAGAGGAGGATCCAGGCTGCTCTGTGCAAAACCACTGCACAGAGCAGGTAAATTATTTATATATATATATATATAAGGCACACATTTGGGCGTGAATGGACCCATATTGTTTACTTAGGCCCCATTCACATATGCGAATGCGGCCTTTTGCAATTACCGACAGGAGACTCAATGGGCACCTATTTACATAGTTCCCCACTGTGTCTCCTGTAGGTAATTGCAAATTACCCCAATTTGCAATTTTGCCTTAATACTGTACTAAATTGCAATGCATAGATGTAAACCAACCACAAAGAAAGCAATGGTGTTTCTACTTGAAATACATTTTCATGCTGTAAAATTCATATTTTTTGCTGTAGGAATTCAATAGGTCCTAAAGGAAAACTTCAGGCAAAAAAAAAAAATCAGTAAACTAAATGCACTGTGGTTGGTTAGCTTTAATACTAGACTTCCACCCCTTTGGGCCTGTACCAGGAAATAAAACCTGTCTATAGAAACTCTTTGCTTCTATGGGGTTAACTTATTCCTGTCTTCACCAAACATTCACACGCTTTTCAATTTAATACAATTTGAAAATGTCTGAACCTTGGCAGAAAGTTATGTGAATATTGGGTGAAAACATTGCTAAATAAAGTATGTGTTTAAAAAAAATATCCATTACCCACAAATTGCTTTGTTCTGACAGTAGAACCTGCTCCATTCACTCAGGATGCTTGGACACCCACTGGGAAGTGAATGTTCGCTTTCAGCACTGGTACAGCTGCAGCTTACTTAAAAAAAAAAAAAAAGTCAATCTAGCTATCTAACAAGCATTATAAAGCTACAATAAATAGGACATAATTCGGTTCTGGAGACTGCTGAAGTCTTTCTTGGAATTAGGACTGTCTGAGATGGCATAAATCTACCTAATGACTGTTTCATGAAACCTGATTCACAGATTCCTTGCTCGCCACGTCAGATAACTGTGGAGGTTCTTCGTCACAGCTTGGACTAGCATGTCCCGGGCCCATTTCCAGAGCTCCCTGCTAGAGTCTGAACCAGCATACAACGAGCCAGCATTGGATTCCATAATCACTGGCAAGTTCAGTTAGCACAAGAGTATAACGTGAAAATGCTGGGGAATCTCAAAGGAGAATGGAGCTCCTACATTGTTGTGAGAAGTCTACTTCATTACATTAGTATATATTTATTCAGGGGAGAAAACCAAAGCTTGGTGGGATTTCACAATATGCAAGGACTTCACAGTTGCTGTAAAACAAGTCTGGGTTTTGGCTCCATGCTTCGCATTGCCCTCTATTGTTGGGCTTCTTATTCTTGGCAAGGGCCCTCTGCTATCATTTGCCCAAGCTTGTTGACCTGTATTCTGTTTCAGATATGATGATGTCCTAGCAGTTAGAAAAGCTTTGCTTCTACTACAGTTTCTTGGCCTTTAAAAAGACCCCCGTCACCACAATATGCATTGTAGGGTGAACACATGCAGTAAAATTAGGCGGTTCGCACTTGTGTGTGTGTGTGTGTGTTAATGCTTAGCGCCAGTCCTGCATGGCAGGATTATAAACAATCCAGTCAATTGAAAGTCAGCAATCACATGACTGGATTGTTACTGTGCAGGGTTGGTTCCTAAGCAAGGTAGATGGAAGCCATGCCATGGTGCACTTGCAAGCACCAAGATTCTGTGTGATGCTGCGTACACATGGGCGGAATTTCCGACCGGACTGGTCCGACGGACTTGACGACGGACTTTTGACAGACTTCCGCCGGACTTTTTTTTACAAACGGATTTGCCTACACACGACTAAACTTTCCGACAGACTATGTACGCCGGCCTTCCCGACGGAGTTACGACGGACTTTCCGAATGAACGGACTTGCCCACACACGAACAAAACAAGTCGGTTCATTTTGAACGTGACCCGGGTACGACGGGACTAGAAAAGGAAGTCAATCTTGCCGCTTTTATCGGCGAGATTGACACCTTGCGAGCCCCGTCGCGGGGCATACAAGGCCCTTAGGTCTGGTATGGATTTTAAGGGGAACCCCCTACGCCGAAAAAACGGCAGGGGGTCCCCCCGGCCAGTCAGAAAAGAAGGTGGGGACGAGCGAGCGCCCCCACTCCTGAACCGTACCAGGCCACGTGCCCTAAACATGGGGGGGGTGGGTGTTTTGGGGGAGGGGGGTGCCCTGCAGCCTCCCCACCCTAAAGCACCTTGTCCCCATGTTGATGAGGACAAGGGCCTCTTCCCGACAACCCTGGCCGTTGGTTGTCGGGGTCTGCGGGCGGGGGCTTATCGGAATCCGGGAGCCCCCTTTAATAAGGGGGCCCCCAGATCCCAGCCCCCCACCCTATGTGAATGAGTATGGGGTACATGGTAGCCCTATCCGTTCACCTAGGGAAAAAGTGTCAATAAAAAAACACACTACACAGGTGTTTAAAGTAATTTATTAGACAGCTCCGGGGGTCTTCTTCAGACTTTGGGGGGGTCTTCTTCCGACTTCGCCGCTGTCTCCAGCCTCTTCTCCCGGTGTCCGGTTCTTCTCCCGCTCTCCGGCCTCTTCTCCCGGTGTTCGACCTCTTCTCCCGGTGTTCGACCTCTTCTCCCGGTGTCCGGGTTCTTCTGCCAGCTCCTCCGCTATCTTCTGCCACTCTTTTGCTAGCGGTGGCCGAACTTCTGCGTCGTCTTCTTCCCTCTTCTCTTCTTCCGATGTTGACACGACGCTCTCTCCCACTGTAATGCTGTGTGAGCGCTCCGCAATGACTTATATAGGAGGTGACCCCGCCCCCTTATGACATCACAGTCCCGGGGCATGCTGGGACTGTGACATCATAAGGGGGCATGGTCACCATTGACCACACCCCCTTATGAGGTCACAGTCCCAGCATGCCCCGGGACTGTGACGTCTTAAGGGGCGGGGTCACCGCCCCCTTTCCTGACCGGCCGGGCTGCGTGCTCGGATAGGGGTCTGGTATGGATTTTGGGGGGACCCCACGCTATTTTTTCGGTCCGTCGGAAGTCCGATGCTGCCCACACACGGTCGGATTGTCCGCTGGATTCGGTCCATCGGACCGGAAAGTCCGCTGCATGAGGCTTTCAATTAGCTGCCAAACCCTGGTGACATCAGGGTGGTGGAGCACAAACAGCAGGCTTTGGAGAGGGGTAGACATTACAGACATCTACAACATTGCTAGAGGTGTTGGAGGTGGGTTTAGAAATGAACAAAATAATTAGTGAAAAATGAAATAATTGATTAATACAAAACAGGGGGCTACCGAAAATACAAGAATTAATTTGTTTACTGGTTATGTTGAGCCTGCAATGGGGGTTATTTACTAAAGGAAAATCCACTTTGCATTGCAAGTGCACTTGGAAGTAAAATCACTGTAGATCCGAGGGGGACATGCAAGGAATATAAAAAACAGCATTTTAGCTTGCACATGATTGGATGATAAAATCAGCAGAGCTTCCACTCATTTCAGATCTACCCCTCAAATTTACAGCGATTGCACTTCCACGTGCAAAGTGGATTTGCATTTCGTAAATAACCTCCAATGTGTACTATAATGACAGGGTATCTTTAAAACTTAACTCCATCACTTATTCCTTTCTTTAGTTTGGAACACAGTTGGTTAATTTTCAGGTTTTTTACACTATGTCCTGTTTGGGACTTTCTGTCTTACAGACATCCATATCAGATTGGTGTGAACCTCATTGGGACAGGACGGTACTGACAGATATTAAAAAAGTGTCAAATGTTCTACCCTTCAGTTAGGTACACATGGTAGAAATAATTCTGAGACATATGGGTTATACTGCTGCCTACAGGATGTGAGTAGGATAGGAGAAGGAGAATGATACCTCCTACACCCATTGTACTTCCATTTTTTGCTAGTGTCCTTTGAGAGTTTAAATCTTTTCTCCTCGGGGAGATGAAAACCCTTTTCACTTGACAGTACAGAAGTGGCTCAGGCAGATGTGGTATTTTGACCTCATAAGACTCCTGGCACACGTTATGTTCCCAAACATTATATATTTTTTTAGCAGAGAATCTAGAGAATAAAATGGAGATTGTTGCAATAGTTTATATCACACGGTATTTGTACAGCGGTGTTTTAAACGCAAATTTTTGGAAAAGGGACACTTTCATGAATTTTAAAAAATCCAAACAGTAAAGTTACTCCAATTTTTTTGTATAATGTGAAAGATGATGTTACGCCGAGTAAATAGATACCAAACATGTCACCCTTTATAATTGCACGCACTTGTGGAATGGCGACAAACTACGGTACCTATGAATTTCCATAGGCGACGCTTTAAATTTTTTTTACAGGTACCAGGTTTGAGTTACAGAGGAGGTCTAGGGCTAGAATTATTGCTCTCGCTCTGACGATCGGGGCGATACCTCACATGTGTGATTTGAACACCGTTTACATATGCGGGCGCGACTTCCATATGCGTTTTCTTCGCTGCGCAAGCTCGCGGGGACGGGGGCACTTTAAAAAATTTTTTTTATTTATTTTATTTATTTTAATACTTTATAAATTGTGTTTAAAAAAAAATTTTTTTTTTTACTTTTATTGCTGTCACAAGGAATGTAAACATCCCTTGTGACAGTAATAGGTGGTGACAGGTACTCTTTATGGAGGGATCGGGGGTCTAAAAGACCTCCGATCCCTCCTCTGCACTTCAAAGTATTCAGATCACCGAAAACGGCGATTCTGAATACTGTATATTTTTTTAAAACCGGCGCCATTGGCAGCCGAGTAAACGGGAAGTGAGGTCATGACGTCGCTTCCGCGTTTACAATGAGAAGGCTGGAACGAAGCCGCCCACAGCTTCGTTCCAGCCCACCCCAAGCCGCCGAAGGCAGCCGACTGGACACCGGGCCTCCCGATCGCACGGGAGGCCCGGTAAGAGCGGCAGGGGGGCGGCGGGAGGGGGGGGATGTCCCCTCCCGCTCCTCCGGTATAACAGCCGAGCAGCTTTTAGCCGAAATCGGTAGCCGATCGCCCGCTGTAAACAACGGTACCGGGATGATGCCTGCAGCTGCGGGCATCATCCCGGTATAACCCCGGAAAGCCGAGTACGCATATCTGCGTACGGTCGGCGGGAAGGGGTTATTTCAGATTATTCTAGATAGATCATACAACAGGGAGTGCAAAAAGCCAATGGGCTAGACATGGAAATTCAGGGAAAGAGATGTTGCCAGGGTCCAAGACACAAAAAAGGCCAGTGAATCATAGCACACCTTGGTTTGTGGATATAAATGTATATATGTTTTAGGGTGACTGACCTTTTAAGGTTAATTCATTTTGTTTCTACATGATCTTTTTTGGTGACCTACTATGGTTATTCTACAAGTATAATAGAGAAAAGCTTAGTTCATTCTTCTCCATGTGTAGATTTATCTCATATTTTAAATAACTGTGTGTTATAGTAAGACTTAATAGCTTCTTTTGTTAAAGCACTGTGGGTTGTAAAAGTCAAACATTAATGTGTAACTGGCAGCTTTAAAACACCTTACCACGTACATTCAAATATGATTCATTTTAGTGCATGAATTAAACCATCATTAAAATATGAGTATTTTTACCATATAAGGACATGGGTGATAGAAATGATAACTTTTATTAAAAGACGCTAGTGTGCCATGTATACAATCTAGAGCTGTATGTAAAGTCCAAATAGAATTTCTAAACCTTCCTTAGGGCCTGTGTTGACAGGCTTTGGGCTTCTATTGATGGCTTCAGTTTGACATCAGTTTGAGAGGCTTTTGAGAACTTTTAGAATTCACTGACAGGTGCAAATGACCCGCAGTTTACCTCTTTCTGATTTGTATCTGTTCTTCTTCACTAAGGTTTTGCATTCCTATAGACTTGTATTGCTATGCAAAATCTTCTCGAAGCAAACAAAAGTTGGCTGACACCAGTCCTATCCCAGTCCATATCCATAGAACATACAAATAACAAAAAAAAAGAGTTATTACATTTTCATCTCATTTATTGGAATATGAAATATAAAAAAATGACACCTACTGCACTGATGAATAATCCCTTTACAACCGCCCAACACATACGTAGGTCAAAGGGGTGGGCTTTCAAGGGAACTTTACTCCACAATTGGTGGGGATGCCCCCCTGTGCGGAGGTTCTGGCAAAAGATCCTCGACCTGTACTGCAGACTCATGGCGACCTCGCTTACACCCTCTCCTGAGGTAGTTCTGCTTTCTATGCTCCCTAGACTGCTCAAATCTGTCAAAAAAGACGTTCTGCGTCACTTGTGTCACACTGGAGGTTGACGGACATGCCTTCCCTGGGGGAATGGGCAATTGAAGTGGACCAAATCAATAGCTTGGAACGAATGTTGTTGCAGGAATCAGGTAAAGAGGAGCAATTCTCCAAGACCTGGGCCTTGTGGTCTATGTTTTGATACTCCTCGGAATTTATTCCATTGGCAACAGAGGACCCTAACATCATATCTGTCTGACCAAAGTGGAATGTCTCCTTCTCAATATCTACTTACCTTACTGCATTGACCCCTCTATTTTTATCATCATTCCCCCTCCTCTCTTTACACGATGCAATGATACACGAACACCCAAACCATAATCTCTAATCTCGACAAACGAGAACTCTGTGACCCAAATAGAGTTCCCCCCTATGAGAAATTGCATTTAGCACAATAACAAAAGCCCTAGCATGTTTACAATAGGTGGACACCGCTCGTTGAGTGGATAGTGGTGCTCACCGACCCTCAATATGTTATAGTAGATGCTATGGCTACACAGGCTTATATACTAAATTAATTCCGTTGAAGCTTACACATTCTTTATACAATGTGTATGGTACCAAAATTGAAATGTCTGTTTCTATCTATGTGTTAATGAACGATATACTTGTGTAATGTACACCTCTCCTTTCTTTATTAAAATAGGATTGAACTAAAAGGGTGGGCTTTAAGTCCACATGCCACACATATGCATCCTTTGGGCAGCCAATGTTTATGTACTGAGAGCGTGATCACTGCTGCACAAAGATTTTGCTTACAAAGACAGCTCTCAATCCGGGCTAAAGATAGGTAGCTGGTGGGACCGGCTTTCGATCATGTGACCTCTGTGACAGTGAATTGTCAATATTCTATGGATGGAGAACATGATAGCAAACAATGACTTCAAACTAGATCCTTTTCTCGCAAAACAGTACCTATATTCTGAAGAACAGTAATGCTCAGGACATTATGGGTGGAGCACCCAGCTGCGGGTACTGGTACTTATTATGATTTCTTCAGGGACCTCTCGTCTTACTACACTTCTTACTTCTACCTAACTTCTTTGTTTTACCTATCCGATGGAGATTGTTACTTTCACTTTGTGTCCCGGGCTGAGTCAACACCTTTCCATCCCTCCGTTTTCCCTCTTATTTACCATATATACTTGAGTATAAGCCGAGTTTTTCAGCACATATTTTTGTACTGAAAATGCCCCCCTCGGCTTATACTCGAGTCAAGCACTTTTCTGCAGCAGAGAATGACATTTTCGGAACCAACTTTGGGACCCTGTATCTCGATGCCTCTTGAGCTAGGAACCTCAAATTTGGTGGACCTAGCACTACAACATATCCAAAGCTGGGGTTGCTAGCACCAAGTGGCCCTGAGATACGGGGCCCCAAATTTGGTTCAGAAAATGTCATTCTCTGCTGCAGAAGTGCTTAACATTTTTAAACTGATTTTGGGGCCCCGTATCTCGGGGACACTTGGTGCTAGGAACACCAGCTTTGGATTTGTTATAGTGCTAGGTCCACTGAGTTTGCACTCCAAAGCTGGGGTTCCTAGCACCAAGTGGCCCTGAAATATGGGGCCCCAAATTTGGTTCAGAAAATGTCATTCTCTGCTGCAGAAGTGCTTGACATTTTCCGAACCAACTTAGGAGCCCAGTATCTCAGGGCCACTTGGTGTTAGGAACCCCAGCTTTGGATATGTTGTAGTGCTAGGTCCACCAAATTTGGGGTTCCTAGCATCAAGTGGCCCGGAGATACGGGGCCCCAAATTTGGTCACCTGTGTCCATCTGCAGCAATGCCATTTCGGGACCCTTTGGGTCCAGAGACCCCACATTTTGGCTGCAGCTAGGGGGCATCTAGGAACCCTTAACTGCAGAGTTTGAAGTTCGGGGGACCTATGGTTGCAAATGGGCACAGTCAGGCATGTAAATGGGCACAGTGAGGCTGCAAATGGGCATTGTTGACCCTCTTTTCCACTTACAGTAGCTGCGCATTTCTCACCCTCGTCTTATACTCGAGCCAATAAGTTTTTCCAGTTTTTTGTGGTAAAATTAGGTGCCTCAGGTTGTATTCGGGTCGGCTTATACTCGAGTATATACGGTAATTCTTTCTAAGAATATTTTTCTCTAAACTAAATCCTACTAACTTCTCATCTTCTCTCCCTCTAATTTGCTGTATATGTACGGATATGAGCTTTTCTTATGAGGACTTCCCTCTTGTATTAAACATCGATACTGATTTATAAAAGGAGCAGGTCATGTTCACTTTGCAAAAAAAATTGACACTTAGCTTAGTTAATGAGGTGAAGCTACGTGAAAATTTACTTTGCAAAGCATTCACCGTCATGTGCAAGGAAAGTCAAAATTTGCTTTGCAAAATGAACATGCTCTACTCTTTTAGTAAAACAACTACGATATGTATATTGACCAAATCCTCAAACCTAATGAATGCTACCAAATTATGCATCTCGATTCTTTTTGAGGTTCTCCTATATCCATGCCTTTATTATGGTATTTAAACATAATAGGGGTTATTTACTAAAGAGTGCAAAATCTGGTGCAACTCTGAATAGAAACCAATCAGCTTCCAGGTTTAATTGCAAAAGCTTAAATGAACAGATTTAGGTTAGAAGCTGATTGGCTACTATGCACAGCTGCACCAGATTCTGAGTGCTCCAGTTTTAGTAAATCTACCCCAATGTGTTGTATCTCGGAGATGGACTCCCTTCACACAGATATTTTTGTAGTAAGCAAGTATTTTCACTTTTTTTATTCAACCTTCGGAGGCCGGGCGCAATGTTATGATGTCACATTCGGCCTTAACAGCTGCAAACACTGCCGTTGCCTTGGCTGGGAAGCCTAGATCTTCTTTTTTTTTTTTATTACTATTTTAGGCTTTCCAGCCTAGAAACGAGATCTGGGGACTTATATACCCCAGATCTCACTGTAAAGAGGACCTGTCATTCCCTATTCCTATTACAAGGGATGTTTACATCCCTTGTAATAGGAATAAAAGTGATAAAAAAAAATGTACAGGGAAAGTGTCAAAATATAAAAATAAAAGTAAAATAAACAATAATTTTTTTTTTAAAGCGCCCCTGTCCCCACGTGCTCGCACGCAAAAGCGAACGCATATGTGCGTTGTGCCCGCATATGTAAAAGACGTTCAAACCGCACATGTGAGGTATCGCCGTGAACGTTAGAGCGAGAGCAATAATTCTAGCCCAAGACATTCTCTGTATGTCTAAACCGGTAACCTATAAAAAGTTTTAAAGCATCGCCTATGGAGATTTCTAAGTACTAAAATCTGGCGCCATTGCGCGAGTGTGTGCAATTTTAAAGTGTGACATGTTAGGTATATATTTACTTAGCGTAACATAATCTTTCACATTATGCAAAAAAATTGGACTAACTTTAGTGTCTTTTTAATTTTTTATTCATTAACCACTAGCCGACCAGTGCACGACGATGTACGTCAGGAACAATAGCACGGCTGGACAAATGGGCGTACAGGTACGTCCCCTTTAAATTGCGACATTTTGGGTGCGCACGCATCCACCGTGTACTCCGTGACCGTGCCCGCGGGTCCTGCGGACTTGATGTCCGCCGGGGGCCCGCGATCGTGTCACGGAGCGGAAGAATGGGGAGATGACTTTGTAAACAAGACATTTCCCCGTTCTGCCTAGTGACATGACAGGGATCTACTGCTCCCTGTGATCGGGAGCAGTGATCGCTGTCATGTCAGTGGTAGCCCATCCCCCCCACAGTTAGAATCACTCCCTAGGACACACTTGACCCCTTGATCACCCCCTACTGTTCAACCCCTTTCCTGCCAGTGTCAATTACACAGTAATTTTTATAGCACTGTAAATGACAATGGTGTCAAAAGTGTCCAATGTGTCCACCATAATGTCGGAGTCACGATAAAAATCGCAGATCGCCTTCATTACTAAAAAAAATAAATAATAAAAATGCCATAAATCTATTCCCTATTTTATGACGCTATAACTTTTGCAAAAACCAATCAATATATGCTTATTGCGATTTTTTTTTTTTTTTTTACCTAAAAATATGTAGAAGAATACATATCTGCCTAAACTGAGAAAGAAATTCGTTTTTTTATATATTTTTTGGGGATATTTATTATAGCAAAAAGTAAAAAATATTGCTTTTTTCTCAAAATTGTTGCTCTTTTTTTGTTTATAGCGCAAAAAATAAAAACCGCAGAGGTGATCAAATACCATCAAAAGAAAGCTCTATTTGTGGGGAAAAAAGGACTTCAATTTTGTTTGTGTGCAACAGTGCACAGCCGCGCAATTGTCAGTTAAAACGACGCAGTGCCGTATCGCAAAAAAGTGCTCTGGTCAAGAAGGGGGTAAATCCTTCCGGGGCTGAAGTGGTTAAACATTTTTTTTTCCCCAAAAAAATGCGTAAGAAAAATTGCTACGCAAATACTGTGCGACATAAAAAGTTGCAACAACCGCCATTTTATTCCCTAGGGTCTCTGCTAAAAAAACGTATATAATGTTTGGGGGTTGTGAGTAATTTTCTAGCAAAAAAAAAATATTTTTACATGTAGGAGAGAAGTGTCAGAATTGGCTTGGGAGGCAAGTGGTTAAATCCTTTATTTGCCATTCTTTTCTTTGGGGATATTTGTTTTCATTTTTCCTGGCCTATAGGCACAACAGGAAGTGAGGAAAAATCTCTTGAGGGGGAAATGCTCTTGTAGGCAGTAATAAATGGAACAAGTGCTTTCAATGGAGGATTTCCCCTTCTCTTCTAGTGACAAGATTTCAGATTTTCGGTCTGGGTGACAGTGGTGAAGAGTGGCTCTTCTCTGAGGTGCATTTTCTCAGACTATATTTGTTCAGAAGTGGCAACAGAGTTAATGGAAAAAAGTAGATAAGTGGGGTGGCTTGGTCTAATAAGAGGGTCGGGAGAGTTGCAGTTTTTGTTAACACTATTCTTTCCTATTCCACCCCACCAGTGGCGCTGACAGAGATAAATGTAACTTACTAGGTGAGATTTCATTTTATAGCACCTTAAATTGAGATTCAGTTGGATTGATTTTGTAAAACTGGAAGCACAGAAGGAAGCACATATGTATTGATTATTATTCTTCAGATGTGAGAACGCTTTATAACCTGGGCATTTTTTTTCCAGTCTATGTTCACTAACAATTTTCTTGCCATTATCAAAATGGCCATGTAATAGCAATAATTATCACAATATAGGGGTAGGTTTAGCTTTCCTTCCATTTGAGATAAAATTATAACTCCTGCTTTTTTAAAAAGAAAACTCTATAAATGCCTAGTAAGCTGTTTTTCTTAAAGCGGAACTTCAGTCATTTTTGCTGCGTCCATTGAACCAGGCAGCGGGACTCGGCCCCTCCCCCTGCTTCCTTGTCACTGGCTTTGATTGACAGCAATGGAAACCAATGGCTCCCGGTGCCCCAGCAAAGCCAGTGAGACCTGTAAGTGAGGGGAAAGGAAAACAGCAGACAAGTCCAATGCTGGATTGAATGAGGGCTCAGGTAAGTATAAGGGAGAGTGAGGGGACACGTTCGATGCCTAAACATTTTATACCTTTAATGTAAAAAGTGTCATCGAGAGTGAAGGCACTGTAAAACAGGCGGTGTGATACTCACCAGTTTACCAGTTGAATACTGAAGGATGAAATGCTTTGAAAAAGAAAACGAATGCAGCCACCACATCTAATGGCTGATAAGCTGCAATATATTAACATTTTTGGTTTTGAGTTTATTACCACTTTAAAATATATCTAATGCTGAAACTGTTTTTTTTTTTTATATTGGACAGAGTAGGGAGGGATTAGAACGGCTGTCATTTTTGTGCTGTCCATGTCCCATTTGTTATGAGAAAAAGGAGAATATTGCTGACTTCTAACCTCCAATCCTGTGCAGGCAAAAATATTTTTTCCCTTTAATTCTTTCATCACATTCACTAAACTAAGTGAAAATTCCTTTGCCACGTGAACAGCTTATTTGCCCTTAGTAAATCAACCCCAAAGAGTTTAGAATGTCTGCTGCCATCTACAGTAGCTTACAAGTAATGCAGTCAATCAGGCTTGCTATGTGTGTTGTGTATCTCAATAAAGTTGCAGTTGTTACACTGATATGAGCCTCATGAAACACAATGGGGGAGATTTACTAAAACGGGAGAGTGCAAAATCTGGTGCAACCATGCATGGAAACCAATCAGCTTCCAGGTTTTATTACCAAAGCTTAATTGAACAAGCTGAAGTTAGAAGCTGATTGGCTATCATACAGAGCTGCACCAGATTTTGCACTCTCCAGTTTTAGTAAATCAACCCCAATGTCGGAATCAGGGAAAAACTTTGGTGTTTCTTAGTCAATAAAGTACCCTAAAATGACCTTTCTATCCCTCCCTTTTCCCTCTTATTTAATTCTTTCTAAAAATAATCTTCCATAAACTAAATCCTACTAACATCTAATCCTCTCTCCTTCTCTCTCCAATAAATATGTACGGAAGTGAAGTTCTGATGAGGACTACCCTCTTGTATTACTCATGATTAACATTGATGTTGATTTATAAAAGGAGCAGAGCATGTTCACTGTGCATGGTAAATAGACACCGAGTTAAGACAAGAGCGGGAGCCAATGGCTTTACACTGAATATAGAGCACAACCGAGCATGCTGATCGTAAAAACAGTTAAGCAGAGCTGATCATAACCGACTATAAAAATCTATTTCATATTATGATGACATAATAAATATTAGATTGAATGAAAAGAAGATTAGTTTTACAGTGTTTCAAAACTGTATAATGCATAGAATGTATCATATCAATATCTCAAAGATCTTAAGACACTCAATAGAAGCTCTGGGGCACCTGCCCTGGGTACCAGGCTCTAACATGCCCATGACTACCTCAATACATTCTGGGCTCCCTTTAGTCAGTACCAGTGGCTGCACATTACTTTTAGGGCTACAGCTCCTGAAGAGTACCAACATAGACAGTATGAAGCAGTAGAGGTTCTTGCAGATGATATCGTGATGTATGGTGGTGGGTACAGCACAGAAGAAGAAGCTACAGCAGATCATGACAAGGATTTTAGATCAAGAGAGCTCAACGTTAAAGGGCGTTTCCACTTTTGCAGCCCAATTTGGATCAAACCTACTTTATATTTGTTACATGTTCCCATTCACATAGTATACCTTAAAAAAAAATTCCAGCTTACTTTTATTAGATGCTCCATTCTGAACCCTCCAGCAGGAAAAAAAATCCAAGGTTAGTTTATGAGAGGTCTGGGCAGCTGTGTTTGCCATAACTAACACTGCCTGTATTTTGCAGAAAGATAGTTATTATCCATTGTAACTAGATTTCAACACTGTCTGTCATAACAAAAGGTTAAAGGTGTAGAGGCTGGGCTTCTTGCATTGTATGTTAACCTGTCCCTGCCTGCGCTATAGTCAAAAGGCTACAGCGCATGCTTACAAAGGTGGGAGGGTGTCCATGGATGTCCTCCCATGCTCGAGCCGACCGCGCACTCCCGCTCTGTGAGCGATGTGTCCTTCGGACTCGGCTGATCGATGTGTCTTTCAGACTCGGCTGATCACAGATTGGGGTAAAGGGCCAATCACAGCAGCCCTTTACCACATCAGCCAATGACAGCTGATCACACCATGTAAACAGAAGTCGGTTATCGTGAGGAGAAAGGAATAAAGCCGATAACCGACTTCTGTTAAAGGGACATCGGTCCCAACATTTGCCCACCAGTGCTGCTAATCAGTGCCCACCAATGCCACCTACCAGTGCCCATCAGTACTGTAATTAGTGCCCACCATTGCCATCTATCAGTGCCCATCAGTGCTGCCAATCAGTGATCATCAGTGCCTCATCATCAGTGTCACCTATCAGTGCTGCCTATCAGGGCTTGCTGAGAGGCTGAGCCAGATGCCGGTCCAGGCATGTTGGTGGATCCCGACCAAATGGTCACGATACTTCCCGAGCATGGACTGGCTCTGTGACCTCAGCGGGCTTGTGCCCGCTGTCTGGCTAAAATGGGTCACAGGAGTGCAGTACGAACTACACTCCTGTGATCCACAGGAGAAGTACAACCAATCAAGCTTTGGCTGTACTCCTATAACACACACATTTCTCATATATTCTCAATTTTCTCAAATTCGACAGCAAAAGTAAATACGCTTTAAATAATCTAAAGGTGAGACCGAAACTGTAACCAGTAGTGTACATGGGGAATCTGACAGCTGAAGGCCTGCACCCAGATCCAGAAAAGGTTAGAGACATTATAGCGATGACAAGGCTAGACAATGCACAGGCAGGATTTCTAAACTATCCAGCAAAATTGCCATACTTATCTGATGTATGTGAAACCTTAAGGAGGCTGACAGACGAAGACAGTGCATGGATCTGGCAAACTAGCCGTGATGAGTCCCTGAACAAATAGGTAACTTTTGACTGCACTTCCAATCTTAAGATACTATGATCTCACCGAAGAATGAACAGTTCAATGTGATGCCAGTGAGAAATGACTCTATTGCAAAGCAGTCAGCCAGTTGCCTTTGCATCAAGAACACTGTCACCAACAATGTGCAGATTGAAAAGAAATGTCTGTCTATTGTATATGGCTGTCAAAAATGTGCCCAGTAGATATTTGGAAAAAAGCTTATCAACGTTGAGTTTGAACACAAGCTACTGGAAAGTTATTTACAAAAAAAAAAAAAGAAGTCACATTTTGTTGCTGTGCAACCTGAAATGAAGACAGACACAGTTTTTGTTTTCTCTAGTTGTAACATACAAGTGAAAACTATAACACCAACAGGTCAGAAAAATAAATAAAAATACAATTCAAATAATTCAATTATAGTCTCATCTAACCATAGCACATTTTTCCATGCAACCTCAGAATCTTCTAGGTGCGTTTAAGGTGGTCAGATGAGACTAAAATTGAATTATTTGGCCTCAACATCAAACGATATGTCTGGTGGAAATCCAACACCATCCAAATAACACCATTCCTACAATAAAGCATGGAGGTAGTAATATCCTGGTATGGGAGTGTTTCTCTGTAGCAGGGACGGGAGCACTTGTCAGGATTCAAATGGGTCCAGATGTAACTACAGCAATAAAGGACTGTAAAACCTGCAGCAAATATCTATGTACGCAAGCAGACAAAAGAACCCCTTATGACACACAGATTGCCATTCTACCCTGGAGTAAGCTAGGCATGGATTCTGTATCAGGACATTACTACTTAATAATAGTTGACTATTATTTAGACTTCTGGAAGATGGATGCACTGTGTGCAAAAACAATAATTGCATTCTACAAGGTACATTTTAGCTGCCATGGAACACCCAACTCTGTTATCACAGATAGTGGAATAATACTGATTTACACTTTAAAGTTTTAGCAAAGTCCCAGGTCCCCTTTGGTCTAATGAGAACCTCCAGAGTTAGGGATAGCTGACATCCTTCTATGTAGAGTGGGTTACAAGGCATGGTGGGTGTAATGCAAGATAGATTCATGGGCACAAGACTCTTCTTGAATGCAAAGAAATTTATTGTCTCTTAAACAGAACTGTGGGAGAGAGCGTTTAGGGCCAGGACACCCTTAAGTGGTTGCAATGTTAATTGGCAGACTCCAAGACTTTGATAGGTAGACAGCTATGCAGGGAAAGGCACCCAGCTGGACACCACATCTGCATGTGTAGACACACTGTCTCCTATGGCAACAATTTTTGAACAGTTTCTAACAAAGGTTACAATGAACTCTCACTTCCTCTACATTCTCCTCTTGCAGATCTTCACTCAACTGAGCTCCCAGTCTCTCTCACTAGACTTGCTTATCTTCCTCAAGCGTCACCCACGCTTCCCTCCTGGGTCCCTAGCTTGGCATTCAAGATACTCCTTAAGCGTTACCCTACTGGCCTGCTCGGTCCCTGGCTTGGCACACAAGGCTGCTCTGCCAGCATCACCTCTGCTAGCTGGGTCCCTGGCTTGACCCCTGCTGAGGTTTCCCAGTTCTTTACCATCCCTGGTTAGTGAGAACACTGCTCTGGTACTTGCTTCAGCTATTCACTGTGGTCCCTGGTAATGGGGTGGATGGTCCCTTAGTGGCGACAGCTTCCCTTTTACCCCTGACCATGACAGGTTCTCCGGCCGGCAGAACCGTCACTTCTGGTTGAACTGCAAGCAGCAATCCCAACCCTATGCTGCTCTCTTGCTTCTGGATAGGCCCTCAGACAACCTAGCAGCCAGATGTCCCTGGGATAGGCCTCAGGCTCTGGCCTAGCAGCCTGGGACAGCACAACACATGTCCACCCAGAGAGCCATCCAGGTGGCACAGAACCCCGATCACCTGACCTCACCCAAATAAACAGGCTCTCCAAGCAGGCCAAGGAACCCAAGAAGATCCCTGCCCATTGGCTGAGATACCCCATCTATTCCTAATCTGTCCTTGCAATGCCCTTGTCTTATCTAATGTCACCAGATACCTGGCCATCTAGTAACAGAAGAGAGAAGTGCAGCAATTCCAGAATTAGGGTGGAAACAATTGATCCCCTACCAATTGGCCAAGGAAACTATACCTGGCAGGTAATTTTACTAGCAACCCTGCCTAAACATCAGGGTGCTACACAGTGTATGTAGATAGCTATATATTTATTTTTAACAAAGTGTTGTATTTTCAGGACGGGAAGAGAAGGGAAGTGAAGGGAAATATTCAAATAGGACAACTGCAGCACAAAAAAAATAAAATAAATAAAGTTCCAACCCTTAGTGGAATTTTTTTTTTTTTTTACAGTGGATAAGCCTTGAATTGGAACTAAAGCACAACATTAAAATGGTGTTAGTTATTTATTTTTACTCTTTTTTGGAAGCCAAGACGTACAAAGTTTATTTTTGCTTAAAAACTTTCTTCTTCTGGCTACTAGACGTTTTTTTAGTTTCTATGCATGTTGAAAGACACATTCACATACAGTGTATACTCCTGAATCTGTAATCTGTAAGATGCTAACAATGGAAAATGGAGTGTTGTGGATAATGGAACCCTGTGCACATGCGCAGGAATTATATATTCAGTGGTTGCCCAATGCAATTTAGAGCAGCAACAGATAGCCTGGACCTGTCATCACTGAAGAGGTGAGGTAGTGGGCCATAATATGCAGAAGCCGCTGATGATGTCGTATTTGACTAAATGCTTTGGGAGTTGGGTGAAGCCAGACATCATAATTTTACCATGCACACGGATGTACACTGATCGGTTCCTGGACATTGAGAACTTATAGGGCTATTATTCATTACATTTGAATATTTTTAATCTATTTTTTAATAAAGTCAGTGATTGGTTTTTACACTACTGGGATTGCCTGGCTCGTTTTTCTTTTTCTTTCCACGTATATGTGGTCTTTAGAGGTTATATACAGAAAGAAGTGGCGGAATTCCATATTTATACTGGCTTCATTGTATACAAAGAATACTTTGTTTTCACTCTGTTACACAGTAGGACTTTGTGATTGTTTCACAGACTTTCTTTTGTTTGAGTTTTAATTATCTTCTTTACTGTGCACTTCTTGGTACTTACAGTATATAAACTTTTTTGCAATCATACATTTTGGACGTTTTTTGGGATTAAAGCTGCACTTGCTTATCATTTATATGATATATCTAAAAAATTGTGCAAGCTACTTTTCTTTAGTTTAGTCTATTGTGACCACAATGGGGGTTTCATTAGTGTTTGTGCATGTACAGTTGTTTTACAATATCGATGTGTCTACTTTATACTTGCATTAATCGACACTGTGAGCACCTTGCATATTCAGTTCCTCACATTTCACCTAGCTGATGAAAGTTTTGCCAATCCATTACATGTAATGCAAACAGAACAGACATTTGACAGTCATTGAATGGCAGGATGTGGAGAAGAAACATTTTTCTACTTGAGCATTTTACGGCAGTCCACATGTAGGGGATTTGTGGATTTCTAAAATTACAGTATGTTGTTTTTTTTTTTCAATTTCCCCAGTCAATCATGAAACCCCAGACATCAAGCAAAGTCAATCAGTAAACTGTTATTACTCTCCAGGAGAAATTGTAGCTGTGCTAGAAGTCATAAAGGCCATGTACTTTTTGCTAACTTTTGCACTTTTTTTTTGTTAAATATTTTTCTTTATTGTCTTTCCAATAGCAAAGCACTAGCAACTAAAGTCATACATTTTTACCTAGAGTTTTATATTGAAGTTGCCCACAAACTTCACAAGACGACTTGTCGTGCATGCAATATCCATCATTCAAACTATTGGAGAAAATCATTCAAAAAACATGCACGTTTAAATTGGGTGAATGTGCATGGTTGACTTATTGAAGATGGAGGGGGGACATAGAGGTGCCAAGTTATCCAGGGGAAAAATGATCACCCTGGAAAATCTATCTCCATCTAGTTGAATGCTTAGACTGTTCAGACCATGGGTGTCTGTAGGATCAGGAAGGACTTGCAGACATAGACTGTTGCCTGTTCAGAACATAGCTGGCTTGATTGGAAAAGTGTTCTTTTTTGACTCTAGATACCTTCAGTATGTTTTTAACAAGGGTGTAACTAAAGTCAGCAGGTCATGATGCTGCTCTAGGACCTGAATGCAGATTCTACAGAATACAGATAGCCAAGCCTTTTTTTCTCACTGAATAGGTACAGGAACTCAAAGCACCGTTCCTTGGATCCACCCCTACCCACCTCCCGCTGAAGCCACTTTTAGAGAATACAGAATCAAGTATAATTTTGTGGTGCTAAGTAAGGTGTATGGAATTTGTTGATAACAAGAAAGGCAGTACAATAGATCCCCTGTAGCTAGCAACAATGAACACCCCCAGTGACAATAGATCCACCCAGCAACAATAGACTCCCAATAGCTAGCATCGAGCAACAACCCCTCCCTCAACAGTAGATCCTCCGATTGTCCCCCAGCAACATAAGATAGATCCCCATCAGCAACAATAGATTCCCCAGCAGCCAGCATCAATAGACCCTCAAGCACACCCCAGCACCCCTTGCCATTGCTTACATTTATTGCTGGAGGTTCTAGAACTGCGTTCCCACTGATAAAAAGCTCTGCACATAGCAATAATATTTGTTAAATGCAGTTTGATGAAATTGATGTATATTACGTTGGTGAACCTCTGTACCATTGCTATAAAAATAATTTGTTTAAAGAATTCAAGGTGGGATATAGTATTCTTATATCCACACCAGCTGATGCCCCTGGAAGCTGAAAATGACTGAAGTAGATCCCGCTACTCCAGTGACCTCCACTTGCTTCCGGGTCCCGCACTGAGTGGCTGCTGTACTGCATTCTGAACACTGAGGCTTGTTCATTCTGCACTGGTGCCCTTCAGAGAATGCTTGGCATGTTCTGAATGAATGCAAGGCATTCTCTCATTGGATAAGGTGGAGAGGCGGGATGGTGATTGGTCCAAGATGGACCAATGTAACTACTGTATGTATAAAATATCCATACCTAAAATTTAATGAATTCTGTTTTACTAGAAGAAATGCCTTCAAGAAAAATGCGGGCCTCATAATGGTTGTACTATAGGCCTTATCCCATATAGTTAGAGCTATGCTTTAAGCATTACATCTAGGTGGAAGCGTTGCCTCTGCTCACTTGAACCTGTTCTGCACTACCTCCCTCAAGTGCTCCATTTTGTGTAGGTGACATTGCATTACAAGGTTTGGTAAGGCTTCTTAAAGAGAGGGTGGTGCATGCAGAAATTAGTAAACAAGCATTTTTACAAACTCAGATTCAAGTTTCTTCTGGAAATGCTAAAAAATTAAAGGGAAAGGTACTGGTAAAAACAGGGATTCCATTAAAAGGGCAACTATCTACACAAAATAATTTTAAGAATCCAAAATGAAACCATTCAGCAAGTGAGTGTTCCTTTAAAAAAAATAGCCTGTAACATGTTCCAAAATAAAAAACCTGAAAATAGTTTACTAATAATTATATACTGATCGCATCAAACATAATATTGGCTATGTTAGTTAGGTGACCTAGGTTTAGTTCTGTATTAAGTTCTGTCTGTAGGGTGATGATAGAAAATTAACATTTTACTTTCCCGTCTTTGAAGACTGACATTTAAATGGAATGTGCTCGCTCAATAAGAGCGGCGACCCAACAGAACGTACAACGAGGTTGTCTTCAGCATTCTTGCCAACCCTCCTTGATTTACTGGCAGGGATAGTTCCAGCTACATGAATGGTATTCACTGCAGTACTGCTCTATCGGAATGTTTAAGGCTTCCCAATGGAATTTATTTTGTTCTATATATATTTCTTATGATACTCTTATACATGTTTTATGACTATAGTATGTCCTACTTCATTCATACTACAGTCATTTGATGTTCACATGTACTGTATAAACTCATTCACCTGCCAGTATACAGTACTAGGAGGATACATAGAAACAAGTTATGGAATTCATTTGTGATCTTGCATTACATTCCAGTAAATTGGTTTAAGCCGATTGCCCTCCTGTGTACACACATGTGATATTCTCACAATTTATGTGCTATACTGCACATAAATATCAAGTGCCTGCACGATTAATTCAATACTTAGAGAAGCACAGGTGGTTGCTACAAACGGGCACACTTGGCTGCCCAAATGTCTTTCCAAGGAGATTTGGCTAGGAAGCACCCGTACTAGGACTATTGAATACCACTTCATAGGACCCCCAACCTCTGCATCCTACATAGTTCTGGCTATACTGGAATATTAATTAAATATTGTAAGCTACTACAAGCAGGACCACCCAACCCTCTTGTCTTGGATTGTATTGTAAATGTACTGTAATGCCGCGTACACACGAGCGGACTTTACGGCAGACTTTGTCCGGCGGACTTTTCGACGGACTTTACGACGGACTTTCCGAATGAACGGACTTGCCTACACAAAATCAACCAATGTCCGACGGATTTGTACGTGATGACGTACGACCAGACTAAAATAAGGAAGTTCATAGCCAGTAGCCAATAGCTGCCCTAGAGTTGGTTTTTGTATGTCGGACTAGCATACAGACGAGCGGACTTTTCGACCGGACTCGAGTCCGTCAAAAAGATTTGAAACATGTTTCATTTCTAGGTCCGTCGA
Organism: Lithobates clamitans; assembly: GCA_037952925.1. Lineage (NCBI taxonomy): Eukaryota > Metazoa > Chordata > Amphibia > Anura > Ranidae > Lithobates > Lithobates clamitans. The sequence continues at coordinate 1,017,326 of JBBGZY010002043.1, read as the reverse complement.
ACTTTTGGGGAAAAAAAGTCCGCTTGAGCCCACACACGATCGAATTTTCCGACGGACTCCGGTCCGCCAGACCAAGTATGCCGTAAAGTCCGCTCGTGTGCACGCAGCATTACAAATTATTTTGGCTGCGCAAACTGTTTGTGCTACATAAAGCTTCTATAATAATAATATTAATGATAAACTCTATTTAGTCCTTTTTTTTTTTTTTTTTATATTTTTCCTAAAATTTCCTTAAATACTGATCCTCTTTATTTCTGCCTGATTTCAGCAGGACTGAGCATTGATAATTTCTTTTGTTTTCTCCGCAATCAGGACAATGCTAGAGCTCACTGCCTGCCCTCCCCTCGCTTTTCCACTTTCCAGCTTTTACTCATTAAAACTAGCCATGTGTTGTATCGCTTGGGGACTTAAGTGTGTTATCTCTGCTTTTGCATTTCTAGTACTGCACACCTGCCCATTATAAATGGATGCCACTGTTTTTCTTATATTGGGACCACCCACGAACCTTGACTACACAGGAACAGTCAGGGACTATGATAGGTAAATCCCTGAAACATTTAGGCAGGCAGCAGATGACTTAGTCCACCAGGCTTGACCTATAACTGAAAGATCACTTTTTGCTACATTGAACCTTCAAGAGTTGCACGCAAATGTTAGTAGAATATTATTCTATCAAAATGCATACTCACTGGGCAGCACAGTGGCATAGTGATTAGCAATTCTGCCTGGCAGCACTGTGGTCATTAGTTCTTATCCCAAACACGACACTATCTACTTGGAGTTTTCCTTTGTGTGTGTTTCTCCCCACAATCCAAAGACATGCTGGTAAGTTCATTGGTTCCTGTATAAATTGGCCCTAGTATGTGTATGTATGAATGCGAGTTTGGGACCTTAGATTGTAAGCTCCTTGAGCGCAAGGGAATTGTGAATGTTTAACCAGTTAACGACTGCCCACCGCACATATACTGCGGCAGGGTTGCCATTCTGCACCAGATCATATACTTAGTACATGATCCGACTCTTCCAGGTCTGCGGTGTGTGTGCACTGCCAGCGACCTGCTCCCGCTGTGATTCTGCACAGGGGGAGCCCAGCAGTGGGTACCGCAGATTCAATGTATGCTGGGACCCGCTGATTACACAGGGCACAGGCAGAACAACAATCTGCCTATGTAAACAAGGCAGATTGTCGTTCTGTCAGAAGGGAAGGCACTGATCCTGTGTTTATGCTAAGCAGGAACACGGATCTTTGCCTTCAACTAGTTAAAGCACCTCCCCCACAGTGAGTAAGCGCAACCTAGGCATACATTTAACCCTTTGATCGCCCCTGATGTTAACCCCTTCCCTGCCAGTGTCATTAGTATAGTGACAGTGCATATTTTTTTAGCACCGATCACTGTATTAGTGTCACTGGCCACCAAAAAGTGTCAAAAGTGTCGGTTAGGTTTCCAATTTGTCCGCCACAATATCGCAGTCCTGCTATAAGTCGCCAAACACTGTCATTACTAGTAAAAAATAAAAAAATATATGCCATAGTTTGTAGACGCTATAACTTTTGCGCAAACCAATCAATATACGCTTATTGTCATTTTTTTTGTCAGGTTTACCAAAAACCGCAGAGGTGATCAAATACCACCAAAAGAAAGCTCTATTTGTGGGAAAAAGGACAGAAATTTTGTTTGTGTACAGTGTCGCGCGACCGCGCAATTGTCAGCAGCGCAGTGACGTAACGCAAAAAATGTCCTGATCACGAAGGGTGTAAACCTTCCGGAGCTGAAGTGGTTAATATATAAATGTATGTGTATGTGTAAAGCACTGTGTAAATCGTCTGTGCTATATAAATACCTATAATAAATCGGTCAGAATATCTTATATCCTAGATTAAGTGAGCTTTATCACAAATCCTGTATCCCCCACTATTCTCATCAGGGGTGAACTTGATACCTCTAGACTGGGGCATAGGACAAACAATCGGCCCTCTCATGGTGGGGACAGATTTTTGTGGGCTACAAAAAGTGTAAAGTGTGCTATGGTGCCTCTTTAATTGGATAGGCAGCAGGATTCTACCAAATATAACCCCTAGCATGTGTTACTGACTAAGTCCAGATCAGATTGATTTGAATGGCCCAGTAACTCCACTCATAGCCACCAGCCCAATATATCTATTAGTACTGGCTCAGTTGGGAAGTGCCACCCAGTCATTCAGCCCAGTTTTCCCCCAATTGTCATCCAATTAATAAAAACAAGTAGAGACCTAAGAATCTGCCTAATGAATGTACTCTTTGCAACCAAGAATGGTGAGGCAGACCGTGATCTTCATTACTCTTTTTTTTTCTTTTTTGTATAAACTTTTTATTGAATCTCAGAATATACAATACAAACAGGGGATGTACAATGTGTAAATAGAACAATCATTCAGTAACACGTAGCTGTTCTAAAAAATTTCCCAATTGCTTATTGTAGTGCGTTAATCAGAACATCCAATAAAGGCACTAAAAGCCCAGCAGTAATAAAGTATAAGTAACAAATATAAGAGAACATAAACAGAAATTAACATAGATTTATAACTATGCTCCGGATTCAATAGGTTTCATATAAAACAAGGTAGATGCTGGGCTGTATATAACATACAACAAGTGACATTGGTATTGTGAACTAACCCTATTCAGGTCTTGCACCTTTGTAACCAGACGTGCCAAGAGGCATGGAACTGGGAGCCTTTCCCAGCGCTATATGTCAGATGTTGTTCATATGAGGTGATCGAATAAACTTGTTTTATAACTTCACTTATATTGGGCGCTATGTTGATTTTCCACTTCCTAAGGAAAATAAGCCTGGCGGCGTGCAGTATATGCATGGTTAGCGCTCTAAATTTAATTGGTATCTTACCCACATTTATGCTTACTGATGCTAGGTCTTTTTATACTGTTTTGATGAGGAGGGCAGGCTATAGAATTTGTGATAAAATGCAGGTGGGAAGAATACACACATACAGTCATTAGGGTGTCAGGTACAGATGTGTAAATCAGGATTCAGCCATCAATGCGCTGATTAATATGCTAACAAATGAAGAACAGATTGGATTTAATAGATGCAATTTTATTATATTAGATTGTAAGCTCTAATGAGCAGGGCCCTCTGATTTCTCCTGTATTATTGCTATTATTATTATTATTATTAATATTATTATTATTATACAGGATTTATTTAGCGCCAACAGTTTGCGCAGCGCTTAACAAAATAAAAGGCAGACATTACAGTTACATTACAATTTGGTGCAAGAGGAATCAGAGGGCCCTGCTCATTAGAGCTTACCATCGAAAAAGGAAGTGTCCATGGATACAAAAGGTAATAGCTGTGGGGGATGAGCTGATGGAGGAAGTAAAACAGTGTATTAGTTAGAAGCAGGATAGGCTTCTTTACAGAGAAGGGTTTTCAAGGATCATCTAAAGATGGATAGATTAGGGGACAGTCGGACAGATTGGGGTAGGGAGTTCCAAAGGATGGGAGAAGCTCTAGAGAAATCCTGTAGGCAAGCATGGGAGGAGGTGACAAGGGAGCTAGAGAGCAGGAGGTCTTGGGAGGACCGAAGAGAGCGGCTTGGTTGGTATTTTGGGACTAGGTTAGTGATGTAGCTGGGGGCAGAGTTATGGGTGGATTTGTAAATTATTGTTAGTACTTTGAATTTTATTAATTGGGTGAGTGGAAGCCAGTGGAGCGATTGGCAGAGAGGGGTGGAGGACACTTAATGGTTGGTAAGGTGGATGAGTCTTGCAGCAGCATTCATTATGGACTGAAGGGGGCATAGTCTATGTAAAGGTAGTCCAATGAGGAGTGAGTTGCAGTAGTCGAGGAGAGAGATGACCAGGGAGTGAATTAGAAGCTTGGTGGTGTCATTAATTAAAAAGGGGCGTATTCTGGAAATGTTGTGGAGGCTAAGGCGGCATGATTTGGACAGGGATTGTATATGGGCCTGAAAGGACAGTTTAGTGTCTAAGGTTACCCCTAGCACCCTGGCATGGGGGGACGGACTGATAGATGTGCCTTTGATCTTGACAGAGAAGTCAGGGGAAGGGGCATATGGGGGAGGAAATATTAAGAGCTCAGTTTTAGATTCAGTTAGAGGAAGTGGTTTGACATCCACGCTGATATGTCTGTTAGTAAATCAGTGATACGTGAGGAGATTGATGGGATGAGAGATAGATTTGGGTTTCATCAGCATATATATGGTAGTGGAAGTTATGGGAGGCTATCAGCTGTCCCAGGGGGGACGTGTAGATCGAGAATAGTAGAGGTCCAAGGACAGGACCTTGGGGGACCCCAATGGTAAGAGGAGTTGGAAAGGAGGAAGTGGAGTTGTAAGTGACACTGAAGGTGTGATGAGATAGGTAAGATTTGAACCAACGGAGAGTGCAGCCATGGAGACTGTATCAAAGGCAGCGGAAAGGTCCAAGAGTAATGCTGCCTACACACAATCGCACATTCCGACAACAAAATCCCTGTTTTTTTCTGACGGATGTTTGCTCAAACTTGTCTTGCATACACACGGTCACACAAAGTTGGTCGGAAATTCCGAATGTCAAGAACGCGGCGATGTACAACACGTACAACAAGCTGAGAAAAATTTCAAGCCGAGAGAGAAGTACAATAGCCAGTGCGGCTCTTCTGCTTGATTCCAAGCATGCGTGGAACTTTGTGCGTCGGAATTGTGTACACACGATCGGAATTTCCGACAACGGATTTTGTTGTCGGAAAATTTGAGAACCAGCTCTCAAATTTTGTGTGACGGAAATTCCAATGGAAAATGTCCGATGGAGCCTACACACGGTCGGAATTTCCGACAAAAAGCTCCCATCAAACATTTTCCGTGTGTACGGGGCATAAGAGTACGGAATGACCGTTGGTTTTAGCGGTTTCTGTGGAGTGCTGTGGGCGAAATCCACAGCATAGACTAAACGTTCAAGGAGTTTGGAGGCAAAAGGAAGTAAAGAGATGGGTCTTAGGTGTATTAAATTTTATTGTAACTGTACTGTCTGCCTTAACATTGTAAAGTGCTGCGGAAACTGTTGGCGCTATATAAAGCCTGTATTATAATAATAATATATGACCAATATAAAAGTATGTACGTATGGTACGGGGAGCATCCAGAGTAAATAACTTTTGTGAACGATTATGTCAGATAATCCTTTTATCTCCTTCCAAAGCTGTCCTATAAATCCTGGCTGAAGTGTGATAATCCCCTTAAAATACAAGTAGCTTGAAGAAGAGATTTATTGGCAATCTGCTATGTGTGACATCACAGGTATGCGGCATTACATCATCACTAGTCACATTGCCAGACTAGCAAAAGACAATATATATGAGAGAGGACAAAGCTGGCAGGCAGCATTCTATGTTTTTCAGCACACTTAACAATACATACAATTATATGCAACATGTACATTCTCCTATGTTTACACTGCTTATTTTTTTTCTTCACTGTGCTACTATATATACTGGAGAATCATTTCATTGTTGACCAGGGAATCATATTCCCACTTTATTGTTTCAAATGTAAGGTACGTTCCAATGAAGCCTAATTTGAGCCATGCCCAGTACTTTCATTAAGAGATAAACTATTCACGTCCAACCAATGGCCCAACTGCAGCTTGAAGGAAGCTTGAAAATGAGGTTGCATAGCACAGAATGATAAGACTGCTGTCCCGTGGCTGATCTGAGGTCTGAAGTTCATGCATGCATTGGGGCTCATTTGAGGTGTGAAGTACATGCTTTGGGGCTGATTTAAGGTCTGAAGTACATGCATTGGGGCTGATTTGATGTGTGAAGTACATGCATTGGGGCTACTTTGAGGTCTAGAAGTACAGAAGTTGGGGCTAATCTGAGTTTTGAAGGTGCAGAAATTGGGGCTGATCTGAGGCCTGCAGTGCATGCATTGGAACTGAACATGTTATGTGTGTGTGCACCAGTTAATCAATTTCTATACCCAAAGTTGTACTGCTAATTGCTAGTTAAACCCAATAATTATAATACAATAAAAATTAATGTGTTTAACTTGCCATTATCGGTACAGCTTTGAGTAAAAAAAAAATGAAAACAAACAAATACTTTGCAGGCTATTGTTTACTGGCTTGCCAACTGTCTAATGCATGTATAGTTACACTTAAAGTGGTTGTAAACCCTTACAGACCACTTTTCAATGCAGGTAAGCTATAATAAGGCTTACTTGTAGCTATCGTGGATATCTCCCAAACCTGCATGGTTTAGGAGATATCCTCTGTATCAGCATGTGCCGACATAATCGGCACATGCGCACTGAAGCAACGGCTCAGGCGTTCTAGGAGCATAAATTACACATATAATTTCTTGACTACCTCTTGCACTTTTGAAGACCCTGGAGCACAAGGACAATGGAAACGCCCCCAAAATGACCCCATTTTGGAAAGAAAACACCTCAACGTAAAATCTGAGGCATAATGAGTCTTTTGAACATGTCATTTTTTTCTACAAGTTTTTGGAAAATGTGGAAAGAAAATGAAAACACAAAGTTGTCCATTTATACAATATTCCTAACACATAGCATGTACATACCAAAAATTACACCCAAAAAATAGATTCTCCTACTCCTGAGTACAGCTGTGGCCAGGCCAGGCTTTTCCACAGCCTGGCCACATACAGAGGCCCAACATGCAGGGAGCACCATCAGGTGTTTTAGGGCCATAAATTTCAAATCTAATTTGACTACCTATTACACTTTTGTGAGACACTGATGGGCACTGTAGTGGCATGGATGTGGCATGGATGAGGCATGGATGAGCATAAGTGGATATGGCTGGGTATGGCTGAGTATGGCTGGGAATGGCCGCGTATGACTGAGTATGGATGGAGGTGGATGGGATGGCTGAGTATGGATGGGATGGCTGAGCATGGATGGCTGATTATGGATGGCTGGCTGAGTATGGATGGCTGGCTGAGTATGGATGGATGGCTGGCTGAGTATGGATGGATGGTTGGCTGAGTATGGATGGATGGCTGAGTATAGATGAGTGCTGGAATGGGCACAGATCAGCGCTGTGGGCACTACAGATCCAGCCCACAGCACTGCTGCACCTGATCTCTCCCCTCTCTGCTCACACTGTACCGAACGATTGTTTACAAGTGATCGCTGTCAGTGGCCATTTGCCCTGAACCATGATGCGCGGTCACAGATATTTCCGTGTGCGTGCCCCAGGGGGCGAGCGGGAGCACTATTCTGGGAGGACGTCATAGTACGCCCTCCCAGAGTTATCAAGCTGTGCTGTAGCCATCATTCGGCTATAGAGTGGTTGTTAAGTAGTTAAAATTGTATTTTCTATAGGCAGCCATAATGGGCTCTCACCCTAGGATCTCACCCTAGATCACGGGGCTAATGCGCATCACTATAACCATTTGACATAGGGCTAGATCTGTACATCGCTCCCCAACGACTTTTGCCCCTCATAACCCCTTGTGGGGAAATCCGGCCCTTCCACATATGAATAGTGTTCCTGATCCTCAGGTCTGGGCATCTAGGGGAGTTATGGGACTGAAACATATTGTAGCGCATGGTAGACTGCGTACATTTTCAGACCCTAAGGCAACCTTTCACCTCCCAAACTGGATGTCTTTTCAATATCTGCAGGTGCGACACGCCTACCTATTGTATTAAAGTACTGACTAAACCACTGTCTTCTTTATATTTATGCCTTTCATTGGCCCATTCCTTAACTTAGACCTTCCTTAAATGGCAATGGAATATTTCTGCCCTGACCGAGGAGGATAGAGAGGACTGTTTGTCCTCTTATGTGACTACTATGATTTTGCCAGGGATCGCTTTATACAGCTAAAATGTTTACATAGGGCCCACTATACCCCGTAGACGTTATATACCGTAATGTCTCTTCATCCTGCCCCCATTGTGGTATGCTGGAGGCATCCTTTTTACATATGGTCTGGTCCTGTCCTTCAATACATCTGTTTTGGGAACAGGTGCTGGGTGACCTTAATAAAATTGCTGAGTCAACCATCAAGCTGGACCCCAAATGTTTATTGCTGAATATTTTTGATGATCCCGCTATGGGAAGGTACACTAAACTGCTACCGCTGTACTAAACTGAACCGCCAACTGTTTCAGAATGGTAGGCCACTCAACAGTTTTACCATTGTATAAGCTCACATGCACCAATAGAAACTGCCCCAAAAAGTTTGACAAAATCGGGTCTGACTGGATAGACTCTTGGGGCTCTATGCCACCTGATGTTTCTGCTCCTAGTCCAGGTGCAGATCCTTGATCAGGTTTTCATTTTTTTTTCTCCCTTTGTTTTGCACAGCTTCTTCTCCCTTCTCCTGAAGGGTTTCCTTCCTCCTTCTACCCCACTCCTCTCCTACTCAACCCTTTTGTTCACCCCCCACCCCCCCTTTTGTGTGACTTTTGAGTGGTTTGCTTCTTAAGCCTGGTACACACTGTAGGTTTGTTTCTGTTCAACCCAAACTGTCAACTCACTATGCAAAGTAAGTACAGCAACCTCCCTCACTGAGCTGTTGTGTTCTGACAGACGGCATTCCACCCCCTACCCCCCCAACTGACCGGGTTCTGTCGGACAGACGGGCATACACCTGGGCTGAATGTTGGCCATTTTTTTTTAACCGCAAATCTCTCCCGACATTCAGCCTGTGTGTACCTGGCTTTACTGACCTGATATATTATTCATGGTTTTACCCATGCTGAATCTATCTGTATACTGCTGGCAATTTTCTTTTTTTCAATAAGCATTTCATTTGTAAAAATTTTTATATTTATTTTTTTTGACAGTATGTGAATGATGAAAGATCTCCCCTGTAGTATGCAGTAGTATGTAGTGTGGCACATATTGCACTTAGAACATTTGTAGCATCCCTTTTTGTTAGTGAAGAAATATTTTGGGGTCTCATATTTCTCTCTGGGGCCTGCACCAGTATGTCTCTAAGTGATTTATTTTTAGTGTACACCACCCGTGGTGGTTGTCTGATTAATGATGTTAGTGTTTTGTCTGCCACTAGGATGTGTTGCTGTGGATGATCTTTCTAATGTGCTCTAAAAAGCAGCTATATCTTTTATTTTCCTTCAGTATTTTCCTTCACTGGTTTGGGTGTGGAGGTTCTTGCTCTGGCAAGTTGCAGTCTCCAGCCTTTTTGTAAAAAATAAGGTGCAATCTTATGTTGTTATTTTGTTCTTTCCTTCGTAAGGTCTTTTTTTTCAAATCACAGTGGAAATTAGATATCTTTTCATCCTTAGCCAGGATTTGGCCAGGCCAGTCATGGGGAAGATACACATCCATTTTTCCAGTTACTTTATTGTCCTTTTACTATGGTAAATACTAACCTCAGTAAGAAATTGATAACCTGTGTATATTCTTTTGACAATGAAAAGATGATGTAACCTGTTAGTAAGTTGATGACACAACAAGCCTGGATTTATTGACTTTGCACTATTTGAAAAAGCAAATTAAAATAAAACAAAATGTGGGCAGCAATTTTAAATATAATTTTATTTAATTATTTCTTTATTTGGGAATATGTAACAAATATAAAATAGGCGTTATCCCAATTCATCTGCAAAAGTGGAAATACACGTTAAGGTTTTTTCAGCTGCGTACCAAAAAAAAAAGCAATCACCTTAATAAGTCATGTTGTGTTTTGTAGACGGCAAGGCGCCCACGGTAATCACCATGACTGTTGGATAATACAAAACAACTTGTTGCTAGTTTATACCTTCTCTATGTTGTTGTTGCTGCTCTTCAGATTTAGCTCTTATAAAACACAAATAGATATAGTGAATTATGTGCTGCGGTCATCTAACCTATGTACAACACAGCTACAAACATTGCTAATTATACCAGAATGGCATGTGGCTGGCACAGAGTCTTACTTTTATTTAAGCATCACAGCGTGGAAAGCTGACATGACTCGGAGGTACACAAGATAAACTTTGATAGGCATTCGCAGCTACTGTCTCTTCCTAGGACCAAGATGGACGTGCCTGAAATTAGATTCTGGAGTCACTTATTATGATATTGGGATCTTCCAACAACCTTGGTCATAAAACTGCTTAAAACCATTTTATGGCTAGCTACAATGCATGCATAATTAAGCTGCCAAACTATCATCATTTTTACGAGTAATCATTGAAAATTCTGTGTATTTTAATGTTTATGTCTATAAAGGAGGGAGTTGTCTTGTGCAAACCATAGTTTCAAGAAAATCTCTCCTATTTGATTGATCCAACCCCCCATGTAGGTACTGCTAAGGAACATCAGGGAAAGCCTACAAACTTGTGAATGTTCCCCAATCAGACTGTAAATGGCTGTGCTGAGCTAACATTCTTTACAGAATAATTCCAAGCATCAGCATGTTCAGAAGTCTTCAAGTTCTCAAGTCCTACTTGGGCCAATGTATCTAGTTATTAACATGCCAATCTGTTTGTTCTGGTACCCTGGTTGTTACTAGCGTACCAGAACTAGTGTCCCCATTGGAATATCTCCCCTCTATTCCTGTTCTGGTGACAACCCAAAATTTGGGATTTTCTTTTATGCCGTGTACACACAAACGGAATGTCTGACAGAAAAAGTCAGACGGGAGCTTTTCATCGTATATTCCGATCGTGTGTATGCCCCATCGGACTTTTTATGTAGAAAATTCTGACGAACCTAGAAAGAGAACATGTTCTAAATTTTTCCGACAGTACCAATTCCTTTCGGGAAAACCGATCGTCTGTATGCTGCGCCGATGTACCAAAAACGACGCATGCTCTGAAGCAAGTACGAGACGGAAGCTATTGGCTACTGGATATTGAACTTCCGTTTTCTAGACCTATCGTATGTGTTGTACGTCACCACGTTCTAGACAGTTGGAATTTTGTGTGACCGTGTGTATGCAAGACAGCTTGAGCGGAATTCCGTTGGAAAAGCCTTCAGCGTTTATTCCCACGGGAAAACCGGTCGTGTGTACAGGGCATAACTGTCAATGATAACGGCAAACATGACAAATAGAACCTGACAGGTGTTCTAATCGCTCTCCAATCAAACCAAAACTAATAAAAATGTTTTGCCTTCAGTTATAATGTGTTTTTAAAAATGTCCCTTCTACTTTGCCCCTGTGACCTTTCCTGTAGTCCTAGCAGCTGTACAGGGGGACAATGCTGTAGTGAATTAACTGTTGGGCATTTCGTAGTCATCCTGCAGGAGAAATACACTGGTATTAGCAAGTATTTATTAGTAGTCACTGATCACTGTACCAACAGATATAAATACATCAGAATTATCTCTATCTATCTATCTATCTATCTATCTATCTATCTATCTATCTATCTATCTATCTATCTATCTATCTATCTATCTATCTAGTCCTAGTTGTGCAAGCATCTGTACAGGGTGACAAAACTGTAGTTAATGAACTGCTGGGTATTTAACATTGTCACCCTGCAGGAGGAAGACACCGGCGGGATCACCAAGTATTTATTAGAAAAAGGTAAACTCGGGAAATAGACTAAAATATGAATTTTAATTCACTTGACACAGATTTTTAGCCTGATGCTTTAAATGTTTGTGTTTAGTTCTACAATAACCCATTCTTACCCACCCTGGCATCCTTTTAAAAACTTCTGAAAGCCCAGGGTGGTAGGAAGATTCAGTGATCATATGACCACCTTGATTGGCATTCACAGTGGTCAGATGATTGGAAGCTGGTCCTGCCAACTACGTATTGTTATCGGTGAGTGAGAGCTGTCTTTGACAGCTTATTCTCTATGCTGGAAACGTGCAATTAGCGCGTTCCTAGCATAGAAACAGCGCCTGCCCAATGACACATATTTTCAGCATCTGGGCATTTAGACAGGGCCAGGCAGTTGGTACCCAAATTGGAAAAAATTGTGTAGAGAGCCTAAGGGAAAATTGCACAATTACTATTTTGTTGAGTGATAGGTATATAGATAATGGTAAGTTAAGTGGATCAACAATCGGTGATCACAAGCACTAGTATTGTTGCTGCAGTAACTACGGCAAAACACTTAACAATATAGTTCTAAACAGTATGGTGTCAGTGAACAGATTGACAGTGGCAACACGGGTGTGGAAATGCTAGTAGTAGTGTTCTCAGCGGTACATTGGAAGTTTTCCAGCATAAAGGTTGTCACTTTGGCATATCTTACATTACTGGAGCAGCATCTGCATAAGGGGTGGCTGATTGGCAGATTGGCGTTGCAAGTGGCACTTAGAAGAGCTGAGCAAGTCCTATGACACAGCATTAGACACCAGAGGATGGAGGAGAAGACAGCTGTGTTCCCAATCTGTCCCTCCTCGAACAGGAACTTTATTTTGCCTAATTTACTGTCCCTAACAAGCGTGGTTCCTTTCCCTACTCTAGCCACTCGCAAAAGCACTCCAAATGCAGCGGGGCAGTGTTTTTTATTAGCACTGTCTGCACTGTCCAATCAGATCACTGCTCCCCTGGTGACACCTACAGAGTCTGCAGAGGAAGAATGTCCCTCTTATCCTCCACATCCTCTGTATAACAGCCAGCAACACAGTGCCCCCTACAGAAGAGAGGGTAAACTGTATCTGCCTACAGGTGTTACAGCCCACCATTTTGCTGCCACACACATGTGTTATGTGAGCAGCACAAGGTTGAAGTATCCTATAGCAATGCAGGAATGAAAGAAGGCATTGCTGGCCCTTTCTTTCATTTGCACACCAGCTGTAGAAAAATAACACACAAGCAATAGGTTGCTGTGGGCTAAACCTCCAGTCTTTCTTCAGCTGGAATTTTATTGCATAGTTACCTGTAGCCGTGTACACACGAGCGGAATGTACGACAGAAAAAGTCAGACGGAAGCTTTTTATCGTCTATTCGTGTGTGTGCCTCATTGGGCTTTTTTGTTTCGAAAATTCTGACAGACCTAGAAATGGAACATGTTCTAAATATTACCGACAGAACCAAATCCTATGGGGAAAACCGTTCATCTGTATGCTGTTCCGATGGACATAAAACGGCGCATGCTCTGAAGTAAGTACGATACGGAAGCTATTGGCTCCTGGCTATTGAACTTCCTTTTGCTAGTCCCGTCGTACGTGCTGTAAGTCAATGCGTTCTGGACGGTGGGACTTTGGTGTGACCGTGTGTATGCAAGACTGCTTGAGCGGAATTCCGTCGGAGAAACCTTCGGAGTTTATTCCGACGGCAAAACCGGACGTGTGTATGCGGCATGTGGGATCTCTGTGGAAGGGGAGAATCACTGTAGTATTCACTGCTACTTCGGTGATTGCTGTGGTCTTCTGGATCCTGTACTGAGAGCCTAACCGGCAGTATAGTAACCACAGGGGATAGCTTACACAGCACTGCCACCATTCAGTCTTGCATTGTTATCAACAAATGCAAAATGTTCTCTGATTGGACAAGATGGAGGTCATGACCACCCTGCCTAATTCAATCAATGCAAAAAATACAAAGAGCTCTGTAAATGGTGCCATGCGTGATTCTTCGCTTCCACAGCAGTCCTTCAGGAATGGAATATTGATACTTACATTGATCCAAGATGGGCAGATGTAACTATACAATAAAATAATAATAATAAATGCCTTCATGTAATGGGCTATGTCATTTGTGGCCTTTTTCAGCAGTGTTCCATAAGACTGGATATAAAAAAGGTGACATTTTGGGCCCATCGTTTGGGCACCACATAGCCCTGTTTGTACTTTTTCTGTAAAAAAATAATAATTTTTATATCTGTTCTTTACAGATGTATGGTAGTTATATTTTTTCCATAGCTGAAAAATAACATATTGGTAGTGGTACTTGCTTTGTACTAAATGCTTTGTTACTGGATCTCTTATTGTCTGGATGGATGAAAAAGAAGATAGAACTCGATGATAAAGTGCCAAGTAGTAATGGTTTCAGAATTGTTAATGCATTGGTAATACATCATCCCATAATGCATAGAAAACACAAAACTCTCATTTGCAGAAGCACTCTGGCTATAAATTATCATGTATTTGTATTCCTAAAAATCAGTAATTATGATTTAAAATGATAAAATACAAACAACTTATTCTAAGCAAGAATTCATATTATTCTCTCTCTTGGCAGGGGCTGGTGTGTTTTTCCTTTCCAGTTCCGAAGGAGATCAAATCAGTTTCCTGTTTGACTGTATTGTCCGAGGCATCTCTCCGACAAAAGGACCGTTTGGACTTCGCCCAGTACTCCCAGGTTAATATAAAGGAGGCAGAGGAACTGCAAGCATCAAGTTATGAGGACCATGCTACTAACAGATAGAAATCTATCTGTCTGTCTGTCTGTCTAGCTGTCTTTCGCTATTAACAATAGTTTTCCTTTTCTTTTGGATGGAGTAGGAAATGGTTAAAACCCCTGTCGGGTTTTTTTTTTTTTTGCCACCTATGTCTCATTTGTCAGATTTTGCTTCACTTCCTGTCATGTAGCCACAACACGCAGTTTAAAGATTTTACGTTCTGGTGACAATGGTCACCAGGATGTATAGAGAGTGTAAAAACAGTAATAAAAACGTGACAGGGGTTCTAACTCTCCACTTACTACTTTACCCAAAACTCATGTAGCGCTAGCCCCGAAAGAGCCACTGGAAATTGCCCAGGTTCTTTTTCTGAGTAATTAATTGCCCTGCAGCCAGGCACACATTCACAGTCACTCTTTGGCTAAATAACAAGTCTATGGGTGTTCTTTTTTGTCTTTTTATTTTTCTGTAAACTTGCATAGGTTGGGGAATTGAGTGGGATACTCCAAAAAATTATGTACAAGATGAGGACATTAAACTTCTTCTGCAGACATCCATGCAAAAGCAAACTATGGACTTGGCTTTGTAGTAGAAGTAGTTAACCACTTCAATACAGGGCACTTTCCCCCTTCCTGCCCAAGCCAATTTTTGCCATTTTTTAGCTTTCATCGCTGTCGCTGTTTAGATGACAATGCTACGCTGTACCCAAACAATTTCTTTATCATTTTCATCCTACAAATAGAGCTTTCTTTTGGTGGTATTTGATCACCTCTGCTGTTTTTATTTTTTGCTAAACAAATAAAAAAAAGACCAAAAATCTTGAAACAAAAAAAAAGTTTTTCTTTGTTTCTGTTATAAAATTTTGTAAATAAGTACGTTTTCTTTTTCACTCATGGTCACTGATGAGGCTGCACTGTCGGGCACTGATAAGGTGGCACTGATGAGCATGGATGAGGTGGCACCGATATGCGACACTGATGGGCACTGATATGCAACACTGATGGGCACTGATAGGCGGCACTGATGGGCACTGATAGGTGACACTGATATGCAGCACATATAGGCACTCATAGGCGGCACAGATGGGCACTTATAGGCGGCACAGATGAGTACTTATGGGTGGCACTGCTGGGCACTGATAGGCGGCACTGATGGGCATTGATAGGTGGGCACTGATAGGTGGCACTGTTGGACACTGATGAGTGGCACTGATTGACACTGATAGATAGCACTGATTGGCATCACTGATTAGGAGGCACTGGCAGGTATTTCTGGTGGGCACTGATTGGCATCATGTGTGGGCACACATTGGCATCATGTGTGGGCACACATTGCCACCCATGGCCACCAGGGATGCCATGCCTGGTGGTCATCAGTGGTGGCCATCCCTGGTGGTCCTGGGGGCATCCCTGGTTGTCCTGGGTGGGCATCCGAGAAGGGGCTGCGCTGATAAACAATCAGCGCAGACCCCCCCTGTCAGAGGAGCAGCCGATCGGCTCTCCTCTACTCGCATCTGTTAGACGCGAGTGAGGAAAAGCCGATAAACGGCTCTTCCTGTTTACATCGTGATCATCTGTGATTGGACACAGCTGATCACGTGATCAGATCGGAGTTGCGGTGTGTCAGACTGACACGCCGCGATGCACGCCCCCGGGGGCGCTCAGCGGCTTGTTATCCTGACCATGTCTTATGACGTCAGGATATTGCAACCACTTTGCTTACGTCATTTTGCTAGATGGCGGGAGCAAGTGGTTAAAAGCACAAAAGTTACTTCTTTAGAGCAACAAGAGCAGAGTACCTTCACATAGAACTAGCTAGATTGAGCTCTTCAGGACACCAGTGGATGTCCCCTTTAAATAAAGCCACAGTTGACTCTTTAACACCAGTAGGGGAGGCAGCAGGCCAAAGGTTTCTAAGATCTCTCACAGCAGACTGTACTCACAAAATGTCCTTGGAAAATTGGTTGCCTCATTCCAACATCCATGCGACACCTTTCTCCTGTGATACCAGACTAGATCTTCAGAAGACAGCCTCTCAGTCAGCTCTCAGCAGCTTCAGTATCCAGGACCCTCAGGTAGCCCAGCTGTGAGGCCCACAGATAGCAAGCACATGGCAGGGCTACCCAGAGGGCAACAAGCCCTCCAGGCTGGACGTCTCCTCCCAGAAGCTCTGTGTCTGAGAGTATTTATACAGACTCCCAGCAGCCTTCAGGGCCATCCTCACTGGGATTGGCCAGGGCTGTATAAATATTCATACTGTTATCTGCATTGCTCCACACCTTTTTTCCAGAGACATCTACTGTTCTCTGGAAAGCAGAGGAAGCAATCAAACCAGCAGAAGCTGAAACACTGAACAGACCTAACTAATCACATGCCGCTGCACTGATTACAGTGAGCTAGAACTAAATTTCCCTAACCAATAAATTGAAGCCACACTGATCACAGTGAGGCAAGCTAAATTTACCTAACAACAAAAATACAGCTCTACTGAACATAATGAGCCAAAACAAATATACGTAATTCTAGCACCTATCTTAGATGCACTTGAACGTACACATACATTTTAGCTGGGGTCCATTTTTTAGGGGTAGTGACCTATTGTTACAACACAAAGCACCATTTACCTTTTTTGTTCTTTTTTGAAGTGTCACAAAATTACACTTTATTCAAGTCTATGCACCGCAGTGTATTTTGATGTACTGCGGTGTGCAAAGTTGTGCTAAAAATGCAGCATATCTCCTTTTACTCAATGCCCTGCCACCCATCTCAACACAGCTTTATGGTGTAAACAATTGTTTTCTATGTGCCTTTGCATTAAGCCAGAGTTTAACTATGCAAATCAATGCAGCTCAACTAAATATATTTGTGAATGAGCCTTAATTGTAGTGGGCTGGTATGAGTTACTGAATATCAACTAAGCATATATTACACTGACCATGCAATACTTTTATACAGCCCCCTATAAAATTTCTTTTTTCATTTTTGTGTGATATCAAGTAGTGAGCACACGATCAACCCCATTAGAGGTTGTTTACACTAACCCTCTGAAGAGCAATCAGCATTGGATCACACACAGTCCCACGTTCTCTCTTAGAAATACATGTAAACAAACATTTTAAAATGTATTAAAACATCATAGTTACATAGTTAGTCAGGTTGAAAAAAGACACAAGTCCATCTAGTTCAACCATAAAAATAAATAAATAAATAAATAAATAAATAAATAAAAATATCATACAATCCCATATACCCAATCCTATACCCACAGTTGATCCAGAGGAAGGCGAAAAAACCCCAGAAAAGCATGATCCAATTTGCTACAGCAGGGGAAAAAATTCCTTCCTGATCCCAGAGAGGCAATTGGATTTTCCCTATATCCACTATACCTATAAATGTCAGTACCCAGTTATTTTATGTACATTTAGGAAAGAATCCAGGCCTTTCTTAAAGCAATATAGTGAGCTGGCCAGAACCACCTCTGGAGGGAGTCTATTCCACATTTTCACAGATCTTACTGTGAAGAAACCTTTCCATACTTGGAGATGAAATCTCTTTTCCTCTAGACATAAAGAGTGCCCCCTTGTCCTCAGTGTTGACCGTAAAGTGAATAACTCAACACCAAGTTCACTTTATGGACCCCTTATATATTTATACATGGTGATCATTTCCCCTCTTAATCTCCTCTTCTCAAGAGTGAATAAATTCAGTTCCTCTAATCTTTCCTCATAGCGGAGCTCCTCCATGCCTCTTATCAGTTTGGTTGCCCTTCTCTGCACTTTCTCCAGTTCCCGATATCCTTTTTGAGTAGGGCAGTGAATGGTGTCAGTCAGTAGGGCAGTAGATTTTGTCTGTAGAGCAGTGGATGGGGTCGGTAGGGCAGAGATTGGTGTCAGTAGGGCAGTAGGAGAGAGTCAGTATTTTTTCAGAGGCGGAAGGAGATGGGGGGCAGCAGGGGGAATCTGTGCCATACAGAGTGACTGGGGCCAGCACACCTGGTGCACATGACTATGAGTCTGTAATGTATTCGGGTTTCAGGGGGTCTGAAACCTAGATACATGATTCAAAACCTGGACTGTCCAGATGAATCCAGGACAGGTGGCAACCCTAGTTCTGTGAGTTTTCCAGTCAGGCTTCATGAGTTGGGTAAATGACCTACACCTATAACAAAGGCCACAGGTGCCCCTTATCTGCATAGACAGTTTTTTGGTAAAGGTGAACTAACCCTTTAAATGATGTATGTAGTATGAAAGTCTACCTAATCTAATTAATCACTCTGTATCCAATCAGGCTGACCTTTGCATTACATGGTTGCACTAAAGGAAATTGTACACTCTGATTGTAACATGGGTAGAGAGCTTAAAGTAGTTGTAAACCCCAATAATTAAATCTGACTTGGGCATATATATCTGTAGTGTTTACCTATCTATCTCCAAAGCTCTGAGTGCAATGTCTTTCTGCTTCTCCGTTCCTCTGTTATTAGCATAACTTCTGACACTCAAGATAAAAGCAGCTTTAAATTTGTGTCGGGGAGGGAACTTAGCGATAGATTAGCAGAGAGCTTGTCTATTCAGACTGAAGCTCTGCAAGTTTCTTTGTTCCTCTGTCTATGTGGAGGGGGGGGGGGTGTGCCTTTCCTCCAATCACACAGTGTAAGCCCAGACTCCCTTCCCACTGTTGAAAGAGGAAGAAAGATTTGTAACACGATGTGCACATTCTAAAGAGTGTAGAAAGGGAAAGACTGCAGATATACAAGTAAAACTTATGTAGGGAGATTTGTTTCATCTCTGTGTGTCATCTGAGGCGGTTCACTTCACTGGGTATAGCAATGTCCGTTAATCTACACTGATGCAGGTTCAACGCAAGGGCACATAGGAAGCAGTGGCAATTGTACACAGCACAAGGCACATCACCATATCTTGAATAGAGTTAAATGAAAGTCATTTTGTCACATTTCAATGAAGTTGAAAAAAGTAAATAGTGCAATGCCCTGTAACAATGCATCACGCCGCTCTTCACTCCTCTTACCAGCACTCATGCATTGTACAATGCATATTGCTTGCAGAGTGGTGTGAATGAGCCCTTTCACATCTGAGAATGATAGAAAATTATGAGTTGCTGTCCGATGAATGGCATCCCCATGCTTTGCAGTGCTATGTATTGTTTATGTTGTTATTATACTGCTGTTTTCTACAACATTAATGCCCAGTAGGTTTTAGATATCATGCTGTGTAAGGATTGCACAATGACATTTCTGTAGGATGACACAATGTAATGTGGCTCTATATAGGTTCTTACTCTGCGCATGATAGGACTAAAAGGGAAGTATGTACTCTATGTGCTAATGCTTTATGCCACAGAATGCACTGCAAATCCAATTATAAACATGCATACTGACGGCTCAGTATCCTAAAGGGTTTAGGGTTGCAAAGGAGGAGAAGGCTGGGGGATGTGCAAAGTAAATCTGTGAAGAATGGAAAATTCTAGAAGAATTACCACCTACTATTATTAGAATGGCATGCAGAAGCTTATTTTAATTGCATTTACTCTGTTTCTTGGTTAGAACACCATTAATGGGTCTTCTTGTGTTACGGTTAGGTGAAAAAATAATATCACCGCCAATTCAAATTACTATTAATATTTTGAAGGGCGATCTCCCACCACTTCTTACAGACTAAGATGGCCATTCGAACGTTTGTAAAGAAATCCAGAAAAATCATTTGTCAGAGCATTCAATAGTACCATTATAAGCTTGACAGATTTCATATAAAAACCCTGATAAATTTCATCCAGTTGGCACGCAAATGGTTGAGTACTACGTTTAATTTAGGGATGCAAGTGTACAAAACAATAAGTATGATTTTTTTTTAAATGAAAGCTCAAATGAAGAGTTAAAACTTCATTCATTGGAGAAAAAAAATCCTTCCTTCACCTTCAGTTCTCCTCATCTATACAGTTGAAAACCATCATCCATTTGTTCCCATTAACTATTAGAAAATCAAATAAACGCTCAAAGAACAATTTTTTTCTAACAGAATTCTACTGGTGTTCGGTCAACTTTGGGCAATTACTGTCCTGAGCTATTTCATTATTCCAGTGAAGAAGTTGATGGAGGATCCTTCAAAGGAATACATTGGGAACTCACAAGCTGGTGACACATGTAGCTTAGCTGAATTCATAGCCTGTCATGGCAATTCTCCCCTACCGCACTCCAAAAGGAAAAATATATTTGTGTGATGATATATGAATGTTTCACTTTATATATCTTTGCCCATTTATTAAAAATAATCTGATGGTGTAATTGCAATATTGGCTATTATTCTTTGTTTTATAAATTCACAAATCTTAAGTTGCCAACTGATGTCATGTTTGTTTGCTTTAAGATCCAAATTTAAACCCCGCTTACATGGAGGACAGAGTGGCCCATGAAACCCTACAGTTGGAGAAACGGCTTAGCATGCTGTCTCATCACAGCCTAGGAGGTAAGGAAAAGAATTACAATATTAAAAAGGGCACCTATCAAGATAGAACTGAAGGAACTGCCCTTTCTAAAGGTTCTGGTTTCAGGCTTGTCATCCTTATGTGCAGGGCTTTTTTTTCCAGAGAATATGTGCAGGAACTCCCCCTTTCAGAGTCATCCCTTGTCTCCACCCCCTACCCACCTTCGAGCACCCTCCCTTGGTTTCAACCCCTACCCATCTCCCAGTACTGCCCCTTTTATAGAATATAGAACCAAGTAACATTTTGTGGTGCCAAGTAATTTGTATGGAACTTGCCAAGGATAACAAGAAAAGCAATAAAATAGAGCCCCTGCAGCCAGCAACAATAGATCCCTTCCTCAACAGTAGAGCCCCCTAACAAAAATTGACCCCCCAGCAACATAAGACCCACCCCCAGCAACAATATATCCCCCACCAGCAACAATAGACCTCCCTGCAAAAATAGATCCCCTCCGGTGACAATAGATTCCCCAGTAACCAGTATCAATTGACCCTGCAGCACACCCCAGCACCTCTTGCCATTACATACATTCAGTGCTGAAGATGCCGAAAATGCGTACCCCCCTGTTACCGCTGAAAAAAAGCCCTGATTATGTGTCATTCACTACTAGAAGAGTAACTGACCACAATGACCACACTGTAAACCATTTCAGAGGCTTACACTTTCACCACTTCCCGACCAGCAGTTTACCATCTACTGCTGGCGTGCTGCCTGCCATTCTTACTGTGGTTGGATACTGCACAGGTTTGTCACCAGGCTCACAGCCAATAGTTTCGGCTTTGAACCTGCAAATGTAGCTAACCATAGCTAGCTGCTTCTTTCTTCCTGATCTCACTTACCTCTCAGAGCTGAGATTAGGATGAAAAGCCAGTCAAATCAGCCTACATATACTTGTAGTTAACCCTTTGACTACCCTCCCGATTGCCCCTGTCACCCAGCCAGTGTCATTAGTACAGTGACAGTGTTCAGTATTATCACTGATCACTTTATTAGCGTTACTAGCAACATCCCAGATAGCAAGGATAACTTGCCACAAATTTGTGGCAGGGTTGAATTGTAAGTCTGTTAACTTTCTGCACATTTTCATTGGCAAGTTGTACACTTGCAGAGCACTTGAAGCACAATTTCTTGTTGACACCAATTTGTAGCAAAATTTAATGGAAAGTCTCTAGCAAGAGCAAAGTTGCAGTGGCAAGTCCACAGCATAAAAATTCAGCCACAGTGACCCCTGTGGTAGGATGACTATTACACAACATAACTGGACCAGAACTTGCAGCAGACTTGCAGAATGTTTGCAAAGAAAGTTGATCTGGAGTCATGCAATGTTGCAGGACAATTTCATGGATCAGATGGTGAATGCACCAACAAGAAACAATACGTTACTAGACCTACTGATGACCAACAATACAGACCTGATTGCGGATGTGGAAATACAAGGCAACTTAGGAAACAGTGACCATGGGTCATTTAGATTCAGTATAAACCCCAGAAATAGGAAGCACAATGGAAGCACAATGGTAATACAAAGACACTGAATATCAAAAGAGCCAACTTCCCTAAACTGTGCTCTTTGCTAGAAGATATTAAATGAGATAGAATCCTAGGAACCAAGAACACAGAGGTAAAATGGTAGTGCTTTAAGAGCATACTAAATAAAGATAATGCCAAGTGCATTCCAATGGGAAATAAATTTAAAAGAGCTAATACAAATCCTGGATGGCTCAATTCCAAAGTAAAAATGCATATAAAAGCAAAGGAAAAGGCCTTCAAAAAATACAAAGCTGAGGGGTCATTGTTAGGATTCCAAATTTACAAAGAATACAATAAGAAAAGTAAGGGTGCAATCAGGGCGGCTAAGATAGAAAATAAAAGGCACATAGTGGAGGAGAGTAAAAAGAATCCCAAGAAATTCTTTAAGTAAATAGTAAGAAAGGGAGCCCAGAACATATTGGCCCCATAAGGGATGATGAAGGGATTCTGGTTACAAAAGATGGAGAGATGGCGAAGGTTCTGAATATTTTCTTCTCCTCAGTCTTCACAAGGGAAACGGGGGATACAGTAACCAAGACTGTAATGTTAATTTTCATAGCATGTCACAGGAAGCACCCTCATGGTTAACAGAGGACAGAATTAGAAATAGACTTGAAAAACTTAACATAACTAAGTCACCAGGACCAGATGGCTTGCACCCGAGGGTCCTTAAGGAAGGTCAAGTGATAGCCCGACCATTGTTCCTAATTTTTGTGCAGTTTACTGACAGAAATGGCATCAGCTGATTAGAGAAAAGCCAAGGTGGCACCAATATTTAAAAAAGGGCCAAGATATATTCCTGGGAACTACAGGCCAGTTAGCCTAACATCAAACTTTAAATGGCTTCAATATTTTCTGAGGCACAGATCTGGAATAAGTATGCAAGAATATATTAAAGCCTATAATGCAGACTGCTTGTATTCTGGACATTTGCACCTGGGCAAATACTGCCCTAATCGGAAGTACTGCTAAGTACACCACCCAGCCCAGTCCTGCTATAGCAGCTGCCAGACATACAGTTTGACAGGCTGTTGGCAGCGAGCTGGTAGGTACAGCTGCCCCTGTACTTCCAGCAGCGGCTAGATACCAGAATCTTATGTATGGGGCTAAACTCCCAGTGTGCACGAGGCCTTAAAGCCGAGCTAAACTCAAGCCAAAATTGTATTTTTAAAGATGAATTCCAGGCATGATATATTTTCATATAGTTACATTGATCCAGCTTGGACCAATGTAACTATGTATATATCATGCCCCTGGAAGCTGGAAATCATTGTAGTAGACACCATTATTCCAGTGATATCCACTTGATTCTGGATCCTGTGTTGAGTGGGTCAGCCTGATGCATTCTGAACACTGCTTATATTTTCTAATAAATGCAAAGTGTTCTCTGATGGGACAAGGTGGAGAGCATGAGGTCACTGCCCGTTCTTTCCATCTCGTCCAATGCAAAGCATTTTCTGAATGGCACCCATGCTGAGGTCACTGGCCGTTCTTTCCATTTCATCCAATGCAAAGCATTCTCTGAATGGTACCCATGCTGGGTGGCCAACCTCCTGTGTTCTGAATGCCTCGGGCCTCAGCAGCAAGTGGGAGTAGGGATTTCCAGCTTCCAGTGGAATCAGCTATCTATGGTATGGTCCAAGCTGGACCAATATAACTATGTAAAAATATACCATACCTGAAATTCATCTTTAACGTTGAAACTATTAAAACTTCTTAAATTTTTATTACTGTCTGTATCCCCGTGAGGGAGATTTCCTCTCATTTCCTGTTCAGGTGTCAGACAGAGTGGGAAGAGAGGAGAAACTCCTATATGCATGGGTGGTGAATGCACATAATTATGACAACCAACCTAGTGGACAGTTGATGGCGAACAATCATTTGCTGCTTAGCAAATATGTATTTAACCTCACACAGTAACACATATATGCAGGATCCAGGGGGGGGGCTTTAAACCTGGGCACCGCATATATGTTTTCCTGTATTTATACTGGACTCTTACTGGGGTCTCACTGTACTCTCACTGGGGTCTCACTGGGGTCTCACTGGACTCTCACTGGACTCTCACTGGGGTCTCACTGGGGTCTCACTGGGGTCTCACTGGACTCTCACTGGGGTCTCACTGGACTCTCACTGGGGTCTCACTGGACTCTCACTGGGCTCACTGGGCTCTCACTGGACTCTCACTGGGGTCTCACTGGGCTCTCACTGGACTCTCACTGGGGTCTCACTGGACTCTCACTGGGCTCACTGGGCTCTCACTGGGCTCTCACTGGCGTCTCACTGGGCTCTCACTGGGCTCTCACTGGGCTCTCACTGGGGTCTCACTGGACTCTCACTGGACTCTCACTGGGCTCTTACTGGGCTCTCACTGGGCTCTCACTGGGGTCTAAATGGGGTCTCACTGGACTCTCACTGGGGTCTCACTGGACTCTCACTGGGGTCTAATACTAATGATCTGGACTCCTGGCTCCCAGGTCATCTTATCACTGATTGGCTAGCACAGTGATCAGTCACTACTGTGAGGCCCACCCATGTGTTTTCTTCTCTTCTGAATTTGTAAAAAAAAAAAAAGTGTGTTAAAAAAATGTAAGAGAAAATGAGCTAGATCAAGGTTTAATCTAGGTCAGTACCAGGGTTAATGTTAGGGTCAAGATAGGGGTCAAAAGTTAGCATATTTTACTATTTTGGATCAGTTTTTCTTTGATAATAAAAAAATCAGGAGATATCTGTTACCATTTACCACCAAATTAAAGCCCAATTTGTGCTGAAAAAAGAAGCTATAATCCGTTTGGATACACAAAGTAGTTGCAATCAAATGTTCACTTTTACTAACACATGTCAAAATTGCAAAATTGGGTCTGGGCGTTAAGGTTTGTTTTACCCTCGGTTATGAAAAGGTTAAAAAAAAATTTTTAACCATTATGGGATTGTATGGCCTGGGTTAGCACATAAATACTGTATGTTTTGTCAGCAAAAAAAAAAAAGTGAAGTATTTTCAAAATATTGGCAAATATAATAAATCAATAGGAAGGAAGCTAGATAGAAAATAAATTGATGCCCTTGGGAAGGCAGTAATGTACAAACAATTATTACGAGTCTACAAATTTATCTAGACAGATAGTACCTGTTACCAGAGATTAGGCATAGATGAAGCCTATGATTGATTTACATGCATTTTCAATACAATCCATATCCAGGAAACAACCACATAATACCCAAAGGGAACCTGAATACAGTTAATCTCAGTGTATATTATACAATGGAAGCTCTCTGTATCGACATTCTGTATCAACCTCTTCCTACATAAGTTACAGTTTAAATACCGAGCAGAAATAAATCATTCTGCGCTTACATGTAAATTAAATTTACAGAATCATTCAAAGATTATCCGTTTTGTGGTTCACATACCTATTTTCCTGCACAGATTGTGCATTGTATAGGATTGCGACGACTTGTAATAGTTTTTTTTTCATTAAAAAAAATGTAATTTTGTGGTATATCGTTTCTGTTCTGTTTTATATGTTGTTACTTATGCTTATGAATACAAAATACACTTTATGACTGACATCCTTGCTCTGCAAATCAATGCATGAATGACAGTTGTACACTGCTTGGCTGCTATAGACAGGAATTAGAGCTCCTGTTAAAACACTTTTCAGACATCAGCAGCAAGGTGTTTTCAAGCTTGCAGTAATCAGTATTATGAATGGAGCTAGTATTGAGTGTCTGTTTGTAAAATAAAGATTTCAAATAAATAATTAGAAAATTACATAATTCAACATTTTTAAAATATATTTTCACAAAGAAAAAAAAAGAAGATGAAATTAACCAAAAAAATATGACATGTGTAGGATAGCTAACTGCCAGCATTGCCCAAACCTGCTAGACCACCCCCTCCAACCCCCCAACTATACGATAAAAAAAGGTGACAAGGTTTTGGAGTAAAATGGCCATCACAGCCTTTTATTTAACCACTTCAATACCAGGCACTTAGACACCTTCCCGCCCAGGCCAATTTTCAGCGCTGTCGCAATTTGAATGACAATTGCGCGTTCATGCTACACTGTACCCAAACAATTTTTTTTTATCATTTTGTTCCCACAAATAGAGCTTTCTTTTGGTGGTATTTGATCACCTCTGTGGGGTTTTTTTGCGCAAAAAATAAAAAAAGACCGAAAATTTTGAAAAAAAAACATTCCAAAAAAAGTTTTTCTTTGTTTCTGTTAAAATTTTTTGTAAATAAGTACGTTTTCTTCTTCAATGACGGGCACTGATATGGCTGCACTGACGGGCACTGATACGGCAGCACTGATGGGCACCGATGAGGTGGCACCAATGAGGTGGCACTGATGAGGTGGCACTGACGGGCACTGATGATGGGCACTGATAGGCGGCACTGATGGGCACTGATAGGTGGCACTGATGGGCACTGATAGGTGGCACTGGTATGCAGCACTGATGGGCACTCATAGATGGCACTGATGGGCACTCGTAGGTGACATTGATTGGTACTTATGGGTGGCACTGATGGATACTTATGGGTGGCACTGATAGGTGGCACTAATGGGCACTGATGGGCACTGATAGGCACTGACAGGTGTCACCGATGGTCACTGGCAGGTGGCACTGATGACACTGATTGGTGGCACTGATTACACTGATTGGTGGCATTGCTGGGCAGAACTGAAATAAAATGGTGCCAATCAGTGCCCATTTGTGGGCACTGATTGGCACATATTGGGCACATTGGGCATATGTGGATGGCCATGGGGTACATACCTGGCCATCCACATGTTGCCCCCTTCCCTGGTGGTCCTAGTGGCGTCCCTGGTGGTCCAGTGTGGTCATCTGAGGGGGGGCTGCGCTGATAAACAATCAGTGCAGACCCCCCTGTCAGGAGAGCCACCGATCGGCTCTCCTCTACTCGCATCTGTCAGACGCGAGTGAGGAAAAGCCGATCAACGGCTCTTACTATTAACATCGAGATCAGCCGTGATTGGACACGGACATTGGACATCGGTGGAGCGGATTGACACACCGCTCCACCGATCACCGTGATGGGCGACCCCGCGACGGCATGTTATCCTGCTGGACATCATATGACGCCCAGTCAGGATAACGGAACCACTGCCTGGCCCTCAATCTGCTATAGGCCGGGCGGGAAGTGGATGGCACTTCCCGCCCAGCCACATTTATGGCACATAACTTCCATTAATAACACACTTAGCATAACAATCAGACAAAATTAGAAAAATAAAGCTTGGTGGTCTTTGAGGGCAACAACACACAACCTGGTCACTGCAACAACCTTTTCTTAAACTTAGGCCTCCAGCTGCAACACACCGGCTCAGAGACAATCCTCATCATCCGCAGTGATCTCCATTTACATATTTGAGTTAAACCCCCCATTCTATAATCCAGAATTTTCCTTCTCCTCCAAAGACCCACCACTGCCAGGCTGCCATCACAGGCACGTTGGAAAACCACAAACCCTAGGGAGGGCGGGTGGGAAGCTTCCTCTTTTTCGTACAGCACCTGGCTGGCCCCTCGCCGTTCACTTCCCCTTAAACTTCCCAGGACCACTCCCAGCTCCTACTATTCACCCTGCCATGCTGTCCCTACGCTCATTTTCGTCTTTTCTTTTGCTCTGGAACTCCTTTTTTACTTTGTTCAGGCTGGTCTCACATTTGAATTTTAATGCAATAAGACATGCATTTTATCAAGTGTTACCACAAAGCACAGTAATATTCCTTTTTGAATGGCTCTCCAGTACACCTTGCAAATGCATGTCTATTTTTGCACACCACATTGCACAGATGGGAACCAATTGCATTTTAATAAGTCATGCTTATCTGATTTTAGGTAAGTTGTGGTTTGTTGGCAGCCTGTTCCAGATTAATATGCTGCCTTAACGCAATGTATATTAATGCACAGAATACATGTACAAGCAAGAATACATTTTTTTTCTGCACTTGATTGGGTATTATTTGCAAAGTGAATTTTCACCACATTCACTAAGCTAAGGGAAAATTCCCCTAGAAAGTGAACAGCCTATTAGCCTTTAGCAAATCAATCCTCTCAATTCTGATGATTTAAAAGAGTTGTAAAGGAAGAAGGTTTTTTATCTTAATGCATTCTATGCATTAAGATAAAAAACTTTCTGTGTGTAGCAGCCACCCCCCCCAGCATCCCCCCTCAATTACCTACCTGAGCCCCTTCTCTCTCCAGCGATGTCCACGATCCCCTCAGCCATCCAGTACACTTCTCCTGATTGGCTGAGACAGAGCAGCAGCGCCATTGGCTCCCACAGCTGTCAATCAAAGTCAGTCAGCCAATCAGGGGAGAGAGGGGGAGGGGCCAGGTCAGGGCTCCATGTCTGAATGGATACACAGAGCTCTGACTCAGCTTGGGTGCCCCCTGTAGCAAGCTGCTGGCTGAGGAGCACTCAAAGCAGGGAGGGGCCAGGAGCAGCAAAGAGGGACCCGAGAAGAGGAGGATCCGGGTTGCTCTGTGCAAAACCAACTGCACAGAGGAGGTAAATATAACAACATTTTTTTTTTTTTTAAAGGAGCCTTTACAATAACTTTAACATCTACTTTAATAATATATTTGCTTGTTTTGTTTCAGGTGATGATAGAAGTATATCCAGCTCTTCCTCAGACACCAGCCATTCGGATGCCAGTGCAGGCAGCAGACTGACCATATGGGCAGAGCCTTCTTCAGCTAGCATATCCGCTGAGAGTCATGGGATGCCAGCAGCAAAGGGCATCCACCTGGGAGAAGATAAATCCTATTCTGATGCCTTCCGTGCCTCCAAGCCACCTCCTAAGCCTGCTGCGTCTAGACATTTACAGGAAATTGGCCGTCAAAGCTCTTCTGATAGTGGCATAGCTACGGGCAGTCACTCTTCCTACTCAGGGAGCTTTTCCTCCTATGCTGAGAGCCTGGACATTTGCCAGGGTGAAGAGTTTGGGTCATTGCTTAGCTTACCCTTAACCATGGCTACAGATCAAAATCTATGCACGTGTCAGCATGCTGATCCACAGAGAGGGTCTGAATATCAGATTCCTGCCTCTGTCAGACATCTCTATGACACACCCCGAAGTGTATTACAGGCAGCTGCTCGAGAACCTCAACACAAGAGTTCAGATTCCACTTTATCCAAGGACCAGGCACAAGGAACTCAAAACATTAGTGATGCTAAGCTATTGGTACCCCATGGAGAGGCCAGAGCCTCATCATTACTGCCAGAAAGCAAAGACTCAGGTGATGAAACCTATGTGGATTTTGTTCCAAAGTGGACAGCTACAAAAGCACAGTCACAGGGAACTGAACACAAAGGGAGTGACTTGGCTGCTACAGGCACAAGTGACACTTGTGAAATCTGTAGCCCCCATCCTGGTGTTACAAGGGCACTTTTTGCAGCTTGCCCGGTATGCGGAGGACTAAAGGTAAACTGTTGTTACATAGTTAATCTGGTTAAAAAAAAGACACAAGTGCATCTAGTTCAACCCATAAGAAAAAACACACACACACAAATCAAAAACCTACATATACACTATCCTATATCTACAGTTGATCCAGAGGAAGTAAAAAAAAATTGCAAAAAAGCATGATACATTTTGCTCCAGCAGGGGAAAATAAAAATCCTTCCTGATCCCCCAAGAGGCAATCAAATATTTCCTGGATCAACTTTTGTATATTGTACACAATATATATATATATATATATATATATATATATATATATACCGGTATATATATATATATATATATATATATATATATATATATATATATATATATATATAGTATACTCACACACTCAAAGGTGTACTGGATGTTACTAGGCAAGCATACCCAGTTACTGTCAAATTACAACCCATGTCTGCCTTCACTAATAACTGCAAGTCATTGCATTTACTGTTCTTGTTGTTGCCCCACCAGGAATTTTAAGTGTAATTCCACTATTGTTAAAAGAAAAAAAACAAACAGTCTTCTCCATATTTACAAGAATTTGGGAAGCCCTTATTGCACTCTCTTATGCCGCGTACACACGGTCGGACTTTTCAGCTACAAAAGTCCGACAGCCCGTCCGAAAGCCCGTCCGACAGACTTTCGACTAACTTTTTGCGGACTTTCAACAGACTTTCTAACGACCGGACTTGCCTACACACGATCACACCAAAGTCCAACGGATTCGTACGTGATGACGTACACCGGACTAAAATATGGAAGTTGATAGCCAGTAGCCAATAGCTGCCCTAGCGTGGGTTTTTGTCCGTTGGACTAGCATACAGACGAGCGGATTTCTGGGTCCGGCGGAGTTACGACATAAAGATTTGAAGCATGTTCCAAATCTAAAGTCCGTCAGATTTGCGACTGGAAAAGTCCGCTGAAGGTCCGGTCCACACACGATCGGATTGTCTGACGGATTTGGTCCGTCGGACAAGTCCGGTCGAAAAGTCTGACTGTGTGTACGCGGCATTACATCCATAAATGTATATTCCTTTCATTCCTTTCATCCTGCATGCTGAGTGAGAGGGTTTGCCTGCTTTGGTGTAAAGATCAATTGAGAAACCGCTGGGGAAAGCAGGAAATCAAGGGGCGCGACATTTCTAGTGGAGTTCTGTGAACAAATTCATGTACAGCTCACCATCATTTTTAATGCTTATAAGGAAGAAACATTAACATTTTAGCAGATATGGAAATTTTTACTTGGTTGGAAGTCATAATGGAGAGCAATTGTTAAAAATAGTGATGCACCGATAACGATACTGAGTATCGGTACTCGCAAAAATGCTCCGATACCGAAAACCGATACCGTAAGTGACGTCAGCTGGGGGCGGGACACCTCCTCCTCCCCTCCGGCAGTGGGGTTCGGAGCAGTACACACCTTACGGTGCCAGGACAGGGATGGCGGGAAAATCCTCAGCACAGTGGGAACAGTCTGACAGCTGGCCACACTGACACTCCTGCTCCCGGATGTCTTTTTTTATTATGCAGCACTGCCGCGATCCTCTCCTGCCTCTGTAAACAAGAAGAGGGTGGGTGATGTCATGACTCCTCCCTTCCTGTTCCTACACAGCAATAGAGCTGGCTGCTAGGCTGGATGGCTGGCTGCTATCCAATGACAGAGTGGGTCGCCAAGGGCAAGGGGCTGGACAGCATCAGCACGTGTGTTTCTATAGTGTGAGGCAGCTGTGGAAGTGTCCATGGAAGCAGAACCGAGTATTGAGAGGAGCAAGTGTCAGCAGGGTACAGACTGGTCTTATGCACTAGCACCATACAGTTTATACAGACCAGTCTGTACGCCGACACTGTACTGTATATGTTATATGTTATACAAACACCAGTCTGTATATAATGTACAATACGGTGTCAGTGTACAGACTGGTCTGTACCTAACGCCCTGTACTGTGCCCTCATGAAGCCCTGTACTGCACCCTCCTAATGTCCTGTACTGCACCCTCCTAAGATCTGTACTGTGTCCTCCTACCCCCCTGTAGTGTGCCCAAACTGTGTTGCCTCCTCCTTCCCCCACCAGCTGTCACCTCTGCCCCCATGTCTCCCAATGACCCTACCATCCCTATCCTCTTCCCCCAGCGATCACAGCTTTTTCCATCCCAACTCTCCCACCCTACAATCCCTATTTCACCCCACCCTCAACTACCCTGCCCTAACTTACCCCTCTACTCCCCACCCCTCCCACCCTGCCCTCACCTCAGCCTCGCCCAACTCCCTAACAACCCCCCCCCCCCACCTACATATTAGGTATTGGTTAATGGTATCAGCGAGTACTTGCAAAAAAGTATCGGTACTCATACTCAGTGTTAAAAAAGTGGTATTTTTAACCCTAGTTAAAAACATAAAATGGCTTGAGTAAACAAAAGCGGAGTCAGTCTTTTAAAAAAATAGCAAAGTGCCCCTGTTGTCTCTAAAATGCAGACAAGGGGTAAAAGTTTGGCAGGATATTGGATGTGCCATAATAGGCAGATGAAGTGGATGATTGGTGGAACACTGATGGAAAATTGTGGCAGTACATGGCAGGGGTGAGGGGTCACAGCTGAATGGCTAAAGGAGGTACATGAATAGCTTGGAAGGGGTGAAGAACCATGTGTAGCTTCTTTGGTTGTCTCTACAGGACTTTTAAAAGAAGGTCACAATATTGGTAAGAGAACACAGCTTGATGAGTTTAGAAGTATACCTTTAAAAGTAGATCCTTTGCTGCCTGAAACTTGCAAATTTTAAGTGGGCTGGCTGCCATTAGTAAAGAAAGAATAATCTATTATTAAAAATGTACTCAGCCCTAGTAACATTCATGTAAAATATTACCCCTTATAGTGTATAACAGTTGGTTCTGTCTGCTGTTTCTCAAATTTGAGAATTTATTTTCATGTACTGGATGACTCTTTTCATCTGAAATCATCTCTATACTCTGTGCTCCTCCAAAGTGATAAATGTAATTGAACACTAAAGACCAAACCCTACTAGATTTGCTTATAAGCTGCAAACCATATACATATCCATTATATTTGAATAGTATGTGTGTTCTGTAATAGGCCTGCCGTACTCATTACCTGGATGAGACATTGCCTGAGAGGATACAGAAATAAATTGTGATGTTCTGATGTCTTTAGGCTATGAGACTCAGCTTCAATGTATAGACAGGCTACCCCTTTTATCCTCTTTAGAGAATAAATGGTGCATCACATACATATCAGAGTTCAGATTAATGTGTTCCTCAAATTAGGCCTTGGAGTGCTTGTCTTCGTTACACCATGAAGAAGTAATTTGTGCTCTTTGCGGGCTCACTTTCAATAATTTAATGATACCAATTTGCACATTTAAAACAAGCTGGGATA
This sequence comes from Lithobates clamitans, assembly GCA_037952925.1. Taxonomy (NCBI): domain Eukaryota; kingdom Metazoa; phylum Chordata; class Amphibia; order Anura; family Ranidae; genus Lithobates; species Lithobates clamitans. The sequence continues at coordinate 984,142 of JBBGZY010002043.1, read as the reverse complement.
ACAATCTCTCTGGATCTCATGTAGTTTTCATCATAAATTCTATTGAAGCATTGTGTGACACTCTTGTGCAAAGTGGTAATAGCTATATGACTGCATTATGCAGAATATCATAAAAAAACTGGAAAAACAGGAGGCTGGCGTAGCAGGTGATGCAAGGGTCAATTCCATTATGTGTAAGGACTCCTTTTTTAGATTTGAATAGAGTTGGGGAAGGGATTCCAACCTCTGTTGGTTAGATTTTCCCTTACTTTTTATCCCCATTACCATAAAAGAACACACAGATGGAAAAATAAAACCTGCCAATGATTTCAGCTACCAATAACATGTCCCTCCCCCCCTGCATTGCGGAGATTTCTCTTACTTCTTGTGTTGTGACCACGTTAGCAACTCTTCCCTGCTCTTCAAAAAAAAAATATGGTTTGAATTAAGATTTTAATATTTAAAGAAAAGTGGGAAATCCAAAATATATTTAAGACTACAGAGTAAATATGTTTATTTTGATGAACTAGTTTGCTATATACAGTTTTATGCAAAAGCTATATGTTATATCATTATATATATGCTATATATATGTTATATACAGTATCTCAATAAGTGAGTACGCCCCTCACATTTTTGTAAACATTTTATTTTATCTTTTCATGTGACAACACTGAAGAAATGCCACTTTGCTACAATGTAAAGTAGTGAGTGTACAGCTTGTATAACAGTGTAAAATTGCTGTCCCCTCAAAATAACTCAACACACAGCCATTAATGTCTAAACCGCTGGCAACAAAAGTGAGTACACCCCTAAGTGAAAATTTCCACATTGGGCCCAATTAGCCATTTTTCCTCCCCGGTGTCATGTGACTCGTTATTGTTACAAGGTCTCAGATGTAAATGGGGAGCAGGTGTGTTAAATTTGGTGTTATCGCTCTCACTCTCTCATACTGGTCACTGGAAGTTCAACATGGCACATTATGGCAAAGAACTTACTGAAGATCTGAAAAAAATAATTGTTGCTCTACATAAAGATGGTCTAGGCTATAAGAAGATTGCCAAGACCCTGAAACTGAGCTGCAGAACGGTGGCCAAGACCATACAGTGGTTTAACAGGACAGGTTCCACGAGAAAAGATCTCGCCATGGTCGACCAAAGAAGTTGAGTGCACGTGCTCAACGTCATATCCAGAGGTTGCCTTTAAGAAAACCCACAAACAGTTTGCTGAAGACAAGCAGACTAAGGATATGGATTACTGGAAACATGTCCTGTGGTCTGATGAGGCCAAAATAAACTTATTTGGTTCAGATGGTGTCAAGCGTGTGTGGCGGCAACCAGGTGAGGAGTACAAAGACAAGTGTGTCTTGCCTACAGTCAAGCATGGTGGTGGGAGTGGCATGGACTGGGGCTGCATGAGTGCTTCCGTCACTGGGGAGCTACAGTTCATTGAGGGAACCATGAATGTCAACATGTACTGTGACATACTGAAGCAGAGCATGATCCCCTCACTTCGGAGACTGGGCCGCAGGGCAGTATTCCAACATAACGACCCCAAATAAACCTCCAAGACAACCACTGCCTTGCTAAAGAAGCTGAGGATAAAGGTAATGGACTGGCCAAGCATGTCTCCAGACTTAAACCCTATTGAGCATCTGTGGGGCATCCTCAAATGGAAGGAGGAGGAGTGCAAGGTCTCTAACATCCACCAGCTCTGTGATGTCATCATGGAGGAGTGGAAGAGGACTCCAGTGGCAACTTGTGAAGCTTTGGTGAACTCTATGCCCAAGAGGGTTAAGGCAGTGCTGGAAACTAATGGTGGCAAAATATTGACACTTTGGGCCCAATTTGGACATTTTCACTTAGGGGTGTACTCACTTTTGTTGACAGCGGTTTAGACATCAATGGCTGTGTGTTGAGTTATTTTGAGGGGACAGCAAATTTACAATGTTATATAAGCTATACACTCACTACTTTACATTGTGGCAAAGTGTAATTTCTTCAATATTTATAAAAATGTGAGGGGTGTACTTACTTTTGTGAGATATTTTATATGTTATATACTTTATATTAGTTATATTTATATATATATACTGCTCCGCCCCCCACCTTTATGCTGACTTTGAAGAACGAATGTGTAAAGAATGATTAGTTAAACTCCCAAGTGCTTTTTTCACCACCTCTTCCTTTCTTCCTTCCTTCCTATACTAGTGTCTGAGAGTATAAAAATCAATAATTTGGATGTAAGTTTGGATGTTTTAATGTTTGGCAGTTAAATAGAATTTTCTTTGTAATAGATGTCCATACATCACACCAAAATAGGGGACAAATAAGGAGGAAAGGGGGACAGTGGGAATATGCTCCTAAAGAGGGACAGTCTATCCAAATGAGGGACAATTAGGATTTATGGTATTGGGGCATTCACCTGTACAGACCCTATTGGCTACGGGGCCTAGGGATTGCTTAGCAGGAGTGAAAATCTTTTGTTTAGCACTGTTTTACTGGTTTATAAAAGACATCAGTACATATTGGTCCCTTGTTAGAATAGGACCAAGTAGTTTGCTAAGGCTCTTGCTTTGTATTATAGAATATATTGTAGGAACTGACTTATTATACAGGATATACTGTATATGGCACCAAGAGTTTACACTCTGTGTTTTATAAAAATAATGGAAGGCAATGCAGTTACAATACAATTCAATGCAAGAGGGCATAGGAGAGCCCTGCTGATGTGAGTTTACAATCTAAGGGGAGAGACAAGTGATACAAAAAAATCCCTGGCCTGTGTTTTACATAAGATGAACAGTTTTGCTGAGATAGAAACCATCTCTTGACCCTTCCATTTTTACTTTTGTTCCAAGACACCTTCTGTAGTGGAGACCGGTCTGTAACCAATCAGCACTGTCTGCCCTAAAGGCAATACCTTAACCACTTGCCGCCCGCCATATAGCAATATGACGTTGGCAAAGTAGTTCTGATACCCTGCCGGATGTCATATGACGTGATCAGGATAACAAGCCGGCGCACGCCTGCAGGGGCACACAGCCTGGCAATCGGAGGTGCTGTGTGTCAGTCTGACACACCGCATCTCCGATCGTGGTATGGAGCCTCTGACAGAGGCTTATTACCATGTGATAAGCTGTGACCAATTACCAGTGCCGCCTATCAGTGCCCATCAATGCCGCCTATCAGTGTCATCAGTGCCACCTATCAGTGCCCATCAGTTTTTTTTTTCAAAAATATCAGTCTTTTTTAGTTTGTTTAGCAAAAAATAAAAATCCCAGTGGTGATCAAATACCACCAAAAGAAAGCTCTATTTGTGGGAAGAAAATTATAAAAATTTAGTTTGGGTACAGTGTTGCATGACCAATTATCATTCAAAATGCGACAACTCTGAAAGCTGAAAATTGTCCTGGGCAGGAAGGGGGGAAAGTGCACGGTATTGAAGTGACTAATAATATTTGTGTCCATTTTCTGGCCAGACAGTTGTTTTCCATTGTTGAAAACTTTCTCTATGCATGTTTTTTTTTTTTTTTAACAGGTATGAAGTTTATTCAATATGAAACAAAATAATAACATAATGCACAGTCAGAACATAGCTAGAAAATCCAACAAAGGACAGGTATCAAACAAGACAATTGGATGACATCACATTAGGTGTGCAAATCTAGTCAGAAGTGACAACACAAACAGAATCAGCCACGATATCCATATATAGAAATAGAGGAGGGGGGAAGGGGGGGCATAGAAGGGGGAAGGTAGGAGAGACAGGACAGGGAGGGGGGAAAAGGAGTAATATATAGGCTGTCTATGAAGTTCCCTGAGACATCTAACCATATGCATCTATCCATTGCGACCTGACCTTATCAAATTTTTTGTGGCAAGACCGCATTCACTGCAGCTATCCAGGTATTAACCGTTGGCGGGGCCTGTTTCCATCTGAGGGGGATTTCCCTTCTTGCATAATAAAAGAGTAGAAGAGAAACAATTTTAGATGCCTGGTGGCTATGATATCCTCCAAACTTCCTAGTAGCGCCAAAGCCGGATCTTGCCCAAGGAACCAGTCACCAAAATCATTCAAAACTCCTATCACCTTCTCGCAAAACCGATGGATATGGGGACAGATCCACACCATATGAAAGAAGGTACCTTGGAAGGATTGGCACCGTGAGCATAGGGGATTAACATCAGGGTAAATACCAGCCAATCTAACCGGGGTGTAGTAGGCCCTATGTAGAAATTTTAATTGTATGAAACGGTCTTTGGCAGAAATCATTGTGCTAATATAACTGTCTACTGTGTCCTCCCAGTCCTCATCGGTTAAGTCCGAGATGTCACCCTTCCACTTGTTGTGCGTTTTCGTTAGGGAGGTAGCGTGGGCCGAAGCTAAACGAAGGTACAGGGAAGACTCGTTTCTCCAGTACTCGTGATGTGAGCAAACAGTCCACCAAGTCAGGCTGAAGTACTACAAAAATGGGAAATTGGTTGATAATATCTAAAGGTCATTGAGACGGATATAGCGTATTTTCCCCTTATCTCTGAGAAGGAGAACCTGCCAGCTGTAAAGATATGTTTAAGAGACGTAATCCCCTTAGATGCCCAGAGCTAGGGATCTGGCAAACCAAAAAAGTGTTGAAGCCGTGGGTTACCCCATAGGGGCATATGAGGGAAAATATTGGAAACTGCGTTATAGACCTCCCTAGCCTGTTGCCATACCTTACTTGTCATTCTCATAGGAGTCGTAACCGAAGATCTGTGTAGCGTTTAATTACCAGCTGTAGTATGCTATTGGATGTTCTTCTCCAATGATTTCTTTAAACAAGATTGCTCCCAGGACAACATCAGCCGTATCTGTTTGTATCTGTGTGTACAGGGCATAATTCTTTATTCCTTCATCTCACTTTGGTGAGATCAGTAAATGGAGCTGCTATAGTAGCAAAGTTAGGCTTCAAACTTTTGGCAGTATCCTACAATCCATAGAAAGGCTCTAAACACTTTTACACTGGCTGGGCCAACTTTTAATTCCGGCTTGAACCCCTTCCCAAATGACGTAGCCCAAATATTGGGCTTCTTCAATTCCTTTTGAGCATTTTTTGGATTGGCTGTTAATCTGGTCTTACAAATGGATTTTCTGTAGATGGGAATCCCAGTCAAGGTGAAAAATAACAATATCTAGATATGCCAAAGCATATGGTTTGTGGAGCTTAAGAATGTGGCTCATCATTGTTTGCAATGAGGCCAGAGCCCCATGTAAGCCAAAAGGGAGGAACAGACATGGGTACAGCGCACCTGGTATTGCAAAACTGTCTCTTTCTTTGCCCTGTCTGTTAAGGGAACTTACCAATATCCTTAGTAAGACTGAGGGTGATAATGTACCCAACCTTTCTATCAACTCATTCACCAGGGCACCGGCTAAGCGACAAAGTTATATTTATTTTATTTTATTTTATTTCCTGAAGTTGTTTCCGAACATCAGGCTACCATCCAATTTAGCGATAAGCAATATAGGACTTGGCCACTCACTGTTCGATTCCTCTATGTCACCAAGGGCTAGCATTTTCTGTGGCTCTTTTGATATAGCATTTCTCTAAGCTTCAAATATGGAGAATAAGGTTTTAACTGTAATTTGACATGAGGCTTAGTTGCAATATCATGGTAAATTATGTTAGTTCATCCTATCTACTTTTCTGAAAAAAACAACTGCATCTGAGTATCAGATAGAGTCACTGACACAGCGCCCTGTCCAATTAGAGTATGGTGTACCTTTTATACCACTAGGTGCCTGTGTGTGTAAGGTGTTGCCTGCATCTGAGCACCAAGTTGTAAAGTAGATGGATTCAGCTAGTAGTGGTAGTGGTAAACCATGCACAAGACAGGGACACCAAGGAACAGTCCAAGCAGGTCTGTCATGCAGTTTTATATAGCAAGGCAGCAGAGCACAGTTGTAATGCAGGCGTGCTTTATACACCATGTCCATAGCGTAAAACAAACAAAACATCTGTTCATGATGAGTAAAAAAACTCAGGTCAGCTCCTCATGACTAATAGAGTGTTCCCTAATGGATTCCCCAAAACAAACAGGCAGCACATGTACATTTTTATTGTTCTGTCAGCAATCAGCCTTTTCACACTGGAGCCGTTTCCCACAGCAGACAAAGTAAGGGAGAGAGATCACTAAACATCAGTCAGCTCAAAAATATATATAATGACCTGTGCACCGCTGATACTAATAATGAGGTCTGGCTACCACCAGGTAACATGTGGACCTAGAAAGGGAGGCTTTATCCCACCCAAAGCTCTACAAAGTCTCTGTGCTTCAGAACCCAGAACAGAACTTACTAAGAATCTGAGAAAACAACAAGTTTACTTTTTCCACATCAATCATCAAACCAACCAATCAACAATCAGTGAGTAGGTGACCTAAGTTGCCTGGATTTAGGGGCTACTGAGCTGCATGGGAGCCAAATTCTAACAATATGTATACTTTGGTACCTTGTATTATTGTTGGAGAATACTCAATTGGGTTAACTGAATCAACTTGTATAGAGAGCAATGATAATTTGAAATAACAAACAGCAACCAGTCAGATTTCAGTTTAATGTAGTCGGAAAAGAGAAAGATTAAGTTTGTGAATCACTGGGTTTTGCCTATTGTGGTTTGAACAAAAGAATTCCAGTAAGCATATAAGGAAAAGACCCGCCTTCTACTCACTAGATACAAGTCAGCGGAATTCTCCTGGTTCTAAACATCTTTAACATATACTTTTGTAAACAACAGAGGACAATAGAAAAGTCACTGATAATTACAGATCATCTTGCTGTCAGCCGCACAATATAAATTACTCCATGTGTGCAATTCCTTTTTTAAGAATTTTAGATGAATATGAACAAAGTGACTTAATAGATAATCAAAGATGTTTAATTACTCAATCATTTTCTCCCAATACAGGCTGTAATTTGTTTGATGATGCATCTGCTATCTAAAAAGCATAACTTATTGCATTTTATAGGAATTGTTTTAAATAGTGTGTACTGATGATTTTTAAAGAGACTCTGTTACTTAAAGCGGAAGTAAACCCATTGATTTAACCACTTGAGCCCCGGACCATTATGCTGCCTAAGGACCAGAGGTCTTTTTCCAATTTGGCACTGCGTCGCATTAACTGCTAATTGCGCGGTCATGCAATGCTGTACCCAAACGAAATTTGCGTCCTTTTCTTCCCACAAATAGAGCTTTCTTTTGATGGTATTTGATCACCTCTGCGGTTTTTATTTTTTGCGCTATAAACGGAAAAAGACCGAAAATTTTGAAAAAAAATGATATTTTCTACTTTTTGTTATAAAAAAAATCCAATAAACTAAATTTTAGTCATACATTTAGGCCAAAATGTATTCGGCCACATGTCTTTGGTAAAAAAAATGTCAATAAGCGTATATTTATTGGTTTGCGCAAAAGTTATAGCGTCTACAAACTAGGGTACATTTTCTGGAATTTACACAGCTTTTAGTTTATGACTGCCTATGTCATTTCTTGAGGTGCTAAAATGGCAGGGCAGTACAAAACCCCCCCAAATGACCCCATTTTGGAAAGTAGACACCCCAAGGAAATTGCTGAGAGGCATGTTGAACCCATTGAATATTTATTTTTTTTGTCCCAAGTGATTGAAAAATGACAAAAAAAAAAAAAAAAAAAAATATTTACAAAAAGTCGTCACTAAATGATATATTGCTCACACAGGCCATGGGCCTATGTGGAATTGCACCCCAAAATACATTTAGCTGCTTCTCCTGAGTATGGGGATACCACATGTGTGGGACTTTTTGGGAGCCTAGCCGCGTACGGGGCCCCGAAAACCAATCACCGCCTTCAGGATTTCTAAGGGTGTAAATTTTTGCTTTCACTCTTCACTGCCTATCACAGTTTCGGAGGCCATGGAATGCCCAGGTGGCACAAAACCCCCCAAAATGATCCCATTTTGGAAAGTAGACACCCCAAGCTATTTGCTGAGAGGCATATTGAGTCCATGGAATATTTTATATTTTGACACAAGTTGCGGGAAAGTGACACTTTTTATTTTATTTTATTTTTTTTTCCATAAAGTTGTCACTAAATGATATATTGCTCACACAGGCCATGGGCCTATGTGGAATTGCACCCCAAAATACATTTAGCTGCTTCTCCTGAGTATGGGGATACCACATGTGTGGGACTTTTTGGGAGCCTAGCCGCGTACTGGACCCCGAAAACCAATCACCGCCTTCAGGATTTCTAAGGGTGAAAATTTTTGATTTCACTCTTTACTGCCTATCACAGTTTCGGAGGCCATGGAATGCCCAGGTGGCACAAAACCCCCCCAAATGACCCCATTTTGGAAAGTAGACACCCCAAGCTATTTGCTGAAAGGCATGGTGAGTATTTTGCAGCTCTCATTTGTTTTTGAAAATGAAGAAAGACAAGAAAAAACATTTTTTTTTTCTTTTTTCAATTTTCAAAACTTTGTGACAAAAAGTGAGGTCTGCAAAATACTCACTATACCTCTCAGCAAATAGCTTGGGGTGTCTACTTTCCAAAATGGGGTCATTTGGGGGGGTTTTGTGCCACCTGGGCATTCCATGGCCTCCGAAACTGTGATAGGCAGTGAAGAGTGAAATCAAAAATTTACGGCCTTAGAAAGCCTGAAGGCGGTGCTTGGTTTTCGGGGTCCCGTACGCGGCTAGGCTCCCAAAAAGTCTCACACATGTGGTATCCCCGTACTCAGGAGAAGCAGCAGAATGTATTTTGGGGTGTAATTTCACATATTTCCATGGCATGTTTGAGCAATATATCATTTAGTGACAACTTTGTGCAAAAAAAAAAAAAAAAAAATTTGTCTCTTTCCCGCAACTTGTGTCGCAATATAAAATATTCCATGGACTCGACATGCCTCTCAGCAAATAGCTTGGGGTGTCTACTTTCCAAAATGGGGTCATTTGGGGGGGTTTTGAACTGTCCTGGCATTTTATGCACAACATTTAGAAGCTTATGTCACACATCACCCACTCTTCTAACCACTTGAAGACAAAGCCCTTTCTGACACTTATTGTTTACATGAAAAAGTTTTTTTTTTTTGCAAAAAAATTACTTTGAACCCCCAAACATTATATATTTTTTTAAAGCAAATGCCCTACAGATTAAAATGGTGGGTGTTTCATTTTTTTTTTTTCACACAGTAATTGCGCAGCGATTTTTCAAACGCATTTTTTGGGGAAAAAACACACTTTTTTTAATTTTAATGCACTAAAACACGCTATATTGCCCAAATATTTGATGATATAAAAAAGATGATCTTAGGCCGAGTACATGGATACCAAACATGACATGCTTTAAAATTGCGCACAAACGTGCAGTGGCAACAAAATAAATACATGTTTAAAAGCCTTCAAAAGCCTTTACAGGTTACCACTTTAGATTTACAGAGGAGGTCTACTGGAAAAATTACTGCACTCGATCTGGCCTTCGCGGTGATACCTCACATGCATGGTGCAATTGCTGTTTACGTTTGACGACAGACCGCCGCTTGCGTTCGCCTTAGCGCGAGAGCAGGGGGCGACAGGGGTGTTTTTTTTTTTTTTTTTCTTTATTATTTTTTTGCTTTTTTAATCTTACTTTTAAACTGTTCCTTTCATATTTTTTTTTTTAATCATTTTTATTGTTATCTCGGGGAATGTAAATATCCCCTATGATAGCAATAGGTAGCGACAGGTACTCTTTTTTGAAAAAATTGTGGTCTATTAGACCCTAGATCTCTCCTCTGCCCTCAAAGCATCTGACCACACCAAGATCGGTGTGATAAAATGCTTCCCCAATTTCCCAATGGCGCTATTTACATCCGGCGAAATCTAAGTCATGAAATACTCGTAGCTTCCGGTTTCTTAGGCCATAGAGATGTTTGGAGCCACTCTGGTCTCTGATCAGCTCTATGGTCAGCTGGCTGAATCACCGGCTGCATTCTCAGGTTCCCTGTTGAGACAGGAGAGCCAGAGAAAAACACGGAAGACGGTGGGGGGGGGGGGGGTCATTCCCTCCCACGGCTTGTAAAAGCAGTCTAGAGGCTAATTAGCCGCTAGGATTGCTTTTACATGAAAGCCGACCGCTGGCTGAAAAGAATGATACCAAGATGATACCTAAACCTGCAGGCATCATTCTGGTATAACCACTCAAAGTCGTGAATGGCGTACCTGAAGACAAAAAAATGGTTAACAATGGTTAACAATAAAGCACAGTAAAGTGTAAATAATTACACACCTGAAAAACAAACATGATAAAACATAACAATAACAATAACAATAACAATAACAATAAAACATTGCAGAATAGAATACAGTAAAAAAGAGCAGAACAATAGAGAGAGAGAATAGAGAGAGAGAGAACAATAAAACAACAACTATTTTTTTTTATTTCATATTTTTTTTTTTTTTTACACTTTTTTTGTAACTAACTTTTATAACGGTAACCGGTTCCAGGTTCGGGTCTCTTAAAATGCGATGGCATCTTGGGAGACCCTGTGAAATGGCGCCTAGTCTGTGCAATGCTGTACCCTACGCTAATACTCAACTAGTGAATGGTAGCGTTCAAAACATTCACCAATGCAAAGACCAGGATTGTCAGGACAGGAGGGACAATAATGGCGGGTGTCACGCCTATATCCGCGCTTGCTGCAGACACAACATCTTTTTTGGGGGGGTTCGTTGGGTAGGGGTACTCGGGAGGACATAAAAATGCCTCTCATGCAGCCGACTGCATTTGGTTGGGGATGTGAATGGGGGAAGTACGGGCGCTGCAGAAGCGGTGGGTTCCCAATTAGGATTGGCGAATGCAGCAGGAAGGGCACTATGGGCACGATGGTCCTGTGTTTGTCTTTTTGGTGGCGGCGGGACACTACTTGTGCTTGCCACCTCACCAGCTTGAACTGCACTTATGGGACTCGCCACGTCACCAAGTGTTACTGCAGTGCTGGTTTGACTACGACCGGGGTGTACTAGGCCGCTGGCGCTTGCCAGTTCACCAAAACGCTACCAAAAAACTGTTAGCGATCGCAGGGATCAGGCCTGACTCTGCGAACGCTGCAGTTATGCGTTTAGTGTTTTGTAAGTGACAGTGATCGATCGATACTGCACTTGGGTGGGCTGGGCTGGGCCGGGCGGAGGGGCAAAACGCAGGTGCTAGCAGGTATCTGGGCTGATCCCGCTAACACTGCGTTTTTGGGAACCCTAAACTGCTGGGGACGCTAGTATAGATCTGATCGGATCAGATATTGATGCGATCAGATACTATACCACTAAGGGAGGTGTACGGTGCGTGCGTGGGTGTTAGCGGTACTGGCGCTAACCTGACGCTGCCTGGGGCTGGTGCTTGCCAGTTCACCAAAATGCTACCAAAAAAACTGTTAGCGATCGCAGGGATCAGGCCTGACTCTGCGAACGCTGCAGTTATGCGTTTAGTGTTTTGTAAGTGACAGTGATCGATCGATACTGCACTTGGTTGGGCTGGGCGGAGGCACAAAACGCAGGTGCTAGCAGGTATCTGGGCTGATCCCGCTAACACTGCGTTTTTGGGAACCCTAAACTGCTGGGGACGCTAGTATAGATCTGATCGGATGAGATATTGATGCGTTCAGATACTATACCACTAAGGGAGGCGTATGCTGCGTGCGTGGGTGTTAGCGGTACTGGCGCTAATCTGACGCTGCCTGGGGCGACGCATATCACCGCCGGGCGATCGGGGGGCTAAACCTTTATTCAGTAATAAACGGCGGGTGCCCTGACACTATAAAAAATAAACAAACTAACCAGCGTCAACCGTAACGGTTATACGGTGATCAGTGGTGAAAGGGTTAACTAGGGGGCAATCAAGGGGTTAAAACATTTATTAGGTAGTATATGGGGGTCCCTGACGCTATAAAACGCTGACGGCGAACCTAAATATTTACCTCACTAACTAGCGTCACCAGCGACACTAATACAGCGATCAGAAAAATGATCGCTTAGTGACACTGGGGGTGATCAAGGGGTTAAAACTTTATTAGGGGGGGTTAGGGGGGTATCCTAGACCTAAAGGGGGGTAATACTAACTGTCCCAACACAGTAACTGTCACAAACTGACAACTAGCAGTAATCAGAAAAAAAAAAAAAAAAAACTGCTGGTGTCAGTTTGTGACAGGGGGGGGGGGGGGGGTGATTGGGGGGGGATCGGGGGGCGATCTGGGGGGGGATCGGGGTGTTTTGTGTGCCTGGCATGTTCTACTGTGTGTGTAGTGTTTGTGCACTCACAGTGAAGTCTTCTCTCCTCGGGCCGGAACGGAAATTACCGAGCCGAGGAGAGATGACATCATTTCCTTTGCTGCTGTTTAGCATACAGCAGCAAAGGAATGATTCGATTGGCCGGCGGCGATCGCGAGAGGGGGGCCACGATCGGATGGTCTCCCCCTCATCACCGATCGCCGCTGGACAAACGACGACTGCCTCGGGCACCGGGGGGGGGTCCGATCGGACCCCCCACCCGCGGAAGGCAAATCACGTACCCTGTACGTGATTTTGCCTGTCCGTGCCACTTTGCCGACGTACATCGGCGTGAGGCGGTCGTCAAGTGGTTAACAGTTTCAAAAAACTGTTACATCCCCGGCATTCTGTAAAATGCTAGCACTTACTTGTGCTCTCAACCAAACTGTCATACCATCCAATGGCTGGTGTCATAACTGGTCACACGTGCTGCATCATGGCAGTTGAAGATTAAACAGAGGCCAAGATTGCAGCTTCCGTTTCCTCAAAACGATGGGAGGGTTTACTTCCACTTTAAAGAAAGAGCCGCTTAAAGCATAAATAGCAATATTATAGTATAGCAGTAGCAGTATTAATAGCAATAGTATAAAGCACAGTTACCTATAGGTGCCAATATAGACAGTGGTGTATTTAGGTTTTGTGCTGCCCTAGACCTGACTAAACTTGTGCACCCCCTAATTTAAATACGACCCACCTCTTCCTGTCAAGACCACACCCCTTCCTGTTTAAGGCCTGCCCTGTCAGCAAATACATATTTTTATAGCATATATATATTTATACTACTGATCTTAGCTAATACGTAAGATATTATTGGGACTTTGTTTTAGGTAAACTAGGACCTGCTCGCCTATATGTGCTATTACAATATGTTGCTGGATTAGTAAGATTACTCCCATCTTGTAAAATATTTGGACTTGTGTTTGCTGATTGTAATCGTAGGATTATTTCACTTATTTGTATAATGACTAGAAAGTCCCTAGTCATTATACAAATAAGTGGTATAATCAGCCCCCGCCAGCCCAGTCCGCCCCATAAGACTGGTGCTACACTAAAAGTGTAGCGTAAGCTGGCGGGGGCCTCTTTTCATGTGGAAGCTAGGAAGAGGCTGTTTTTTGTGTGCAGGGGGTGGCTTTCTTGCTGCCCCCTGCAAAGTGCCGCCTTAGGCCTGGGCCTTGTTGGCCTAGGCCAAGATACAACATTGACTGTAGATCTGCAACAGCTTGCACTGTCCCCTGTGCTCCAAATGCCAGGCCATTTTAATTGGACAGAGCTCTTGCACGTCCTGAAAGTAATGGAGCTTGCCCTCCCCTCTTAAAGTGATGGGGCAGTAGAAGGCAGGAATGCTCTGACACTAACTTTGTGGGGAGAGAGTCACTCATTTACAAGTAGATGGTAACATAAAGTGTCATTGTATACAGTGTGTATATATATATATATATATATATATACATACAGTATCTCACAAAAGTGAGTACACCCCTCACATTTTTGTAAATATTTTATTCTATCTTTTCATGTGACAACACTGAAGAAATGACACTTTGCTACAATAAAAAAGTAGTGAGCGTACAGCTTGTATAACAGTGTAAATTTGCTGCCCTCTCAAAATAACTTAACACACAGCCATTAATGTCTAAACTGCTGGCAACAAAAGTGAGTACACCCCTAACTGAAAATGTCCAAATTGGGCCCAATTAGCCATTTCCCCTCCCCGGTGTCATGTGACTCGCTAGTGTTACAAGGTATCAGGTGTGAATGGGGAGCAGGTGTGTTAAATTTGGTGTTATCACTCTCACTCTCTCATACTGGTCACTGGAAGTTCAACATGGCACCTTATGGCAAAGAATTCTCTGAGGATCTGAAAAAAGAATTGTTGCTCTATATAAAGATGGCCTAGGCTATAAGAAGATTATCAAGATCCTGAAACTAAGCTGCAGCACAGTGGCCATAGAGTGGTTTAACAGGACAGGCTCCACCCAGAACAGGCCTCGCCATGGTCGACCAAAGAAGTTGAGTGTACGTGCTCAGCGTCATATCAAGAGGTTGTCTTTGGGAAATAGACATATGAGTGCTGCCAGCATTGCTGCAGAGGTTAAAGGGGTGGGGTGTCAGCCTGTCAGTGCTCAGACCATACGCCGCACACTGCATCAAATTGGTCTGCATCGCTGTCCTCCCAGAAGGAAGCCTCTTCTAAAGATGATGCACAAGAAAGCCCTCAAACAGTTTGCTGAAGACAAGCAGACTAAGGACATGGATTACTGGAACCATGTCCTGTGGTCTGATGAGACCAAGATAACAATATTTGGTTCAGGTGGTGTCAAGCGTGTGTGGCTGCAACCAGATGAGGAGTACAAAGACAAGTGTGTCTTGCCTACACTCAAGCATGGTGGTGGGAGTGTCATGGTCTGGGGCTGCTTGAGTGCTGCCGGCACTGGGGAGCTACATTCATTGAGGAAACCATGAATGCCAACATGTACTATGACATACTGCAGCAGAACATGATTCCCTTCCTTCGGAGGCTGGGTCGCAGGGCAGTATTCCAATATGATAATTACCCCACACACCTCCAAGACAACCACTACCTTGCTAAAGAATCTGAGGGTAAAGGTGATGGACTGGTCAAGCATGTCTCCAGACCTAAACCCTATTGAGCATCTGTGGGGCATTCTCAAACAGAAGGTGGAGGACCACAAGGTCTCTATCATCCACCAGCTCTGTGATGTCGTCATGGAGGAGTGGAAGAGAACTCCATGCCCAAGAGGGTTAGGGCAGTGCTGAAAAAAATGGTGGCCATACAAAATATTGACACTTTGGGCCCAATTTAGACATTCTTACTTAGGGGTGTACTCACTTTTGTTGCCAGCGGTTTAGACATTAATGGCTGTATGTTGAGATATTTTGAGGGGACAGCAAATTTAAACTGTTATACAAGCTGTACACTCACTACTTTACATTGTAGCAAAATGTCATTTCTTCAGTGTTGTCACATGAAAATATATAATAAAATATTTACAAAAATGTGAGGGGTGTAGTATAGTGTAGGGGCTAGGGGTAGGAGGGCCATAAGTCCCGCCAAATTGATATAAAATTGTCACATATTCATGAGCTAAATGCTGCGATTGTGGATCAGTGTGTCTGCGGTGTCTGGGGAATCATTGCAATGAGACCGTGGTGAAAAATTTCTAGCTCTTAACAAAAACTGTATATATCACAAATATATAGATCGGGTGCATCTGCCAGATGATTATGACGGGACAAGCTGTGCAAACCTGAATTTGTGGATTTTCTTCCATTCTTCTTTGCAAATCCTCTCTTCAGTCAGGTTGGATGGGGACCGTCGGTGGACAGCCATTTTCAGATCTCCCTAGAGATGTTTAATAGGGTTCAAGTCTGGGCCATGCTAGGACATTTACAGAGTTGTACCTAAGCTGCGCCTGTGTTGTCTTGACTGTGTGCTTAGGATTGTTGACATGTTGGAAAGTGAACCTTCAGGCCAGTCTGAGGTCCTGACCACTGTGAAACAGGTTTTAATTAAGAATATCCTTACTTCGCTCCATTCAGCTTTCTCTGAACACTGACCAGTTTCCCAGCCCCTGCTGCTGAAAAACACCCCCACAGCATCATACTGCCACCACCATGCTTCACTGTTGGGATGGTATTGGGCAGGTGCCTGGTTTCCTTCATACATAATGTTTAGAATTGAAGCCAAAAAGTTCAATCATAGTTTCATCAGGCTTTTTTCTCACAGTCTGAGAGTCCTTCAGGTGCTTTTTTTTCAAACTCCAAGCAGGCTTTCATGTGTTTTGCACTGAGGCGAGGCTTCCGTCTAGCCACTCTGCCATAGAGTCCAGATCAGTGGCGGGCTGCAGTGATGGTTGTCCTTCTGGAACTTTGTCCCACCTCCACACAGGATCTCTGGAGTTCAGTCATAGTGACCATCGGGTTCTTGGTCACCTCTCTTATTAAGGCCATTCTCCCCAGATTGCTCAGTTTGGCTGGGCAACTAGCTCTTGGAAGTGTCCTGGTTGTACCAAACTTCTTCCATTTGAAAATTATGGAGGCCACTGTGCTCTTGGCAAGCTTCAGTGCAACAGAATTTTTTGTAGCCTACCCCAGATCTGTGCCTTGCAATAATCCTGTCTCTGAGTTCTGCAGGCAGTCACTTTGACCCTAATGGCTTTTGTTCAGATACAGTACGCATAGTCAGCTGTGAGGCATTCTATATGGAGGTGTGTGCCTTTCCAAATCATGCCCAATCAGTTTTATTTACCACAGGTTAACTCCAATCAAGGTGTAGATACATCTCAGCAACGATCAAGAGAAATGGGAGGCACCTGAGCTAAATTTCAAGTGCTGTTGCAAAGGGTCTGAATACTTACTGTATGCCAATGTGATATTCCAGTTTTTCCTCTTTTCATACATGTGCAAACCTTTCTATAATTCAGTTTTCACTTTGCCAGTAAGTTGTAAGTGCTGTAGAATAATGAGAAAAAAATGAATTTAAACAACTGTAGAATCAGGCTACAACATAACAAAACTGAAAAAAGTCAAGGGAGTCTGAATACTTTCAGAATGCACACTATATATATAGATATATATTTTAATATATATATCTATATATATAGATATATATCTCTCTATATATATAGAGAGATATATATCTTTATATATAGATATATATACAGTAATACCATGGATTGCAAGTGTTTTACAAGACAAGCACATTTTTAAAATAAATTTTAACTTGATAAACTTGCAATACGAGTAGCAACTGAGTAGAAGCCTGCAGGTACGGTTTAAAGTAGTGCAATTTAAAGCCCGACTTCAACCACTACTTCAGCACTACTTCTGTGAGATTTGTAACAATTTGATACGACTTCAGTGCTACTTCAGTGACAGGGGCTGTCCATGTCACAGGGAGGAACAGTGATGTTATGAACAAAAGTTTAACTAGCAAAGGGTTAATATTTAACTTCTTTCAGGCTCAAGCAGTGCTGATATAGACAAAGGTACGATTTGCAGCACGATTTACATTATAGTCTATGGCAGTGTAATCGTTTTGAAGTCCTGAAAAAGTAGTACACGGACTACTTCTCAAATTGCACTACTTGAAATCGTACCTATTAAGACACTGCCATAGAAACACATTAGATACTACCTCTGGTACGATTTGTAAATCGTATGTCGTACCTGAAGTCTTACCGGTTACATTTAATGAAGGTACAACATTTAGCAACTCACATGGTTGAGGAATAAAAGAGGCACATCTAAGTATGCAGGCATCCGGGGTAAAGCTGTCCACATGGACCATCCCCCGCACCGCTGGCTGTCACCGCTGTCAGTCTGCAATCATGACCGGGAAGACTACCCTGCAGTAGAGCGATCTGAAAGCGAGGCTTGAGGCGCTCATGGAGCACAGCGTGGAAGGGATGACGTCAATGGCGGTGAGGAGGATGGTCTATGTGGACATCTTTACCCCGGATGCCTGCATACTTAGATGTGCCTGTTTTTATCATCAACCATGTGAGTTGCTAAATGTTGCACCTTCATTAACCACTTGCCTACCAGGCACTTATACCCCCTTCCTGCCCAGGCCATTTCTCAGTTTTCAGCGCTGTCGCATTTTGAATGACAATTGCGCGGTCGTGCTACACTGTAGCCAAACAAATTTTTTATCATTTTCTTCACACAAATAGAGCTTTCTTTTAGTGGGTTGCGCCGTGTCCTAGCAACATGGCGCAACCACGATCGCCGCACTGCAGAGCGGCTGTTCTGAGACGCCGTCATATGACGTCATCCCAGAACAAGGGCCGCACCGCCCCGCCGTCATTTGACGACGGGGCGTGCGGCACCCAGTTAAATGTAACCATATTGCTACACTTAGAGGAGCCTCTCTTCTCTTTTATACTCTGTAGCTCCTGCTGGATTCTGCTTTATGCATTCCCTATTGACACTTTTTTTTTGTGGTTGTGGAACAAAACATCTGAGTTTCCATTATTTCTTACGGGGAAATTAGCTTTGATATATGAGTGCTTTTGAATTACAAGCACATTTCGAACGAATTATGCTCGCAATCCAAGGTTTTACGTTACATACACTCAGTTTGTTAAGTACACCTTGCTAGTACTGGGTTGGACCCCCTTTTGCCTTCAGAACTGCCCTAATTCTTTGTGGCATAGATTCAACAGGGTGTTGGAAACATTCCTCAGAGATTTTGGTCCATATTGACATGATATCATCACGCAGTTGCTGCAGATTTGTCAGCTGAACATCCATGATGTAAATGTCCCATTTCATCACATCCCAAAGGTGCTCTATTGGATGGAGATCTGGTGACTGTGGAGGCCATTTAAGTACAGTGACCTCATTGTCATGTTCAAGCAACAATAGTCAGGTAGGCTGTGGTGTTTTATCACTTGCTTACCGGGCACTTTCACCCCATTCCTGCCCAGGCCATTTTTCAGCTTTCAGCGCTGTCACACTTTGAATGACAATTGCGCAGTCATGCAACACTGTACCCAACAAAATTTTTATCATTTTTTTTTCACACAGAGCTTTCTTTTGGTGGTATTTAATCACTGCTGGGTTTTTTTATTTAAAAAAAAAAAAGACTGAAAGTTTTGAAAAAAAAAGTTTCTGCCAGTAAATTTAGTAAATTTTTCTCCTTCACTGAAGTGTGATGATGAGGCTGCACTGATGAGGCGGCACTTATGGGCACTGATTAGGTGGCACTGATGAGGAGGCACTAATATGCCACACTGATGAGCACTGATAGGTGGCACTGATAGGCGGCACAGATGGGCATTGATGGGAAGCACTGATGAGCAGGTACTGAAAGGCAGCAGTGACTGGCATCACTAATGGTCACTGATTGGTGTCACTGAAGGGCACTGATTGGTGTCACTGATGGGCACTGATCGGTGGCACTGGGAGGCTTTACTGTCTTTACAGAGATCGGGGGTCATAGTTACATAGTTACATAGTAGGTGAGGTTGAAAAAAGACACAAGTCCATCAAGTCCAACCCATGTGTGTGATTATATGTCAGTATTACATTGTATATCCCTGTTGTGGTCGTTCAGGTGCATATCTAATAGTTTTTTGAAACTATCGATGCCCCCCCGCTGAGACCACCACCTGTGGAAGGGAATTCCACATCCTTGTCACTCTTACAGTAAAGAACCCTCTACGTAGTTTAAGGTTAAACCTCTTTTCTTCTAATTTTGGCCACGAATCTTGTTAAACTCCCTTCTGCGAAAAAGTTTTATCCCTATTGTGGGGGTCACCAGTACGGTATTCATAAATTGAAACCAAACCATATCCCCTCTCAAGCGTCTCTTCTCCAGAGAGAATAAGTTCAGTACTCGCAACCTTTCTTCATAACTAATGTCCTCCAGACCCTTTATTAGCTTTGTTGCCCTTCTTTGTACTCGCTCCATTTCCAGTACATCCTTCCTGAGGTGCGGCCGGACCAGAGTCTTGTAGAGCAGGATAATTATCATTTTATCTATGGAATTAATCCCCTTTTTAATGCATGCCAATATTCAGTTTGCTTTGTTAGCAGCAGCTTGGCATTGCCTGCCATTGCTGAGCCTATCATCTACTAGGACCCCCAGGTCCTTTTCCATCCTAGATTCCTCCAGAGGTTCTCCCCCCCAGTGTATAGATTGCATTCATATTTTTGCCACCCAAATGCATTATTTTACATTTTTCTACATTGAACCTCATTTGCCATTAATTTGTTCAGATCTTTTTGCAAGGTTTCCACATCCTGCGGAGAAGTTATTGCCCTGCTTAGCTTATTGTCATCCGCAAATACAGAGATTGAACTGTTTATCCATCCTCCAGATCGTTTATGAACAAATTAAATAGGATTGGTCCCAGCACAGAACCCTGGGGAACCCCACTACCCACCCCTGACCATTCCGAGTACTCCATTTATCACCACCCTCTGAACTCACCCATGTAGCCAGTTTTCAATCCATGTACTCACCCTATGGTCCATGCCAACAGACCTTATTTTGTACAGTAAAGGTTTATGGGGAACTGTGTCAAATGCTTTTGCAAAATCCAGACACACCACGTCTACGAGCCTTCCTTTATCAAGATGGCAACTCACCTCCTCATAGAAGGTTAATAGATTGGTTTGGCAAGAACAATTCTTCATGAATCCATGCTGATTACTGCTAATAATATTGTTCTCATTACTAAAATTTTGTATATAGTCCCTTATCATCCTCTCCAAGAGGTTACATACTATTGATGTTAGGCTAACTGGTCTGTAATTCCCAGGGATGTATTTTGGGCCCTTTTTAAATATTGGTGCTACATTGGCTTTTCTCCAATCAGCTGGTACCATTCCAGTCAGTGGGCTGTCATTAAAAATTAGGAACAATGGTCTGGCAATTACTTGACAGAGTTCCCTAAGTACCCTCGGGTGTAAGCCATCTGGTCCCGGTGATTTATTAATGTTAAGTAGTAAAGTAAGTAGTAAACACAATTATGAATGAACACAGTATGCGATTCCCCTATGTGCCTGCAGCAGCTGGCAAGAGAGATGGGGGGACAGCAGGGCATGGGGGGGGTCTGAGCAGCATGGGAGGGGGGGAATCTGCACCACTCCGGGTGCTTAGGGTGTGCCCAGGCACATCTGGCACACCCCATGCACATGCCTATGGCTAGGTGCCAAGTGCAGAACACATGGCAGCAGCTAAAGTGCATCTTGTACTGGTCTGACCTCTGCAAAGTTTTTCTTGTTTGCTGGCCATTGGCCTCTGCATTTACAGTGCTTTATGCTTTGCACTGTTTATAAGACTAAACACTGGCCATCATGATTAGAGATGAGTGTGAATTTGGTTAAACTGGAATTTACTGCAAAATTAGAGATCTGTTTATTATACAATTGAATAACAAAGAAGTCAATTCACAAAAATGTTGCTTATGCCTAGTCATGATGTATATTGGGGTCACTTGACCTATGGCAATAATGAAATCAGCTCTTACACATACAAGTCATTAATTGTTTATAAGATTGTGATCGTGAATCTCACCCCTGTCATCGCTGCTACACCTAAATGGGAAGCACAATTCCAACGCGTGTGCATTTTATCTTTATTTTAGGGTGCTACAGCCCTGCATCCGGGAGCTTTAACCATATCTCCTCTGCAAGGTAAGCAAATAATGTGATCCAGCATGTACTGCATGGTTTATTTTTTGCAGATTAATTTCCATTAAATGACAAAAAATCGATTACACAGCTGAAATACAAATGCATAAGTTGTTTACTTGCTAATGAAGTTTAAATATCTGCAGCCATTTTTATAAAACTAGAGACCCCTACAAGACAGCAACGTGCAGGATGGTGACCTTACTGGTCTCTATTGCAACTAGGCCCCATTTACACACCTGTGAATTTTAAGTGCAGCGTGTTAAAAAAAATCCCCCTTGCTGCATCTTTTATACACGTTCATCAAAACAAGTTCTATTTAGTTCAATGATAATGCATGTACTGTAAATGGACCTAAATCTTAATACTCCTTAAACGCCCTGCACAGGTATGAACCATGGCCTTAAAGTATAATGAAAGGCAAAACTTTTTATCTAGTATTGGTTAGAGGGGAGAGGGACAAGAACACAGATCCTATTGCTGTCTGTGTGCCCATTAAAGAGGAAGTAAACTTCCTCTGCAGACATTTCCCTATAATATATATATAATATATATATATAGTAAGGCTTACCTATAGGTAGTGTAAATATCTCCTAAACTTGCACCGTTTAGGAGATATTTCCATTACATGCAGCCAGTAACATCACTGGAGTGTGCGCTCTGAAGGACCGCCTACGGGTGCCGTTCCTTCTGAACCCTGTGCTGTGAACGGCAGCCCCCGCGTGCATGCCCGGAAGAAACTCTGGAAAAGATGTCAGCCATCTTAGTGGAGTGCGGGCGACGCTGGAAGGCTTCGTTCTAAGGTAAGTATTTCATAATGAGCTAGTATGCAATGCATACTAGCTCATTATGCCTTTGTCTTGAAGGTTTTTGTTTTTTTGTTTTTTTATCCATTTCAGCCCTGGAAGAATTTACCCCCTTCCTGACCAGAGCACTTTTTGTGATACGGCACTGCGTCGATTTAACTGCGCAGTCGTGCGACGTTGCACCCAAAAAAAAATGACGTCCTTTTTTTCCCACAAATAGAGCTTTCTTTTGGTGGTATTTGATCTCCTCTGCGGTTTTTATTTTTTGCGCTATAAACAAAAAAGAGTGACAATTTTGAAAAAAAGCAATATTTTTTACTTTTTGCTATATTAAATATCTCCTAGTGCAGTGATGGTGAACCTTGGCACTCCAGATGTTTTGGAACTATATTTCCCATAATGCTCATGCACTCAGTAGTGTAGTTGAGCATCATGGGGAATGAAGTTCCAAAACATCTGGGGTGCCAAGGCTTGCCATCACTGGCCTAGGCTCTGTATTGATTTTCTACAATCCCTGGAAAAAAGTATGGAATCACCACTCTTGGAAAATGTCCATTCATTTGTTTAATTGTGTAGAAAAAAAAATAATCACAGACATGCCTTAAAACTATTTTCATTTAACATTCCAACCTTCTGGCTTTAAGAAACACTTTAAAAATGAAAAAAGAAAACTGTAGTCAATTGCAACTGTTTTTGCAGATCGAGCAGAGAAAGAAAAATATGGAATCACTGAATTCTGAGGAAAATATTATTAAATCACCATGTACCTTGCAGTTCTAAAACAAACATCTGCAACAGCTTACATCTGCTAATTAGTCTGCAGTTAAAAAAGAGTGCTTGCACACCTTAAAGAAAATGGTCCATGACAAGGCTCCAACCTGCAAAGCTGATCTGGCAACTGCAATAAGAGAAAGTTGGAGCCGGATTGATGAACAATACTGTTTGTCAGGGGCGTTGCTAGGGGGTGGCTATTGGGGCTATAGCCCCGAATCTGGGGTCCATAGCCCCGAGTCCCTTTTCGCAGGGTCCCTGCCTAACCAGCGGGTTGCGGCTGCTGCGGCAGGCAGGCTGGCTGCATGAGAGAGGCGGAGGAGAGGAAAGAAGTGAGCTCTTCACAGCCGGGCCTCTTCAATTTTTGAGCGAGGTGCGGCGAGCAGCAGAGAGATGACATAATCTCTCACTGTCCGCCACAAATCGGCACTCCCTCACAGCACGGTCATCGTGGAGCTCCACTTTGCAGCCAGACCCCCTTGCTTCAATGTCGGCGGTGCGGCGGGGAGCAGCGAGATGACATCATCTCTCACTGCCAGCCCTGCATCACCGCTCTCCTGCTCTCACTAAAGTAAGTGACAATCTGCAAATGGTGGCATGAGATGTGGCAAGTGACAATCTGCAAATGGAGGCAGGAGACGTGGCAAGTGACAATCCACCTCTGGTGGCAGGCGACATGGCAAGTGACAATCCACATCTAGTGGCAGGTGACGGTGGAAAGTAAGACGCTGCATCTGGTGGCAGGAGATGTGGCAAGTGACACGCCCAGGGCTCCCACTGATTCTGCAGTATGGTGAGTTGAACCACTTCATTATATATTAGAATATAACAATAGAAATAATGCACTTCAATCACCCTGACACCATATCAACCATTATGCCATGATGATTGAAGTGCCAACACCAGCCATCGCCCATGAAAAATTGCTTACCACTGGTCCTCCCCCCCCCCCTTCCCGCGGGCATGCAAAAAGGTTGGTGACCGCTGCTATGGGCTCTAGCCCCAGATCTTTTGCAGACCTAGCAACTCCCCTGCTGTTTGTTGATAGTTAAATCCATGCCTCAGAGAGTTCAAGCTGTTATAAAAGCCAGAGGTAGTGCAACAAAGTATTAGTGGTGTACTGTAGTGTTTTTTTGTCATGATTCCATAATATTTTCTTTAGAATTGAGTGATTCCATATTTTTTTCCTCTGCTTGATCTGCAAAAACAGTTGCAATTGACTACAGTTTTCTTTTTTTTTTCTTTTTGAAGTTGCATGTCTGTGATTCGTTTATTTCTACACAATTAAACAAATGAATGAACATTTTCCAAGAGTGGGGATTCCATACTTGTTGCCAGGGGTTGTATGTTCTGTTGGTTAAATGTATGGGTTATCCCACAATACAGGACATGACAATACATGACCAAGTTATATTATTCTGTCTTCCCTTGTCTTCATTTTTCCTATGTTATTTTTTATTATTATTATTTTTATGAAGTTTCCAGCAGTTTATCTTGTGTTACTACTACTGGTCTTGTTGCTGCTTCTACTGCTGCTACTGTTGGCTGCTTCTGCTAATTTCTAATATTATTACAGTAAAACCTTGGTTTGAGAGTAACTTGGTTTGAGAGCGTTTTGCAGGACAAGCAACATTTTTAAATAAATTTTGACTTGATATACTAGCGATGTCTTAATATACAAGTAGCATCATGTCACAACTGAGTATAAAAGAGGAGACAGGCGTCTCTAAGTGTAGTAATATGGTTACATTTAATGGAGGTACAACATTTAGCAACTCACATGGTTGATGATTAAAACAGGCATCCAGAGTAAAGCTGTCCTCCGCACCACCATAGACATCATCCCTTCCACTCTGCGCTCCATGAGCGCTTCAAGCCTCGCTTTCAGGGTAGTCTTCCCGGTCATGATTGCAGACTGACAGCAGTGAGAGATGGCTGTGCTGTGGACGGTCTATGTGGACAGCTTTAGCCTGGATGCCTGCATACTTAGACGTGCCTCTTTTAATCATCAATCATGTGAGTTGCTAAATGTTGTACCTTCATTAAAGTGGTTGTAAACCCTTTACAACCACTTTAAACTACAGGCAAGCCTCTAATTAGGCTTACCTGTAGCTACACTGGATATCTCCTAAACCTGCACGGTTTGGGAGATATTCCTGTATTTGCATGTGCTGACGTCATCGGCACATGCGCACTTAAGCCAACTGAAGCAATGGCACGTACGTGCCGTTGCTTCAGTTGTACTGTGCCTTTCCCGGCGTCTCCCGCGCGCATGCGTGGGAGTGACATCATTGCAGCTCCAGCCAATCACAGCGCCGGAGCCGCGATACCCAGAAGTAACCCCTGGGAGAGATGTCGTCGGGCCGGTGGGGGAGACGAGGACAGCTGCAGGGGCTTCATTCTCGGGTAGGTAATTCATAACGAGCTAGTATGCTATACATACTAGCTCATTATGCCTTTATCTTGCAGGTTTTTTTTTTTTTTTTGCAATTGTTAAAGAAGGTTTACAACCACTTTAAATGTAACCATATTGCTACACTTAGAGGCGCCTCTCGTCTCTTTTATACTCTGTAGCTCCTGATGGATTTTGCTTCAAATCCCCTTGTGGAGGCTGCCATTTGTGGATGGACGTTTTATGGTTACACAACAAATCACATTGCTATAATCTTTTTATATGGACTATAAACTGAAGGACCTATAAATAAATGGTTGTGGAACAAATCATTTGCGTTTTCATTATTTCTTATGGGGAAATTCGCTTTGATATATGAGTGCTTTGGATTACAAGCATGTTTCCGGTAGGAATTATGCTTGCAATCCAAGGTTTTACTGTACTAGCATTAATAGTGGTATTAGTATAATCATCATCTGAAAGGGTCAGGAATGACGTATTCTTTCCCGCTCTCTCTTTACTTTTTTCCAGATCTAGAAAGTGATTTTTAATCCATATTAATAAGCTTTTCAGCCCTGCTGTTCTTAAAATATCATAATATATGACCATTAACATACACATTTATAAGAAGTATGGATTATGCAGGCATTCCCTGGTATCAACCATATCTATCATCACATTAGGTTCCACCAAAACCAGTAATGCTCAAGGCTTAATTCTTATCTTGCGGTCAATATCAGCCCTCTTTCTCAGCCGAGCTAGCTTGAGTTTTGAATAGACTTTGTCAATCGCTGCTATTTTTGGGAAAATATAATTAACAACGTTTATTGCTGTTTGTATTTTATGTCCTGGTTGCAGCTTCTTCCTCTGCATCAACATCGACAGGAGCCTCCAAACCACACAAAATCCCTCCTATGTTAGTTCTTTCTGGTAAGTATAGTGAGAACTTGAATTCCTATCTCCTTTCTAACATCATAACTTATCATCTTACTTTGGTTACCTTATTTCAATTTTTTTAATTAAGCTGTAAAAAATGTAAAAAGATAATTGATTAATTGCTGTAAAAAAGTAATTATTTTGAACCGTGGATTTCTTCGGTCCACAGTCAACTGTAGATTAAAGTAAAATTAAAGGCTGAATTCCCCCCCCCCAAAAAAATATCTCTATGCAGTGGTTTTGCACAAAGCAGCCCCGATCCTCCTCTTCTTGGGTCCCTCCTGGGACTCCTGGCCCCTCCCTCCTGCTAAGTGCCCCCACAGCAAACAACATGCACCCGAGCAAGCTTGCTCCTGAGCCGCTGCTCTGCATGTCCATTCAAACAGAGCTTCGGTTCAGCCCAGCCCCTCTCTCTCCTCATTGGCTCACTGGCTGTGATTGACAGCAGCAGGAGGCAATGGCTCCCCGTTGCTGTCTCAGCCAATGAGGATGGATAGTCCATGGAGAGCCGAACTCTCGTGGACATTGCTGGATTGCGATGGGGCTCAGGTAAGTATTAGGGGGGCTGCTACACAGAGAATGTTTTTTACCTTCATGCATAGAATGTTTTTTTTTAACAATAGGTGTTACTGTAGATAAAAAGTTCACATTTTATTCAAATTTATTTCATTTTTTAATGACAGTACAATTACAATTCTATTAACAAGCATAACAAAGTTATTTACAAATTAAATATATATTTATTTATTTTTTGAGTGTTATTTTAAATGTGTCACCCAAAAAAAAATTAGGGGAAAAAACTAACTAAGAAGAGAAAAAAAATGAATTTGAAAGCTCCCCCTTACATGAGAGTCACATCAGAGGGCTGGATAAAATCTTGCAGCGGGCCTGCAGCCGTAGTTTGGAGACCCCTGACCTTGACTTAAATGTAGGAAGAAACGTGTTTATTGTGAAGAAATAGACACTTGAAGATTGCAAAAAAGCAAGCTTTATGAACCAAGATTAAAGTATACCTGCCACTTTCAACTTCATGGAGTTTTGTGTATAAAACTGATTTGCACTGTTCCAATTACCTAAGATCTGTAGATTATACTAGGACTGTAAATAGCACCTTGCTGCACCCTTACAGGTTGGCTAAGGCAGAAGGTGTTGTTGGTGAGGCAAGATGGAAATGGAAATCGTTGTTTTCTATTCAGAAGAGCAAAAAGCAAATCTGATGTGAAATCAGAACTCGCTTTACAAAAGTCATAACCCTAAAAATAATTATTCTATAGGGGTTATGGCTCTCTGCTTTTTGCCATCTATGCCCTAACATATACAGTGCCTTGAAAAAGTATTCACACCCCTTGAAATTTTCCACATTTTGTCATGTTATAACTAAAGACGTAAATGTATTTTATTGGGATTTTATGTGATAGATCAACACAAAGTGGCACATAATTGTGAAGTGGAAGGAAAATTAAAAATGGTTTTCAACATTTTTTACAAATAAATATCTGAAAAGTGTGGCGTGCATTTGTATTCAGCCCCCTTTACTCTGATACCCCTAACTAAAATATAGTGGAACCAATCACCTTCAGAAGTCACTTAATTAATAAATAGTTCACCTGTGTGTAATTTGATCTCAGTATAAATACAGCTCTGAGGTTTGTTAGAGAACCTTAGTGAACAAACAGCATCATAAAGGTCAAGGAACACACTAGACAGGTCAGGGATAAAGTTGTGGAGAAGTTTAAAGCAGGGTTAGCTTATAAAAAGATATCCCAAGCTTTGAAGATCTCACGGAGCACTGTTCAATCCATCATCCGAAAATGGAAAGAGTATGGCACAACTGCAAACCTACCAAGACATGGCCGTCCACCTAAACTGACAGGCCGGGCAAGGAAAGCATTCATCAGAGAAGAAGCCAAGAGACCCATGGTAACTCCGGGGGGGGGCTGCAGAG
This sequence comes from Lithobates clamitans, assembly GCA_037952925.1. Lineage (NCBI taxonomy): Eukaryota > Metazoa > Chordata > Amphibia > Anura > Ranidae > Lithobates > Lithobates clamitans. Next base: position 955,833 of record JBBGZY010002043.1, on the reverse strand, counting down.
ATCCACAGCTCAGGCTCAGGTGGGGGAATCTGTCCACAGGACAACTATCCATTGTGCACTCCACAAATCTGGCCTTTATGGAAGAACAAAGCCATTGTTGAAAGAAAGTCATAAAAAGTCCTGTTTGCAGTTTGCGAGAAGCCATGTGGGGGACACAGCAAACATGTGGAAGAAGGTGCTCTGGTCATATGAGACCAAAATTGAACTTTTTGGCCTAAAAGCAAAACGCTATGTGTGGCGAGAGACTATCGCTGCACATCACTCTGAACACACCATCCCCATCGTGAAACATGGTGGCAGCATCATGTTGTGGGTGTGCTTTTCTTCAGCAGAGACAGGGAAGCTGGTCAGAGTTGATGGGAAGATGGATGGAGCCAAATACAGGGCAATCTTAGAAGAAAAAATGTTAGAGTCTGCAAAAGACTTGAGACTGGGATGGAGGTTTGCCTTCCAGCAGGACAATGACCCTAAACATACAGCCAGAGCTACAATGGAATGGCACACCTCCAGCTTTGCAGCCCTGCAGCTCTCATTGGCCCTTTTATGACTCATCCCCCCTTCCCCTCCCTTCCTGGCAAACTCTCACGAGAGTGAGAGAGAGCTGTGCATAATAAGCCTAGGTTTTTTTACCACACAGAAACAGGAAGTGGGCTGTATAGGGTATTTATTGGCAGAAAAAATGTTTTACTATCCAAAGTTAAAACAACAAGATCAGAAGATTTAATAGATGGAAAGTTGAAAAAATGACTGAAGTTCCGCTTTAACTTGTTTATAAAATGACATCATTTATGTAGAGTGCCCCTCGAAAAAGAACCTATGAGAATGGAAATTGTAAGCTGCCATTGCACAGGTCAGAGGTTAATCTGACTTCTGAAAATTGCCACCCTGTAATATTCCTGACCTCACAATTCCTGACAATGCAAGCCCTATTAGTTGAGAAGGCTTTATAGTTTTAGTCAGGGCTAAATTTAGTGGTATCCTGGTATATTCTTTTTCCTTCTGTTCAAACCTACAATTTGCAGCAACTTCTAATGACCTCTTATGCCCTGTACACACGACCGGTTTTGCGTCGGAATAAACTCTGAAGGTTTTTCCGATGGAATTCCGACAGAAATTCCGCTCAAGCTGTCTTGCATACACACGGTCACACCAAATTCCGACCGTCAAGAAAGCGGTGACGTACAACACGTACAATGGGACAACACGTACGACATCTTGTACTTGCTTCAGAGCATGAGTCATTTTTAGTACGTCGGAACAGCACACAGACGATCGGTTTTCCCGATAGTAATTTGTTTCGTCGGAAAAATATAGAACATGTTCTCTATCTAAGTCCGTCTGAATTTTCAACATAAAAAGTCCGATGGGGCATACACACGGTCGGAATATACGATGAAAAGCTCCCATCAGACTTTTTCTGTCAGAAATTCCGACCGTGTGTAGGGGGCATAACAGCTTACATTTCAGAAAAATGTGTCGGGCTCAAACAAATAGGGTCACCTTTGGCAGAAATATACATATTTATATACATTTATAACCAAGAACTAAATAATCAGATTGTTGCATAAGCTTAAATATAACTAGTTCTCTTTAAAGTGACCCTGTCATCAAAGAGTCATTTAAACTTATAGAACACCATGTAAACTATACTTGCCTTTCTGACAGCAAATGTGCTGAAACGATGCTGCTTCGGTTCTCCTTGGCTGCAGCAGGTGATACTTTTGGGTGGTTTGAATACATTTTACCCCTGCTGCATGCTGAGGTTCTATTCCAGGGTGTTTTTTGAGTAAAAGTGACCCTGTAAAAGTGATCCTGTGGTGACAGGATCACTTTAAAACCCAATTCCAAGTTTACATAAAAATAACCAAGCCCTTTTTCTTTTGCTTCCTGCACACGCAGGGTATTTTCCCCCTCTACTAAAATTTTTCTTCCAAGCTTCCAAGACATGACACCAGCACTGCCAGACTGATAACTTCACTTTCTATGGTCCAGAGGCCTACAGAGAGTGGAGCCATGACTGCCTGCGCACTAACGTCTGGGTTGAATGGTGCTGTGGGTCATTCAACCTGGAAGTGAGGCAGCAGCTATTTGGCTCAGCAGACATTCTGCAGGTAACATTGCCAGGAAGAAGGTGCCAACACTACAGTTTTTTTTTAACAGGGGTTAAGGATATTAAAACAAATTTTAGCTGGAGTTTGACCTCTAAAACTATACGTAAAACTATTTAAAAAAAAAAAAAAATTTAATTAAATAATTTTTCTTTTTAATTCTTTATTTTTCAAAGATATATAGGAACAAAAACCAGCCAAACTGACATCAAGTAAATACAAGCTTCAGTTAATAGGTTCATTACATACATAAGATTAAACAATACATTTTCTACAAGGAAAAATGATAGTATTTAGAGCAGAATCACTATTTAAAAATAGCAACGGTCGTATAAGTTGAAAGTAAAGTAGTTCAATACGTTTCTAGAAATGTATTTTAGGCTAGTCCCACATAATTAGCAGTAACTAATGCCGCATACACACGAGAGGACTTTACGGCAGACTTTGCCCGGCGGACTTTTCGACGTACTTTACGACAGACTTTCTGAATGAACGGACTTACCTACACACAATCCACCAAAGTCCGTTGAATTCCTACGTGATGACGTACGACCGTAGTAAAACAAGGAAGTTCATAGCCAGTAGCCAATAGCTGCCCTAGCGTGGCTTTATGTCCATCGAACTAGCATACAGACGGCAGACTTTTCGACCGGACTCGATTTCGACGGATTAATTTAAAACATGTTTCAAATCTAAGTCCGTCCAACTTTTGAGAAAACAAAGTCCGCTGGAGCCCACACACGATCGAATTGTCCGACTAAATCCCATCCGCCGGGCAAAGTCTGCCGTAAAGTCCGCTCGTGTGTACGCGGCATTAGAGTAGGACATGACAAGGAATGAGAAAAAAAAGGGGGGGGGGAGGTGTGAAGGAAAGCAAACAATTTGAAAGATTAAATGAATAAGGGGATTTCCGCGCTCACAGACTTAGGTGTGCAGCCCCCCTTTTTAGACAACCCTACTACAGGGTGGCTAATACTAAAGTTTCTTTACAAATTAGGGGTACGTGGCGCTACCTATTTGGGGTATCTGGTGTGAAGAGTATATAATATATAATTAAGAGCAGACCGCTCTAGGAAATGAATCCACAAATCAAATACAGTGTAATAAATTCTAAATATGGTAAAATAAAATAAATTAAACTGGTGCATGAATGTGTCCCCACCTAATACGTAAAACAAGGGGGGCCTAATTACCATAGGTCCCCTATAAAGGTAGGTGTATCAAACCAGTTGATTAATCAACATGAACTAATATGGAACATGTATTTGATACCCTCCATCCATCCAGGGATCTAGTAGGTAATTGGTGGGAGGAGTATTAAATAGTATACCAGACCAACTATAAGTGCTTGGTTATCACATGAAACATAAAAAAAAATCCTTATAAATTCAAAAGTCCAATCCTACATGTGAGGAGAAAATTTTTTTTTAAATTATAAATAAATAAATAGTCCAGTAGGTAAAAAGCTTAAACCGTCCCAAACGTGGCTTATAAACAGTGTTTCAACAAAGACGTGTATCTGTGATGTGTTCCAACAGTGTTCCGACAATATTCTTTATAGTTTGTGACTTTTGTGCAAATATTCATCCAGTGACTTGCGGTGCTCCCCCTCAAGGGTCCCCACTCACCAGCTCCCTATACCCCTGCAGGGGTAATAGGCATGTAGTATTACTCTCTGATGTGGTATCCTAGGCTCCACTGATGTTGTTCCTGGGTCCTCCCGCAAACACTGATGTATCGGGTCATTTGATTGATATTTCTGCAAAGACTGATATTTCAACTTTGGATATTGGCCACCATCTTCTTAATGCTCTTGGGGACTCTGGCATTTACTCTGTACTTAAGCTTCTTTCATGAGGAGCTCTCACTCTCTTTGTTGCATCTTTGCATCACTCTACATTATCCAGAGCATTAGGAGGAACAGCTGTATATATATATTTTTTTTTATGTTTCATGTGATCACCAAGCACTTATAGTTGGTCTGGTATACTATTTAATACTCCTCCCACCAATTACCTACTAGGTCCCTGGATGGATGGAGGGTATCAAATACATGTTCCATATTAGTTCATGTTGATTAATCAACTGGTTTGATACACCTACCTTTATAGGGGACCTATGGTAATTAGGCCCCCTTGTTTTACGTATTAGGTGGGGACACATTCATGCACCAGTTAAATTTATTTTATTTTACCATATTTAGAATTTATTACACTGTATTTGATTTGTGGATTCATTTCCTAGAGCGGTCTGCTCTTAATTATATATCATATACTCTTCACACCAGATACCCCAAATAGGTAGCGCCACGTACCCCTAATTTGTAAAGAAAATTTGAAAGATTGAAAGACTTTTTTCTTATTAAAGACTTTTTACATCTAAAACTAAATAAATGCAAATTATTTTAGAACAGGGCTTCTCAACCAGGGTTCCCTAGTGCAGTGGTCATCAACCCTGTCCTCAGGGCCCACTAACAGGCCAGGTTTTTTGTATAACCTTGGGGAGATGCAGACTAGAATACTGCAATCACTGAGTGGCAAATTATATCACCTGTGATGTATTTCAGTTATCTTGCAAATCTGGCTTGTTAGTGGGCCCTGAGGACAGGGTTGATGACCACTGCCCTAGGGTATATGTAGAGGTTGCTAGGGGTTCCTTAAGCAATAAGCAATTTCTGTCTCTCAGATATGTTCCCACTGACACCATTGATGTACTGATGTTTTTAGCGATTTGTAAGGGGGTAATTCTTCCCAATGACCACAAGTGTAAGGAGCATTCGTCCCACTGATCATCACAATAACGTACCATGAGTTTTAGATATAGTAATTTTTTTATCAGCGGTTCCCTCAGACGGGAAAGTTATTTCAAGGGTTTCTCTGTGTTAAAAAGGTTGAGACAGGCTGTTTTAGAGCTATAAGGGAGTTCATTCCACTCTCACAGTATTTATTTGAATTGCTTACCTACTCAATTCATAGGGTTACATAGAGAGTTCTGATTTACAAGCGAAGTTGAGGGCTGTTGATAGGAAACTTATGGTTGTGCATTGGAAGAGACCACTTAAGACAAAGATGTATTTATGATCCTAGTATTTTAAAAGGATTGTATCAGGGGAAAAAGATCAAAAACTGCTTCAAGTATAAGGTGTGGGCACCTCTAGCTCCAAAACCTTCCAATTATGGCTGAACATTATGGCTGGTCTAATAGGCAAAGCTTCGGCATTTCCTGATAGTTTGCCTGCCACTTCTTACCTCCTGTACATTCCTATTAGTTAGTAAGAGTGGCCATCATAATGATGGTCCAGCTGGAATGTTTGGGGCCTTAGCCTGATGGCAAGCTCTGACACTACCCAGAATTGCTGAAGCTTTGCTTATAGCAAAGAATGGCCCAAGAATCAGCCATGACAGGAAGGTTTGGGAGGCTACAATTATGTGCAAGCACTTCTCAGTACTTTATACCTGCCACAATTAGCCCCAACATCACACATTGAAAGAGTCTCTTGAAAGTCAGATTATTTATTTAGTCAAGATAGACAGACCTTTAGATTGCTTAACCATATAGTATATGGTTCTGGTAAATTATTCTAGGTGTACCTGTATTTAGAGTTCCTTTTTTTTTCATTGCCCAGAAAAGGCTATATCATATTGGTACTGGTAATTTATTTTATCTTCAAATAATTTTAAGAAACTCTTTTACTGTAAGTTAATTTGTAGAAGCTGTGAAATTGATATAAACACTGGATGAAACAACAGATACGTTCTGGTGTAGTAGAGTAGATGGAAGCAAAAAAAAAAAACAGGCAAGCAAGTTTAAAAACTGGGACATATTTTGAACTGTAGCATCTGACGCCTACTCCACACACTGTAAGATGATGACCATGGGCACTCTTCAAAGGTAGCTGGTAGGTATCTTATCCAGATTTACAACAAATATTTTCTCATTTTAAGATACAATAAAAAAGACTTTTGTTTTATGACAGATTACGCATTTCAAATGGTATCATGAGGGCATAACCTGGTTTTATCTTGTGTAGGCACAGACAACAGTGATATATTTAAATCAATATATTTTTTTTTCAGCAGCCTGTGCTGCAATGTTTCTCTTGGCTAACATTCACAGATCTGAGCTGCAATCAAATGCCATGAGCATGAATTAATCAGAATATATCTGCTTCATCTGGTCAGCAGGGGCAGCAGGTTATCCAGCCGAGCCACTGGTTTCTGACCGACCTCGCAGTGAGACAGCAACATATGTAAATATCCCTATCAGCCCTACATCAAAGAAACAGCTCCATTACATGGCATTAGAACTTCAAGATCCTAGTACAGGAATACGAGGTAACATCCATTGCTCTCATCCAAGCAGATCTTTCACTCATCACCATGACAATGACTGATTGTTAACCTTCATCATTAGTGTCTTAAAGAAGCATGGGGAAGACTAACATTCTACTTGTTTATTTAGCTCCAGCCCACTGTGCTGTAGCTAATGCCTTTTGTGCAGTTGGCAATGACTTGTTCTGTGGACACATTGCAAAGCCTTACAAAACCTTTCACACCCACCCAGCAAGAAACCACACAGTAAAGCTTCCCCAACCAGCATATGTTTGAAGATGGAATTTACTTGCAGAGGGTGCACTAGTCTCCAGGCACATAGGGTCAGGGGTTCAAATGTAATTTTGCCCCAGCCAATACAGAATTTTTCAAACCACAACCCTGCTTTTTTCCAGTTTTTTTTTTCCTCATGAGCATCTGATAGACTTCTTAAAGTGTAAGTAAAGGCTTTTTTTTCCTAATAAAGTAGGGAAGTGTTAGCCCCCCTGTCAGGTTTATATTGCTGCTTGTGTCCCTGCTATGTAGATTCAAACTTTTTATTTGGCCTGATGACCACTGTAATCAGTAATGGAAAAGGCAAAATCTGTGGTCAATAGATCAAAAGCAAGGGAAAATTCTCCAATCCGCACACCTGTTCCTTTGACATCTTTTTAAGATGGGTTTTCTGTTCTCTTTCGAGAGATTTTTCCCTCATTTCCTGCACAACACAGCACATCACAGGCAGCAAAAAAGATACCTGATAGGGGTCTTAAAGTAGAACTATAGGCAACTTTTTTTCCCTTCTGGATAGAGTAAAGGAGGGATATGACCCATGTAAGGTTTATTTTTGTCCTCTTTGTTCCAATGGGGAGACTTACGTTCACTTTCTGTTCTATAGCCAACACAGGAAGTGAGAGGAAATCCCTACAAATTAAGGGAATCTCTTGGGGACCCCCAGGTCACCAGAACTAGTGTTCCCATTGAAAAATTCCCACTCTATTACTTTTCTGTAGACTAATGCCCCGTACACATGGTCGGATTTTCCGACGGAAAATGTGTGATAGGACCTTGTTGTCGGAAATTCCGACCGTGTGTGGGCTCCATCACACATTTTCCATCGGATTTTCCGACACACAAAGTTTGAGAGCAGGATATAAAATTTTCCGACAACAAAATCCGTTGTCGGAAATTCTGATCGTGTGTACACAAATCCGACGGACAAAGTGCCACGCATGCTCAGAATAAATAAAGAGATGAAAGCTATTGGCCACTGCCCCGTTTATAGTCCTGACGTACGTGTTTTACGTCACCGCGTTCAGAACGATCGGATTTTCCGACAACTTTGTGTGACCGTGTGTATGCAAGACAAGTTTGAGCCAACATCTGTCGGAAAAAATCCTAGGATTTTGTTGTCGGAATGTCCGAACAATGTCCGACCGTGTGTACGGGGCATAACAATCACTTTCAATGATGATGGTAAACAGGAGAAATAGAGAGGGCAAATCTCCCGAATGGGGGCACAGACAGCAATAATCTCCCCTCTATCTAAAACTAAAAAAAATTTTGCCGTAAGTTATACTTTAACACTTCCTCTTTCTATCCAAAACTAAAAAGTCTTTGACCTAAGATTCAATACTACACTACACAATATTATATCCTTCATGAAGATAACAAAAAAATTCAATGCAATTTCTTTTTCTTTTTTTTTTTTTTTTTGTGGAAAGTAGGAAACTGCACATGCTGCTTTTCTTTTCTATAAGGATTAGAAATGCTGTTCAATTTTATTAGACAGAATAAGAATTTCAATCGTTCAGATGTGGAGATTCTAGATACATTTTCCTTCAGTGCCCTGTAGCTCTTAGTTACAACGCACCAGTCAGAATGCAAAAAGTATTAGTTCATATTACCACTAGTTCTAAAAACTGTTGAACAAAAATCAAAACCTTAAAATAGCTAGAAGTACATAGTCACATACAACAGGGCTTGTCTGTAATGCTGAAGACTTCACATCTGAGTGGCTTTATCAATTTCAATGAATGTTGGACACTTTGCTCAAGATTTAAAGCCACGTGGTCAACTCAGGTCACCAATCACCATGGTGTCATGAAATGTGTAAAGGCAGATGCTGATTTCCAAGACTTGGCTGGATGTGAAAAAAGTTGTGAAAATACCATGTTCACAGTATTTGCACTTCTAGTTATACTGTATGTTTGATGCTAGATATCTGTCTAGACACATTTTTTACACTGCGGTGATTAAATTAGGCATAGTATTTCGTATAAGTATAAATGGGTTACATTTCCAACACAAATTTTTAACTGAGGAAGCCACTATGAGTTTCAAGATTGTAAAACAAATACAATTCAATGTAACTAACTACTTATTAACTAGACCATTACCTAGATATAGCATCCATGGACATATTTACATTTTTATGTTGTTCAACTCTGCTAAAAAGTAAAGTATTATCATCGTCGGTTGAGAAGTACAACTCCAGTTAATTAAATATGGTACTAATTTTGCACAGATAAAGGTAAAATTTACAACTCTGTTTGTTAATGGTAACACACAGGTGACTTCTAATTTTGTTTAGCGATCCTTTAAAAAAGGTCCTGCACTGGAGTAATGAAAGCCAATAAAATAGACAGACCGTGTAGATGGAGAGGTATTTGTTAATCAAATGGTTTGTTATAGTGACCTTGACTTTGAAAGACAGCAGTAAAGTCTGCCGAGATTATGAGCTCCATTTAAAGTCAATTACATGAAGAATAACTGAGCTCATTAAAATAAGATTTACAGACATACATATTCATAAACCCTTCTTTTAACTCAATACATTTGCATAATTTGCCACTATATGAACTTGTTTTAACCATTCTATTGACCTCTGACATTATATACTGGCACACCAGCTTCCCAATTAGACACAGAGCTAGAATTCTCAATATGTTGTGATTACACAATTAAATCCCTAATATAGGTAATTTTATTCAAAAAAAAATTAACAAACACAACATATGAAACATCCTTAAGCCAATTAAAAAACCCCTGATAACTGTACCCTTCTTTCATATTTTTCAAATACTGTTAAAGCGGAGTTCCACCCAAAAATTGAACTTCCGCTTTAAGTGACGGTGACCCCCTGACATGCCACATTTGGCATGTCATCTTTTTTGGGCTGGGGGGGGAGTGGATACCCTATTTTTAGAGGCATTCAGCTCCCATTTCCTCCCAGGGCTCCACGGCGCCAGAAAGAAGTTCACCTCTCCCCCCCCTCCCTGCAATCTTCTAGGACACGTCACAGGTCCCAGAAGATTACCCGGCCTTTCACAGCACGCAGCGCGGCTCGCACATGCGCAGTGCCTGCCCGGCTGTGAAGCCACAGCCGGGCGCCCACAGTGACAATGCCAGCGCCACAGAGAGGAGGGAGAGAGGAGCGAGGCGTCATTCGCCCGCATCGCTGGACCATGGGACAGGTGAGTGTCCGATTACTAAAAGTCAGCAGCTACACGTTTTGTAGCTGCTGACTTTTAAATGGGTGGAACTCCGCTTTAAGCGAAATATTTCCACATATACATATATATTTCCATAGCTACAAATACATATTTTAAACATGTATTATACATAATTTTGTTACAAAGAAATGATGTCAAAACATAAAGCAAATTGCTTGTGAAGGCTTATTAAAAATAATTTGTTCTAGTAAAAAAATATATATAGGTTTTTATTTGTATATTTCAAATATATATATAAATCTTTTAACAATATAAAAAGATAAGCTTGCATAATCCAAACATAACTAAAAAGAGTTATCTATATTTCCTTAGATAAGAATATTTAAAATACATCAATTAACATGCTAAGAAAATAAAAGAGCAACAATGAAATACAAGGGTAGAACTGAGCAAATTCTCTGTAGACTATTCCTAAAATATTTGTTCAGATTACTTCCGTTCATTAAGTTTACAAATTATAACATGCGCTTTAAAAATTAAAATCATTGATATTAAATGATGACTTTATTAGGTCATAAAAAACATTGTTATTGCTTTATTTCTATTAATAAATATTCAAATATCTAGAAATATTTCCCAGTTGGCTTAAAAAAAATCTTTTATATACCTTTTATTCCAGAGTTCTTAAACTATAACAATCTTGTAAACTCATGGCATTGCTCTACATATTTTATGCAGCCAATCAAGATTTTTTTTTAAGTTCCTGCCTAGACTGGAAAATGGCAGCTGGAATCTGATGCAATGAGAATCACAGATACTTTTCTTTTAACATTGAATCATAGAGTGTTGTTCTACTTAACCTGAGTGATAGCATACTGTATAAGTTATATCATTATACACATAGATATTTTTTGCAACCAGTGACATAAATCCTATTATTACACCACTATTGCAATGGGATGTTAAAGCACAGAAGGTGTTCATTATACCTTTCTCTTTCTAGAACATACACTATATCGTCAAATATTTGTAGGCTCTTCACCATCACACCTATATGAGTTTGTTGGACATCTCATTTCAAAAGCATATTTAGTTAACCCTCTTTCTTTTCGGATTTAATATCTTCCATTCTTATGGCTTTCCACAAGATTTTGGAGTATGTCTATGGGAAATTGTTTCTATTTAGCCAAAAGAACATTTCTGAGATCCGGTACAGTACTGATGTTGGAATATCAGAATAAAGCATCAGCTAACATTGAAAAGTGTTGCAGTGGGTGCAGTTGAAATGACAATAAACAGAACTCTCATTGCTCACCATTCTTATGGCGCGTACACATGGGCGGACTTTCCAACCGGACTGGTCCGACGGACCGAATCCAGCGGACAATCCGGCCGTGTGTGGGCTGCATCGGACTTCCGACGGACCGTTTCAGTCTAAAATCCGATGGACTTTAGATTTGAAACTTGCTTCAAATCTTTCCGTCGTAACTCTGCCGGACTCAGTTCCTGATGGAAAGCCCGTTCGTCTGTATGCTGGTCCGACAGACCAGATACCACGCAAGGGCAGGGTACTGCATCTTGCGCTCGCTGCAATAGGAAAAACAAATTTTCCTATTGCGGGAAGCGTGGGGCATACAAGGCCCTCAAGTCTGTTATGGATCATAAGGGGAACCCCTACACCACAAAAACGGCGTGGGGTCCCCCCAAAATCCATACCAGACCCCTATCCAAGCACGCAGCCCAGCCGCTCAGGAAAGGGGGTGGGGATGAGCGAGTGCCCCCCCCGAGCCGTACCGGGCCAAATGCCCTTAACATAGAGGGGTGGGTGCCTTGGGGGAGGGGGCAAATGTGCAAATGCTTAGTATTGGCACTGATACTGGTATCAGTATTGGTGCAACCCTTGTAGTAAGTAATGGTGGCTGAACTCTGAACTACAAGCATGCACTAAGAATGGGCCTTAACTGTATATGAAAGCACAGTGTATATGTGCACAATTTGAATCACAGATGAGAGATGAGTATAAAAGGCCAGGGATAAGGCTGGAGCCACAGCATGTACACAATGTTAAGCCCTTGGCAACTGGTCATTGTGATGTAGAGTATATTTACTGAGCTGTAATAAGTACATACAGTATATCCATGAGTAAAAGTGTATTAACAATGCAGTTCCTACAGGTTTTCTTCAGCATTGCTTAAAGTGGAGTTCCACCCATATAAAAGTCAGCAGCTACAAAAAGTGTAGCTGCTGACTTTTATTAATCGGACATTCAACTGTCCCACAGTCCAGCGATGTGGGCGTACGAAGCCCTGCTCCTCTCCCCCTCCTCTCTGCGGCATTGTCACTGTGGGTGCCCGGCTGTGGCTTCACAGCCGGGCAAGCACTGCGCATGTGCGAGCCGCGCTGCGCACTGTGACTGGCCAGACAATCATCTGGGACCTGCGACATGTCCCAGATGATTGCCGAGAGGGAGGGGGGAAAGGTGAACTTTCTTCTGGTGCCGCAGTGCCCCGGGAGGAAGTGGGAGCTGGATCCCTCTAAAAAGAGGGTATCCCCCCCCCCAAAAAAAAAAATAACATGCCAAATTTGGCATGTCAGGGGGTCACCTGCACTTAAAGCGGAAGTTCCATTTTTGGGTGGAACTCCCGCTTTAAGTGAACTACACTGCTTGCTTTGATCATCTTATGTTTTCCAACCTTAGAATTTATAAACCCTTTATAATAATAAGTTATGTAGCCATTGTGCATGCAACCGAAGATAAATGTCTGTTTTATGGGAATGTATAATATATGATTGCTCTGTACATTAGCAGAGAATAGTTTACCCTTGCAGAATACATTATAGGTGACTATTACTCATTCCTGCACTTATAATTAGCCAGCCAGAGCATAATGCTATTCACCTTCCACTTACCTTCTGTAATTATATTGAGGTTTAATTTCCTGGCCATCCGTATATGTGCAACACTGAAATTTATCCTGCTAAGAGTGATTACATGTTAGCACAAAATAATGGGCAACAATGTTTTGCAGGTAAAAAATAAATGGAACATATTCATTCCATAATGAATATAATTGGGGCCGAGCAATTAATAAAGTCACCAGTCAAGTCACCCTTGTTCTTGTGTTGCTGCTTCAGCTTATGTTTGCTCAATACTTTAATGAATAGTATTTTTAGTGAAATATTTTTGCCTACAGGTGAACAAAATAAATTGAAATTGTAATAGTGGATATTGCGAAACATTTGGAGGGATAAGGTTTAATTTTACATATGTTTCAAACCATGATATCATCTACCAATTTTTATTTTTCATTTTAAATGGTACCTGGTTTGTTAGCATACAGTCAGGTCCATAAATATTGGGACATCAACACAATTGTAATCTTTTTGGCTCTATACACCACCACAATGGATTTGAAATGAAACGAATGAGATGTGCTTTAACTGCAGACTTTCAGCTTTAATTTGAGGGTATTTACATCCAAATCAGATGAACTGTGTAGGATTTACAAAAGTTTGTATATGTGCCTCCCACTTTTTAAGGGACCAAAAGTAATGGGACAGATTAACAATCATCCATCAAACTTTCACTTTATAATACTTGTTTGCAAATCCTTTGCAGTCAATTACAGCCTGAAGTCTGGAACGCATAGACATCACCAGACGCTGGATTTAATCCATGGTGATGCTCTGCCAGGCCTCTTCTTTAACTGTCTTCAGTTCCTGCTTGTTGCTCGGGCATTTTCTCTTCAGTTTTGTCTTCAGCAAGTGAAATGCATGCTCAATTGGATTCAGGTCAGGTGATTGACTTGGCCATTGCATAACATTCCACTTCTTTCCCTTAAAAAACTCTTTGGTTGCTTTCGCAGTTGGCTTCGGGTCATTGTCCGTCTGCACTGTGAAGCGCCGTCCAATGAGTTCTGAAGCATTTTGCTGAATATGAGCAGATAATATTGCCCGAAACACTTCAGAATTCATTCGGCTGCTTTTGTCAGCAGTCACATCATCAATAAATACAAGAGAACCAGTTCCATTGGCAGCCATACATGCCCACGCCATGACACTACCACCACCATGCTTCACTGATGAGGTGGTATGCTTTGGATCATGAGCAGTTCCTTTCCTTCTCCATACTCTTCTCTTTCCATAACTCTGCTACAAGTTGATCTTGGTCTCATCTGTCCATAGGATGTTGTTCCAGAACTGTGAATGCTTTTTTAGATGTTGTTTGGCAAACTCTAATCTGGTCTTCCTGTTTTTGAGGCTCACCGAAGGTTTACATCTTGTGGTGAACCATCTGTATTCACTCTGGTGAAGTCTTTTCTTGATTGTTGACTTTGACACACATACACCTACCTCCTGGAGAGTGTTGTTGATCTGGCCAACTTTATGTGAAGGGTGTTTTCTTCACCAGGGAAAGAATTCTTCAGTCATCCACCACAGTTGTTTTCCGTGGTCTTCCGGGTCTTTTGGTGTTGCTGAGCTCACCGGTGCGTTCTTTCTTTTTAAGGATGTTCCAAACAGTTGATTTGGCCACACCTAATGTTTTTGCTATCTCTCTGATGGGTTTGTTTTATTTTTTCAGCCTAATGATGGCTTGCTTCACTGATAGTGACAGCTCTTTGGATCTCATATTGAGAGTTGACAGCAACAGATTCCAAATGCAAACAGCACACTTGAAATGAACTCTGGACCTTTTATCTGCTCTTTGTAAAAGGTTTAATGAGGGAATAACACACACATGGCCATGGAAAAGCTGAGCAGCCAATTGTCCCAATACTTTTGGTCCCTTAAAAAGTGGGAGGCACACATACAAACTGTTGTAATTCCTACACCATTCACCCGATTTGGATGTAAATACCCTCAAATTAAAGCTGAAAGTCTGCAATTAAAGCACATCTTGTTTGTTTCATTTCAAATGCATTGTGGTGGTGTACAGAGCCAAAAAGATTAGAATTGTGTCGATGTCCCAATATTTATGGACCTGACTGTAATAGATGAGCATCTTAATGAGACACAATGTACAGGGATAGGGATAATTGTAGACATGCACCCACACTCACTCAGGTTGAACTGGATGGACTGGTGTCTTTAGTCAACCTTACTAACTATGTAACTATGTAACTTTAACGGGGTTCGCGTGTTCGCACAAATGATTGGTCTGTTCGCATGTTCTGCTGCGATCCAAACTGGGGGGGTGTTCGGCTCATCCCTATTTGTAGGTGTTCCCGAGAACACTTCCTTAAAAACCAGTGGGGGAGTAGAGGGGGCGACAAATGGACCCGGCCCAGTTTTCTCAAAACTTTTTGCTACTGTAGTTAAAGGAGAAGTCCAGCCTAAGCTTGTTTGGCTGGGCTTCTCCTATGGGTCACAGGAGTGCAATTCGTTTTCAGCAGAGAGTCTGCTGAAGTCTGCTCCCTGCTGAGGTCACAGAAAACTGACCAGGCACTGAGTCATCCTGACAATGGGAGTCTGGATCTGCCAGGTGCCTGGACTGACACCCGTCTCAGACTCTCAACGAGCCTAAGATGGCCCCTCCCTGCCTCTCCACAGCTAAGCACTCCAGTGAGCATGGAGGAGCAGAGAGGAGAGCTGCTAATTGACAGTCAGCAGCTCTCCATTCTATTGAGAAATCAGAGGGCGATACGCGTGGAGGATGCCAAGCCCATGAGGTCACACAGCCACAGTGGTAAGCAGGACTATACAGAGCTGGTTTTAACTGAATATCTTGAATACTTCCTGGTGTGGAGGAAGGAGAAAGCAGTGGGGCAGTTTATAGGAGAGATCTTTCTTGCGATCCCCCTGGGAGGCTACTGATTGGAAAGTGGATACAGAATAGTTGGTCGGATGTGGAAGAGATGAGACCATAGCTGAAAAAAAGAAAGGAATTGTTTTGAGTCTTCCTGACTCATGTATGAGGTGAGCGGGTATAACGGCTGGTGAAGGCGTGCACATAATCTGCTGAAGACACGATTTGCACAGTGATGGATGATATATGAATTGAGAAGTCACAATAATTCAATGCAGGAAAGTTTCAGCATATGAACTTTAATTGTACACATTATTATATAGATTTATTTATTTATTTATTTATTTATTTGAATATAATTTAATATCACTGGATATTTCACATGATAGATTAATAGCGCTGCACTTATATTTTTCATTTTATTTTATATGTTGTATGGTGAGGTGAATTCACTGGAAGTGTACAGGAGCTGTGGAGTACTAATTAGTAAACACTATAGTTTATTTATAGTACATAACACTTTAGGTAGGTGGCGCTAATTGTCTTTTGGTATATACAGTACTTACCTATTTTCAGCCCGGTCTGGTCACATGATCCTCTGTGTTAGCCAGCGGTGGCCACAGGGGAAAGGAACAGCAGCTAGTAAGCCTGGAGCAGTGATATCACCCAAAGGCATCAACAGTCCATCTGTTGTCTGTGCTCCCTCCTCTCCACTGCAGCCACACTGGCTAAGACAGCGGAGCCTGATCATATGACTGGATCGAAGCGGCCATAAAATAGGTAAGTATATACATCATTTTTAAACAGGTTTTTTTAGCAGATGCATTGTGGGGGAAGGGCAGTTTTAAGGCTAGTTAGGTGTAAACTGGAATTCCATTTTAATCAATACAGAGTTGCATTAATCTGTGTTTTTTATACTTCTCTGGAGTTCAGATTTTACTCAGTCAATGGTTATAACATCAGTATCATGGAAAACACTAAAGGAACACAGAGGCTAAAACATCTATTAACTACCACATTCTACTCAAGAGATGAAGAGTAGGGATGAGCTTCGTGTTCGAGTCGAACCCATGTTCGACTCGAACATCGGCTGTTCGACCGTCCGTCGAATTGCGAACGATATGGGCCGTTCGCGCCAAATTCGTGTGGCGCGTCACGGCCCATAATTCACTGCGGCATCGCAGTGCATTGCTGGCTGATGATTGGCCAAGCATGCACTATGACCCGCATGCTTGGCCAATCACAGCGCCGTCAGTAGAGAGAGCTGTAATTGGCCAAAGCCAGGGTGGCTTTGGCCAATTATGGCTCAGGGATTTAGTACACACCCCACACTATATAAGGCCGCCTGCACGGCGGCCCTGTGTAGTGTGTGTTCCGGTGTGCTGAGCGATAGAGAGAGAGAGAGACAGTGTCATTTGATTTGAGTTAGATAGATTAGGCAGAACAGTCAGTCAGTTAGCTGCACTTACAGTGTATTGTGTATATATATGCATCCCAGGTGTTGCATATATATATATACACTGTATTCAGTTTAGCTAGATCCGTTCCTGTTATCTTCTATCTAGACTATTTACATTCAGTGCAGTGTGTCCTGCTCACAGTGTTCAGCTAGATCCGTTCCTGCTATTTACATTCAGTACAGTGCTTCCTGCTCACAGTGTTCAGCTAGATCCGTTCCTGCTATTTACATTCAGTGCAGTGCGTGCTGTTCACAGTGTTCAGCTAGATCCGTTCCTGCTATTTACATTCAGTGCAGTGCGTCCTGCTCACAGTGTTCAGCTAGATCCGTTCCTGCTATTTACATTCAGTGCAGTGCGTCCTGCTCACAGTGTTCAGCTAGATCCGTTCCTGGTATTTACATTTAGTGCAGTGCGTCCTGCTCACAGTGTTCAGCTAGATCCGTTCCTGCTATTTACATTCAGTGCAGTGCGTCCTGCTCACAGTGTTCAGCTAGATCCGTTCCTGCTATTTACATTCAGTGCAGTGCGTGCTGCTCACAGTGTTCAGCTAGATCCGTTCCTGCTATTTACATTCAGTGCAGTGCGTCCTGCTCACAGTGTTCAGCTAGATCCGTTCCTGCTATTTACATTCAGTGCAGTGCGTCCTGCTCACAGTGTTCAGCTAGATCCGTTCCTGCTATTTACATTCAGTGCAGTGCGTCCTGCTCACAGTGTTCAGCTAGATCCGTTCCTGCTATTTACATTCAGTGCAGTGCGTCCTGCTCACAGTGTTCAGCTAGATCCGTTCCTGCTATATACATTTAGTGCAGTACGTCCTGCTCACAGTGTTCAGCTAGATCCGTTCCTGTTATCTTCCTACTGACAGGCAGGCTTGTCTGGTTACAGTATATAAAGCTACCTGAAGAAAATTACAGGTGTTCTTTTTGATCCTATTAGTACCACGGTCAGGCAGCTAGACTATTTACATTTAGTACAGTGTGTCCTGCTCACAGTGTTCAGCTAGATCCGTTCCTGCTATTTACATTCAGTGCAGTGCGTCCTGCTCACAGTGTTCAGCTAGATCCGTTCCTGCTATTTACATTCAGTGCAGTGCGTCCTGCTCACAGTGTTCAGCTAGATCCGTTCCTGCTATATACATTTAGTGCAGTACGTCCTGCTCACAGTGTTCAGCTAGATCCGTTCCTGTTATCTTCCTACTGACAGGCAGGCTTGTCTGGTTACAGTATATAAAGCTACCTGAAGAAAATTACAGGTGTTCTTTTTGATCCTATTAGTACCACGGTCAGGCA
The DNA here is from genome assembly GCA_037952925.1 of Lithobates clamitans. Classification (NCBI taxonomy): domain Eukaryota; kingdom Metazoa; phylum Chordata; class Amphibia; order Anura; family Ranidae; genus Lithobates; species Lithobates clamitans. The sequence goes on along the minus strand of JBBGZY010002043.1, from coordinate 937,465 downwards.
GCTAGACTATTTACATTTAGTACAGTGTGTCCTGCTCACAGTGTTCAGCTAGATCCGTTCCTGTTATTTACATTCAGTGCAGTGCGTCCTGCTCACAGTGTTCAGCTAGATCCGTTCCTGCTATTTACATTCAGTGCAGTGCGTCCTGCTCACAGTGTTTAGCTACATCCGTTCCTGCTGTTTACATTCAGTGCAGTGCGTCCTGCTCACAGTGTTCAGCTAGATCCGTTCCTGCTATTTACATTCAGTGCAGTGCGTCCTGCTCACAGTGTTCAGCTAGATCCGTTCCTGCTATTTACATTCAGTGCAGTGCGTCCTGCTCACAGTGTTTAGCTACATCCGTTCCTGCTGTTTACATTCAGTGCAGTGCGTCCTGCTCACAGTGTTCAGCTAGATCCGTTCCTGCTATTTACATTCAGTGCAGTGCGTCCTGCTCACAGTGTTCAGCTAGATCCGTTCCTGCTATTTACATTCAGTGCAGTGCGTCCTGCTCACAGTGTTCAGCTAGATCCGTTCCTGCTGTTTACATTCAGTGCAGTGCGTCCTGCTCACAGTGTTCAGCTAGATCCGTTCCTGCTATTTACATTCAGTGCAGTGCGTCCTGCTCACAGTGTTTAGCTACATCCGTTCCTGCTGTTTACATTCAGTGCAGTGCGTCCTGCTCACAGTGTTCAGCTAGATCCGTTCCTGCTATATACATTTAGTGCAGTACGTCCTGCTCACAGTGTTCAGCTAGATCCGTTCCTGTTATCTTCCTACTGACAGGCAGGCTTGTCTGGTTACAGTATATAAAGCTACCTGAAGAAAATTACAGGTGTTCTATCCCAGCTTAGTGCAGCTACAGGCCATTAGTATGTCTGGAAGGCCAAGAAGGAGAGGCAGACAGTCACAAGCCAATAAGAGAGGGCAAGCAGGCTCTGTGTCTAGTGCTGGTCGTGGAGACGGTGCATCCTCATCAGCACGTGGCCATGGGACACGCTTGGCCTTTTTTTCGGCAGCTGGCCGTGTTGAGCCGCAACATGCGGAAGACTTGGTCGAGTGGATGACCAAGCCGTCCTCATCCTCCTCATCCTCTCTCACCCATGCCCAGGGTGCTTTGTCTGGCAAAGCAGCGGCCTCTTCCCTCAGCTCAATGTCATCAGTGACTCCTTCCCTAGCCCCACCATGTCCTCCTGAGGATTCCCTCGAACTGTTTGACCACAGTGTTGGGTACATGCTCCAGGAGGATGCCCAGCGTTTGGAAGGCTCTGATGATGATACTGAGCTCAATGAAGGCAGTAACATGAGCACGGACAGAGGGGGTGCCCAAGAAGGACAGCAATCTGGCAGTCATGCTCCCCCTGCTGCAGCATACTGCCAGGTTTGCTCCAGTGATGAGGAGGGAGGGGATGATGAGGTCACTGACTCAACGTGGGTGCCTGATAGGAGAGAGGAGGAGGAGGAGGAGGAGGAGGAGGAGGTGGCACATCACCAACTAGGCAGGATGCCCTCCAGGGGCCAGCCTAAGGGCAGCACATTGACTGCATCACACCCCAAAGCTCCACATGTGCAGGGCGCTGCAGTCTCTGCGCGTTATTCAAAAAGTTCTTTGGTGTGGGCCTTTTTTGAGACGAGTGCATCAGATCGCACCGCTGCTATTTGCAATATATGTCTCAAGCGTATCTCGCGTGGCCAAAACATCTCCCGCTTGGGTACCACATGCTTGACCAGACATATGTTGACCTGCCATGCAGTTCGTTGGCAAGCGTATCTAAAAGACCCACACCAAAGAACAAAGACGATCTCTCCTTGCTCCTCATCAGCTGAGATTTCCAACCCCACTAGACCTTCAGTCCTCTCTGCGACCTGCAGTGAGAGGAATGAAGGTGTAGAATTAGGTGTGTCACAGCCAAGTACTTATGGGCAATCTGCTTTTGGTACACCGACGTCAGATTGTACCAGGCAAATTTCCCTGCCCCAGCTGCTGCACCGCCGAAAGAAGTTTGCTCCCAGCCATCCACATGCCCAGCGGTTGAATGCTAGCTTGGCAAAATTGCTAGCACTTCAACTGCTGCCTTTTCAGTTGGTAGACTCTGCCCCCTTCCGTGAGTTTGTGGAATGTGCGGTTCCTCAGTGGCAGGTACCCAAACGCCACTTTTTCTCACGGAAGGCGATTCCGGCTCTCTACCGGCATGTGGAAGGCAATGTCCATGCCTCGCTGGACAGGGCGGTCAGCGGTAAGGTGCATATTACCGCTGACTCATGGTCCAGCAGGCATGGACAGGGACGTTACTTAAGTTTCACGGCGCATTGGGTGACTCTGCTGGCAGCTGGGAAGGATGCAGGACAAGGTGCAGTAGTGTTGGAGGTTGTTCCGCCACCACGCCTCCAAAATGCTGATTGTGACACACCTCTCTCCTCCACCCCCTCCTCTTCTTCTTCCTCCATGGCCTCTTCCTCGGAACCAGCGGTGCTCCGTAGGCGTTCAAGGGGCTACGCAAGTACGCAGGCCAAAAGATGCCATGCGGTGCTTGAGCTGGTGTGCTTGGGGGACAGGAGCCACACTGGGGCAGAGGTTCTGTCAGCTCTGCAGGGGCAGGTTCAGAGGTGGTTGACGCCACGCCAACTTAAGGCAGGAATGGTGGTTTGCGACAATGGCACCAACCTCCTCTCTGCCCTCCGACAGGGACAACTGACCCATGTGCCCTGTTTGGCTCACGTCCTTAACTTGGTGGTGCAGCGGTTCTTGGGCAGGTACCCGGGCTTACAGGATGTCCTGAGGCAGGCCAGGAAAGTCTCTGTGCATTTCCGCCGGTCATATAATGCCAGTGCTCGGCTGACGGACCTCCAAAAGGAGTTTAACCTGCCCAAGAACCGCCTAATCTGTGACATGCCCACCAGGTGGAACTCGACGTTGGCCATGCTGCAGCGGCTGCACACGCAGCAGAGGGCCATCAATGAGTACCTGTGCGACTATGGCACCAGGACAGGGTCAGGGGACCTTGGTTTTTTTTCCCCACGCCAGTGGGCCATGATCAGGGATGCATGCACTGTCCTGTCACCATTCGAGGAGGCCACGAGGATGGTGAGCACTGACAGTGCATGCATCAGTGACACTGTCCCCCTTGTCCACCTGTTGGAGCACACGCTGCGTGGAATAATGGACAGGGCACTTGAGGCAGAACAGAGGCAGGAAGAGGAGGACTTCCTTAGCTCTCAAGGCCCCCTTTATCCAGACAGTGTTCCTGCGTGCCCGCCGATCACACAGGAAGAGGACGAGGAGGAGGAGGAGGAGGAGGAGGAAGATTGTGTCAGTATGGAGGTGGAGCCTGGCACTCAGCATCAGCAGTCTTTAAGGGATCAGTCCCAAGGAACACATGGACTTGTACGTGGCTGGGAGGAGGTGGCTGCGGACGTTGTTGTCCTTAGTGACCCAGAGGACTCCGGACCGAATGCCTCAGCAAACCTACGCTGCATGGCCTCCCTGATCCTGCAAAGCCTGCGTAAGGATCCTCGTATTCGTGGTATCAAGGAGAAGGACCAATACTGGCTGGCAACCCTCCTTGATCCACGTTACAAGGGTAAGGTTGCGGACCTTATCTTGCCATCGCAGAGGGAGCAGAGGATGAAACATCTTCGGGAGGCCTTGCAGAAAGGTCTGTGCAACGCGTTCCCAGAGACTGGGAGGTTACAAACTCCTGTTTCTGGACAACGTGTTGCTGAGGCTTCGGTCAGTCAAAGAAGGAGCGGTGGAGAAGGTGGCCGTCTGACCGATGCGTTCAGACAATTTTTTGGTCCGCAGCCCCAAGGTATGATCGGTTCCAGCAACCATCGCCAGCGTCTGTTTTACATGGTGCAGGAATACCTAGGGGCAAGATCAGACTTGGACACCTTTCCCACCGAAAATCCTCTGGGTTACTGGGTCTTGAGGATGGATCACTGGCCAGAGCTTGCACAGTATGCAATTGAGCTACTGGCCTGTCCTGCATCCAGCGTTCTTTCGGAACGCACATTCAGTGCTGCTGGAGGCGTGGTAACCGATCACAGGGTGCGTCTGTCCACCGACTCGGTCGATCGGCTGACCTTCATAAAAATGAATCAGTCTTGGATCACCACCAGCTACCAAGCACCTGATGCAGATGTAACCGAATAATTTTTTTTGAAATCTCAGATCCCTTCAAAGACTGCCTATGCTGATGCTGAGTGACTATCCCTGAGTAATTATCCTCTTCCTCCTCAATCATCACGCTGATAGCTTGTAAGAACATTTTTGGTTCTGGGCGCCACCACCAGTGCCTAAGGCACAATTTTTCAGCCCCTGTCTAACAGGGGCGTGTAATTACAATTTTTGATGCAATACTTTGCAGCAGGGCTTGTTCCTGCATTCCAACTAGAGTGTCTGTGAGGGGTTGCAGTGTTGTGGCACCAGCACCAGTGCCTAAGACCCAATTTTTCAGCCCCTGTCTAACAGGGGCGTGTAATTACAATTTTTGATGCAATACTTTGCAGCAGGGCTTGTTCCTGCGTTTCAACTAGAGTGTCTGTGAGGGGTTGCAGTGTTGTGGCACCAGCACCAGTGCCTAAGACCCAATTTTTCAGCCCCTGTCTAACAGGGGCGTGTAATTACAATTTTTGATGCAATACTTTGCAGCAGGGCTTGTTCCTGCGTTTCAACTAGAGTGTCTGTGAGGGGTTGCAGTGTTGTGGCACCAGCACCAGTGCCTAAGACCCAATTTTTCTGCCCCTGTCTAACAGGGGCGTGTAATTACAATTTTTGATGCAATACTTTGCAGCAGGGCTCGTTCCTGCGTTCCAACTAGAGTGTCTGTGAGGGGTTGCAGTGTTGTGGCACCAGCACCAGTGCCTAAGGCCTAATTTTTCAGCTCCTGTTCAACAGGGGCATGTAATTACAATTCTTGATCTAATATTTCACAGCAGGGCCCTGTGAGGGCTTACAGTGTTTTGGCCACAGCAACACCTAAGGCCCAAATTTCTGCTGAGTATATAGGGCAGGACCCTACTTTCAAACATCTAACTTACAAACGACTCCTACTTGCAAACGGAAGGAGACAACAGGAAGTGAGATGAAATCTACCCCTAAGGAAGGGAAATTCTCTCCTGTAAGAGTTAATATGGGAAAACAATTTTTCCTTTCCACTGATGCTTTCCAATCCTTGTTCCACAAAAAAACCCAAATTTTCAAAAAACATTTTTCATTGGGACAAAAAAGTGAGGTGAAATCTTCTGAAGAGGAGGAAAGACGCAAAACAAATGTCACAGGGGTGATAACCCTTCCCTATGTTTTCCAAAAAGCTTAGAAAAGATTTTTTGGCTGGAGCTAAACACATTAAAAATGTTCAAAATTACAAACAGATTCTACTTAACAACAAACCTACAGTCCCTGTCTTGTTTGCACCGCCTGTATACTGCTGTTCAGAGTATATAGGGACCTTTCCTTATTTTAATTTGGGTGCGGGGTTCCCCTTAATATCCATACAAGACCCAAAGGGCCTGGTAATGGACTGGGGGGTACCCATGCCGTTTGTCTCACTGATTTTCATCCATATTGCCATGACCCGACATGACATTAAACCCGCAAGCAGTTTTAAATGAGATTTTTTCCTTTAAAAATGACATTTGGTGCAGGGACTGTTCTAAACATGGGAAACACGCGTCACTTTACAGGCATACTATAGACACCCCCCAGGTACGATATTTAAAGGAATATTTCACTTTTTTTTTTTTACTTTAAGCATCATTAAAATCACTGCTCCCGAAAAAACGGCCGTTTTTAAAAGTTTTTTTTGCATTGATACATGTCCCCTGGGGTAGGACCCGGGTCCCCAAACCCTTTTTAGGACAATACCATGCAAATTAGCCTTTAAAATGAGCACTTTTGATTTCGAACGTTCGAGTCCCATAGACGTCAATGGGGTTCTAACGTTCGTGCGAACTTGCGGTCCGTTCGCGGGTTCTGGTGCGAACCGAACCGGGGGGTGTTCGGCTCATCCCTAATGAAGAGGAAAGAGGGCCTGCAATAGAGCAGAAGTAGCAAAGCCATTTGCAATGTAGAGAGGTAGACCTCAGGAGAGAGTAGCAGCAAACTAAACATAACAATTTAGGGTGCAATTCCTCTTCTTTAGATAAAAAAAAACGCTTATGCTGCATACACACGATCAGACTTCTCGACGGAAAAAGATATGATGGCTTTTCCGACGGGATTCCGCTCGAGTTTGCCTTGCATACACACGGTCACACAAAAGTTCGCTGAACTTACGACCGTCAAGAACGTGGTGATGTACAACAGTACGACGAGCCAAGAAAATGAAGTTCAATGCTTCCGAGCATGCGTAGGAATTTTGCACGTCGGAATTGCTACAGACGATAGCATTTTCGAATAGGAACTTTTTCCGACCGAAAAATTGAGAACATGCTCTCGATCTTTTGCTGGCTGGAATTCGGCCAGCAAAAGTCTGATGGAGCATACACACGGTTGCATTTTCTGACCAAAAGCTCTCATCGGTCTTTTGCTGTACATTATTTTCATCCAACTTTTTTATGGGCACGCTTCTAGTGAAAACCCAAATTTTAGCTATCATTTCTTTGAGTCAACATTTCCAAAAGATTCTAGAAATTATTCTATAGACAGTTTAAAGATGTTTTATTTATTTTAATATTCAGGTTGGTGAATTACAGCTTAAAATATTGAAAATTCAACTACTAGACTGGTTGTTAGAATTAGTTAACTTTTAAAATATTCCCTTTTTAAAAATAAACCAACAGTTTGACTAGCACTCAAGGGTACAGTCTTTCAAATGCAGTAATTCACATTTTTGTCACATTTCAAAAGAATCAACAGTTCTAATGAGTAGGTGTCCAAGAATGACTAGATGTCTTTTTTACTATCTTAAAGGGGTTGTAAACCCTCATGTTTTTTCATGCATTAAGGTGAAAAAACGTCTGTCACTGACCGCCCCCCCCCCCCCCCCCGTTTTACTCACTTGAGTCCTGTAATTCCCACACTGGAGACATGCTCTTCCCCTCTGTCCGTTGTCTCGGCTCTTGATTAGATAGATTGATAGCAGCGCAGCCATTGGCTGCTGTCAATCAAATCCAATGACGCGGGCGCTGGGGGGCGGGGCCGAGTCCGGAATTCTGCGTTTATGGACGCAAATGCTGGGCCCGGGAGCGTGCCCGCAAGGTAACCCCCCTGAGAGAGCGTTTCTCCTAGAGGGTTATATGATGCGGGGAGGAACTACCAGCTCCACCGGGGGACCCTAGAAGATGAGGATCGGAGCCACTCTGTGCAAAACGAACTGCACAGTGGAGGTAAGTATGACATGTGTGTTTAAAAAACAAAAACAAAAAAAAACAAAGCCTTACAATCACTTTAAAGTCTTGCGAATGTGAAATCTGCCATTACCAGAAAATATGGTTGGGCAGTGATCTTTGTAAAACAATTCTATTCTGGTCACCCACCACAACACAACATGTATGCAATAACAGCTTAAACACTTTTTTTTTTTTTACAAAATTGTTTATTTATAACAGGGAATCATTTCACCAGGATACATTTGCATATAACAAGGTACAGTTGCCTTTTCAGTCGTTACAGCATTGGGTTATATGTACAACTTAAAGTTATGCGCACTAGACAGAGTAGAGAGTACAACATGTCTGTAAGTCGTGTGTGATTGGTAAAATGTTTATAGATGTGGAGAATCTATTCATTAAAGACATGTGTCATATAAATGATCTGCATTTTGCTATCTCTATATATTCGTGTATCCCGTTATTGGAGTCCAGGTGTTCTCAAGAATTGTACTCCTTGCGTGAACGCTCCCCTGTCAGGTTTGTCTTTTCCAGAAAAGAAATAGTAAGTATTCTGAGGAGACGTAGGAGATTAGGATTAGAAAGTGAGGAAACGGAGTGATAGGACAGAAAGGAGGTGGGGGCAGAGAAAATGTAGGGGGGCAAGGGGGGGAGGGTGGGGAAGGACGGGGGGGTGTAAGGGGTGTGGGGGGGGGGGTAGGAGGGTCGACGACCCACAGAGATGGAGGCGAGCGTGTCTTAGGTACTTCTCAAATCTGGTATCAACCTGCCATCAGGCTTTTCCCCTCATCCGAGTATTTGAAGATGTTCCAAAGTTGCCAAGTTTTGGTGTATTGCTCCTGTCTATCTTGGTTTGTAAGAATTAGGTCTTCCATCTGGTTTATCTCTTCGACCTTTTGGAGCCAAAAGGCTATAGTCGGTGTTTGCTGAGATTTCCAGAGGGATGGAATGCAGGACTTCGCTGCGTCCATCAGGTGTCTTATGATAGATTTTTTATATGACTTTGCAGGTATGTCAGTCGCATGTAGAAGACAGAAAGCAGGGTTGTCAGGGATAATGCGATCAGTAAATTTTTGCACTATCTGGCGTACTTCTCTCCAATAGGTCCGGATCTGAGAGCAGGTCCAGAAGATATGGACGAGCGTGCCCCTTTCTTTCTGACATCTCCAACAGACATCTGTTAAGGAGGGGAAGTATGATTTCAGGAGGGCGGGAGTTCTGTACCAATGTGTGAGAATTTTGTAATTGGTTTCTTGAATTTTGGTGCAGATAGAGGATTTGTGGGTAAACATCAATATTTGCTGTTTTTGGTTGGTTGTGAAGTTGCAATTTAGTTCTCTTTCCCATTTGATGAGGCTTTGTACTTGATAGTCTCCCGATGGGGTGATAAGTAATTTGTACATGAGTGAGAGTGTGTGTGGGAGGTTCCCTGACTCTGAGCAAAGGGCCTCCGCAGTTGTGAGAGTGTGGTTAGCGTCCTGAGGAGGCGGAAGGGAGCATAAGAAGTGGTGCAGTTGCATAGCTCTGTAAAAATCAAGTCGGAATTGACCGTCCTGGTCAGTGAGCTCCGAGAGTGTTCTCCACCTCCCCATAACGCTAAAGTGGGAGGCCTGGAAAAGCCCCGCTTCTTTTAGGTTCAAGAAGGTCCTGTCTTGTATCCCAGGTTGGAAGTTGGGGTTGCCTAAGATGGGTCTGAGCGGGGAGTTGCGTGAAAAGTAATGGGAATTATGTATCAGATGCGAACAAACTCGAGTTGTATTACCGATCAGAGGATGACGTGTGACATTCGCAGGGAGGGAAGAGTGGCACCACGGGGCTCTGGAAAGGGGGATCTCAGTCTGGGCTTGCTCAAGTCTGGTCCAAAGTTTAGTGTCAGTGTGACGGCACCAGTCTAAGAGCCTGCACAGGTGAGATGCTCTGTAATAGTTTCGAAGATCTGGCATTGCCAGACCCCCGTAGAGTTTAGGTAGTGAGATGATCCCCCGTTGCAGACGCGGCCTCCTCCCTGCCCATAGGAATTGTATGAAGGTTGTTCTTATCTGATTAAAGTAATCTATCGGGATGCGAATTGGGATGGCCTGTATGATATATAGGAATTTGGGTAGTATTGACATTTTGAGAATGTTGCAGCGGCCAAACCAGGAGTGCAACCCACCGTTCCATTTATCTAGTAGTTGCTTGACCTTAGTTAAGAGGGGCGGGAAGTTGAGCTTAAAAAGTTGGGAGAGCTTTGGGGGTATAAGCGTACCTAGGTATTTTAGGGCCGTGGAGGACCATTTGAAGTGGAAGCTGGATTGAAGGTGTGTGAGTTGTGTTGTAGGGATCCCGATGCCCATCGCCTCAGATTTGCTGAAGTTGATCTTCAGGTTAGCTAGTTGGCCGTAGGTGTGGAACTCTTTCATGAGATTAGGGAGTGAAATGATGGGATTTGCAAGAGAGAACAACAAGTCGTCTGCGTAGGCAGAGACCTTAAATTGTTCACTGTCGATTCCCACCCCTGTGATGTCGGGGTTTAGCCTGACGTGGCACAGGAAGGGCTCCAGAGAGAGGGCGAAGAGTAATGGCGAAAGCGGGCAGCCCTGACGTGTCCCGTTGGAAATTGGAAAGTTTTTGGAAAGTACCCCGTTGGCTCTGACTGTCGCTGTTGGGTTCAGGTATGCTGCCGAGATCCAATTTAACATTGTGTCTCCCAGACCTATGTGTCTCAATGTTGCGAACATAAATTGCCAATTGACTCGGTCGAAGGCCTTTTCGGCATCTGTCCCGAGGAATACGCATGGGGTTTTGGAATTATTTGCAATGTGTATTAGGTTAAGCACTTTAGTCGTATTGTCCCTAGCTTCCCTGGTCGGGATGAAGCCAACTTGATCTAAATGTATTAAATCGGGGAGGTGAGGTTGTAGTCTTGTGGCGATAATTTTGGTGAAAAGTTTTAGGTCCGTGTTTAGAAGGGATATTGGGCGGTAGGATCCGCACAGGCCTGGGTCTTTGCCTTCTTTTGGTATGACTGTGATTTGCGCTTGTAAGGTGGCCCTGTGGAACCCATTTCCTGTGCCAAGAGAATTACAAAGTTTGACCATGTGTTCACCTAGGGAGGGTAGGAGGGCCTTGTAATAGGCTGTGGTGAGGCCGTCTGGGCCCGGAGCCTTGCCTGATTTGGAGCTCTTTAGTGCAAGTTGCAGTTCGGGTAGGGTGATAGGGTCATCTAGAAGTGATTTAACCTCTTCTGGGAGGGATGGCATGAGGGAGGTTTCTAAGTATTCTGATATTTTCTCTGGGGGGGATTGTGTTCCAGTCAGGTTGTAGAGAGAGGCATAATAGGATCCGAATTCCTGTGCTATTTGTTGGGGAATGGAGATTTTCTGACCTGAACTTGATGTGATATGCGGGATATATGTAGCGAGGCGTTGTTCTCGTAGGGATTGGGCCAGCATGCGACCGCATTTATTGCCTGCCTCATATATTTTCCGCCGGGTGATCTGCAGTGTCGCTTTTGCTTTGTAGCGTAAGAGGTCTGTGACCTGCCTGCGAACTAAATCTAGTTCTGCGCCTAGTTGGTTTGTGGGTGACTGTTTATGGCGTGTTTCAAGAGTTCCTAGCGTCTTAAGTAGTGTTTCCAGTTGTGCTGTTCTCTGCCGTTTGATGCGGGCCCCATGTTTGATAAGTATCCCCCTGATAACAGCTTTGTGGGCCTCCCAGACCAAGCCTGTGTCACAGTCAGGTGTATTATTGGAGGCGAAATAGTGGCCTATTTCTTTGGTCACTTCTGCCATGACTAAAGGGTCTTTCAGGAGACTCTCGTTCAGTCTCCATGGTGGTCTTTGGGTTCGCGTGGCTTCTGAGAGAGCATAGCGGAGGGTTATGGGGGCATGGTCGGACCATGTAATTGACCCAATGGTGGTCTCCTCAACCGCCTGGAGATGTTTATGGGGTATTAGGAAATAATCAATTCTAGAGTAGGATAGATGTGGCTTGGAGAAGAAGGTGTAGTCCCTCTCTCCTGCATGGAAGAGACGCCAGACATCAGTCAGTTGTAGAGATTGTAATGTTGCGTTAATACGTTTGCGTAGGTCTCGAGGTGTCGAGGATACCCCACTGGAAGTGTCCTCAGATGGTGTGAGTGGGACGTTCAAGTCTCCTCCTATGATCAATTGACCATCAGAGAATTGGTGGAGTAGGTCTAGCTGCCTTTTTAGAAAAGTGTCCTGATGTGTGTTGGGTGCATATAGATTGGCCAGGGTGATTTTGATGTCACCTATCTTACCCCGTAGGAATAGGGATCTCCCCTCCTCGTCAAGTTTGGCCTCAATGTGTGTCCAAGGGACCCTCGCCGAGATCAGAACAGACACCCCCCTAGATTTAGATTCTTTGTATTTTGAGTGATACACTACCGGGTAGTACCTGTTCTGAAGAGTCGGCAGGGACCCCTCTCTGAGGTGTGTTTCCTGCAGCAAGACAATATCCGCACCTCTGTGGCGCATGTCCTGCAACATCATCCGTCTTTTCTCGGGTGTGTTAAGGCCCTTTACGTTTAGGGACACTATATTTAAGGAGTCCATCTCTGTAGGTCGTCTATTGTGTGAAGACAAGAAGGAAAAAGTAGGTGTTGGGGGCAGGGAGGGGAGGGGGGGTAGGGGGAGGGGGGATAGGGTAAGAGAGAGGGAGGTGAGAGGAGAGAAAGAAAAAGCAAAGAAAAACAGGTACTAAGGTGTGTAGCTTAGTAAGAGAGGAAAAAAGGATCTAGTGTAGCCCAAACGGCTAATACACTCCACCGACAGGAGGTCGAGAACGGAGCGCGCACCTAGTGGGGACGGTGAAAGGGCAGGGCCAAGCAAGGAGTCCCCGCACCTCGCCGTCCACACCCAACTATCTGTATTTATCATAAAAGAAATAATAAACAGGAACCCTAATTGGGAAAGAGGCATATCAGCAATCTACTGTAACAATAGTAAATAGACCAAATAAACCATATGAATAAACAGATAAAATTAGACATTAATGAAGGGATCATAGACCCAACCGAGCAATGAATGAACCAGGCAAGCAAATAACATTTAACATTTCCTATTTCCCCCCCCACCGGGGTCCCGATGTCCCTAGGCAACACACCCGGCAGCACTACTTAAAAAGCGTGTGAGCCGCGCGTGCAGCCCCCGGGCACTGCATCAGGGCATACTGTTTGGGATAGGGGACACAAAGTAAGACTTAATCAGATGGGTGATAGGGTAGGGAACCTCCCGACAAGAGGAAAGGTTATGTCCATGGGAGCTGATTAAGGATTTTGGATGGTGAATGGAGGGAATAGCGGGAACTTTCGTTTCCCTCCAAGGGATTAATGGAGAGACAGGGTTCCATTTAACAGTCGTGTTCTCATATCTCGTGGATGATCCGAGGACGGGTGTGCAGAGGGAATGGTTGCACTTGGTCTCGCTCTCATAAAAGTCACGTGTTCCTGAGACCCATAGTACAGGGGGGTTGTGAAAAGGGGTTCCGTGTGAGGTAGTCACTGAGTGCTCCTGTGAAGGGCGTTAGTCCTGGTGAATCCGGGACTCAACGGTACCCCTAGATGCGATGAACAAAGTTCCCCCGATATGGTTGGCCCCCTTAGGGAGTGTGAGCGGGAGCGATCGTGCTTGGAATAGGATCAGTGCCAGCGGGGTCGGTCGCAGGTGTTCCCAAGGGTCTCTCAGGTGTGTGAGTTGTTCCCCCGAGGGGTGGGGTGGGATTGCTGTAGGGTTTGTCTGTCAATAAGGGCCTGATGTCTGCTGACTGGGCCGATAAGGGACTGTGTCTAGGTAGGGAATGGCGGCCAAAGGCCTACTCACGTATGTCACCACCCGAGACCGACCTGTTCCTGCGTCTGTTCCTCTGTTGTCTCGGTGGCAGGGGATCGCGCGGCCTCAAAAGTCCTGATCTGCCGGACGTACGAGGGAGGAATTGGAGCCAGTCTGGTACTTGTATCGGTTCTGCTTCCATGAATCTGAAGAGGGCAGGGAGATCCTCCGGGCGCTGCAAGGAAAAGGAACCAGTTGCTCCACGGAACAGTACCGAGAAGGGATACCCCCATCGATAGGTGAGTCCTTGCTGTTTTGCCAGGTCTAGAAGTGGGCGTAGGAAGGCTCTGCGTCTAAGGGTCGCTCTGGATAGGTCTGGCAGAATCTTCGCGCGGGAGCCCTCTATCTCCACATCACCGTGTTCCCATGCCCGTCGAAGGATAGTTTCCTTTTGTGTGTACCGATGGAGCCTGCAGATTACGTCTCGTGGTCTTTCCGGGTCATCAGATCTGGGACCCAGGGCTCTATGTACTCTGTCTAGCTCGACTTCCACCTGGGGGTCGTCCAATACTGTGCGGAAGAGCTCTCGCACCGTCTCCCCCAAGTTCTCTTGGTGTGCCGGTTCAGGGATACCGCGGAGCCGCAGGTTGTTGCGGCGGCTGCGGTCTTCTACATCTTCCAAATGTAGTTGTAGGGTGATGGCCGCTTCCCTCTGTTGATCCCTGGCCTGCTCCAACGCTGACACTCTCTCCGATAGTAGGGAAGCCGAGGATTCTCCGGTGGATACTCGTTCTGTCAGGTTTGATATTTCACCTCTGACTTCTTGGATATCACGGCGGTGTGTTTCCTCTAGTTTCAGTATCAAGGCCTCTATATCCGATCTGGTAGGTAGGGCCTGGAGCAGGCTCCTGATGTCGTGGTCGATTAGGACCGGAGCTGGTGGTTGTGGGGAAGACATCACGTCTTTTTGGGGATCTCCGTAGGAGTCTGTAGGTAGTATCGGTGCAGGCCGTGAGTCGGGAGTCGGATAAGCCTCAGCTTGTCGTGAGGCCTTCTGATGTTCACCGCGCGGTGAGCCTCGTGGTGCCGTAACTTTAGTCCCGGGATAGGAGCCTTGCACTTGTAAGAAATAGCGGCGTATCTCACCGGGACTTTTGCCAGTGGGTGTCCCTCGGATGGATGCTCTGGTTCTATGTCTTTTGGCTGATTGCATGCCTCAGGTAGGGTGTTGTAAGTCGGGTGTTTCTGGTCGAGGACGGGAGCTCAGAGAGAATGCGTCCTCACTCAGCCATGTCCAGGCCACGCCCCCCAGCTTAAACACTTTTATGTGGTTCATGGTAGTTATATACAAATGCCTAACATCAATATGGAGGTTTTGCAACCACACCAATCAATGCTATTGGCATAGCATTCAAAGCACATAATAGAAAAGTTAATATGAGAACTGCATATACACACCATTGGGGTCCCCATAGAATTGTGTTTTCCTGTCTGGCTGATTGATAATCAAATCTTTCCTAACCAATAATTGGAACCTGTGTGGCCACCTTTAGACTTGTTCCAAGAGGATCATTCTTTTTGGATAGACAGAAGAAAACCCCACAACATTCACAGCAGAAGCAGATAAGGTAGAGTCACCTGTGAACAACTTTAGAAAGACTCTCTTTTGAGCATCTCTCCTATGAATGTCATCAAGATTTTTTTCAATGTTGCTCTACCACATATATCTGACCTAATGTATTCAATGTGAGGGACACAGGCTTAGGTTTTTCTTAGCATTGAGAGCAACCAGAAATTAGGAAAAGGTCTGGATGGAGACAGACATATTCTCCACAAGTTATTAGTTAGGTTGTGAACCATAAACACAGTATCGCGCACCCTTAGGAGTTGGATAAAAAACATTCTATTTCTTCCGCTATGTTACAGCTACAGCTAAAGCTCTCTAATTAAGTTCCATCTGTTTTGTCTACTTATTTTTTTTTTTTTTTTTGTAAGAGTTACCCACAAATTGTTTTTTGAGAAACTTGGTTATAGAAACTTGGTTATAGATTTGGAATAATTTGTAAACTGTAAACTACATACATTTTTTCTTAAGTGAGCTGCCATGATTTAGTAAAATATTACTCACTGTTGCCTAAAATGAGGTGCCTGTTATACCCTGTTGTTCTCTTATATTTCATAGTACACACTTTTCTACAACAGGTTTTGTGTTTGCTTCGTATAAATGTTTCCAGAAACAACTTATCAGAATTTAAATATAGGGATCTCAAGGCTATCAGATGTATAGTAAATAGTACAATCACTATGAATGTTGATGTATTCTAAAAATTTAGAATTTAAATATAGGGATCTCAAGGCTATCAGATGTATAGTAAATAGTACAATCACTATGAATGTTGATGTATTCTAAAAATTTAGAATTTAAATATAGGGATCTCCAGGCTATCCGATCTTTAGTACGGTAAATTGTACAGTCACTATGAATGTTGATGTATTCTAAAAGCTAAAAATGTAAAATTCACAGTAAAGTGTAACTGAATTATAAAATAAAGTTTTCTATTCCACCACCTGCCCTCTTGAATAAATGATAAGTTGCAGTATAGATTTCAGATGCAGAAAATTATGCTTTTAATGCTTTGGCCTTTCCAGCACTGGCCAATTTTCCCATCTTGTTAGCACCAAATCCTCCTATAGCTGGTATTCCAGCCAGTATAAATGAGCTGGACTTGGCTCTAGAGAATAATGGCCAGCTAAAGTCCATACATACAGGCTTCTCATTATCCTTTATAGCCAGGTCCATGTATGCTGACTGGAGAAAAGACTGCTGGTGGAATGGACATTGGAAATGGAAAACAGTGCCTGGTACACTTTACAAATAAAATTATATTTAATAGTCAATTATTAATTGTATGCAATGGTTGAGCTATTACATGCTTAGGCTTTTATTCTGGCTCTAATTAAATTCTGGTTTAGTCTTACAGAGCTGATGAATTACTGACCATCACAAAAGACAAATATGATCAATGTTACTGGTTTTCCACATAACAATATTCATTTTCATCCTAGCATCAAATATGGACTAACATTTTTGTAACTTTTTTCAGGAGGAGGTTCCACAAGGTATGCCCAAATAGACATTGCTGCAACCGAGACAGCTCATAAGGTGGGTTCCCAGCATGCTCAAGCCAGAGAAGAACGCCTTCAGGAGTTAGAGCAGAAGAAAAAAGGAACTCAGCAATGATTTGACATGTGAAGAGTGAAATGAAAGATTAAGGCTGAGAAACTTCAAACCTGTTAGTACCGGAAGAAATGGTACTAGAATTAGGTGCAAAACCTCTGGTGGCCCATCTGCGATGTTGGGTCAAATGAGTTTCAAACTGTCCTTTTTTTAAAGTGTGCTGAAACCTAACCCCAATGGTCTTTGGTTATCTTAGCACAACTTTTATCAAATAAGGTATTTTTGTGTGGTCTGTTGACACAGGGGTCATTCCAAAAGTGATATTCCTTCCTGGAAATGAGAAAGTTTGGGTGGAAGTAAATGCCCTTTGAACCTGAGACAAAATTAGAAAAAAAAACAATCATTATTAAAAACTTGTATTTTCGTTTTTTGTTTTTTTTTGTGGAAAGTGTCAATATAGTTTTATATGCACAGTTACTATAAAATATTTATTGTTCTAGTCAACTTGTAGTATTTAACTTTAATTGCATATTATTTTATACATGGAAGTTGTCTGCTACATACCTCCTCAGTTGTATTGTCTTACAGTCAAGACTTTTTTTTTTAGGTAAAACATTAACAGTTTAAATTTTACTGTATTCATTAAATAATATCATCGGGCATTTATGTAAAGTATTGGTACATTTTTACAATTAACAGTTTTTTTTGAACATTCATGACTTTATATTATTTAAACACAGGAAGATACTTTAGGTTTTTCTACTGTTATGGTTTTGCATGTATGTAAATAGTATATACTTAGATAGTGGAAAACAATATATTCTACAGTGATATATAGAATGTAATATTATAATTTAAACATTAGACACATAGAAGTTCTTGGCATAAATTGAAAAGACCGATGAAATGTGTGCAATACTTTGCAATCTGTTGAGTGTTTTTTAAATTATTTTTATGCACCTTTAAAACTTGATACATGCATTGCTACTTTTGTATGCATTGCATATGCTATGTTGTAATTACATCCACGATTTGGTGTTTGTCATATTGCATCACCCAAAAAAAAAAGAATTTAGCTGCTCCATTTTGGATAAATGTTTCAAATAAATGTATTAAAATTAATGCATTTAAAATTTTTAAATTATTTACCTAAATTTGAAATAAAATGTTTATTGCAAGTTGACAAGTTTACCCCATGCCATTTGTGGTATTGAGTTTTATTTTTGTAACACAACATATCTATCATATGGAAATTGTTGCCAGTAAGGAGGGTAAAAGGCACAGAATGAAAAGTGGAAAGGATTTTGCTTGATAGAAAGAATACAGGACTTGGAAGGATTTTAGCGGATAAAATGAATAGGAGAGTAAAAAAATTAGGAGAGGAGCATTTGGGATAATGTGTACTGTATGTGAAACTGTGTATGCATGTGGGGTGGTGATGGGAATGCACTGTTTCTATAAGTATAAATTATTTACACCTTTCTTAATATATTACAGGGCTCACAATTTCAAGTCCTGAGCTACTAGCCAGGCCTTAAGAATTACTCGCCACCAGTTGCCCCACCCAAACCCTACTCCGCCCGCCCCTAATCCTGCTCCTAATCCCGCCCCTAAACACGCCCTTGTAAATTATCTCATGAAATTACACTGTTAAATGCTTTATTCAGGATTAAGTTACAAAAATAAATAAATATAAATATTAAAACAACAACAACAACTTTACCAATTTTAATCTCCCCCCCCCCTCCAATCCAGCGCATCTATGCTTTCAATATTACCCCCAATCCATCATACCTATGCTTCCAATTCCACCCCAGAAACTCCAAACCTTTGAAAGACACCTGCCCTAGTATGAACTTGCAGGTGTTGGCTCTGCATAAGTTAGAGGAAAAGAAAAAAGTCCTGGACGGCCGCACACCATTAAAGGCATCTTTATTGCAAAAATTACAATCCAATGCAGTCACTCCATGTACACAAGAAACAGGGAAAAACATCTAACGCGTTTCACACCATGTAATGGTGCTTAGTCATAGATAAAATTTTAGCTATGACTAAGCACCATCACATGGTGTGAAACGCGTTAGCTGTTTTTCCCTGTTTCTTGTGTACATGGAGTGACTGCATTGGATTTTAATTTTTGCAATAAATATGCCTTTAGAGGTGTGCGGCCGTCCAGGACTTTTTTCTTTTTGTCTGCATCCCTTTAGACGTGATTTCCTATTGGGAGTATCTCCCTGTTGCAGGGGATGCCAAAAATCTGACTTGTATCTTAGTGCAGACTTCTGGGAAAATCAGTGAGCCAATCACACAAGTAGAAAATGATGTTTGTGGGGGGCATTCTCTATGCATTCAGTGTACACAGCACTTCCAGGTAGCCATATTGTATTTTACAGGAGCTGCAGATTGAAAGGAAAAGGTCATTTTTAATGACATTCAATTACAATATGAATTGTGTCGCAATTGTATACACTATATTATTTTTTCTTTATTTGCTATTTTTTTCTCCATGAAAGTGGAGTTACCCTGTAAGGTGAGTTTAGTTTCACTTTATTCATTTAAAAGTGATAATGTAATGTTGTAACATAATGGCGTTATACAAGTACAAATATATGCCAGCTTTTATTCACCTAGATGCCCACACATCACACAAGCACACACATTTTATAAATATATTACTGCCATGTTAAGCATATCATCTGCATTATCCATACATTTTTATATTGGTTGCAGAAGGATTAATCAACATTTCAGAGTTGTCTGCCCACATCAACAGCGCCCCACGAGTTATTAAACCTGGCATTTCTAGAATAATAATGTTATTTTTGGTTCTGTGTAACTTTTAAATTATGTATGTAATTGTGTTTTGGTTTTTTTTGTTCTTTTTATGCAGGCAGAAATTTACTGGGAAGTAAAATATTCATATACTGTAAGCCTCTGTAAGACTATAGGACTTTATAATACACATGAGAATTTTGCTACATATGCATATAATGGCAAGAATAATGACATATCGACACAATATACGATTGTCTTGCTCTCGGATTATTATACGTGTGGGACCTTTTATTTTCCTTCTATACTTCATAAAGAATTTTGCCCACTGTATTGCTGGAAAGCTTGTGAACAATGACCGTGATTCACTAAAGGAGTACAGTAAAAGTTAATTTATACTTAGCTTAATGAATAAGGGGAAGATGTGATAACTTCAATAATCCAATCATGTGTGAACAAATATCCATTCTTTAAAAATGCCCTCCTATCATTGGGTATTCTTTGCCAAACAAATTTTCACTTTGTTTCATCTTATTCTTTAGATCCTTATGTATGCCCACTGAAGTGACTAACCTCAGGTGATACACAGAGAGGAAGCAAGTCCTTCTACATAAGTTGTCCCTATTTTTCTGCAGCCATCTCTTCTCTAAAGCCTTCTAAAACGCAGAAATCAAAGGCTATGTCTTAGCTCCAGCAGGCAGGGGAAGTGGGGTTTTATGTCACACAGTGCAAAGCACAGAGACCTGAGTGGAAGGAGAGGACACCCTCCCCCTGTACACGGTCTCCTAGGAAAAAATGCACAGCAGAGGCTGTCAATCACCTTCTGTGTGCTGGAGGAGGGGCAGCTGGGTTGGAGGAACTTGACTGGCCTGACCTCAACCCGATAGAACACCTGAATTAGAGCGGAGACTGCGAGCCAGGCCTTCTCGTCCAACATCAGTGCCTGACCTCACAAATGCGCTTCTGGAAGAATGGTCAAACATTCCCATAGACACACTCCTAAACCTTGTGGACGGCCTTCCCAGAAGAGTTGAAGCTGTTATAGCTGCAAAGGGTGGGCCAACTCAATATTGAACCCTACGGACTAAGACTGGGATGCCATTAAAGTTCATGTGCGTATAAAGGCAGGCGTCCCAATACTTTTGGCAATATAGTGTATACTATATAGAACATTCACATCAGCCCCTACCTTCAAGAAGCTTACAATCTAAGGCCCCACTCATACATACACATACTAGGGCCAATGTAGACAGGAGCCAATAACAGATTGCAGTACCAAGCTAATCTAAATTGCACACAGCAATTTCCTAGAGAAAAAAAATTTCCGGCCTGCAAACTTTGCATTTGACCTTGTCCCGATGGTCTGCTTTCGCAATCTGCTGATTTTTTCCTTTCTGCTGTTCTTACCACAATCATTTGCATAGTGCTTAAGTACGGAGAACAGTGATGAGAGTTATCAAAATGCTTAGAAACTGCAAACTAACAACACTCTTGTAAATTACACTTTGGTCATTATAAGCCAAATTTAATATATGAAATTGCTTTATATAACATCTCTGGAGGAAATGCATATCTGTTTCTCTAA
Source organism: Lithobates clamitans (assembly GCA_037952925.1). Taxonomy (NCBI): domain Eukaryota; kingdom Metazoa; phylum Chordata; class Amphibia; order Anura; family Ranidae; genus Lithobates; species Lithobates clamitans. The sequence continues at coordinate 916,845 of JBBGZY010002043.1, read as the reverse complement.
CGAAGAGCATCTGCTATGTCAGCTGTCTTTTACATTTATACGTAAATGTAGGATGACTAAATCTGAAACATCAACTACCACAATAGGTCTTAAAGCAAAACTCCGGGAAAAAACATTTTTCCTTGTCCTTGTTGCTGATCTCCTACTTTCACCGACTATGCCATCCATCTTCTTCTGAGCTCTGTAGTGTTGTAATATGTTGGCCGATTTATGTATAATATTGTATTGGAGTGCCATGTTGACCAGAAATTCAGTTGAATTGTCCAAGTCAACTGAATTTTAACATATCAAGGGGACAGCTGAAGACTCTTTGATGTGTTGATCTTAGGCAAGTCTACCTAGGTGTGTAAGGTGAGGTATGGTCTTGAAACCTAATTGAACATTTCAAAGGGTACATTGTTTAAAGGACCATAGAAGAAGTATTTATTATGGTGAGCGGTGTTTCATATACAAGATCTGTCACAGCCCGAGATCTCTGCTCTGTCATCTGGCCGGTGTCTCGAAATGATCCCCACTCTGCACCTATGGGCTCTGATGATGTTGAGACCTCACTTATAGGCACATATGAGAACGCACTTATGGGCACATATGAGACCGCACTTATGGGCACATATGAGACCGCACTTATGGGCACACATGAGACCGCACTTATGGGCACATATGAGACCGCACTTATGGGCACATATGAGACCGCACTTATGGGCACATATGAGACCGCACTTATGGGCACTGATGATGTTGAGACTGCACTTATGGGCACATACGAGACCGCACTTATGGGCACATATGAGACCGCACTTATGGGCACATATGAGACCGCACTTATGGGCACTGATGATGTTGAGACTGCACTTATGGGCACATATGAGACCGCACTTATGGGCACATATGAGACCACACTTATGGGCACATATGAGGCCGCACTTATAGGCGCTGATGATGTTGAGACCGCATTTATGGGCACATATGAGAACGCACTTATGGGCACATATGAGACCGCACTTATGGGCACATATGAGAACGCATTTATGGGCACATATGAGAACGCACTTATGGGCACATATGAGAATGCACTTATGGGCACATATGAGACCGCACTTATGGGCACATATGAGACCGCACTTATGGGCACTGATGATGTTAAGACCGCACTAATGGGCACATATGAAACCGCACTTCTGGGCACATATGAGACCACACTGATATTGAAGTTTTTTGAGATTTTCATACATTAGAGAGTTCCATCATTATTGTGTTATTGATTACTAAGTTAGCGCTGCACTTATTTTTTTTTTTCATGCCAACATTTACTTGTGCCACATGCTGATGTAAATCAGCATGTTTCAGCTCTTTCTTTCTGTGTTGTGGCTAGGGATGTTCTCACATGCACCATACAAGCACTAAAGTGGTTTATAGGCCCAAAGGCAAACACACAAATAAAAGTCCAAAGTATTCTCGGTATAAGTCCATACACTTGTGTCAGCTTAAAATCCAGAGCGCAGCTCACTCTGTAGAAAACAGACAAGGAGAGAAGAAAAAAGTGCCACTAAGTGTAGTATGTTAAATGCAATTTAATAAAGCCCTCATAATGGGCTACTCACAAGAGTTTGGCAGTATATCATCATACAGCTGTCATCACTATGGTTGCCACCTCATCCCTTTAAACGTGAACACATATTAATTACACAGGTTCTGTGGCTGATTAAGGTGGTAAATAAACCCACTTGGTGCCTTATCTGCCTTTAATTAGCCTTAAAACCTGAGTAAATCATATGTGTTCGGGTTTAAAGTGATGAGTTGGCAAAACTAGTCATCACCCAACATGGAAAAACAATATCCCTAAAGGTCAATTTTGTCATCTCAGACAAAATTGCACAAACCTTGATGACTATAAGGAACAGAGTTTGTTTCTTAAGAAAAAATTCAAGGATAAAGGATACCCTGATGACTTGGTCGAATTTGCTTATAATCAATACTTACACAATAAACCCATAGGTAGAACTAACAGAGAAAAAGACATGTCTGTTAGGTTTGTCACTCGTTTCCATAGTAAACATCGTAAAATGGAATCCATCATGCAAAAACATTGGAACATACTGTTATCAGACCCACACCTGCAGAACAGTATACATAACAAACCCAAAATAACATATAGAAGAGCGCCTAACCTTAAACAAAAAATAGCACCCAGCAAATTAATCAAAATCAATCAAAAAATCAATCATGCCTTGCCTAATCCCTCTAACGGGCATGTACCAATCTCGAAAACCACTGTGCAAAAGTGGTCCAACCTATAGCATCAAGGATTTTTTCTGCTGCGCTACAGATTTTGTAGTATATTGTCTCACCTGCTCGTGTGGCCTGTATTATATAGACAAACAAGATATAGGTCACACTATCAGACCATTACGTCAGAGGTTTGGAGATCATCGCCGGTTTATAGAAAAGGGAATGACGAACATAGTGTTCCACGACACTTTCTAAATGTCCAAAACAAATTCACCAAAGGGTTACAGGTGTGGACAGTGGAAGCTATGTCCAGGGATCTCCCTGAGGCAGAGTGCTTCCACAAGCTCTGCCAAAGGGAGATCTTCTGGATATTTACTTTTAATACCCTCTCTCCTGGAGGGTCAAATGAAGAGTTGGATGTAAATACTATTATATGATCAATATGTACATAAAACCAGAATATACAGTTGTGCTCATAAGTTTACACACCCTGGCAGAATTTATGATTTCTTGGCCATTTTCAGAGAATATGAATGATAACACAAAAACATTTCTTTCACTCATGGTTAGTGTTTGGCTGAAGCCATTTATTATCAATCAACTGTGTTTACTATTTTTAAATCATAATGGCAACAGAAACTACCCACGTGACCCTGATCAAAAGTTTACATACCCTGGTGATTTTGGCCTGATATGCACACAAGTTAACGCAAAGGGGTTTGAATGGCTATTAAAGGTAACCATCCTCACCTGTGATCTGTTTTCTTGTAATTAGTGTGTGTGTATAAAAGGTCAATGTGTTTCTGGACTCCTGACAGACCCTTGCATCTTTCATCCAGTGCTGCACTGACGTTTGTGGATTCTTGGGGAAAGCAAAAGAATTGTCAAAGGATCTGCGGGAAAAGGTAGCTGAACTGTATAAAACAGGAAAGGGGTATAAAAAGATATCCAAAGACTTGAGAATGCCAATCAGCAGTGTTCAAACTCTAATCAAGAAGTGGAAAATGAGGGGTTCTGTTGAAACCAAACCACGGTCAGGTAGACCAACTAAAATTTCAGCCACAACTGCAAGGAAATTGTTCGGTATGCAAAGAAAAACCCACAAATAACTTCAGGTGAAATACAGGATTCTCTGAAAACACGTGGTGTGGCTGTTTCAAGATGCACAATAAGGAGGCACTTGAAGAAAGATGGACTGCATGGTCGAGTCACCAGAAGAAAGCCTTTACTACGCAAATGCCACAAAGTATACCACTTACAATAAGCCAAACAGCACAGAGGTAAGCCTCAAACCTTCTGGGCCAAAGTCATTTGGAGTGATGAGACCAACATTTTGCTTTTTGGCCACAACCATAAACGGTACATTCGGAGAGGAGTCAACAAGGCCTATGATGAAAGGTACGGAGATGGATCGCTGATGTTTTGGGGATGTGTGAGCTACAAAGGCACAGGAAATTTGATCAAAATTGTTGGTAAGATAAATGCAGTATGTAATCAAAAAATACTGGAGGAACATTTGCATTAATCAGCGAGGAAGCTGCGCATGGGACGTACTTGGACATTCCAACATGACAATGATCCAAAACACAAGACCAAGTCGACCTGCCATTGACTACAGCAGAATAAAGTGAAGATTCTGGAGTGGCCATCTCAGTCTCCTGACCTCAATATCATTGAGCCACTCTGGGGAGATCTCAAACGTGCAGTTCATGCAAGACTGATCTAGAATTTACAGGAACTGGATGCTTTTTACCAAGAGGAATGGGCAGCTTTACCATCTGAGAAGAGAAAGAGCCTCATCCACAAATACCACAGAAGACTTCAAGCAGTCATTGATGTTAAAGGGGCCAATACACAGTTTTAAGAACTGGGGTAAGTACACCTTTGATCAGGGTCATATGGGTAGTTTCTGTTGCCATTATGATTTAAGAAGAGTAAACACAGTTGATTGATAATAAATGGCTTCAGCCAAATACTAAGCATGTGTGAACAAAAAGTTTTTGTGTTACCATTCATATTCTCTGAAAAATGGTCAAGAAATCAAAAATTCTGCAAGGGTATGTAAACTTATGAGCACAACTGTATATCCCCTTTGACCACTCTTTTACCTCTCTCTCTCAATTTACAGGAATTATTCTTAAAAATACATATATAATTACACTTGTTCTGTTTGGTGGTGGTCGGGACTTCACATACCAGTAAGTAAATTGATTTGAAAAAACAAAACACAATTATTTAGCTTTATTAATGCTTATTGTTATTAATTCATTACTTTTTATGTTTTTTTTCTCCATATTAATATAAACTGCTATTCTTATTTTAATAATTTTTAATTATATTTAAACTCATGTTTTAATCGAGTACTTAATATAAATTAATAACTATTAATTTTTACCAACCGTGAACTTTTCCCCTCATGGAGTTCTTTAACGTCAATAAAAACACCCACCTGCTAGTACTAATACCTACATCAATAGCGTTTAAGTTGCTTTCTCTTTATATATATATATATATATATATATATATATATATATATATATATATATATTTATACTTCTATCAAAATTCTCACTGCGACCTTTAGTATTTATTGGATCGTGATACAATGGCTCTTTAAATATGTAATTTTCATATTATGATGACCTTTCACATACATATAGTTGTATATTTATTTACAGCTGCTACTATTCATCCATTGTTAGCTATATATTATTGATTGCTTTTACAATGCTGTTTTTAGCATTAGAGTTGAATCATATAGCTTTATTGTGTATGGCTGTCACCTCCGGCCATTCTATTATAAATAACCGGCTCCCTGTACTATTCTTAGCTTGAAAAAAAGAGTGCGCAGGCTCCAACATAGCACGGCGCATGCTCTGAAACGTGTCGCACAGCATCCTGGGACCTGTGGCGTCTGCATCCTCTGAACTACTCACGCAACCCTGCGCTCCACGCCGCGTTCCACCTCGGATCCCGGAACCGCTCCAGCATCTCTCTGGCTTTCTTCCGGCTACAGCAGCTGTCTCCCCCAAAGCGTGAGATACACCGCTGCTCAGCGCTCAAGAAACAGATGGACAGACCCCTCAAAGTGTACCCATATTGATGTGCCTGTATACTGCCTACCTCTTGTGAGTAGCCCATTATGGGGGCTTTATTAAACTGCATTTAACCTACTACACTTAGTGGCGCTTTTTTCTTCTCTCCTTGACCATACAAGCACTGATTGCTGTTAGAAAGCTCTCAAAGCTACAGCAAGAGAAGGAATATTCTAATACAGAATTACGCAGAGTACAGTGTGTATAATATATCATTATGGGCATGGTTCTACAGTTCAGTAATGATTACATAAAGCATGTAAGGACAATATGTTTATCTCCTGTTGTAGCTGGAGGGGGAGAGCACAAACATGCTTTGCATTTATAAGGCTGTAACCTACCTATCCTGCCATGTGTTACTGAGTAGTGTGGCTGGTTGCAGAATGAGGGGTGTGATTTATGTTGAAGTGGGCTTGTTAACATTTAACATGTACAAGCCTAGTGTAACCTCCCACATTTACTGCAATTCCCAAAGAATCATGGGAAATGTAGTTTGATTACACTGCAGAGAGAGAGAGAGAGAGAGAGAGAGAGAGAGAGAGAGAGAGAGAGAGAGAGAGAGAGAGAAGAGGATGTGATGTAATCACCGATGTAAGAGCTCCTCCTTGACAGAATACATGATGCATTTTTTGAATTACAGAGCTGACTTTCTGAAAACTCAATTAGACTTTTCTCTTCAATGGTAAGGAATTTCACAAATGTAATAATGGTTTAGTGTTTTGAGTGGGGGGTGTACTAATGGGGGATTTTTTGCCGATCCCGGAGTTCTGCTTTAATTAATTATGGGTGAATCAATAAGTTATATAAAGCTTTGTCATACCGATGGTATCAAGGGTTTTGTATTTGTGAGCTTCTATTAATTAGGTTTCTTGAGGTCCTGGGACACTATTGTAAGCAATATTTGCTTATTAACAACCACATTTCTAGAGGACAAAAAACAGTATGCTGGAAGAGTTTTCCTGTTTGAAAACTAGGAAACCCGGGATTGAATGGGCCCAGTGGTGGGTCCTGACTCTATTTTTGCCACATGGTTGTTGTTTTACCATCAGGGCTATTGTTCGGGCTGCTGCTAGCTGATATATAAATCTCCCATACCCAGAGCTCTGTGAAGTTCAGGAGCCCAAATGACACCCAGTGCCATTCAGTGATCCTCGTTGTTACGGTGTCATGTCGATTAGACATGTGCACACTGAAATATTTTGTTTCAGAATTTCGTTTTCGTCCGAAAAATAAATTTATTTAGTTACTCCCGAAATTCATTTTTATTTATTTAGTTTTTCGTTAAAAATTGCATTAGTCCGAAAATCCAAATTAAGGTCGAATCTGTCATTGAAGGCTCTTCTTAGAACTTTCAACAGACACCATAAGCCAAAGTACGTGTGTACTTAGTTCTAGCTATTTTACTGCTCCTCCTCTTTGGTAACAATCAGCCAATAACATTCATCATCATCATTATTTTTATTTATCTTTTCTCCCCTACGTCGAATCTTTTCTCCCCTACGTCAAATCTTTTCTCCCCTACTTCGAATCTTTTCTCCCCTACGTCGAATCTTTTCTCCCCTACGTTGAATCTTTTCTCCCCTACGTCGAATCTTTTCTCTCTATGTTAAATCTTTTCCCTCTATGTAGAATATTCTTGGACTAATAGAGCTAAGGTTAGGCACATTCGACCACAGGTTTGATGGACACAGATTGTTATTGTCATCATCATGTCGAATCTCCTATCTATATCGAACTGTTGTAGCACCGAAAACGAAAATAAAGCATTTGTTTATGTCGGATCTTTCGTTTTTCGGATTCTGCACTCTCGTTATTGTTTGTTAAAACGATAACGAAAATACCTGAAATTTGGACGAAAATCCATTCGAACGAAAACAAATGCACATGTCTAATGTTGATATCACGAGAGCACCTATGTATCAATGTTTTGTATCAATATTACTTGTGAAATGTAAATTGCTTAGAAAAGCAAAGAAGAACCCTGAAAAGAGTGATGAGTCACTTTAACTGACAATTGCGCGGTCATGCGACGTTGTACTCAAACAAAATTGACGTCCTTTTTTTCCCACAAATAGAGCTTTCTTTAGGTGGTATTTGATCACCTCTGTGGTTTTTATTTTTTGAATGAAAAAAAAAAATGACAATTTTGAAAAAAAGACAATATTTTTTACTTTTTGCTATAATAAATATCCCCCAAAAAATATACATATAAAAAAAAAAATTTCTTCCATGGTTTAGGCCGATATGTATTCTTCAACATATTTTTGGTAAAAAAAAACCCGCAATAAGTGTATATTGATTGGTTTGTGCAAAAGTTATTGCGTCTACAAAATAGGGGATAGATTTATGGCATTTTTATTAATTTTTTTTTATTAGTAATAGCAGCGATCTGCGATTTTTATCGTGACTGCGACATTGCGGCGGACAGATTGGACACTTTTGACACTATTTTGGGACCATTGGCATTTATACAGCGATCAGTGCTATAAAAATGCACTGATTACTGTGTAAATGTCACTGGCAGAAAAGGGGTTAAACACTAGAGGGCGAGCAAGGGGTTAACTGTGTTCCCTCAGCATGTTCTAACTGTAGGGGGCTTGGGCTCACTAGAACATGACAGATCACTGCTCCTGATCACTGGGAGCAGTAGATCCCTGTCATGTTGCTAAGCAGATCAGGGAAATTCCTTGCTTACATAGGCATCTTCCCGTTCTGCCTCTCCGTGCCATGATCGCAGGCCACCGGCGGACATAGAGTCCGCGGGACCCACGGCGCGCTCCCACGGCGGGCGTGCGCCTGCTAGCCACGTACTTTTTGCGAAAATGCTATACTTTATGTGACGCAGATTTGCGATAAGTCCTCTGATTTTCTAACCTGTATGTTCATGGCCTGTGACCAGGGCTGTCTTTAAGGCAGGGCAAAAGGGGCAGCTGCCCTGGACCCTGTCATTGTTGTGGGGCCCAAAGCAGCTGCCCCATACTTGCCAACTATCCCAGTTAAAATTCCTTTGTCCCTTGAAGTTTTAGTCCCTTGCTGTGTCCTGATATCTCAGTGTGAAGTGCTGCTACTAATGTTGCCCAGCTCTGCCCTACTGTTGTGTACAGGTGACTCACCTGCAGACCCTGTGTTTACATGTAAATAACCGGCATTCATATGTAAATAGCTGCACCTGACGGCATAGATATGTAAATAAAGGCGGCATTCATATGCATATCATGACCCCTGCAGTGAGGAGATGATGTGCTGTAACCTCTAGCAACCACTCAGTGAGCAGTATTACTGTACAGTAATCTCTAGCAACCAATCAACAATCAGAAATCATGTGCTATAACATCTAGCAACTAATCAGTGAGCCGTAATGTGTGCTGTAACCTCTAGCAACCAGTCAGTAAAGCGGTAATTATACACTGTAACCTCTGGCAACCAATCGCAATCGCTGCCTGATCTGATACAGTAAACTGATTTTAAGCTTAGCTGCTATTTATTGTATGTCTCAGAGCAGGTCGGAAGGAAAATTGTATGGGGGGGGGGGGCCAAGAATAAGTTTGCCCAGGGTCCAATCAATATTAAAGATGGCCCTGCCTGTGACTCAGAAGGTATTGCAGCATAAGATAGGCAACTAGCATCTTCCAAAGGATGTCAGCAATATCCTCTGTATTTCCCTTAGAAGAGGTCTTCTTTGACACTATTTGAAGTTTTATGTTAGTGCTATCTATATAAGTCAAAGAAACAAAGAGCTCTGCAATGACATTCTGCAATACTGCATTTGATATTCATGATAGTAAAATTAGCATAAACCTAGCTTTCCTCTTTTTGCTGTATTCCTGGAAAAATAAATAAAAGGATTGATAGAGGGTTCTGAATGTGTATTGAAAAAATAGTAACGAAAAAGGAACAACCGCGCTAAAAGTTATGCTCAATTAAATACATATACACCCTAAACCAGCAGAAGCTTGAAGTGGGATACACATAAGGGATAAATTAGAATAGGAAAGCTGCGCTGCAAAAGTCAATCAAACCAAAATATACAAAATATAAAAAAGTCCATATTGAATCACTTCAGCTTCTTGATGTCACCACCGTGTAATCCAACACAGACAAGAGAGTGCCCAACCACCATAATGTAAATCTGCTTACCAGATAGCAAGCATAAAGGGCAGGTGGCTATACCCAGCCGCGGCCTTTAGCTTGCAGATGTCAGCACCGGAATCAGCAGACTGGATCGTGCTGATCGCTCCTTCTCTCCCACTATGGAGTCTGTCTTTGGTGGATGCCCCAGAAGAAAGAAGACTGACCATAGTGCAATATTGCCTAAATATATTTATTAAAATGAAGTATTGCACTTACATCTATGATGAAATTGGTAGGCGTTAAAAGACATCAAGAAGCTGAAGTGATTCAATATGGACTTTTTTATATTTTGTATGTTACTTTTTTTTTTACTTTTGCAGCACAGCTTTCCTATTCTAATTTGTGAACGTGTATTTTCGTGGCCCTCATGAAAGACATACATTGTATTATGTGTATCATGTCAGGATGGTCTGACTTGAAGAACATTCCCAACAAGCCATTCAGTGAAAGGAAACAATCTATACCACATATACAGCCCTAAGACCAGCAGCCATTTCTAATTCTGCAGCTATTCTTAGTTAGATAACACAATGCCAGACAAAATGTCACAATATATGCATTACATTTTCTGTAGAAAACATGGGAATAGTTTAAAGTGAAAGAGAATAACTGAAATCACCAAACCATATTTTTTTTAGAATCAGACGTTCTCTCATTAATACATACAGTGGGGACGGAAAGTATTCAGACCCCCTTAAATTTTTCACTCTTTGTTATATTGCAGCCATTTGCTAAAATCATTTAAGTTCATTTTTTTTCCTCATTAATGTGCACACAGTACTCCATATTGACAGAAAAACACAGAATTGTTGACATTTTTGCAGATTTATTAAAACATTATTATTAAAAAATGTATTAAAAAAGAAAAACTGAAATATCACATGGTCCTAAGTATTCAGACCCTTTGCTGTGACACTCATATATTTAACTCAGGTGCTGTCCATTTCTTCTGATCATCCTTGAGATGGTTCTACACCTTCATTTGAGTCCAGCTGTGTTTGATTATACTGATTGGACTTGATAAGGAAAGCCACACACCTGTCTATATAAGACCTTACAGCTCACAGTGCATGTCAGAGCAAATGAGAATCATGAGGTCAAAGGAACTGCCTGAAGAGCTCAGAGACAAAATTGTGGCAAGGCACACATCTGGCCAAGGTTACAAAAAGTTTCTGCTACACTTAAGGTTCCTAAGAGCACATTGGCCTCCATAATATTTAAATGGAAGACGTTTGGGACGACCAGAACCCTTCCTAGAGCTGGCCGCCCGGCCAAACTGAGCTATCTGGGGAGAAGAGCCTTGGTGAGAGAGGTAAAGAAGAACCCAAGATCACTGTGGCTGAGCTCCAGAGATGCAGTCGGGAGATGGGAGAAAGTTGTAGAAAGTCAACCATCACAGCATGCCCTCCACCAGTTGGGGCTTTATGGCAGAGTGGCCCAACAGAAGCCTCTCCTCAGTGCAAGACACACGAAAGCCCGCATGGAGTTTGCTAAAAAACACCTAAAAGACTCCAAGATGGTGAGAAATAAGATTCTTTGGTCAGATAAGACCAAGACAGAACTTTTTGGCCTTAATTCTAAGCGGTATGTGTGGAGAAAACCAGGCACTGCTCATCACCGGTCCAATACAGAAGATTGGTTGCAATCGAGGGAAAGATGAATGTGGCCAAGTGCAGGGATATCCTGGAAGAAAACCTTCTCCAGAGTGCTCAGGATCTCAAGACAATGACCCTAAGCACACAGCTAAAATAACGAAGGAGTGGCTTCACAACTCTGTGACTGTTCTTGAATGGCCCAGCCAGAGCCCTGACTTAAACCTAATTGAGCATCTCTGGAGAGACCTAAAAATGTCTATCCACCAACGTTTACCATCCAACCTGACAGAACTGGAGAGGATCTGCAAGGAGGCATGGCAGAGGCTCCCAAATCCAGGTGTGAAAAACTTGTTGCATCTTTCCCAAAAAGTCTCATGGCTGTATTAGATCAAAAGGGTGCTTCTACTAAATATTGAGCAAAGGGTCTGAATACTTGGGACCATGTGATATTTCAGTTTTTCTTTTTTAATAAATCTGCAAAAATGTCAACCATTCTGTGTTTTTCTGTCAATATGGGGTTCTCTGTGTACATTAATGAGGAAAAAAATGAACTTAAATGATTTTAGCAAATGGCTGCAATATAACAAAGAGTGAAAAATGTAAGGGGTCTGAATACTTTCTGTCCCCACTGTAAATAAGAATAATATGTGTCCTAACACTAACTACTGTATATACTGTACTTAAATCTACTCCCACCCCCATTCTAAGCCTATTCTATCTACCTTGTGAAAGGAAAGATCGGTATACTTACCTATTCTCAGGGAGTTTCGGTCCGGTCACATGGTCTCCCCAGCGGCCGGCTTCAGTAAAGAGGATAAATTGCCGACAATGGCTGCAATGCCCGGGCAATAATGTCACCCATAGGCTACTATGGGGCATCCATTGTTGGCTATCCCTTCTCTATACTGAAACCGGAACTGGGACCTGATCATGTAGACTGTACCTGCACCCTTAGAATAGGTACGGTTACAGATCTTTCTTTTCACAAGGTAGATAGAATAGGCTTAGAATAGGGATGGGAGTAGATTTAAGTATAGTTAGTGTTTGACTGAACTTCCACTTTAATGTATTGTATAGTAAAACTGGGATAATGGCCCACAATTCAGGGCTGCAACACAAGACTGCCAGCAGTGGAGTGGAGCGAGGTTTCTGGATTTGGAATGTATCTAAATCCAAAACAACAATTCAATTTATTGAGTTTACCAGTACTTATATATGATGGCTGCATTAGTGACAATTGCTCAGTGGTGGCCCGTGCTCCGTATTTTGAGGAGGGGGGGGAGAGTCAAACAAACCACCCGGTCGCCTCCCCACCCCCCTGGTTGGTTGGTTGGCCAGTTAATAAACCCCACCCCCATTGCTGGGTCGCTCGGCTAATCTCCCCGCTTGCCCGTCAATCCATACGCCAGCCACTTACCCCATCCAGGTCCCGGGCAGCTTCCCCCTTTGTCTCCTCCTCTTCCTCCCTGCTTCTGCTCCAGCCAATCAGCTCCCTTCTCATAGTTAGTCAGGTTGAAAAAAGAGAAAAGTCCATCCAGTTCAACCTTAAAAACAATAAATAAATAAAATAAAAAATATCGTCCAATCCAATATACCCAATTTTATACCCTCAGTTGATCCAGAGGAAGGCAAAAAACCCCAGCAGAGCATGCTCCAATTTGCTAAAGCAGAGGAAAAAATTCCTTTCTGATCCCCCAAGAGGCAATTGGATTTTCCCTGGATCAACTTTACCTATAAATGATAGTACCCAGTTATATTATGTACATTTAGGAAAGTATCCAGGCCTTTCTTAAAGCAATTTACTGAGCTGGCCAGAACCACCTCTGGCGGGAGTCTATTCCACATTTTCACAGCTCTTACTGTGAAGAAACCTTTGCGTATTTGGAGATGAAATCTCTTTTCCTCTAGACGTAAAGTGTGCCCCGTGTCCTCTGGGTTGACCGTAAAGAGAATAACTCAACACCAAGTTCACTATATGGACCCCTTATATATTTGAACATGTTGATCATATCCCCCCTTATTCTCCTCTTCTCAAGAGTGAATAAATTCAGTTCCTCTAATCTTTCCTCATAGTTGAGCTCCTCCATGCCTCTTATCAGTTTGGTTGCCTTTCTCTGCACTTTCTCCAGTTCCCCGATATCCTTTTTGAGAACTGGTGCCAAAAACTGAACTGCATATTCCAGATGAGGTCTTACTAATGATTTGAACAGGGGCAAAATTATATCTCTCTCTCTAGAGTCCATACCTCTCTTAATACAAGAAAGGACTTTGCTCGCTTTGGAAACCGCAGCTTGGCATTGCATGCTATTATTTAGCTTATGATCTACCAAAACCCCCAGATCCTTCTCCACCAGGGATTCCCCCAGTTGTACTCCCCCTAGTATGTATGACGCATGCATATTCTTAGCCCCCAAGTGCATAAATTTACATTTCTCAACAATAAACATCATCTGCCACATAGTTGCCCAATTAGACAGAGCATTGAGGTCGGCTTGTAAATTGGAGACATCCTGTAAGGACGTTATTTCACTGCATAGCTTGGTGTCATCTGCAAAGACAGAAATGTTACTTTCGATCCCAGACCCAATATCATTTATAAATATATTAAAAAGTAAGGGTCCCAGCACTGAACCTTGGGGTACACCACTGATAACCTTAGACCATTCAGAGTAAGAATCATTAAACACTACTCTCTATCTCTTTCTATCCATTAACAAACTGATATTTCCAATCCTGTAGACTTTACCTTACACATGAGCCGCGTGTGGGGAACTGTGTCGAACGCTTTTGCAAACGCTTTTTCTCCTCTTGGCAAATCGGGTCTCAGGACCCAATTCCTGATTGGCTGGGATGGGAAGCAGGAAGACAATAGCAAATATTAATTTGCTATTGTCACACAACTGGGTGGCCTTTGGGCGCAGGGACCTGCACCCCGAGCCCACCCTTTTTTAACCTCCGGCTCTAATCATGGGCTTAAAAAACAAACAAACATTCAATTCCATGCATCCGGCACCCTGCATGTAGATTAAAGGGCAGGGCGCATGGATTGGGGGGGTGGGGCGGTGCCCATGCGCCTTGCATGAGTGGCCGCCACTGCACTTGCTGCTGCATAGATAAACAGTGTCAACATGAAGGCATGAGAAATGTGTTATATGCAGCATTACAAGGTAAAAATAGAGGGAAAGAGACTGAAAAAAGAAAACTAATGCAGCCACCAAAAGGACTGGTAAGTTGCAATATATTACTTGTTTGTTTTTTGGTTTAGATAGGCTTTATTTAACTGACAAAATCACAAATTTTATCTTCCTTAGAATCAGCGTCAAATTTCATTTTGTGGACTGTTTAGGTAAAATTAGCTGGGGGAAAAAACATGGCTTTGTTCTCTCATGACATTTTGATTTTTGACAGAATAAATAACATAATGAGCACAAGGCTTTATTGATAAACAAAGTGTTAATGTTAAGAATAGTGTTAAATCCTTCCCACCTCTTCCCGAAAGCCCTTTAACTGGGTCTTAACAGCAGGAGGCAAGGCCGACTTCCTGATCTTGAGATCATTGTACAGAAAATACCTTTTGTTCTTGCCAGAAATGCAGGGTCTTCACTTCCTGTGAGCTGAACTGGAAGCACAAATATTATTTTCTGCTTTTTTGGCTATACTTCTACTATTGATCACAGAAGCGCAGTTTGTTCTGCACTCCTGTGACCCGTTTTCCCGCTTTAGCCCACTGTCGGCTGATGTCACTGAGCAGGTCCAGGTGCGAGAAAGATCCCAACCATATGGTCAATATCCGCCCAGAATCCTGGACCGGCACAGTACAGCCCAGCGCTCTAGTGAGCACTGGAGGGAGAGCAGAGAGCAGCTGTCTGACAGACACGGCTCTCTGCTCAGAGCGGAAGGAGAGAACTGAGTGATCAGATGCTTTGTACTGCATAGGCAAAACACAGGTTTGCTACAGTGCCTTCAAAAAGTATTCATACCCCTTGAAATTTTCCACATTTTGTCATGTTACAAACAAAAACGTAAATGTATTTTATTGGGATTTTATGTGATAGACCAACATAAAGTGGTACATAATTGTAATTACAGCTGCAAGTCTTTTTGGGGATGTCTCTACCAGCTTTGCTCATCTAGAGAGTGACATTTTCGCCCATTCTTCTTTGCAAAATAGCTCAAGCTCTGTTAGATTGTATGAAGAGCGTCTGTGGACAGCAATTTTCAAGTCTTATCCAAAACAGTAAAAGTAAATAATCACTAAACAGCAAACATCCACTTTCCCTCAATGCTCATGAATCTGTTAAAATAAACAGGTCACAGACCCTCCAGCTGCTGCTATTAAGTGAATCAGGAAGTAAAAAATATGTCTACACACCCTAAGGAGGTATAGGCATTAGCAGTGCTAAAACCCTTGTATCAATCCCAGAAAGATATTAATTTTAAACACATAATAATATACAGTATCTCACAAAAGTGAGTACACCCCTCACATTTTTGTAAATATTTTATTATATCTTTTCAAGTGACAACACTGAAGAAATGACACTTTTCTACAATGTAAAGTAGTGAGTGTACAGCTTGTATAACAGTGTAAATTTGCTGTCCCCTCAAAATAATTCAACACACAGCCATTAATGTCTAAACTGCTGGCAACAAAAGTGAGTACACCTCTAAGTAAAAATGTCCAAATTGGGCCCAATTAGCCATTTTCCCTTTCCGGTGTCATGTGATTCGTTAGTGTTACAAGGTCTCAGGTGTGAATGGGGAGCAGGTGTGTTAAATTTGGTGTTATCGCTCTCACTCTCTTATACTGGTCACTGGAAGTTCAACATGGCACTTCATGGCAAAGAACTCTCTGAGGATCTGAAAAATAGAGTTGTTGCTCTAAATAAAGATGGCCTAAGCTAAAAGAAGATTGCCAAGACCCTGAAACTGAGCTGCAGCATGGTGGCCAAGACCATACAGCGGTTTAACAGGACAGGTTCCACTCAGAACAGGCCTTGCCATGGTCAACCAAAGAAGTTGAGTGCACGTGCTCAGCGTCATATCCAGATGTTGTCTTTGGGAAATAGATGTATGAGTGCTGGCAGCATTGCTGCAGAGGTTGAAGGAGTGGGGGGTCAGCATGTCAGTGCTCAGACCATACGCCGCACAATGAATCAAATTGGTCTTCATGGCTGTCGTCCCAGAAGGAAGCCTCTTCTAAAGTTGATGCACAAGAAAGCCCGCAAACAGTTTGCTAAAGACAAGCAGACTAAGGACATGGATTACTGGAACCATGTCCTGTGGTCTGATGAGACCAAGATAAACTTATTTGGTTCAGATGGTGTCAAGCGTGTGTGGTGGCAACCAGGTGAGGAGTACAAAGACAAGAGTGTCTTGCCTACAGTCAAGCATGGTGGTGGGAGTGACATGGTCTGAGTGCTGCCGGCACTGGGGAGCTACAGTTCATTGAGGGAACCATGAATGCCAACATGTACTGTGACATACTGAAGCAGAGCATAATCCCCTCCCTTCAGAGACTGGGCTGCAGGGCAGTATTCCAACATGATAACGACCGCAAACACACCTCCAAGATGACCACTGCCTTGCTAAAGAAGCTGAGGGTAAAGGTGATGGACTTGCCAAGCATGTCTCCAGACCTAAACCCTATTGAGCATCTGTGGGGCATCCTCAAACAAAAGGTGGAGGAGTGCAAGGTCTCTAACATCCACCAGCTCCATCATGTCGTCATGGAGGAGTGGAAGAGGACTCCAGTGGCAACCTGTGAAGCTCTGGTGAACTCCATGTCCAAGAGGGTTAAGGCAGTGCTGGAAAATAATGGTGGCAACACAAAATATTGACACTGAAGTGTAAAATATTGACACTGGAAATATTGAATTTGGAGATTTTCACTTAGTAGTGTACTGACTTTTGTTACCAGCGGTTTAGACATTAGACATTTGAGGGGATGGCAAATGTACACTGTTATACAAGCTGTACACTCACTACTTTACATTGTAGCAAAGTGTCATACTAAAAAAGTATTAAAAAGTCTCTGTAGAGTAATCAGCTGTAACAAAATAACCAACAGTGCGTGGGGGAGTATTGAAAACACTTTTCTACAATGTAAAGTAGTGAGTGTACAGCTTGTATAACAGTGTAAATTTGCTGTCCCCTCAAAATAATTCAACACACAGCCATTAATGTCTAAACTGCTGGCAACAAAAGTGAGTACACCTCTAAGTAAAAATGTCCAAATTGGGCCCAATTAGCCATTTTCCCTTTCCGGTGTCATGTGATTCGTTAGTGTTACAAGGTCTCAGGTGTGAATGGGGAGCAGGTGTGTTAAATTTGGTGTTATCGCTCTCACTCTCTTATACTGGTCACTGGAAGTTCAACATGGCACTTCATGGCAAAGAACTCTCTGAGGATCTGAAAAATAGAGTTGTTGCTCTACATAAAGATGGCCTAAGCTATAAGAAGATTGCCAAGACCCTGAAACTGAGCTGCAGCATGGTGGCCAAGACCATACAGCGGTTTAACAGGACAGGTTCCACTCAGAACAGGCCTTGCCATGGTCAACCAAAGAAGTTGAGTGCACGTGCTCAGCGTCATATCCAGATGTTGTCTTTGGGAAATAGATGTATGAGTGCTGGCAGCATTGCTGCAGAGGTTGAAGGAGTGGGGGGTCAGCATGTCAGTGCTCAGACCATACGCCGCACAATGAATCAAATTGGTCTTCATGGCTGTCGTCCCAGAAGGAAGCCTCTTCTAAAGTTGATGCACAAGAAAGCCCGCAAACAGTTTGCTAAAGACAAGCAGACTAAGGACATGGATTACTGGAACCATGTCCTGTGGTCTGATGAGACCAAGATAAACTTATTTGGTTCAGATGGTGTCAAGCGTGTGTGGTGGCAACCAGGTGAGGAGTACAAAGACAAGAGTGTCTTGCCTACAGTCAAGCATGGTGGTGGGAGTGACATGGTCTGAGTGCTGCCGGCACTGGGGAGCTACAGTTCATTGAGGGAACCATGAATGCCAACATGTACTGTGACATACTGAAGCAGAGCATAATCCCCTCCCTTCAGAGACTGGGCTGCAGGGCAGTATTCCAACATGATAACGACCGCAAACACACCTCCAAGATGACCACTGCCTTGCTAAAGAAGCTGAGGGTAAAGGTGATGGACTTGCCAAGCATGTCTCCAGACCTAAACCCTATTGAGCATCTGTGGGGCATCCTCAAACAAAAGGTGGAGGAGTGCAAGGTCTCTAACATCCACCAGCTCCATCATGTCGTCATGGAGGAGTGGAAGAGGACTCCAGTGGCAACCTGTGAAGCTCTGGTGAACTCCATGCCCAAGAGGGTTAAGGCAGTGCTGGAAAATAATGGTGGCAACACAAAATATTGACACTGAAGTGTAAAATATTGACACTGGAAATATTGAATTTGGAGATTTTCACTTAGTAGTGTACTGACTTTTGTTACCAGCGGTTTAGACATTAGACATTTGAGGGGATGGCAAATGTACACTGTTATACAAGCTGTACACTCACTACTTTACATTGTAGCAAAGTGTCATACTAAAAAAGTATTAAAAAGTCTCTGTAGAGTAATCAGCTGTAACAAAATAACCAACAGTGCGTGGGGGAGTATTGAAAAAAATTGTAATTATAATTAATTTCTCAGAATCTTCATCCCTTGTTCTATTTCTAAGCTCCGTCAGATTTTTCGACAGAAAAGGTTCGATGAAGCCCACACACGATCGGAATGTCCGACAGATTCATTCCGTCGGACCTTTTCTGCCGGAATGCCCGGTCGTGTGTACGCGGCATTAGAGTGTGCAAAAGACTTGAGACTGGGGTTGAGGTTCACCTTCCAGCAGGACAATGACCCTAAACATACAGCCAGAGCTACAATGGAATGGTTTAGATCAAAGCATATTCATGTGTTAGAATGGCCCAGTCAATGTCCAGACCTAAATTCAATTGAGAATCTACGGCAAGACTTGAAAATTAAAAATCATGTCTACACACCCTAAGGCAATATAGGAATTAGCAATGCTAAACTCTTGTATAAATCCCAGAAAGGTATTAATTTTAAACATAATAATAAAATATAATTCCAGCACAATGTCCTCCTCATTATAAAAAAGTATAAAAAAGTGTCTGTAGAGTAATCAGCTGTATTAAAATAACCAACAGTGCAAGGGGGAGTGTTGGAAAATTGTAATTGTAATTAATTCCTCAGAATTTTCATCCCTTCACCACACCATGTGGGACACCACTTCCTTTAAGATTTTTACACTCACCAAAAATCAAGTGAAAATCAGCCTTAAACTCAACAAATAAGCAAACTTCCTCCTCATGGTCATCGGATCTTGGTACGGACTACCTCTTGAGCTTCTAACGTAATTTAACCAGTATTAAGTCTGTATGGGTTCATACTGTGTTCTATCCTGGAATGCCAGACTCCAATAGATTGCTACTGGATCCCAAGCTCATCAGCGATCATGCCCAAAGGATAAAGAAGCTCTCATAGTATAATTCCGTTTTAAACAGTTTTTAATTAAACCCCAAATCGCCCCTTACATATTGCACTTACAAATATAGGATTAAAAACGAGCATGTAAACAGTAGCTTGCCTGCCTGGTGTCACTCCACCGCTCCTAGTATTGAAAGGATCGCGGCGATGCCCAGGTTGAGCTCCAAGAGGGTAGACAAGCTGAGTGGCCGTGTAGCTTCACCCTAATGCATATCGTCGTAGACTTCATCAGAGGGCATGGCTACACGGCATGGCTCACTCTATTTATGGGCTGTCTTTAGGTAATTTAACCCTCTGACTGCCTCCAATTTCAATCAATGCAGAGATCGCTCTCATCACTGTGTAATTGCTCTATACTCATAATGTGTGTAGTTTGTCCACTGTACATTGCATTAACCACTTGACGACCGCCTCACGCCGATGTACGTCGGCAAGGTGGCACGGACAGGCAAAATCACGTACATGTATGTGATTTGCCTTCCGCGGGTGGGGGGTCCGATCGGACCCCCCCCGGTGCCCGAGGTGGTTGTCTTTTGTTCCCCGGCGATCGGAGGTGAGGGGGAGGCCATACGTTCGTGGCCCCCCCTCGCGATCGCCGCCGGCCAATGGGAACATTCCTTTGCTGCTGTATGCTAAACAGCAGCAAAGGAAATGATGTCATCTCTCCTCGGCTCGGTAGTTTCCGTTCCAGCGCGAGGAGAGAAGACATCACTGTGAGTGAAAACACACTACACAACACAGTAGAACATGCCAGGCACACAAAACACCCCGATCCCCCCCCCCCCCGATCACCCCCCAATCACCCCCCCTGTCACAAACTGACACCAAGCAGGTTTTTTTTTTTTCTGATGACTGTATTGGTGTCAGTTTGTGACAGTTACAGTGTTAGGTCAGTTACTGTTAGCCCCCTTTAGGTCTAGGGTACCCCCCTAACACCCAGTGTCGCTGAGCGATCATTTTTCTGATCGCTGTATTAGTGTCGCTGGTGATGCTAGTTAGGGACGTAAATATTTAGGTTCGCCGTCAGCGTTTTATAGCGACAGGGACCCCCATATACTACCTAATAAATGTTTTAACCCCTTGATTGCCCCCTAGTTAACCCTTTCACCACTGATCACCGTATAAGTGTTACGGTTGACGCTGGTTAGTTCGTTTATTTTTTATAGTGTCAGGGCACCCGCCGTTTATTACCTAATAAAGGTTTAGCCCCCTAATCGCCCGGCGGTGATATGCGTCGTCCCAGGCAGCGTCAGATTAGCGCCAGTACCGCTAACACCCACGCACGCAGCATACGCCTCCCTTAGTGGTATAGTATCTGATCGGATCAATATCTGATCCGATCAGATCTATACTAGCGTCCCCAGCAGTTTAGGGTTCCCAAAAACGCAGTGTTAGCGGGATCAGCCCAGATACCTGCTAGCACCTGCGTTTTGCCCCCCCGCCCGGCCCAGCCCACCCAAGTGCAGTATCGATCGATCACTGACACTTACAAAACACTTAACGCATAACTGCAGCGTTCGCAGAGTCAGGCCTGATCCCTGCGATCGCTAACAGTTTTTTTGGTAGTATTTTGGTGAACTGGCAAGCACCGGCCCCAGGCAGCGTCAGATTAGCGCCAGTACCGCTAACACCCACGCACGCAGCATACACCTCCCTTAGTGGTATAGTATCTGAACGGATCAATATCTGATCCGATCAGATCCATACTGGCGTCCCCAGCAGTTTAGGGTTCCCAAAAACGCAGTGTTAGCGGGATCAGCCCAGATACCTGCTAGCACCTGCGTTCTGCCCCTTTGCCCGGCCCAGCTCAGCCCACCCAAGTGCAGTATCGATCGATCACTGTCACTTACAAAACACTTAACGCATAACTGCAGCGTTCGCAGAGTCAGGCCTGATCCCTGCGATCGCTAACAGTTTTTTTGGTAGCTTTTTATTGAACTGGCAAGCGCCAGCGGCCTAGTACACCCCAGTCGTAGTCAAACCAGCACTGCAGTAACACTTGGTGACGTGGCGAGTCCCATAAGTGCAGTTCAAGCTGGTGAGGTGGCAAGCACAAGTAGTGTCCCGCTGCCACCAAAAAGACAAACACAGGCCCGTCGTGCCCATAATGCCCTTCCTGCTGCATTCACCAATCCTAATTGGGAACCCACCGCTTCTGCAGCGCCCGTACTTCCCCCATGCACATCCCCAACCAAATGCAGGCGGCTGCATGAGAGGCATTTTCTTTATGTCCTCCCGAGTACCCCTACCCAACGAACCCCCCCAAAAAAGATGTCGTGTCTGCAGCAAGCGCGGATATAGGCGTGACACCCGCTATTATTGTCCCTCCTGTCCTGACAATCCTGGTCTTTGCATTGGTGAATGTTTTGAACGCTACCATTCACTAGTTGAGTATTAGCGTAGGGTACAGCATTGCACAGACTAGGCGCACTTTCACAGGGTCTCCCGAGATGCCATCGCATTTTGAGAGACCCGAACCTGGAACCGGTTACCGTTATAAAAGTTAGTTACAAAAAAAGTGTAAAAAAAAAATATATATAAAATAAAAAAAAATAGTTGTTGTTTCATTGTTCTCTCTCTCTCTATTCTCTCTATTGTTCTGCTCTTTTTTACTGTATTCTATTCTGCAATGTTTTATTGTTATTATGTTTTATCATGTTTGCTTTTCAGGTATGCAATTTTTTATACTTTACCGTTTACTGTGTTTTATTGTTAACCATTCTTTTGTCTTCAGGTACGCCATTCACGACTTTGAGTGGTTATACCAGAATGATGCCTGCAGGTTTAGGTATCATCTTGGTATCATTCTTTTCAGCCAGCGGTCGGCTTTCATGTAAAAGCAATCCTAGCGGCTAATTAGCCTCTAGACTGCTTTTACAAGCCGTGGGAGGGAATGCCCCCCACCGTCTTCCGTGTTTTTCTCTGGCTCTCCTGTCTCAACAGGGAACCTGAGAATGCAGCCGGTGATTCAGCCAGCTGACCATAGAGCTGATCAGAGACCAGAGTGGCTCCAAACATCTCTATGGCCTAAGAAACCGGAAGCTACGAGCATTTTATGACTTAGATTTCGCCGGATGTAAATAGCGCCATTGGGAAATTGGGGAAGCATTTTATCACACCGATCTTGGTGTCGTCAGAGGAGAGATCTAGGGTCTAATAGACCCCAATTTTTTCAAAAAAGAGTACCTGTCACTACCTATTGCTATCATAGGGGATATTTACATTCCCCGAGATAACAATAAAAATGATTAAAAAAAAAAAAAATGAAAGGAACAGTTTAAAAATAAGATAAAAAAGCAAAAAAATAATAATAAAAAAAAAAAAAAAAGCACCCCTGTCGCCCCCTGCTCTCGCGCTAAGGCGAACGCAAGCGGCTGTCTGTCGTCAAATGTAAACAGCAATTGCACCATGCATGTGAGTTATCACCGCGAAGGTCAGATCGAGGGCAGTAATTTTAGCAGTAGACCTCCTCTGTAAATCTAAAGTGGTAACCTGTAAAGGCTTTTAAAAATGTATTTATTTTGTTGCCACTGCACGTTTGTGCGCAATTTTAAAGCATGCCATGTTTGGTATCCATGTACTCGGCCTAAGATCATCTTTTTTATTTCATCAAACATTTGGGCAATATAGTGTGTTTTAGTGCATTAAAATTTGAAAAAAAATTTTTTCATTTTTTCCCAAAAAAATGCGTTTGAAAAATCGCTGCGCAAATACTGTGTGAAAAAAAAAAAAATGAAACACCCACCATTTTAATCTGTAGGGCATTTGCTTTAAAAAATATATATAATGTTTGGGGGTTCAAAGTAATTTTTTTGCAAAAAAAAAAATAACTTTTTCATGTAAACAATAAGTGTCAGAAAGGGCTTTGTCTTCAAGTGGTTAGAAGAGTGGGTGATGTGTGACATAAGCTTCTAAATGTTGTGCATAAAATGCCAGGACAGTTCAAAACCCCCCCAAATGACCCCATTTTGGAAAGTAGACACCCCAAGCTATTTGCTGAGAGGCATGTCGAGTCCATGGAATATTTTATATTGCGACACAAGTTGCGGGAAAGAGACAAATTTTTTTTTTTTTTTTTTTTTTGCACAAAGTTGTCACTAAATGATATATTGCTCAAACATGCCATGGAAATATGTGAAATTACACCCCAAAATACATTCTGCTGCTTCTCCTGAGTATGGGGATACCACATGTGTGAGACTTTTTGGGAGCCTAGCCACGTACGGGACCCCGAAAACCAAGCACCGCCTTCAGGCTTTCTAAGGGCGTGAATTTTTGATTTCACTCTTCACTACCTATCGGATTTCCTAGCCGCGTTCGGGGCCCTGTACGCGGCTAGGCTCCCAAAAAGTCCCACACATGTGGTATCCCCATACTCAGGAGAAGCAGCTGAATGTATTTTGGGGTGCAATTCCACATAGGCCCATGGCCTGTGTGAGCAATATATCATTTAGTGACAACTTTTTGTAAATATTTTATTTTTTTTTGTCATTATTCAATCACTTGGGACAAAAAAAAAATATTCAATGGGTTCAACATGCCTCTCAGAAATTTCCTTGGGGTGTCTAATTTCCAAAATGGGGTCATTTGGGGGGGGTTTGTACTGCCCTGCCATTTTAGCACCTCAAGAAATGACATAGGCAGTCATAAACTAAAAGCTGTGTAAATTACAGAAAATGTACCCTAGATTGTAGACGCTATAACTTTTGCGCAAACCAATAAATATATGCTTATTGACATTTTTTTTACCAAAGACATGTGGCCAAATACATTTTGGCCTAAATGTATGACTAAAATTTAGTTTATTGGATTTTTTTTATAACAAAAAATAGAAAATATCATTTTTTTTCAAAATTTTCGGTCTTTTTCCGTTTATAGCGCAAAAAATAAAAACTGCAGAGGTGATCAAATACCGTCAAAAGAAAGCTCTATTTGTGGGAAGAAAAGGACGTAAATTTTGTTTGGGTACAGCATTGCATGACCGCGCAATTAGCAGTTAAAGCGACGCAGTGCCAAATTGGAAAAAGACCTCTGGTCCTTAGGCAGCATAATGGTCCGGGGCTCAAGTGGTTAATACATCCACCAAGCATGCAATGCAACTTTGATAATACAATGTATAAACTATATGATATGTTCTAATGTCTTTGGATGGAGCCATGGATGGGTTTGTGCTTCATATTTAGCGCATCAAAACCACCACAATTTATAACTGGATACACCTTCACAGCTCAATGTTCATACCCTTTGGACTCAAAGCGTCAGTCAAAAAAATCAATTTAGTCTCGCATTTTGACAGTTCCCTGACTCTATTTTCACCTCCCCAAAGAGGTTTGGTCCGATCAATACCCCAAAACTTCAGGGCTACAGGGTCCCTATTATGCTTACGCCTAAAGTGTAATGATACACTGTGATCTTTATACCCTGTGCATATATTATAATTATGCTCTGAGACTCGCTTACCTAGTGTCCTTTTAGTTCGGCCAATATACATTAAGCCACAAGGGCACTGTAGAGCATAGACCACATATGTCGAATTGCAAGAAATAACATCTTTGATCTCAAATTCACGTCCATTAGATGATAAACTGAACTAAGTAAGACCTCTAATATGAGTATTAACCTGCTGGCACGCCTTACATTTTCTGCTTAAAAAGCATAGGAGGATATTAGGTATGGACAAAACTTTAAGAAATAGAACATGTTTCAAATCTTTCCGACGGACTCGATACCTATCGAAAAAAACCTTCGCCTGTATGCTAGTCCGGCGGACCGAAAACGACGCAAAGGCAGCTATTGGCGACTGACTATTGAACTTCTTTTTCTAGTCCGGTCGTACGTCATCACATTCGAAACGATCGGACTTTGGTGGGATCGTGTGTAGGCAAGTCTGTTTTGTCGGAACTCAGTCGGAACTCCATCGAAAAGTCCTTCGGAGTTCAGTCCGACGAGAAGTCCGCTCGTGTGTATGCGGCATAACAGGTTTTCTTCTAAGATTGCCCTGTATTTGGCTCCATCCATCTTACCATCAACCCTTACCAGCTTCCCTGTCCCTGCTGAAAAAAAGCATCCCCACAACATGATGCTGTCACCACCATGTTTCACGGTAGGGATGGTGTATTCAGGGTGCTGTGCAGTGTTAGTTTCCACCACATATAGTATTTTTCTTTTGGGCCAAAAAATTCTATTTTGGTCTCATCTGACCAGAGCACCTTCTTCCGCATGTTTGCTGTGTCCCCCACATGGCTTCTTGCAAACTGCAAATAGGACTTCTTATGACTTTCTTTCAGCAATGGCTTTTTTCTTGCCACTCTTCCATAAAGACCAGATTTGTGGAGTGCACGACTAATTGACCTGTGGACAGATTCTCCCACCTGAGCTGTGGACCTCTGCAGCTCCTCCAGAGTTACCATGGGCCTCTTGGCTGTTTCTCTGATTAATGCTCTCCTTGCCCGGCCTGTCAGTTTAAGTAGATGGCCATGTCTTGGTAGGTGTGCAGTTGTGCCATACTCTTTCCATTTTCCAAAGATGGATTGAACAGTGCTCTGTGAGATGTTCAAAGCTTGAAATATTTTTGTAAAACCTAACCCTGCTTTAAGCTTCTCCACAACTTTATCCCTGACCTGTCTGGTGTGTTCCTTGGCCTTCACAGAACAGCTGTATTTATACTGAAATTAAATTACACACAGGTGGACTCTATTTACTAATTAGGTGACTTCTGAAGCCAATAGGTTGCACTAGATTTTAGTTAGGGGTATCAGGGTAAAGGGGGCTAAATACAAATGCACACCACACTTTTCACATATTTATTTGAAAAAAAGTTTGACAACCATTTATCATTTTCCTTCCACTTCACAATTATGTTCCACTTTGTGTTGGTCTATCACAGAAAATCCCAATAAAATACATTTATGTTTTTGGTTGTCACATGACAAAATGTGGAAAATGTCAAAGGGTATGAATACTTTTTCAAGGCACTGTATAAAGTGAGTATGTGCTTTGCCTGCCCATGCAGGAAAAAAAATAAAAAATAAAAAAACACTCACTTCAATGGTTACATCTGTAGAGAGATTACTCTACGAATGCAAATACTTGCCTTTTTTCCCCCATGGAGACCGCAGAGCTTACAGAGGGCTATGGACTCCTGGTGTGAAAACAGTGATTGGCCCAGGGCTGTCATATTGAAGTGAGTCACATGCTCTTTCACACATGGAAGTACCTGGCACTCATTGGGGCAGAAAGGAAAGGTAAGTATATGCTGCTGGGGAGGAAGGAGGGGGGTTAAAACAAACCTGTAGCTTTGCCCTGCATGGGCAAAGCACAGATTTGCTTTAGGGTAAATATTGCAAAAGTAACTAAAAAAAAAAATGCTCATTGAAAATACTATATACTTTTATTATAAGTAAAGAAGGATTTTATTATCTTCTAGAATCCCAACACTGCCAATAAATGCTTTAAGTGCTGAAGATATGGCCTCCCTAATCACTGAATTCTCCAGCATAGATAAGTCTTGGATTCTCTGGTGTCCTGGTGTCATGTGCAGACCTCATTTAAGGGAACATCTGAAGCAGAACCACTGCATTTTATCAGTAGTGGAGGAGAAAATTGATTGCTGTTTGCCCTTGACATTCAGTGTATTTAGGAGGTTTTATCCTAAAACTCTACTTTTGTCAAATCTCTTTTGAATTGCCTGTCCTTCAGTGATTTATATAGTAGAGTGCTGAGTTCCAGGTGATCAATTTTCCCTATCCCCCTCACATATTTTTCATGGCTTTACTATTCCCATTTGTAAAGCTACAATGAGCTATTAAATGTAAGGTATGTATGGTTTGTGAGTGCCTACGTGAACTGTGATGGGACCTTGACATAATATATGCTTGCCTTGCTGTACATCATTTTGGTTAAATTATTAAATATACAGGTTTGTAAATTAGCCACTAGAGGGAAATTTGCTTTTCACTCCAGTCACTCAGCCTCTATGAATAAAGACCCCCCCATCCCCCCCAAACCATAAAACAATAATTTACTATATTGTCAAAAGTATTGAGACACATGTCTTTACACGCACATGAGCAATGGCATCCCAGTCTTAGTCCATAGGGTTCAATATTAAATTGGCTCACCCTTTGCAGCTATAACAGCTTCAGCTCTTCTGGGAAGCCTGTTCGTGAGGTTTAGTACTGTGTCTATGGGACATTCCAAAGGTGTTCTATCGGGTTGAGGTCAGGACTCTGGGCAGACCAGTCGAGTTCCTCCTCCCCAAACTCGCTCATCCATGTTTTAATGGACCTTACTTTGTGCACTGGTCCACACAAAGGGGAATATGGTGTAGGGTTGTTTTTCAGGGGTTGAACTTGGCCCCTTAGTTCCAGTGAAGGGAACTCCTAAGGTGTCAGCATACCAAGACATTTTGGACAATTTCATGCTCCCAACTTTGTGGGAACAGTTTGGGGATGGCCCCATCCTGTGAAACATGTCATGTGTGGGGATGTTTTTCCAGGGACAAGGAAGCTGGTCAGAGTTGATGGGAAGATGGATGGAGCCAAATACAGGTCAATCTTAGAAGAAAACCTGTTAGAATATGCAAAAGACTTGAGACTTGGTTGGATGATGGCAAAGGATGATGGCTGGGAGTAAGCATACATATTCTGATGCCTGAGTTATCAAGTTCTTGTCCAGAAGGAGAGGATCCCAGGCTGAATGCCTGATACCCTTCTGGGCAGTCCAGCTGTGCTTGTTTACTTTCTCATCAAGGTATCAGCTGTGATAGCGGGGGGACATATTCTACTGAACTTTGCAGAAGCTGGTTGAGGGTTTTTTTTTTTTTTGGGAGATCTGGTCTGATGAGTTCACAGGAGAACTGTCCAGCAGATATTGGAAGGAAGCATCCAACTATCCAACCACTTTAGTGAGTACAGGCCAGTGTGTGAGATTTTAGTGACTGTGTGTTCCTGCTAAGTTAGATTGTGCTTAAAAGTTGACATTTTTACAGTGTGTAGCTCAGCCCATTATTTGCTGCTGTAAGGACTGTGCTAGGAAACGTTCAGGAGACAGGTGTCCTCAAGTTACTGTTTAACATTTCTGGAGTATACCACAGTTACTCTGCACCCATCCAAGTTAAAGTTTTCAATAAAGCATCAAAAAAGAATC
Source organism: Lithobates clamitans (assembly GCA_037952925.1). NCBI lineage: Eukaryota > Metazoa > Chordata > Amphibia > Anura > Ranidae > Lithobates > Lithobates clamitans. The sequence continues at coordinate 888,124 of JBBGZY010002043.1, read as the reverse complement.
CCCTGAACTAATAACTGAGCCAGAAGAGTGACTGGGTGTCACGTACCTGGTCAGAGGCAGAAGTGCTGAGAGGGCTTCGCTTGTGGCTGAGTGCAGGGCACCCCTAAAGGTGGTGACAGGGAGTGCTATGCTCAAAGAAGCAGGGGTTGCCAGCTGCCACAGGCTGAGTGATGAGGAGATGTCTGCTGGATGGTGGCTGGACAAGCAGGATGCACTGCTGGGCAGGAATCCCTCAGATGTACCAGATGAGACTTGGCAGAAGGGAGAGTCAGAAGCTGGGTCAGGAGCCAGGCCAGTAGTCATACACGGGATATTAGCCAGGGGTAAGGCAGCAAGCAGAGTCAGGAGTAAGCTGGGGACATACACTGGTAATCAGGCAGTTGCGGAGTCAAAGAGCATTCCAAAGGTCATACACGGATCTGCAGGCAGAAGCGGGGTCAATGGAGCAAGCCGAGGGTCAAAGCCAGGAATGGAGACAAGACAGGTCGAAGGCAAAGTGGGTCGATAAGAGAAAATCCAATAATTTTAGGAACAGGAACACACAGGGAGCTGAAGATCATCCAGCGACATGTGTCTCAGACTGCTGGCTTTAAATAGGGCACTGGGCACCAACATTCAATATTTGCGACTGGTAAATACCTGAGTGCCCATAATCTGCAAACTTGATGATCGTTAGCAGCTGTGCCTATTCTTCTGCGAACCATTCTCTGACACTGAGACTGTGGGCCTGGCTGCTAGTGCACTTACTGGGGAAAGGACCTTGGGACCAAAACAGCGGGCCCTTTAGAGGGTGAGCGCTACACTAGTATAATAGTGTTACTCTGATCTTTATTTAGCAGAATTCCTCACATCTTTTTTCAATATAAAATAAACATGGAAACAGTTGTATTCGTTGGATATTTTGTTAATATAATTTTCAATATCACTAGTTCACTATAGACCTGCACAACAAATACTCTGCACAATGCTATACACCTCATTAATCTACAGTGTAATAGGAACTTGCATAGGCGTGCGCACAGGGTGTGCCGGATATGCCCAGGCACACCCTAATCCCCCCCCATGCGCATTAGTGTTATCGTTCTGTGCAGCAACAGGAACATGGGAAAGATCTCCCTCTTACCGGCTCTGCCATAAGAGAAGTGTTTATCCTTTTCTCTTTCACTGTGCCAGCAGGGAAATCAATGTGCCGGGGTCATATATATGTAGATATATATACACATGCATGTGTGTTTGAGCTTAAGGGTGCACACCCTAATGCATTAGGCTGCGCACACCTATGGGAACTTGCATTGGTGATTTGCATACAATACTTGTTTAATTTGGCCAGCTGTGTCAGTGTGATCTTCCCCTCCTAGTCATAATCAGTTCTATTAAGTGATTCCAGGCAACCAGGGCTTAAGATGAAGGAATCAATACACTTGAGCTCTTAGCACAACAGATTGCTGTTTAAGTCAGCTTCCATGAACTGAATGCAAACTGCAGGGAACTTTAGCACAGAAATACTGTGCATACTGCTCAGCTGATTGTCATATCTATGATCTCTAGAGGTAGCCTTATTTTAGGGTGCTCTTTCTTAAACTGTGATGCCTGAATAGTATTCTTTCTACACAGCTCCAATAAGTGTAATAATTGACTTGCACTAACTCTTTCTGGGGTAGACCATTAAAGGCCAACTCCTACCAAATAATATATCTTTTACTTTTGAATTGAGTGGGAACTTCTTAGAACCTGTAGCAGAGGGCCAATTTTACACACCATGCTCTGACATGGACCCCACCTGAACAGAAGAGGATGGAGTCCTCTCCTGTTACCCAGAGGTAGGCGGATGTTTACGGACACAAGTCCTTAAACACACGCCTGTCCTTAGGGATGAATAGACCTTCACTTCAACATGGGAAAGGTGAGTGCAGGGGTCAGGAGTATGTAACAGTGGACAGGTGTCTGGAGTGTGTAGCACACAGAATGCAGGGTTTAGGAAAGTATATCACGTATTGTAGGAGTCAAGAGTGTGTAATGTATGGTGTGCAAAAGTCAGGACTGTGTAGCATAGCATGCAGGGGTCAGGAATACATAATTTACAGGATAATGTGTAAAATAGAGCCATACACGTCTACCTCCTTCCAATACACATCCTCTCGTACAAATCCCTCCCAGTACAGAGCTCTCTTACCAAAACACCCCCAATACAAGTGATGATAGCGGAAGTGGGGGAAGGGGACAAAGGACTTAGACACAGCCATGTGCTGGAGACAAAGGCAGTAGTTTTTCAGGACTCCAAGAAGCAAGAAGCAGTCTGGAAGAGAACCATTACTCCATCATAAAGAAAGCCTGAAAATAGCAATGTTACCTGGGGATGACACTAAATCAAACTTAAGTAACTTTTAGTGTATCTCCCTTGCATACATTATCCATGCTAATTTGCTGGAAAGGACAGATAGCTTGTGCATGTGTATATTTCATGCAGTGAATTGATTTTCTTACAATTGTATGTGCAGCATTTTTTTTTGTAAAACACTAATACATACAGAGGATTTTATGCTTTCTTGCTTTTACCAGAAAGAACCTTAACCACTTCCCGCCTGGCCTATAGCAGAATGACGGCCGGGCAGTGGTTCAGTTATCCTGACTGGGCGTCATATGACGTCCAGCAGGATAACAGCTGCTGCGTGCCCGTGGGGGCACGCATCGCGGCGATCGGTGGTGCGGTGTGTCAATCCCACACACCGCTACACTGATCTTGGTAAAGAGCCTCCGACTGAGGCTCTTTACCACGTGATCAGCCATGTCCAATCATGGCTGATCACGAAGTAAACAGGAAGAGCCGTTGATCGCCTTTTCCTCACTCGCGTCTGACAGACGCGAGTAGAGGAGAGCCGATCGGCGGCTCTCCTGACAGGGGGGTCTGTGCTGATGGATGCCCACACTGGACCACCAGGGAAGCCGCCAGGACCACCAAGGAAGCCCCCAGCGTGTGGATGGCCAGGTATGTACCCCATGGCCATCCACATATAAAAAAAACATGCCCAATACATGCCAATCAGTGCCCACAAATGGGCACTGACTGACAACATTATGGATCAGTACAGACAAGTGATGCCCAGCAATGCCACCCATCAGTGCCACCCATCAGTGTCCCCTCTCAGTGCCCATCCATGCCCACCTATCAGTGACCACCTGTGCCACCCATAGGTACCCATCAGTGCCACTCATAAGTACCCATCAGTGCCGCCTATGAGTGCCCATCAGTGCCGCCTATGAGTGCCCATCAGTGCCACTTATCAGTGCCCATCAGTGCTGCATACCAGTGCCACCTATCAGTGCCACCTAGCAGTGCCCATCAGTGCCACCTCATTGGTGCCATCTCATCAGTGCCCATCAGTGCAGCCATATCAGTGCCCGTCATTGAACAAGAAAACTTACTTATTTACAAACAATTTTAACAGAAACAAAGAAAAACTTTTTTTTTCTAAATTTTCGGTCTTTTTTTATTTGTTGCACAAAAAATAAAAATCACAGAGTTGATCAAATACCACCAAAAGAAATCTCTATTTGTGGGAACAAAATGATAACAAATTTGTTTGGGTACAGTGTTGCATGACCGCGCAATTGTCATTCAAATTGCAACAGCGCTGAAAGCTGAAAATTGGCCTGGGCAGGAAGGTGTATAAGTGCCTGGTACTGAAGTGGTTAAAAGACACAAAGCAAAACAAGAAAACAACTTTGTGTGTCTCTTTATGTATGTACAATCTTAGCATGGCATGGGAACCAGGACAAGGTAACTCCCGCGGACAGGATTTTTATCATGGTCTGGCCAATCATGATGGATGAAGATCCTGCATCCTGAAGAAGACCAGGAAAAGATAGGTTTTCTCAATTTTTTTTGCAATATCATTTGGTCATGCAGGGAGCAGTTTAAACCTTAAAGTGTTACTAAACCCAGCAATATGAAAATAGTTCAGCTTCAACAAGGAAATATTTTTTCCAGCAATAGAGACCAAACTGAGCATGTGCAGGGGGACCACTCAGACTGTGTCTTATCTGGCCTTGCCAGGAGAGACCCTCCAGGAGGGGGAGGATCTGTGCATATATGATCTTTTTACACAATACAGGGGATTAACCCTTAAGTTCCACAGTGAGTATAACAAGCATGCTATTCTGCATATACATAAAAAGACAAACAGGAGACAATACGCCCTACTGCAATCCTCCTATCTCAGCGCTTAGGGATATTAGGTATATGAAGATGGAAAATATTAAACAGCAGTGATTTGACCTGATGTCACCTGATTCAAATTGAGATATCTCTCAGCAGCCACTTAATACAAATCACTATTATGAATATGGATGAGTAAATAATCACTGAATGTCAACCATTAACTAATCAAAGTGGCGCTATTCTCAGTCATATACACTGACTAATATATAAAAAAGTCTTTGTAGAATGCGGGCAAAACAAATGCACGCAGGAAAATTCCAACAAAGACACAAAGGCTAGGACTTTGTCTGGAGTCTCATATACAGATAGCAGATCTGATGAGTGCACCTTTCACCATCTGTTAGGACACCTTGTGCTGCACACACCCCGCAAGGGGTTCAAACTCACCGTAACCGAGAGGTTAACAGGCCTTGGAAAGTATCCTCACTCTGTAAAAAAGAGACCCCAAATAGTCCAGTACCGTTTTGATAATTTATTATAAATCCAACAAACAAAGTGAAATAAAATAAAATAAAATAAACTGAACGAATCAGTGGGCGCAGATCCTTTCCAAGGATAGCCCTCAATCTTTCGGTTGGTTGGTAATAGTAGATAACTCAAATGGCTTCTCTCAAGACACAGGGGAGCGGGTTGCAGACTGGATGGATGATAAACAATCACAGCTGATCAGCCCTTCGTCCCACTAGTAACGAAAACTACGGGCTTGGAGCACAATGCGTGTCGAACAGTCACAGCTGATCGGCACTTCCTCCCGCTAGTGTCGAAAGCTTCAGGCTTAGAGCGCACTGCGTCCTCACGTGATTGCGGTTGCCGTGGTGTCACACTTGGACTAGTTTCGTCATTACGACTTTTTCAAAGACACTCATATTGCCATATTGTCTAATATGAAAGAGGGCAGATATGGACAACCTTTCATTTGGAGAGTCAGTCTGAGCAGCCCCCTGCCTCACTTTTTTACTACCGCATTGTATCTACTGTACCTGTAGGAATTGAAAAAAGTTTTTTTTGTTTTTTCTTTGCCAGTTTCTGTTATTTTATTGAGTCAGAATAAAAGTTATGTTTTAGGGCCTAATAGGTCATGTGCATAGAGAGATAAGTGCACAATCCTTGGCATAATTTTTCACTTGTGAGTTCCACATATACAGCCGTGGCCAAAAGATTTGAGAATGACACAAATAGTAATGTTCACAAAGTCTGCGGCCTCAGTTTTTATGATGGCAATTTGCATATACTCCAGAATGTTATGAAGAGTGATCAGATGAATTGCAATTAATTGCAAAGTCCCTCTTTACCATGAAAATTAACTTCAACCCATAAAAAGCATTTCCGCTGCATTTGTGAAGAAGGTTTCAGGGTGCCCAAGACAGTCCAGCAAAGACCCTCTCCTACAGTTGATTCAGCTGACGGATCGGGGCACCACCAGTGCAGAGTTTGTTTAGGAATGGTAGCAGGCAGGTGTGTGTGCATCTGCATGCACAGTGAGAAGATTTTTGGAGGATGTCCTGGTGTCAAGAAGGGCAGCAAAGAAGCCACTTCTCGCTAGGAAAAATCAGGGATAGACTGATATTCTACAAAAGGTACAGGGATTGGATTGCTGAGGACTGGGGTAAAGTCATTTTCTCTAATGAATACCCTTTCCGATTGTTTGGGGCATCTGGAAAAAACCTTGTCCAGAGAAGAAAAGGTGAGCGCTACCATCAGTCCTGTGTCATGCCAACAGTAAAGCATCCTGAGGCCATTCATGTGTGGGGTTGCTTCTCAGCCAAGGGAGTAGACTCACTCACAATTTTGCCTAAGAACACAACAATGAATAAAGAATGGTACAAAAACATCCTCCAAGAGCAACTTCTCCCAACCATCCAAGAACAGTTTGGTGATGTACAATGCCTTTTCCAGCATGATGGAGCACCTTGCCATAAGGCAAAAGTGATAACTAAGTGGCTTTGGAAACAAAACATCGAAATTTTGAGCCCATGGCCAGGAAACTTCCCAGAGCTTAATCCCATTTCGAATTTGTGGTCAATCCTCAAGAGGCGGGTGAACAAAGAAACCCCACATATTCTGACAAACTCCAAGCATTGATTATGCGAGAATGGGCTGCCATCAGTTAGGATGTGGCCCAGAAGTTGATTGACAGCATGCCAGGGCAGATTGCAGACGTTTTGAAATAGAAGGCTCAACACTGCATTTGTGCACTTGTGTCATTCTCGAACTTTTTGGCCTCGGCTGTAGGTCTATTTTGCTAAGAACATTCAAAGATGATCAGGCAAGTTTATGTTAACCATTCTTTTAATGTCAAAACCATGGGCATAGCATCAGGGGTTGCAATTGTGACCCCAACCCTAGCTCCAGGGGGCCTACAGCTCTGCTCCCCGCTATCATATTACACTTGATTTCCTCCACAAAATCCTAAAACTAGAGTCCAGCTCCGATGCACCTTGTGTCCCCCAGGGCCCAAGCCAAGTTCTATAATCCAGAAATCAGCTTCCAGTTGTTTGCCTTCTCCCCAGTCCACACCCATCCTCTGCTCTTATCGGCTGGGGTCATGTCATTACTAGGTTGGGGGGTGGGGACGAGGCCATGTCATTACTAGGATGGGGAGGGAGGTCATGTCATTAATAGAATAGAGGGGGAAGAAGGGACAAGGTCATGTCATTACTAGGATGGGGAAGGGGGCGAGGTCATGTGATTACTAGGTTGGGGGGTGGGGACGAGTCCATGTCATTACTAGGATGGGGAGGGAGGTGAGGTCATGTCATTAATAGAAAAAAGGGGGAGGAAAGGACAAGGTCATGTCATTACTAGGATGGGGGGCGAGGTCTTGTGATTAATAGGATGGTTTCTACAAAATATTATGAATTACCCTCTCAATATGTACATAAATCTCTGAGATAACTCTTTAGCCACTTGGAAGATCTTGGCGCATAATGGGAGTATCTTGGTGTGCAGTAGAAGGGGTAGATAGTAGTGAGGGGCCCAGGACAACTTTTGCATCGGGGCCCACAAACTTCAAGCTATGCCTCTGGTCAAAACAATGCAGCATAAAAACTTTGTTCACTCTGTAGAATGTCCTCTGTGGGGTGCCTTGATTGTAATCAACAGCTGTATCTTAAATATGGCTCTGTTTCCCTTTCAAAACACATTCATTAAACGACTGCACATAAATGTAAACCAACCACATAAAGAATGGGGCTTCATCTTGTAATACATTTTTACACAGCAAAATGTATGAATTTGTTGCATGAAAACATGCCCTCATGTTGTAAAGCGCTGCACAAAACTGTTGGCGCTATATAAATATTGTATAATAATAATAATGTAAGCATGAATAGGCCCTAAGAGTACCCATTACTGGAAACCCTTGAACTCCACCATTTAGGGGGTATCCACAATCATTTGTCCATATATAGTGTATATGGCAATGGAGGAGGTTGGGAATCCTTGAATCATAATAGCAAGTTTGGTGTGATGTTAGAACACGAATTTCCAAGTGGCATGGCCTGGTGTATACAAATACAACAAAGTCAATCAGTTACATGTTTGACATAAATATACCTACTAGATTAATTGTAGAAAAATCAATGTGCTTCATGCTGTTTTTCAGAAAAACATAGACACATTGGAATAAAAATAATAATAGGTTGAGAGTCTCTACAGAAATTGCTATAATTACTTTTAAAGAGCTTGTAGTATGCAACTTTCAAAAGCACAGGCACCAGCAGATGTGAGCACAGGTGCAGCTATGAGTTTGGTCCCGCTGCTGTGATCCAAACACAAAACTGCCAAAATCATTGCTGTGTTCTTAGCTCCCGCACTAAATTTCACTGCCATGCTGGGAGTGCTAGGGGAATAGAATAGCTCTTAAACAATATTTGCTTCCAAAACCCAAAGAAAAGATCATCAGACCGCTATTTAGCTTTATACATGATTTTCTAGCTTTTGTTTAAAAAAAAAAAATGTAGCATCAAGTTTTAAAGCATAGCGCACGCTAGTAAAAATACAACGTAACATATAAATTCCATGTAAGTTACATAGCTAGTCTGGTTGAAAAATGTCCAAAAGTTCTGAACTTTTTCAGTAGGCCTGTCCTTTACATTTGCAATATTTAGACACCCACTATTTTCTGTACTGACTGAATTTATTAGAAAAGCTCATGTTCATGCACAGCCTCCCCTTTAATATTTAAGTAGAAAAGATCATCTGTATTTCCACGATCCATAGGCTGGAGGCTGGTGTGAATACAGAAAGCTAAGATTGCCATATACCCTGCAGTATTTAGATATTTTGAAGTGGACTTCAAATATATTTATCCGTGGTAAATGCTTGTATAATAACTAATGTGAAAGGCCAAAATAGAACCTGTGCATTGTATAAAGGCAGCTCATTCATTCTAAATGGGCTGTCAACGCACCTCAGCTTGGCCAATACCACTCCTGACCCACAATAGTGTATTGCTGAGTGTTGCAGATACCATACAAGAACAAAGCCTATGTTTAACCACTTCAATACAGGGCACTTATACACCTTCCTGCCCAGACCAATTTTCAGCTTTCAGTGCTGTCGTAGTTTGAATGACAATTGCGCGGTCATCCAACACTGTACCCAAACTAAATTTTTATCATTTTGTTCCCACAAATAGAGCTTTCTTTTGGTGGTATTTGATCACCTCTGCGGTTTTTATTTTTTGCTAAACAAATAAAAAAAGACAAGGCACTGATGGGCACTGATATGCGGCACTGATGGGCACTGGTAGGCGGCACTAATATGCAGCACTGATGGGCATTGATAGGCGGCACTGATGGGCACTCATGGGTGGCACTGATAGGCGACACTGATGGGCACTGAAAAGCTGCAAAGATGGGTTCTTATGGGTGGCACTGATAGGCGGCACTGATGGGCACTGATAGGCATTGATACGTGGCACTGATGGGCACTGATACGCAGCACTGATATGAGGCACTGATAGGCATCACTGGTGGCACTGGCAGTAGAAGGCATTGTGAGTGGGCACTGATGGCAGCTGCCTGGGCATTGATTGGCAGCTGTCTGGGCACAAATTAGTAATTCCCTTGGGGTCTAAGGGGGCATACCTGGTGGTCCAGTGTAGATGGCCATCCTGGGCGGCATGATGGTGGTCCTGGGTGGGATCCAAGGGGGGCTGTGCTGATAAACAATCAGCACAGGCTCCCCCTGTTAGGAGAGCAGCCGATCAGCTCTCCTCTACTCATGTCTGTCAGACGCGAGTGAGGAAAAGCCGATTACCGGCTCTTCCTATTTACATCGTGATCAGCCATGATTGGACATGGCTGATCACGTGGTAAAGAGTCTCCGTCACTTGCCAACGGCCCAAAGTACATTTACTGCGGGTGGCCAGCGTGGGCAGGCTGGATCACGTACATGATTCAGCTGTCCCGAGTTAGGGGTGCGCAGCGCCCTGCTCCCACGATCGCTGTGTGCGGTGGAGTGCAGATCCTAGCTGCTCATGTGATCACAATATCAACAAAGCTGTTATGAATGAATTTCATTCTTAACCTCCCTGGCGGTATGATTATTTCTGATTTTAGGTGCTAAAAGCGGTACAATTATTTTGCATGGAAATTTGGCGTTTTATATTGTAGGCCTGTAATTCTTAACAATAACACAAATCTGTACACCAAGAGTCTAGTAGATATCCCGGGTATGATGAAGTTTGAAACACAAAATCATAAATTATAATATAATAAATAAATATAAATAATAAAAAAAAAAAAATAATAATATAATAATAATAATAAAATAAATTACCCCACGATTCACTATCGCTCAATTCTGCAAGTGTTCTAATTTACTATCGCTGTTTTCTAGCTGATCTAAAGCCACTTTTGATGTAAAGGGACACTTTTTGGTTGCTATGGACAATCTCAAGTTTCCAGGCAGAAAGAACAGTTCCCAAGGGGGCACTGCAAGATTTATATCCAATAAAATTAAATGTCTTAATAAATTTAGGCCAAAATGTATTCTGCGACATGTCTTTGATAATTCCTGAAAAAGGCAAGCTGGTGCCCACCATGACTCCCGGAGAGAACTTTCAGGCTTCTCTATCCGTTTGCTTTCCATTATTATACCATCCTGGTGGTCACGCTTTGGGAGTCAAACTTCTCATGCTATTGCTCGCTCTGCAGCGAATTATTGTCCCCCTAGATACAGGATCCAATGCGGGTCCTGTTTTTACAGGAACTACATATAAGGTTGGCCAACTGGCGCAAGTTTTGTTTCCCTGGAATGTCCAGGAACAGCATCCTGTCCTCGGGTTATGTGAGGAGGGATGCATGTCTGCCTGGATGGCCCAGAGTGTTAGTTTGTAAGTTGCAAAAGTTTTGCTGTTGTTATGCTCTTTTATAATTTCACAGAATTAAGAGGAGTACTGATGGCTGTCAACTAGTCTCTATACTAAAATGTGTATGTTATTCTATATTTTACATTGGAAACGCGCAGTTTCGATTTCAAGAAATGGAGAATGTGGATCCTGATCTAGCTGCCCTGGCCGAGATGGACAGGGATGTGCACCCTCCCGTATTGCGGGATGGGACGCGACGACCACTCCTCTCCTTTACATACTGCCCCCATCATACCCCCCACACTCCTCTGCCGTACATACTGTCCCCATCATACCCTCCACACTCCTCTCCCGTATATACTGCCCCCATCATACCCTCCGCACTCCTCTCCTTTACATACTGCTCCCATCATACCCCCCACACTCCTCTCCCATACATACTGCACCCATCATACCCTCCACACTCCTCTCCCGTATATACTGCCCGCCATCATACCCTCCACACTCCTCTCCTTTACATACTGCCCCATCATAACCTCCACACTCCTCTCCCGTACATACTGCATACTGCCCCCATCATACCCTCCACACTCCTCTCCCATATATACTGCCCCCATCATACCCCCCGCATTCCTCTCCTGTACGTACTGCCCCCATCATACCCTCTGCACTCCTCTCCCGTATATACTGCCCGCACCATACCCTCTGCACTCCTCTCTCGTATATACTGCCCCCACCACACCCTCCGCATTCCTCTCCTGTACGTACTGCCCCCATCATACCCTCCGCACTCCTCTCCCGTACATACTACACCCATCATACTGTCCGCACTCCTCTCCCGTACATAATGCCCCCATAATACCCTCCAGAAATGTTATTTAATCACAAAACTATATGTATAGTGTATACGACATAAAAAATTGCCGTTCATTGCATTGCACAGAGGTAATGAATTTAATATACTACAAAAAAAAAAAAATTACCATGCGCTGCTAAAGTGTTCGGGTTTGGCTTGAAGAAAAGGTGGCAACCCTAGGTCACACCCACTCAGCAGGATACCACTACATGGTATATTAACAAATGCGCACTGTAGGGGTTACAGATAAGAAAGGGTAGGATTTTTGGTTTACTTGAAAAATTCTTCTCTTGGAATACATCACAGGACACAAAAGGAGGTAATATTCATCACTACTTGGGACGTCCTAGCACAATGAACCTGAGGAGAGAGCAACAAGGTCAACCGATTTTGTAAACCTGAGAAATGAGGTGACAATTCCAGAGTGGACCGAGAAGCAGCCGGACCCTTACAATGACCCTCAGGCAGAACAAACAGGTAATAAAAGATTGTTGAATTGATGTTGTTAACATCAGACAAACTCAAAACAGAACAAACTTGATCCCAACATCCAAAGAGTGAACCACCTTTTTGTTGGGATACTCAGTATTAGGAATAAAAGATGGGAACACAATGACCCAATTCAGGTGGAACAGAGGAACCACCTTAGATAGGAAAGAAGGGCAAAGGCCCCAATACCACCTTTTCCTGCTGATGAACCAGGATGTATTCCCTGCAGGTAAGCACAGCCAAGTCCGAGACCCTGCTAACCAAGGCAATGGCAACTACACAACCTTGTACTTAAGTAACAAAGGGTATTTTTCCAGAATAGTTCAAATTGAGAAGTCTGTAAAGCAGACAAGCCCAAGTTAGAGGAGCTCCAGTTCTTTTTGTGTTTATTAAAAGTCAGCAGCTACAAAAACAAAGTGTAGCTGCTGACTTTTTATAAACACGGTCTGACCTGTCCCAGGATCCAGCGATGTGGTCACCCGAACGGTCGATTCTCTCCCTCTCCCTGGTGCCGGCATTTCAACTCGCACATGCGCCCGCTGTGTCAGCTTGCAGCCTCACACTGCGCATGTGCGAGTCTCGCTGTGCCTGCTGAATGGTTTGTCTTCTGGGACCGGTAACGTGTCCCAGAAGACTGTAGGGAGGGAGGGGGAGAGGAGAACTTCCGCTCAGATCGTATAAGTGGTAAACATCTGTTTACCATGTTCTTGGCTAAGCAGTTATGATCAGAATCACCAATATTCTCTCCACCTTTATCCTGTGCAACAGGTGAGAAAGAAGCTGAAGTTCAGAGAAAACTGATCCCAATGAGTCAGCAGGGCATCTACGACAAAGGAATGAGGATCCCTGGTTCAGGATACAAACCTGTTCAGTTTGTTGTTGCAACTGGATGTCAAGAAATTCACATCTGGCATCCCCACTGCAAAAAAATCTGTTAACACCACCTAGTGCAGGGCCCATTCTCCCAGATTCAGCTGCTAATAGCTGAAAAAGTCTGCTTACTCTTTTCTGCTCAAGACAAGATCAGGTCCGCTTTTTCACAAACTGCACTTGCCCTCTTAATGCATCTCACAGCCCTTGAAATGTCTGACAGCCCCATTTGGGAAGACCCCAAGAGATAGACAGACCAGTGTAGAAGAGCCAGTTGAATTGCCTAAGGTTCAAGGCTGTTGATCCGCAACTTCTGTTCCTCTGATGGCCAAATTCCCTGAACCGTTCTCCAGAGCACTTTCCCAGCCTGATAGGTTGGCATCCATTGTCATGTCCTTCCAATTAATTGGAAGAAATAATTTTCTCGTATCCAGCATATGCGGATTGATTCTCACCATTCAAGAGCTGCCGTGGTCTTGGGGAGTCACATGCACATTCAAGGAACCCTAACATTTCTCCCAAGCCAACCAGATATTGAGCTGCAGAGCCCTGGAGTGACATTGGGCATAGAGGGCTGCTTCAAAAGGTGACCACCATCTTCCCAGCACCTTCATGGAGGCCTGAATAAGCCCGCTGCCAACTTCTGAAGGTTCAGTACTCAGCTCAATCTTTCCGTGACTTGTACTGCCTTTCTGGACATTGATTTCTGAGCAGCTTGTTTTCCGACGAGCAGGTTGTCCAAGTAGCCCACAATGGGTTCACAACAATGCTAGAACTACATTCAACATTCTGGTAAACACTCTTGGGGTCGTGGACAGACTGGAAAGCTACAACACATGTGGTTAGTGGTTATCTTCCACTCTGTTGGTGAGGCTGGAAAATCAGAATGGGGTAGGGTAGGCCATTTTGAAATCCACTGATGCCAGAAAAAAATAAAATTGCCTTGATAAAGCAAAGCAATCACCAACTGAGTGAACTCTATCTTTAAGTTTTGCACTTTTAGTAACTTGTCGAGACCCTTGGAAGTCCAGAATAGGCTAGACATTTGTTTGGCTTAGGAACCATGTACAGGTTAGCATAAAAGCAGTGAAACCTCTTCTCTGCCGGCATAGGTGCGATGACCCCTTAGGACAGCAGTGTTCACAGGTGCACAAACAAAACCACTCTTTGTGGATACAATGACACCCTAGTGCATAAAGTGTAGATGAGGAAAGCAACAAAACTTCAGCTTCTAGCCTGTGGATACCACGCTGCACACCCAGTCATCCACTTTCGAAGTCCAAATGATGTAAAGGCCAATGTACAACACCTCACAAATGCATTTGGAGGGAAGGTGCTCTTCACTGCGTGGAGGATTTGCCTCTAGAACTGGAATTTAGTGTTGTGCTTAGAGTCTGATGGTTGCTTACAAAAGGAACTCTGCTTGGATTCCAAAAGGCAATATTTTTTCTGACCAGATACCTTCTTATGTGGCAGGAGCATGCCTTACCTTTTGGAAGAAGGCATCCAATGATGGCCCAAATAGGCATTTACCCTCAAAAGGGCAGCCTCAATATGCCTCTTGCTGAGAAGTTCCACCAACTGACACTTAAGCCATAGGATCCTTCTCATGTGGACAGGTATAGTGCCCACTCCACTGCAATGGTTGTTTGTCAAATTTGTCAAGTTTACTTATGTAATGTTGATCATTTGGTGATTGTGTTTGACATGCTTTCCATGTCTTTGGTCACAACAGATCCTACTGAGAGCCGTTTCTGTACCAAGCAAAAGCAACACAAAGCACCTGCACCCAAATGCTCACTCAACTTTCACTCCCCTGCTACTCCATGACAGCCCATTGTGAGTGGTTGTCAGATTACCAGTCAGAGATTACATGGAGTTGGTGGTTTCCCCATTCAAATGGGACAGCACTGAGCCAAGAATCAGTGCCATTACATTGAATCACATTCCCTGCATACTGAATAGCACCATGCATTTTCTTCACTCCTGAGTTAGAAGGAACAAAAAAAGGTGACCACTGCCCCCACCCCCACCCATAGCTGGCCATTACAGTAAGCAGCATTGGAGGGCACATAAGGTACAAAACAAAAGCCAAGAATAAATCCAAGGAAAAATAAAAATAAAAAGTTTACTTACCGACCAGCCCACAGACAACCGAATCAACCTAACAGTATTTGTTAAAAACAGGGGTTTAGTCTGCATGCATTTGCAAATGCATGCGTAAGCTACAGAATACGGTTAGACAGGTTGATTCAGTTGTCTATAGGCTGGTCAGTAAGCAAGCTTGTTTGCCTTGGATTTACGCTTGGCTTTGTTTGCGAGTTAGAAGGAAGCAGTATTGGTAAGGGAATAAAGCATGTGCCGCTGGGAATGGAAGACCTTTAGCAAACCTGTTGCTTCACATGGCATGGGAAAAAGCAGTTTTGCCTTCAAGCTGGACTTCAGAGATAATATACTGTATTTTACATACTTACATTGTTCACTCAGAGTCAAATCAAGTATCACATAAGTATTCTTCTATTGGGTCAGCTAGGCACAATGTAAGTATGCAAAATAGATCATCTCTGGAGTTTAGCTTTAAGAATGGAGTTAAAGTAAATCCAGTGTAGCAAAGGCTTAATTCTTTTACTGTAGCAAGTTTAAATCTTTACAGTTTGATTTCAGATACAAGAGCGATAATCTACCATTCTGAAGAATATATCCCATAATTTAATTACTTATTTTGACAGGATTTAATGGGGGAAAAAAAAAAGAAGTACATTAAAAACCACCCCACAGAAAATTCATAGAAAATATTTATTTTAAGATTTCAATCAATGAATCTCTGAAGGCAATGCAAAAAGTCAGCTGGTGCAGTAATAAACATAACACTGTGGAGGATGAATATTAAAAAAAAAAAAAAAAAAAAACACACATTACATATTAATATAATATAGGAAGTTAACAGCAAACCCTTCAGGAAACTACTAGTTCTAGTTGATTTAAAGAAAGATTTTTTTTCCCTGAAAATAAAAGAAAATTGGTAGGAGAGACTGCAGATTAACTGAACAGCCATCACAAAAAGTACAGAGAACACATTCATGTATGGTTGATGCCTGTAGACTGATGAAATGAGGCTCTTTTGAAAGCAGCAGGGAAAGCCACTTGGTATCATGTTGCGGACAGGCTGAAATGTCTAGGTCTTACAGAGTAATTTGTTTCAGAGTTCATTGTGTGAGAGGCCATTCTTGGAGATGCGGCTGCTCAAGTCCTGAAGATGTTTTTTAACCTAAATGAAATAAATCCATAAAAAGTACCAGTTAGGTTTACAAGTCTGATAAACAACATTCCATTATTTAAGAAAAAAAAAAACCCACCACACAAACACACTAAATAAGGGAAACTGCTGCCAGTCTGTCCTTACAGGCAGGGACATATTTTTTCCTGTCCAGTTACTCTGCATTCAGATTGATATTAAACAGACTGTTAGTTGTAGCATTATCACCCTAAGGGAGACCACCTGACAGGTACCTGTCCCCCAGGCTATGGCCACTTGTGTTACTCTTAGAGCCCATTCACATAGGGGCAACTTTGGATCCGACTTCAAGTCGCCCCAAGTCGCCCCTAGTCGCCTCAAGTCGCGCTACATGAATAAATCAATGTAAGTGAATGGATCTGTCTTAATGCACACTACTGCAGTCGCTCCGACTTCAGAAAAGGTTCCTGTACTACTTCAATCCGACTTGAAGGCAACTTGTACCCATTGATTTCAATGGAAGTTGCCTCCAAGTCTGATCACTGTTCATACTGAGGCAACTTTACAGGAAGCAGAGAGGAAACAGAAAGTAATTTCCTCCACTAAATAGCCAGCCCCCTCCTTCTCACACACAGCTGATAAGCTCTGATTGGCTACTTGTAAAGTTCCCTGTCCTGGAGGCGACTTCAAGTCGTGTTGTAAGTTGCCTCAAGTCGTGCTGTGATTCATACTCAAGTCGTGTCCAAGTTGCCTCCCAAAGTCGTGCTGGAAGTCGTGTTGCCCCTGTGTGAATGGGCTCTAATTTGCACTTTCTCAACTTTAAAAGCTGCCCATCATGACTACTTAAAAAGGAGACGTACAGCCAAAGCTTGTTAGGCTTTGATTCACAAGAGTGCAGTTCGTACTGCACTCTTGCGACCCGTTTTCAGCCAACAGTGGTCTGAAGCCCGCTGTCGGCTGATGTCACAGAGCCAGTCAAGGCTGGGAAAAGATCGCGAGCACATGGTCTTAGAGACAGCAGAGGACAGATGCAGCATCTGATCAATGCTGCATCCATCTAGGGAAATATTATTTTATTTATTTATATATTTTTTTAAAATCCTATCAATACACAACCCAAACTCATACTGCTTTTACCTCAATATTTGGTCACTGACTCCAACAACAGAAGTAAAAAAATCGCATTTTTCAGAAAATAACCAAAAAAATAAATTCAGCAACGGCAGCCTTTGAAATTATGAGACAGCTTTACTTTAATAGAACCACCAAACCTAACCAAACAGGTGAGGCCCAGCCTCTCCACTCTTCAGTAAAACTGCTCCACATGCTCACCTTGTAGCCCATCTCCTTTATCTTTTCTGTGAGGGCATTATGCTTCTCTTTGCTCTTCTTGATGTGTTCCTTGTCGCCAGTTTCTACAACATGTTTCAGCTTTTCATGGGAGATTTCAAGCTGCTTCTGGTAATGCTGATGTTTTTCAACTTTGGTTTCAAAGTGTTTCAGTTCATCCTTTAGGAGAGAGAGGAAAATTGTGAAAGAAGTGATCGATACCATTATCAACACAGCCCCTAGGTTATAGATGTATGCACAAGTTGCAATGATCAATATATTGATGGTAACACTTCTACTGAGCTCCAGGAAACTGACCTCACTAGTAAAGCGATAGGGCAATATTCTTATGTAAAATGTAAACTAGATTTCTGGGCTCCTTCATAAAATGTTTGCATAAACTTTTGCCTATTCCCAGCTAAAACCGATTGTAAAAAACATTTTAATTTTAAAACCACCACCATGTCATACTAACATGCTCTGTGTAATGGTTTTTCACTGAGCAGCCCTGATCCTCCTATTCTGGGGTCCCCTGCTGGCACTCCCTTACAGGGACCATCAGCCACGACAAAAAGTCTAAGGCTCGATTCACATCTATGCATGTTCCTTTTGAGCATTTCAGAAGTGCTTTTTGCACCAAGTTTACGCTTTTTTTTAGGGAAAATTTGTTGGTCAAGATTTAAAAAACGCAAATTGTGGCAAAAATGCACTACAAGCCTTTCTGCATCTTCTCCATTGAATGAAAAAAAAAAAAAAAAAAAAAAAAAAGGGGGATCGCCATTCTACCTTTGCACTAGGCGATCAGAGCAGACTCACGCAGGGGAACCAACCTGCCGCAGTACAACTGCGGCAGATGGTCCTTAAGTGGTTAGGAAAGGACCCCCCCCTCCCCTAAACTCCAGGCCCAGATTCCTTAGCCATCAAGCATGGGCAAACTAGTCTTTGGTGCTGGATGAATCAAATCAGTCTGTCCAAGAACTGGATGATAGTTGTGTTGTAAGGTTCTTGAGCGAAACTGGGCAAACCTGACTGCCTTGAAGGGGGCTACCATCAGCCCCAAGATTCTCATGCAGAAGCAGAGAGAGTCAGATGACTCCTGTACTTCCATGTCTGGAAATGGAAAGTTTGAAATATCGTCCAGAGAAAAAAAAAAACAAAACAAACAAACACATAACAAACACGCATTGTCTAGGACTAGACATACATGAAATGGTTCCAACGCTCATTTCAGACGGTTCAGCATCCAACCAAAAACATTCAAGGTTTGGATGGTCAGGACATGGTCTGCCACAACCAATTGTACTGAATGATCCTTTAGCAGGAGATAATCCAATATATCTTACAATGGGAATGCCCTGAAACTGCAGCAAGGCTACAACAGGGGCAAGGACCTTGGTAAATACAGATGCAGAAGACAGGTCAAATGGCAAGGCCACAAACTGGAGGTGCAAAGAACCTATAGCAAAGTGTGGAAAAATAGGGACATTTTTGATTTAGAGAGATCTTCAGATACAAGATGAGGCAGATGCCCCTTCTTGGTCTGAGGACTGAATAGGTTGGAGCAGAAACTTCTCCCATAGGACTGGAATGCTCCAGAAGAACTGATAGGGCTGCACGGAGATCTGCTAATCTGTGCAGTGACTGAGGCAGGTTGGAAGAGGGCTGGGAGCTAAATTCCAGTTTGCAGCCCCTGCAAACCACCACGTGCACTTGAGCATCCAAGGCACAGACTATTCAAAGTTTTGCAGGGGCTAACCGATGTCACCCCACTTGAGACAGTGGGGATGCACTGTCATGTAAAATAGGCCTTATCTGAGGCTTTTGGGAACTTGGAAGTTCAAGGTTTGGGTGCAGACTGGGTGTCAGACTTGGAGTACTTTTATCAGTGGTGGCATCCTTCAGGGCAGCCCAGAGACACTGTCCTGCAAAGGTCAAAAACTTTGGCCAAGGAGGCTTCCTCAGGTTTACTGAAAGCAAACACAAAACAGGAAATTAGGCAGCAGACCAATAACCTCTATAAGATGTAGCCCAAGGCTGAAGGTATGAGTTGCAAATGCTCTATGGCCAAGGATCAACTGCCAGTGTAAACAGATAACTTCTTATAACTTTGGATCAGTCAGTGGGAATGTGACAGATCAACATCAGGTTAAAGGCCAGGACTTTGCAGGAAGATCAGCACTCTAGAAAAGACGCTTGTTGGCGAGGTTCTTGATCACCCCAAACCTTTTTCTCCCTTAACTAGAATTCTATCGCTTTTCAAAATACTGGTTGGGCTTTATCTTGAGCATGTGGTTGAGTTTTGGTCACTGATCCTCAGGAAGGATGTCCTTAAACTGGAGAGAGTCCAGAGCAATACCAACAGCCGGTTCCCTACTGCACATATGCGAAGCACGCTGCACTTTCTGAATGGCCCGGCAGCAGTGTGTGTGTGTGTGTGTGTGTGTGTGTGTGTGTGTGTGTGTGTGTGTGTGTACACGTGTGTGTGTGTGGGGGGGGGGGGGAGCAGAGCCTCCTCTTTTGGTTGAAGCCCTGCTTTAAGTAGAATTCTTTTTTTTGTATAATTTTGTTTGACTTTACATGAGGCAAGCTAAACATAACAATGCTCTCACAACATCAATGGGGAGAAACACAACAGGACACATAGTAACCATACTGGCAGTATAGGGTTGGCATTGTAAATACAAAGTACAACATTTTTAATCAGGGTACAACTATTGTGAAAGCAGAGAGACCAAAGTACACTCAATCAGGTTACAATGAGGCAGGTTACGAAGGAGAGTCGGCTATTGTGTGAGCAGAGGTCCCCCCCCCCCTAAAAAAGGAGCCGTGTATCCTCTGCTTGCGTATGTTGCTCATAGGAGAGAAGAAAAAAAAAGTTCTGATAAAACTGCACAGATGAATTAATGGAGGGTGAGGGGCCTTTCAAATTATAAAGGATAAACTTTTTAGCACAGAAATAGAGTATGTAAAAACCTTTTACGATACAATATGGAGATATATCCAACATCCAAGATTTAGGGGACAGGATATTTAGTAGGCCAAATAGGTTACCAATAAAAGGAAGGAATCTGATGGCAAAATTCAAAGACAGAGCTGCATTCCTAGACTTTTTTTAAAAAAAACAAAGGCTTCTTATGGACAGCCCTTGAAGCAGGACTGAGGAGCTCATAAACCGAGAGAATACAGTTTTACTGAAGTATAGTAAATCTCATTAAATACCTTTGAGTTGTATGACCTGGTCCTTAGCTGAGAAAAGAGTGGACGTTTCATTAGGGTTTTTTATGCTGATTTACATGGGACAAAAAGTTGTCAGGGAGAGTTTACAACCACTTTAAAGATGTGGTAATAACCTTCAGATATTCACTGCAGAGGGGCCAGACATTTACGCCAGCCTGTTGAGTCAGATGAGTGTTGGGTGCCAATGCTGTGAAAATATTGAATGCCCATACTTCAGCATGGTCATCATTCCAAGGGAAGGGCAGAAAAAACAGAATGTTTGCAGCGAAATGAATGAGTATTTGAAGACAGCAACCCTGACTGGTGCACAGCTTGCATTTAAAAAAAAAAAAAAAAAAGTCTAATTTTAGAGCAATCAGATCTTACAATGTACAGGAGCATTAGACTTCAACTCATTGTCATATTGGAGCCAATTTGAATAGATAGCAGGGAGAAGACAGAAAGGAAGGTGGACGCCAACTAAGGATCATTTCTACTTGGTGAACACAGAAACCAACTCGTATCCCAGTGTGAATATCTCCCATCAAAAAGAAAGAGACACCAAAAACTGTCGACAGCCAGCCCTCCTGACTTACAGGACCTGGTCAACCTGCCCTTTTTGAATTGTTACTTACCTTAAAGGATTCTAATTCAGTATCAGAAAAATTGGCGGTCTGTGCCATATCCCATAAATCATTGACACGTGGCTCTGTAAAATCTGAAACAAACATTTAATGCAAAGTGGTACAAGTTTATTTTTGCTCTTGCAATTCAAAATAAAAAATACATTTTATCAAGAGTAACTTATTCTAGGATGCTAAACTTTAAAGTGCCCAATAAACCTTAACGTACAATAGCACATTCACTAGAAATCATACAATTGTATTAGCTTTCAAAGCCTAGGAAATATCGATGGTCATTTTTTGGAGGATGTTCCTGCCTCCAGCAGCATGGCCTGGCCATGTTTGCATCCATCGGTGCTGTAAATAAGCTGTTCCTGAACATAAACAGATGGCACTGCTAGAGGACAGGAGAACCGAACAATCTGACTTCAGGCAGCAAATTTTTCACTGCACAGCAAAAGTTACAGGCAATATTGCTGAGAACAGGATCCCTTTCGAAGAGGTATTACATCATATTGGCATTTTTATAGAGGCTAGCGGGACTAGTACATTTTTTTTTTTTAAATGAAAGTACAGTTATACTCCAAGTTAACAGATAATTTCCCCTTGAATCCAACCTAAGTGAACACAGACCAGAATAATTTCTTCAAGAAAATCAGCCCTAAAGTTTGAGTATATCTAACATAAAACTTTTTTCTTTAATTTGTATAGAGTAGTGGGGAGTTGAATGCGATTCTTTTTGCCAAATGTGCATCTCATTAGGAAGATTTTGCCTCATTCCCTGTTCTGTACACTCAGCAGGAGGTGTCTCCTGTTGGAAGATTTCCCCTCTATTCTTTTTCTGATGGAAACTCAAATTTTAAAATGTATCCTATTTTATGAAGAAAAAAAAAAAAAAAAGAAGAAAAAAGAAAAAAGAAGAAAGAAAAAAAAAATAAAATAAAAGAAACGAAAAAAAAAAAAAAAGGAAAAAAAAGAAAAAAGAAAGAAGAAAGGGGCAAAATTGCTTTGATGCCAAAGTGGTTAAAAAGGAGAGCCGTTATGTACAGTATATGTGATGGGCAATAGAAAAAAGGCAGAATTGCTTCTGCATGAGGCTCAATTTGAAACAGAGACGTACCTCTTCCACCAGCATATCCTTCATGGCTCAGTTTCCGTAAACGCTCAAATCCTTGGTTGATGCTGTGGAGTTTCTCTTTAAGATCTGCATGTTTGCTGTGCAAGAAGTCTGTTTTCAGCTCATGTTCATCTGGGTTGATAACATTTTTGTGGACCTCTGTTATTAGAAAAAAAAAAAAATATTTTACACTCTTTATATTTAGCCTTACATTTAACAGTTTAGATTATTTGTTAAAAGTCCTGTCAAAAGATCTCAAAAAACATTTTAACATTTTTTGAATACAGTGGAGTAGGGAGATTTACCCTATTTTACCGTTGTCACGTGAGTGAAAATAAATACTAAATATTGGATTGTCCCTCAAACAGGAAACATTCCAGTGGACACTGGTTCTGGTGACAACCAGGGGTTCCCTCACTTTGGTAGAATTACCTCGCAAATCTCATTTTGGTTATGGGACAGTAAATCTCCCCAATGGATTATAAACTTCCCCATTAAAATAATGAAAAAAAAAAAATATATATATATGTAAAAAAGGAGAAAAGAGGGGAGGAGGAAAAAAAAAAAAAAAAAGGGGGGGGGGGTGTTTGCCTTTAGTTTTACTTTAGGCTAGGTTGACATCTGTGCTGCAGGACCTGCACAAATACTTATTCATGGGATTGAATAAGTCCTCCGTGACGAAACATGTCGGGGCGTGGCTATACGGCAATCGAATGAGCTTGACGTAGGACGCTGTGACAGGAAGCGCCATACGAGTGAGCGGGGAAGCGGCTACGGGAGACTCCAGGGAACGGGTGAGAGTGTCACCATCCAATAGATTACCTGGGTCCGCCGTGACCACCATACTTCCAGTTTACCGTTTGGAATGTTTTTTGGTGATGACCATGATTGCTGTGCCTATTCGCTTGATTGAAATTTGTGAAATGTGAGTTCAATGGTGGAGGAGAGTGTTATTTTTTTATTAAAGTTTATTGCGCTACTGCACTATTGGATCGCTTTTCCTTTCTTTCATGTGGAGAGAGCGTTTGTATATAAACTCTGGATAACTAAACGGGGATTGATTGGAGGTTATCACTGTGCCCCCTACTGTGTGGGAAAAGCTTGTGAGCCGAACACGAGAGTGTAAGGCAAAAAGAGCTGGTGAGTTTACTCGCTGAAGGGGAGTGTAAGTCACAAATCACAGCGGTGTGGTGGAAGATATTATCACTGAAGATTTTTTATTTGATGTCATTACCATCACTTACATAGATCAAAGAGTAGGGAGTGGCGCTGTGTTAGGAGTATAAATAGAAATTAACAAAAAATACAAGTATGTGAATAAAAGTGTAAAAAATTTGAAATTTTTTGGTAAGTTCCAAAAATTACTAGCAAAAAATTATTATATATATATATCCTCGTGTTAGTGAGAAACACCTTGGCCAGGTGAAAATAAATATTATATGTGCAAAAAAAATAATCGCAAATATTAAACAGCATCACTACATAACTTAAATACGTCTTCAAATGAATAAATATAAAGTGATGAAGTGCCAAAGACAATACTAGTCCACCAGTAATGTGTAAATATACAGTAATTATACGCAATAAAAATCATTGATAATGTGTCAAAATCGCAACTCCAAATCACACAGCCATATGGTGTTTGGTGCAAAAAAGTTCATAGCAATTGTGCAGTAAGTTCTTCTTAGGTGATAAAGTGCCGTGCTGTAACAACTGGTGATCCCCCCAATGTGGTTGCACTCACCGGAGCGCCCCACCCCTGCAGGGGTACGAGCGTGTAATGTTGGTCTTGTCACTCCAGTCCTATCGATGTCAATTTCCTTCCACGCATTCCATTTCCAAAGAGCAGCTGTATACACAGAGAGGTGGGGACTACCTGTCCCTTGTTGTTAAAAGTCCCCACTCTGCTTCTCTCCTCCTTCCCCTGTCCACAGCTCACCTCTGCTTCTCTTCTTTCCCCTGTCCACAGCTCACCTCTGCTTCTCTTCTTTCCACTGCCCACACACAGCTCACTTATCACCTGACCCGACAGTAGTGCTTCTGAATAGCAAACCACAGGCTATAACACACTGTCAATTCAAACTCATGCTCTTTGACACCACTCTTGTGATTTTGCCTGTGAGAGACATTAAAATGAATTTTTAAGTGGCTGCTTAGTGTGAGGTGTTAGTCCCATGAGCACAGTGTTTGGCACATAGGAAGGGGCGGATTACCTGTGTACCATATTAGTAATATAAAATTTTCCGACAACAAAATCCGTTGTCGGAAATTCTGATCGTGTGTACACAGATCCGACGCACAAAGTGCCACGCATGCTCAGAATAAATAAAGAGACGAAAGCTATTGGCTACTGCCCTGTTTATAGTCCCGACGTACGTGTTTTACGTCACCGCGTTCAGAACAATCGGATTTTCTGACAACTTTGTGCGAAGACAAGTTTGAGCCAACATCCGTCGGAAAAGATCCATGGATTTTGTTGTCGGAATTTCCGATCAATGTCCGACCGTGTGTACGGGGCATTAGTCCGTAGGGTTCAATATTGAGTTGGTCCACCCTTTGCAGGTATAACAGCTTCTGCTCTTTTGGGTAGGCTGACCACAAGGTTTAGGAGTGTGTCTATGCTATCGCAAGGCTACAATTGAAAGGAGATGGTGGGAGTCAGCCTCATAGAATTCTATGGGGCTGTAATGTGCAGCTGTGGCCAGGATGTAAACAATCACTGGAGGCCACAGCTATTATATCTTGGCAGGTATGAATCTATGGAAGGAATAGGTGGGTTAGTTTAGATTAGGGCAAAGATGCAGAAAGGATAGGAGTGATTAATTGGCAGTGTGCAAATACATTCAGAATTTTTATATATATTATATATATATATATATATATATATATATATATATATATATATATATATATATTATATTATATATATGTATGTATATGTGATTATCCTTTCTGGTTATCTTTTTCTGAAATTATTCCACCATGGCTGTACCCAGATTGCAATTTTCACAGGTTCACTTTAAATAGGGTACTATCAACATAAGTGTATTACAATGTGCAGTGAAGACTACATGCTGCCTCTTGCCTCCGCAGTATTAGATTTATTATTAAAGTCCTGGGGCACGTAGCTGAAAGAAAAACCCAGCTATTGTCATGAAAGGAGAGCTCCGCACTTTGATTAGGTCTCGTGTTGCTATTTGTTATCCATTTCTCTATAAAACAAATGTCAGTTAAGGTTACGGATTAGACTGGAACCATACATTTGCCAGCGGCTTATCCAGAACCTCTTTTAGACCTTTACTTTGTTATCATCACCTGCACCTCACCCTGAAAAGGGCGACTGTAAGTTCCTTGAAATCCTCCAGCAAACACCAAGAAAAAATAAATTCTCTTTTCCTGAGCCTGAGCTGTACTGTAGTGCTTGGAGCGCAGTGTGTGGACCGCCTGTGAAAGCTCTGTCCTACTCTTAATCGTCTCAGTATTGACAATTCTCCAACAAGCTGTCCGATACGCAGGCCAAACAAACAAAAGGCGCTCTGGCACGTGCAGCTACTCTACGTTTATTACAAAGGTCATCTTCAAATCTGAGCCTAAGAGCTGAGTGAGGAGATTAATTAAAACAGTACAAATCTGAAAGACTCACAGAAAGGTGTCTGCATCAATGCTAGATATTGAACGGTGGATAAAAACTACTGCAGGATTAAATCACTCATTTTCTTCTCAGAACTTTTATTTGTTTTACCATCCAAATAGAAACAGTCAAAGCAACAGTTAAGGTTCAACCTGTAACAGTGAGGGCTCAAGCACACCAATGTATTGGGCAGTAGAACGTAATATACATCCATCCAGGGGCTACAGGTGTTGCCTGTACAAACTAATTACTGAATATGGCTGCATGCAAGTATATACCATTTTATATTCAATTCCATTTCAGATCTTTTGATCAGATTTTTCTCTGGGGGCTCTTTGGACCTTAGCTGGGGGACCTCTGTGGAACAATTTGGGGCCACAAGGAAACATCCTTCTCTATCTTTTTACTTTTGGGACCTTCCCTGCTTCAACGACATATGGGCAAACTATATTGTCTGGTATGTGACCCATGCTATCTATTATATGTGCGTTTATATAAATTTAGTTCAGTTTATCCTTTTTGAGATATAAAGAGAAAAATACATATTATTGCTGTACAGAATATCTACTTATTGAGATAGATAGAGATTATATATGCTTTGCTAATATAGGCATTACAGTTGTGATGATTACAAATGAGTTTGGCTCCCTCTAGTGACCCTCTGTGCTATTAACACTTTTGTTTGGTTTCTGTGGAGCAGAGTTACGAAGCATTGTGGGAGATGTAGTTTAATGAGGAAATGACTCATGTGTTAACTTTGTTTTGGGAACTACTAAACCCACAATGCCAAGTCACAGGATCCACAAGGCCAAGTTAATGCACTGCAAGCTGGGCGCAGTAATATAAGGAACAGTGTGGCCATATTTCGGTCTCTTGGGACGCCATTCAATACCTGCCGGCAGGGAGGTCTGTGTGTGTGACCGGGAGACTGCGGCCTGTGAGGCACGGAGCGGAATCGATCGGCCTCTGAGGTGTTTCAGAGCACAGTCAGCTGGACCAGCGTGCGGATAGACCGGAGGACCCGAGACCTCTGGAGGTTCTCTGCGTTACAGTCATCAGAAGGAGCGATGCGGTGTGAAGGCGCCAGCTTGGATCACACTGAGATTTAAGGAAAGGAGCCTTACAAGCATCTGGGCCTGTTGTGGTGAGCGGGCACTTGCCCAGATCAATATAGTGCACTGTCACTGTGTGAGTTAGTTGCAGACTGTTGGTGAGACTTGTAGTCCCACAGAAGTGATCACTTATCCATAGGCTGCATACAGTGGAACTTCAGGGTCTGCCTTCCCTGTGCTATAAACTTAATGCTGAGTTGCACCCACTGCAAGTACACAATTACCAGCGCATCATTTATCCTACAATTTGCTTTCTACTTGTTTCCCTGTTTGGATTTACAAATACTGGAGTCTAATACCATAAGCTAGCTGAAGATCAAGAAGACAAGGGACTTTTATCCTCTTCTACAAAGCATCACAGTTAGCTTTGCATTTGGAACATTGCATTACAATCTAGGGGGGGGAGGGCTTGAGTGCAGGATATATATATATATATATATATATATATATATATATATATAGATATTACTGCAAATTTGGTGTGTGTGTGTGTGTGTGTGTGTGTGTGTGTGCTTTGACGTTTCAGTGGGAAGGCACTTAATATAAGTTTTGGAGCATATTGGACGTTTATCCCATTGTGCACCTGTCTGCATACATCTATTACGGTAACTATTTGATCTACAATTCTCACATTTATATTTTATGTTGCCAATTGTCACTTATTGTTTACACTGAATTGCACCCTCTTATGTTCAACATCTATTACAGTAAATTACTTAAGTAGTTCAGTAACGGTGTGTGGTTCTCATTGATAACATTACAATATGGAGCCCGAGGTGGTAAGAGAGGATCTGCAGAGTTGGGGTAGCCAGTGGGCTATAGAGTCAATCAGCAGCCCCTATTGGGGAACCGTTACATATATTTTTCTAATAGACACCGGGCTCTGGATGTTAAAAAGCCCTGAAGAAGGGCATCAAGCCGGAAATGTCGGGTTCATCCAATAAGCCTATTAGTTGTCTGTATGCACTTTGTAAATCCAATCAAATGTATAAATATTGATGTACTCTTTTGTCCTTGACGACTTAAGTCTTTTATTCAATATAAGTTTTTGTAATAAAATTTCCTATTTGATACAATTTATTGTTCTTGGTCACTTTTAAAGTCCCACCTACCTATGGGGGTTTCATGTGTTTTTTCCATACACCGGTACTTGCGCACAACCGTAAACGACTGTCTGCATTCAGTCTTGTACATCCGTATGCATGCACGTGTTTAAACTCGGAGCAATATATATTCATGTACACCCATGTGCTGTAATTAATTTGTACTGTCAACCGTGTCTCCTGAATGCCATTATAATGCTGTATTTTATGTTATACAGCTCAATATACCCTTGTGTATGCGCCCCTAAAAGAGGAGTTGCACCCCCCCCCTGCCCAATTAAAAAAAAAAAAAAGTGAGCAGCTACATAATTCTGTAGCAGCTGAATTTTACTATTAGGGCACTTAGCAGTCCAGGCATCTAGCAGTGTCCTCACCCAAGCCAATTCTTGAATAGGCTTTCAGGTGC
This sequence comes from Lithobates clamitans, assembly GCA_037952925.1. NCBI lineage: Eukaryota > Metazoa > Chordata > Amphibia > Anura > Ranidae > Lithobates > Lithobates clamitans. The sequence goes on along the minus strand of JBBGZY010002043.1, from coordinate 859,602 downwards.
TGCTGCCGTGGCCATTTTGGCTAAGAGAAACTCTGCACATACCACACCTCACTTTCTCAATGGGCTGGCTGTGGTGGGGGTGAAGGAAGAGGGGTCAAACTTCTGGCTCATTTGCAGTGTTAGTTTTCTGCCACACGTAGCGTTTTTATTTTATGCCAAAAAGGTCAGTTTTGGTCTCATCTGACCAGAGCACCTTCTTCCACGTTTGCTGTGTCCCCAACATGGCTTCTCACAAACAGGACTTCTTATGGCTTTCTTCTTGCCACTCTTCCATAAAGCCCAGATTTGTGGCGTGTATGACTAATAGTTGTCCTGTGGACAGATACTCCCACCTGAGCTTTGCATTTCTGCAGCTCCTCCGGAATTACCATGGGCCTCTTGGCTGCTTCTGTTTAGTGCTCTCCTTGCCTGACCTGTCAGTTTAGATGGACGGCCATATCTTGGTAGGTTTGCAGTTGTGTCATACTCTTTCCATTGTGGGATGATGGATTGAACAGTGCTCCATGAGATGTTTAAAGCTTGGGATATATCCTAAACCTGCTTTAAAACTTCTGTACAATTTTATCCCAGACCCTGTTTGATCACCAAAGTTATCTAACAAACCTCTGAGGGCTTCACAGAACAGCTGTATTTATATGGATATTAAATTACACACAGGTGGGCTCTATTTACTAAATTAGGTGGCTTCTGAAGGCAATTGGTTCCACTAGATTTTAGTTAGGGGTACCCGAGTAAAAGGGGGCAGAGTACAAATGCACACCACACTCTTCACACTTTTTTTTGCGAAACCATTTATCATTTTGCTTCAACTTCACAATTATGTGCCACTTTGTTTTGCTCTATCACATAAAATCCAAATAAAATACATGTTTTTGGTTGTAGCATGACAAAATGCAGACAATTTCAAGGGGTATGAATACTTTCAAGGCACTGTATATTTTGTACATTCACATCAGTCCCTGCCCTCAAGGAGCTCCCAAGCCAAGGTCCCCAACTCACATTCATACATATACATACTAAGGCCAGTTTAGACAGGAGCCAGTTAACCTACCAGTCTTTGGAGTGTGGGAGGAAACCTACGCAGGTAAAAGGGAGAACATGCAAACTCCAGGCAGGTAGTGTTGTGATTGGGATTAAAACAGACAACCCTAGTGCTGCTAGGCAGAAGTGCCAACCACTTAGCTGCTGTGCAATTTAATTTAAAGGATATTTAAACTAAAACACAGCCTTACCTCGTCTACTTTGCAAAGTGGACATGCTCCCCGCCATTAGTAGATCCATTCCAGTGCCTTGGAGGTAAGCCCAGCCTGAATCTTTAATCTACTGGCTGCTAGAGCTCCTGCATTAGAATGGTGAATAGTGGTGATGGGCTTAGCTTCAAGTAGAGGAAAAACTGAAAACCTTTGGTCTGGTATACACCCAGGATTGAGGGGCATCCGATATACACAGAACACCACTTTGCTGATTAACAAATGTAGATGAGGCACCACAGGCTGCATGCACCTTCTAGAAGTAAAGTTCATGTCTTAGCAAAGGGATCTGCATTAACCTCCCTGGCGGTATGATTATTTCGGATTTTAGGTGAAAAGCGGTACAATTATTTTGCATGGAAATTTGGCATTTTATATTGTAGGTCTGTAATTCTTAACAAAAACACACTTATATCTGTCCACCAAGAGTCTAGTAGATATCCCGGGTATGATGAAGTTTGAAACACAAAATCATAAATTATAATAAATAACTAAAAAAAAAATAATAATATAATAATAATAAAATACATTTCCCCACGATTCACTATCACTCAATTCTGCAAGTGTTCAAATTTACTATCGCTATTTTCTAGCTGGTCTAAAGCCACTTTTGACGTAACGGGACACTTTTTGGTTGCCATGGACAATCTCCAGTTCCCAGGCAGAAAGAAGTAAGAGTGTGTGTGTGTGTGTAAAAAATAAAATTATAAAACTGCATGCAGGGCACTGGATAAAGCACTGGGTACAAAAGGGATGTGAAATCATTTCATACAGTACTGTAATCTGTAAGATTACAGTACTGTATGTGTTATTTTTACTTTTTTAAATTTGCCGCCAGGCTCCGCCCCCGTGCGTTGCGGCGCTCGCAGGGAACGGAGCCTGGCACAGAGAGGCTTCGGAGGAGACAGGGCCCGCAGACAGCATGGGGGGACATCACAGGATCCTGGGGACAAGGTAAGTACAGCGCACCAGGATCCTGCAATGTAATCCCGAGTGTGGCTCGGGGTTACCGCTAATGGTGCAGAAATTTAACCCCGAGCCACACTCGGGAAAACCATCAGGGAGGCTACGGACCAGAATCAATGACAAAGTTTCAAACCACTAATGCCCTTCTCCAACCTGGTAATAAAAACAGCACTGGTTGAAACCACATTGTGGATGTCCTCTGTTCATATTGCCTTACAAGCAAGGATTAGATTTCAAGTTCTCTACTGGACAAGTATATATACTAAAACCAGGTCCATTTTAAATACAACCCGATAACAAATAGCTGTGAAACTAATCTCAAATGGAAGCTACTGTTCTCCAACTGCGAGGAAACATACCAGGCCATACTGAAGCTGAACTAATCCAGTTTCAAGTGACCCATTGAAGTAGCTCTACAGTTTTTAATTAAAGAGGAGGTCCAGATACCACCACCCCAAAAAAAAATAAAAAAATTTTACAAAATACTGCAGCCGCTGCTGACTTTTACTATATGGACACCTACCCGTCCAGGTAGCTCACAATGTCGGCACCCCAGCTGATATTCGGATCGGCTGTCAGGTGCAGCTGCCGCCATTCCTGGTAAGGAAACCTGGCAGTGAAGCCTTTTGGCTACAGAGCCGGCTCCCTACTGCACATGCGCAAAGCCACTGCGTTTTCTAATTGGTCCGGCGGTGGAGGAAGGAGGGTGTCGGTCTCCCAGGAGTAGGGAACAGTACCCCCCCCCCCCCTCCTCTCATCTCCACTTTAAGTTTAAATAGTTATTTTGGACCAAGCTGGTCCAAAACAAACTATTACCTTCACTAACAGATGCAACAGCTGTGTGCGCTGTATAAACTGTATGTAGTAAGAGAACATGGACACCTGGGCTTTATCTTCTTATTCATTATCCACCAACATATGACAGCTGCCCATGGATGTTCAAACCCCGGAACATCTGATCACAAAGACAATTAGATAAATAATGTGCAGTGCTCTTATATAAAATCAATAGGACCTTAAATTTGTGCAAAATACAAATTGAGTGGCAAGAAAAAAGCCTCTTGGAATGAACTTGTTTTCTGCAGTAATTTGACATAAAATGTAATATGATCCTCATCTAACTTACAATAGACAAACACAATGGGGTTTATTTACTAAAAGGCAAATCCACTTTGCACAAGTGCAATCGCTGTAGATCTGAGGGGGACATGCAAGGAGAAAAAAAAAAAACACACAAAAAACAAAAACAAAAAACACCACACAGCATTTTAGCTTGCACATGATTGGATGATAAAATCAGCAGAGTTTCCCCTCATTTCAGATCTTCCCCTCAGATCTAAAGCGATCACACTACCAAGTGCACTTGTAGTGCAAAGTGTATTTGCCTTTAGTAAATGAACCCCAATGTGCCTAAACTGTTAACACACAATAATTGTACACACCTATTAACCCTGGAGTTATTAGCTGGGTGTACCGCCTTTGGCAGCAATGACTTCAAGCAAGTGCTTTCTATAGCTCTGGATCAGACCATTCAGGAGGAATTTTTGACCATCCCTCTTTAAGCTCAGTTTACATACAGGGCTGTAGATAATTTTCTTTTCAGCCTTGAGTACCCAGTTACCTACAGAGTGAAGGGTTCAGGGTGTGCAATGTACAGAATTCAGGGTGTGCTACATACAGAGTGCGCTACGTGCAGAGTTCAGGGTGCACTATGCACAGAGTGCAGGGTTCAGGAGTATGCTACATACAGAGTGAAGGGTTTAGGGTGTGCTACATTTCAGCTGAAAAAAAAAAAAAGCCTCGAGTAATAGTGTACAATGCAATACTGTCTGCAGTCATGAATAATACAGCCACAGCACCTGTGATCATTATTATAATGCTGATGATCACAGGTTCTGTGGCATCATCATTATGGCTGCAGACAGTATTGCATTCTATACTATTAGTACTCCTGTCACAAGTAGTAACAGAACAGCAAACAGTGCAGCCCGAGTCTCACTTTAGTAGTGGAAAGAGTGTCGGCAGACAGTGTATGGGCTTCTAGAGTGGAATGTCAAAATGTGAGAGGCTGCAGGACGTGTTCAGTGCAGATATATGGGAGGTGGAGAGAAGAAAAGATTGGGAGAAGTGAACAGGGGAGGGGGGCGAGGATCGGTGCGAGAGTGATTTACTGCATGGTCTTACCGGCCAGATGTACAGCCATGTAGTAGACTGAGGGAGGGGAAATAAAACTAAAACTTGTGAAAGTAACTTTTCTCCTCTCTTGCCTACGATCACCGCAGGAAGTTCACTCGTTTCATGCAATTCTGCAGCTTCTGTTCAGCCTTCTCCCCGCATCAGAGTTGTTTCTTCCCACACCCACTAAGACAAGAAGATTGCAGGATGAATTTGGAGGGAAGGACAAGGCACTTTGTGTACCCATTGGCTGAGGAGGCTGCAGCACCTCCCCCTGCTGCCTCCTTAGCCAATAGGTAGCTGAAGATAATCATAAGTGCCTTCCTCCCTCCTGACATCATGTAGGACCTCCCATGTACCGACCCGTTGTTTTACAATGCAGGCAGACCGGGAACAAACATATTTTTAACTGGTCTTCTCTGATTGGCTACAGTAGCCTAGCATTAACTGATGCTCGGGGGGGGGGGGGGGGATTGGGGGCGCTTTGGACCCCCCAGTCCCCCCCTCCATCCCCGTTTACATAAATGCAAATTGGATGCATTTTTAACTGCATCTAATTTGTATAACATGTGAATCAGACCGGTTTTTAATGGAGTCGGTTCACACGTGTGGGGCGGCCACGGTGTGGGTTTAAAAAGGGTCCTGTTCATGTAAAAATTTGCACCTGAACCAGTGAACAGAACCACACTGGACTGCTGTACTGGAAACGCGGCCGCATAGGTGTGAACCCAGCCTTACAAAACTGCTTCAGCTTAGACACGTTTGTAGAATGTCTGGTGCGACAGCTCGAGGCCATTCCACAGCATCTCTATGGGGTTAAGGTCTAGGCTCTGACTGGACCACTCCAAAAAAGGCACATTTTCTTTTTTTGAAGCCAGTCTGTGGTGGAATTACTTCTACGATCAGGATCATTGTCCCGCTGCATCAGCCAACTTTTAAGCTTCTGTTGGCAGAAAACCAACCCATTATTCTGTAGGATAATTTGGTAAACTTGGTAATTCATTTTCCCCCCTCAATTAAGGCAAGTGGTCCAGTCCCTGAGGCAGTGAAGCAAGCCCAAATCATGATGTTCCCTCCAACATACATTATAGTGCTGAATATTCTTCCAACAATTCAAGTTTTATTATTTCATAAAACATTTTCTCAGTAGTTTTGCCAAGGTGCTTTTTGGCAAACTTCAGGCACGCAGTAACGTTTTTGTATGGAGAGCAGCAACTTCCTCCACTAAAAGCTGGAGATCTAAGTGACCACATAGCAGATTACACATCTTAAATACAACTACAATCCTTTCATAATTTAAGTGTTAGTCAGATTTTTTATTTTCTTTAATTAAAATAAACAGGTTATACTTCCTTGCTTTGTGACGTAGAATTGCACAGAGCGGTGCCGATCCCCGGCGGTGTTCTTGGCTCCTCCTCTTCTTTTTATGTCCACCATAGCCAGCTGCTTGCTATGGGGAGAAAAGTAGCCTGCATGCTCCCGACCCGTCTATAGAGCCGTGCTCCATAGACTTCCACAGCTGGACTTAGCTCCGCCCCCCCCACTTCCTCTTCACTGCATTTGATTGACAGCAGCAAGAGCCAATAGCTCCTGCTGCTTCTTGAATGCTGTGTGAAGAGGACGTAAGGGGGAGAACAGATGTAGCCGTGCACAGCGCTGATCTCTTCTCCCCTCGATTACTCTTCATACAGGGGAAGGGGGGCACAGGGAAATTGAAAATACTTTTTACCTAAAAGTATGTTTTTTTTTTTTATCCCATATTCATACTTACCTAGGTGGATGCAGTGTCAGACCGATGCTGCATCTGTACCCCGCTGTCTCTTCACTGAGAGCCGAGCCACGAACATCGCCGATGACTCGGTTCTCTCACCTCCGAGTGAAGAGTTGCTGCCTGTCAGTCCTGCTCTGCTCCTCCACGCTCATTGTAGCGCTGAGCAGCCGTCTCAGCCTTTCAGCGGCTCGCTAAGAGGCCGATACTGCCATCAGTCCAGGCACCTGGCAAATCCAGACTTCCAAAGTCGGGATGACGCGGCGCTTGGACTGATTGCTGTGATGTCAGCAGAGAGCGAACTGCAGACTGCTTTCTGCTAAAAACAGGTCACAGGAGTGCAAAACAAAATTGCACGCCTGTGACCCACAGGAGAAGCCCAGCTAAATGAGCCCAGGCTGGACTTCTCCTTTATTGCAAACAATGCATTAAGGTAAAAAACGTTTTTAGGTTTAGAAACACTCATTTTCTTTGACATGTGATGAAAATATACAAGCTTATGTTTACTAGCACAATGTAGCAAAGGGTGGTCTCAGATTTTCTAAAACACGTTAGGCAGTTGGTCTGCTCTCCCACAGCTAGGAAATGAGCTTTTGTTTAGTAGTGTTAACAAGGCCTTCTTTTCAGGTAGAGCAGTGGTCTCTAAACTGCAGCCCAGGGGCCGGACGCAGCCCTTTGCTTACTTTTATGTGGCCCTTGGAGTGCCATTTTATTCACTAACACCAATGAAGGGCACAATTCCTACCAGTGACAACGATGGAGCACAGTTCCTCCCAAGGACACAAACAATGGGGCCCAATAACACCAATGAAGGGGCACAATTCCTCTTAGTGACACCAACAATGGGACCCAATGACAGGGCACTATTCCTCCCACTGACACCAATCATGGTGGTGGTGGTGGTGGTGGGGAATTGTTTATTCCCACTGATGTTGGGACATTTTGTACACCCAAAGGGCACAGTCCAGCACCCCTAAAAAGTCTTGAAGACAGTAAATAGGCCCTTTGTTTAGAAAGTTTGGAGACCCCGAAGTTAGAGGGAAAAATAAATAAATAAAATGAATAAATAAACACTGTACCTTCAGTCCTGGTGACTGTGTCCATTAGAATGTTGTATTCGTTGGTCTTCTCTTTGTGATGGAGAAACTCCCGCCACAGATTATCCAACTCTTCCTCTGAGAATTTCCCAGAGCTCTTTGCCTGTACAATTAAATATGACTGTTCTGATAATATCCATCTTAGCAGTTTCAAATTACAAAGTTTAATAACCATGTACATAGCTTTGTGCTGTAACCTACAGCAAATAGATTTTATTGATATAGCCAGAAAAAAGGATGATCATTAGATTACGGTTTGCTGTCCAATGTGAAGCAAGAGGACTGCAGAGAGCATATAGAAAACCTTTAAAATAAAATCTAAAAAGTGCATTTATTATAATTTTTTTCCCTAAGGAGCCTGCAGAGCATTGCTGATTGTGGGTGCAATGTCCAGCTCCTGCAGACTCTCTGTATAGCTGTCTGCCTGTGTCTCGTGCGGGCAGACTGTTACCTGAGGGCAGGAAGAAGCAATGAACTCACAAGTGCCCTCATAGTTCATTGAGTACTAGAAGCCATCAACTGCAATGGCTGACAGTACTTGTAGGCATTTATCCACAAAAAATGTACTCCACCCCCACGGCCGCTCCGTTTTTAAATAAATAGTGACAGCAGGTAGAGAGAGGATCCCCGGCCCGCTGTCACAGGGGCAGAGCTGGAGATGCTAGAACATGTAACATGTTCCAAAAGTAAAACTTATCCTTGAACAGAAGGACCATGAGAAATTTATGTACACGGTCATTGCTGACTTTTTTTAAAAATACCAGTTCCCTGGCTTTTATGCCATTAAACGGCTGCAAGGTTTACTATATAGGCTGCACAAATCTCCCATGAAAAAAAAATAAAAAAAAAATAAAAAAAATAAAAAAATGAGCAAACATATTTCAGGTGCAAACCCCGCCAACACATCAAAACATGATAAGCCAGTTGGACCAATCCAGTTTAACTTGTTCATAAACGACCTGAAGGATGGGGTAAACAGTTCAATCTCTGTATTTGTGAACGATACTTAGCTAAGCAGGGCAATAACTTCTCTGCAGGATGTGGAAACCTTGCAAAAAGATCTAAACAAATTAATGGGGTGGGCGACTATATGGCAAATTAGGGTTCAATGTAGAAAAAATGTAAAATAATGCATGTGGATGGCAAAAATATGAATGCAATCTATACACTGGGGGGGGGGGGGGGGGGGGGGAACCTCTGGGGGAATCTAGGATGGAAAAGGACCTGGGGGTCCTAGTAGATGATAGGCTCAGCAATGCCAAGCTGCTGCTAACAAAGCAAACAGAATATTGGCATGTATTAAAAAGGGGATCAACTCCAGAGATAAAACAATAATTCTCCCGCTCTACAAGGCTCTGGTCCGGCCGCACCTGGAGTATGCTGTCCAGTTCTTGGCTCCAGTCCTCAGGAAGGATGTACTGGAAATGGGAGTACAAAGAAGGGCAACAAAGCTAATAAAGGGTCTGGAGGATCTTAGTTATGAAGAAAGGTTACGAGCACTGAACTTATTCTCTCTGGAGAAGAGACGCTTGAGAGGGGATACGATTTCAATTTATAAATACCGTACTGGTGACCCCACAATAGTGATAAAACTTTCGTGGAAGAGAGTTTAATAAGACTCGTGGCCACTCATTGAAATTAGAAGAAAAGAGGTTTAACCTTAAACTACGTAGAGGGTTCTTTACTGTAAGAGCGGCAAGGATGTGGAATTCTCTTCCACAGGCGGTGGTCTCAGCGGGGAGCATCAATAGTTTCAAGAAACTATTAGATAAGCACCTGAACGACCACAACATACAGGGATATACAATGTAGTACTAACATATAATCACACACATAGGTTGGACATAATGGACGTGTGTCTTTTTCAACCTCACCTACTATGGGGGTCATTTACTATAGCGCTATGGCGCTAATTCGCGCAAATTGCCGCGAATTAGCGCTAATTCACGGCAATTTAGCGCTAATTCGCGGCAATTTAGCGCGAATTAGCGGTAATAGCGGTAATTCGCGCGAAAACGGTATTCACTATAGCGCTGGTGAGAAAATTCTCCCAAAATCGAATTTACTATAGCTCTCAGAAACTAAATAGAGCCCAAACCCTTACTCTGCTAAAACCTAGAGAATTGCACATGGAAATAATTTTTAGAGCATGATATAATTGCCTAAATGGTACTGAAATATGCGGTATATTATTTAAAGATTATCTGCTTTTAAACTGTGTGAAAAAGTGATTTCTACACTGAAATATCTTTAAAAGTCTGAAAAGTGAAAAATTCCCCGTTTTGGACAACTAGGTGCCAACACAACTGAGCATGCTCAGACCTGAAAATAACTCTCATTTTAACTCAAGTGTCTTTTTTACCTGGAGGTATAGTAAATACCAAAATGAGAGCTAATTAGAGAGCATTTTTTGGGAGTTAAAATCTGCTCTAATTTAGTCCAAATGAAGTTTCAGTCACTGATTCTAATGGAACAATTCTAACTTTCACAAAAAAACCCTTTTAATGTTGAGATGAAATGTATCTTTCTGTGAAATACATTTTCCTTTGCAACATTGTTGCTTCTACTTAAAATATTTTGATTATAATAATGCTACAATGTGGAATGTTTTGATGTTTTGGTAAAATATATTTTTCTCTGTCACTTTCACTTGTTTTTCTTCATCTCACAACCATCTTTACCCCAAACTCACACAGGTGTCTTAAAATCCACAAACAATACCATTGCTGATGAAAATTTAAAATGAATCACAATTTTTTGTGCTTTGTATTATTTGCAAATATTCATAATTTGAGCCCAAAAATGTGATATGTGTACCAACATCAGAAAGCAAAATGTCATTCCCAAAAATTTGAGGGTAATATTCTACTCTCACCCACAAAAAACACCAAATATCACAGAATAAATCAAGAAGAATAACTCTTGAGTAATGTAATTCCATCACCTGTATGTCCATAGAAATGCAGTATTTATGTGTTTTTATGTGTTTTTATGTGTAGTTATGTGTAGTTATGTGTAGGAGGGTCTCACACGTGGCAGCTCTGTGGCTTAGAGGTTAGAACTTCTGCTTAGTATCTCTGAGGGTCTGGGTTCAAATCCCAACCATGTTACTTCATGTAGAGAAGTTGTCTCATTTCCCAGGTCCTATAACTATGTCTAATTGTAGTAGTTATGTGTAGGAGGGTTCCACCACCATTGTAAGTCTTTTCCAGATACACTATATAGCCAAAAGTATTGGGACGCCTGCCTTTACACACACATGAACTTTAATGGCAGCCCAGTCTTAGTCAGTAGGGTTAAAATTTGATTTGGCCCACCCTTTGCAGCTAGAACAGCTTCTGGGAAGGCTGTCCACAAGGTTTAGTCTGCCTATGGGAATGTTTGATCACTCTTCCAGAAGTGCATTTGTGAGGCCAGGCACTGATGTTGGATGAGAAGGCCTGGCTTGCAGTCTCTACTCTAATTCAGCCAAAGGGTGTTCTATCGGGTTGAGGCCAGGACTCTGTGCAGGCCAGTCAAGTTTCTCCACCCCAAACTTGCTCATCCATGTCTTTATGGACCTTGCTTTGTGTACTGGTGTGCAGTCATGTTGGAACAGGAAGGGGCTTTCCCCAAACTGTCCCCACAAAGTTGGGAGCATGAAATTGTCCAAATTGTCTTGGTATGCTGATGCCTTGAGAGTTCCCTTATCTGAAACTAAGAGGCCAAGCCCAACCCCTGAAAAACAACCCCGCACCATAATCCCCCTCCACCAAATCATTTGGACCAGTGCACAAAGCAAGGTCCATAAAGACATGGATGAGTGATTTTGGGGTGGAGGAACTTGACTGGCCTGCACAGAGTCCTGACATCAACACAACAGAACACCTTGGGGATAAATTAGAGAGGAGACTGTAGGTCAGGCCTTCTTGTCCAACTTCAGTGCCTGACCTCACAAATGCACTTGGAAGAATGGTCAAACATTCCCATAGACACACTCCTAAACCTTGTGGACAAGAAGAGTTGAAGCTGTTATAGCTGCAAAGGGTGGGCCAAATAAGTTTTGAACCCAATACTAATACTGGGATGCCATTACAGTTCATGTGTGTTTAAAGGCAGGCATCCCAATACTTACGTCAATATACTGTATATTGCTTGTGACACTGAGCATGGCTTTGGACTTAGGGCTAGTTCACACCACAGAGATGCAGAGAACATGTGTGGGTCTGCCCTGGTGGCTAAGTGGGTAGCAGTTCTGTCTAGCAGCACCTGGGATGTTGGTTCACTTCCACCAACATGCTAATGCTTGTGTTGAAGTTTATATGTTCTCCCTGTGTGGGTTTCTCACCACAATCTAAAGACATGCTGGCATCTTATTTGTCTCCTGTCGAAATAGGTTCTAATGTAAGAAAGTTAATTTTGGACTTTATATTGGAAGCTCATTGCAGCCAGGGACTGATGTTAATGTTTATTAGCACTAATCATGCCCAGGGACTTGGACATTTCAAATTTTAGGGTTTACACTGCACAGGTAAATATGCTTAGAAAACTTTTGCTTTGTTTATGTGGATGCAAATGGACTTTGATCTTTGTCCTGTAGTTGGAGATTTGATGCACATAGCCAAGGCTAACGCAGTTGCAAATCCTATTATGTGTTCCTGCTCATCAGGTGCAATCACTTTAGACATACATGAAGAGACAGATTGAAAGATACTGGTGGGCGTGTACTTCTATTGGGTGTGTCAGTGTGCTAACAATACAACCTCTCTTATATAAAGGCCTGCAGTAGGGGGGTTCGTTTGGCCTGAGAAGGTCAGGTTTTTTGTTGTGATGGAGAAGGAATGATATTGGGAGATTTGATGAAATTCTTGTGCATTTTTTCAATCAAAAGTGGGTTTATGTGGCCATGCTGTCAATGTTGTGTGTGTATTGTTCCTGTCTGATCATGCAAACATCGTTTGGAAGCATCTGCTGACCTACTATTTTTGATCTCGTTTAATTGTGTACACCGAAATGCAGCTTCCAGTAGAACATGGTCACCAATGTATGTATGTGTGGATTGTGGGCTGGTGGTGGGTGTTTTTAATAAGTCTTTTGCAATATTATGTTGGAATGCTTTGTAAGAATGACTGTTAAGTATGTTTCTATAATCTTTCAGATAATAATGTGATGTGTTGCCCGTTATACACTGAAATTAAAGCTGTGTCCACTCTAAGGTTTTGTCTAATTTTAGATTGTAAGCTCCTATGAGCAGGGCCCTTAAAATTCCGTTGCTAAATGTAGTACCATATATCCTGTCCAAATTTTTTTGAAGCTAGTAAATGTAAATTTATTTTTTTTCTGCTGGTAAAATAAAAGTACATTTGAGCTCTTGTTGTGGTGTGTGTGGGGTTTTTTTTTTTTCCTTATACTTTTCTTTCTCTTTAGTTTTTGTGGGTGGTGGTTTTGGGAAAGTGCAATATCTCTTTTATATTTTATTTCAATATGTATTTGTGCACCAAAAAACTAATCTCTTTGCCCTGGTTCACATGCTACTTTGAAATTGTGCTACTTCACTTGAAGTAGCATGATTTCAAAGTAGCAAGGTCAGCGTGATTTCAGGTGGCTTCATACACAAATGTCTATTGAAGTCGTACCTGAAATCGGCAAAAGTAGTGCAGGAACTACTTTAGCAAATTGATGTGGTGCCACAAAAAAAATGTTGCATCAATTGGAACAGTGCCAGTGCCATTGCCAAGAGTCACGCGATTTGATCTCTCAAATCGCATGACCAATCGCTCCAATGTAAACCTAGGCTTCTGCACAACTGCAAGTTTTATATATAAAGATTCCACCTTTATCATTAACAGCTGTGGAGAATTGCAGGTAATGAATTCAGCTGGTGGATAGGCAGTGTTTGAATGTGTCAGCTCTGGTTCACATTGGTGTGATTTGACATGTCAAATCTGTGGCAATTGCACTGTTCTAATTAGTGCGATTTGTATTGATATTGGTGCAGAAACCTGCAACGATGTCTCTGATGTTGCCCCCACAGTCGGGACTGACATGCAGGAATGAAATTGTGGGAGTTCAGCTGAACGCTTTCCTCCTGTCAGTGTGAACCAGGGCTCAAACTGGGCCTTTTGCCTTTGTAATTCACCTGCTGCTAACCCAGGGACACCATTTCTTAGCAAACTCCCTTAAGTTTACCTTCAAATATATGTAGAAATACAGATTTGCATATCTGAAAATAAAAAAATACTAATCATGGTTGAGATCAAATATTCGCAGCTGCAATCAAAAGTGTGGTTTCACCTTCTGACCTGGAAATTAGTCATTGTATGCACCTGGAAGTTCTTGTGCTGGTCAGGATCTCAATCTAGGTGGACATGGCGAGGTCTCTTTAGCAGAGAGGAGGCGCTGCTCATTGGCCGGGTAAGTGTAGGATATGTACTTGTACTTAATCAATGTAGGGGTGTATGTCATAGTTCGATTTGGTGTGGGTGGGGTTCATTGATTTGTTTGGCATCACCACACATTTGCTTCCGTCCCATGTGCACACATCAATTCCTGCATTTGTTCTGCTGATGTAAATCAGTAAGGACTATGCAAGTATAAATGAGAGATCCTTTTATTAAAATATATATGACTTGTTTCACAGCTGGGCGAATTTTCCAGCAGATTTGGACCTCTGAGTTGCATGGCAAGTTGTACCCCATGATTCTCAATGACAACCATTCATATCTGTGCTACTAAGTCGCACCAACTTCAAAGTAGTCCCTGTACTACTTTGGTGTGACTTGAGGTATATCGGGTACAATATTACACAGGCATTCCCAGAAGTTGGGGCCAAGTTGCAGCAGCAAAGTGGCAGCAAAATAGGGTGACTTACAGGTCGCAGCAGTGTGAATGAGATTCAAGGATAACACCTTTGAATTTGGCCCTATTGTCACTTGTGCATCCTGAAAGTGTAGCAAATTCGTCCCTGCACTACCTTGGTTTGACTGATGCAATTTGAGGTCCATACACCACAAGATTACACAGACATTGCTTCAAGTCATGACAAAGCTGTGCAATTTTAAGGTCGCACAAGTGCAAATGGGGCCTTATTCAAAGGTGTTATCAATTAATCGCATTAGGTTACTTTCACACTTGGGTGACTTTTCATGGAGCTTTGGACCTCAGAGTCACATGAAAAGTTGTCCCCCTTGATTTCCATTAATATTTATTAGAGCTGCACGATTAATCGTCATCGTAATTTTTTTCCCCTTTACGATCTTGAAAAAAGCGTTTCACGATTCTTGCTATTGCAAAGAACTCTCTCTGCTCTTCTGAAGCCACAGCCGAAAAACCAGGAAGTCTGCCAAGAATTAGAACATTCTTTATCAGTGAACTTGACTAGAAACCTTGTAACAATTTGTCAATTAAATAGAATTCTGTGTAAGTGAGGAAAGTTTAACCACTTAAACACTAAACATTTTTCTGACATTTGTTGGTTTCAGGTTAAAATCATTTTTTTTTTGCTAGAAAATTACTTAAAACCCCCCAACATTATATATATATTTTTAGTAGAGACCCTAGAGAATAAAATGGTGGTTGTTACAATATTTTATGTATTTGCGCCTTTCAAATGCAATTTTTTTTGGAAAAAATTACTTTAATGATTTAAAAAAAAAAAGAAAAGTTAGCCCAATTTCTTGTGGGATAATGTGAAAGATTTTATGTCACGAGAATCGTGATCTTTTTATTCTAAGCAAAAAAATTGTGATTCTCATTTTGGCCAGAACCGTGCAGCTCTAATATCTATGCAACTTCACCCATGTTCACATAGGTCTGAATTGACATGTCAAATTGTAGGCCAAATCGGCGCCTATTGATGGCAATGGAACTGTCCAAATTGGTGCGACGCCACAACAATTCCCAAAAGTAGTTCCTGCACTACTTTGGGCGACTTCAGGGGGCGATTTCTTACCTCCCAACTTTTTGAGATGGGTATAAGGGACACCTATTAGCAAAAGTAGGTAGGCATAGGACACCTTCTTAAAGGAGAACAGTTGGGACCTATGTGATTTCACTAGACATTTGTGCAGGAAAGTGCACTGATGTCTCTGAAATCGCTGACAAAGTCGGGCTGAGTCACACTTGTGCAACTTTGGACATGAGAGTCGTATGACAAGTCATACCCCATGATTTTCAATGTGTACCATTCATATCTGTGCGACTTCAAGTAACACTGACTTCAACGTAGTCCCTGTACTACTTTGGTCTGACTTTGATGCGAGTTGAGGTCCATAGACCTCAAGTTTACACAGGCATTCCCTGGAATTGCGGCAAAATTGCTGATGCAAAATCGTGGGAAAGTTGCGTGTCTTTCCCTGCGACTCCTGCGTCCATAGACCTCAAGATTACACAGGCATTGCTTAAAGTCGCATTAAAATCTCGCAACTTTCAGGTCGCACAAGTGTGAAAGGTGCCTAAGTCACTGTGCTGAGTACTATTTTATACCTAGAATATAAAGTAGTCCCAACATCAAACACTAGTAAACATATGTTCTCAATATAATTGTGCTCAAATGGCTGAAAATCACACAGATGGTATCACCTACTGAAAGCTTGCATTGTACTCAGCAGCGTATGCTGAAAAGAGGCGAACGCCTATTAGCCAATGCCACATCGGCACATCGGCATGAGCATGGTTGTTACTATAATATTAATGCCTGAAATGCAAAACATTATTGTATTGAATCAAACATTAGTAAATGTATTTTCTCTGTAGGTAAGTGCTCAGCTCTGTAGCATAGCGGTATACCCTGCTGCCCCCAAAAGTTCAAGCCATGAATTCAAATCCCACTGACAGCATTACCTCCTAGAAGTGTGCATTGTACTCAGAAGCATAATTAGCCAAAGCACATCAGCTTGCTTTATTCCATATTTTAACTCTTCAAATGCATGCAATGGTATGTACTTATTCAATAATATTATGGTATGGAATTCCAAAATTCAAGGAAAAAAATGTCGTAGGGTCCCCCCAGTACATACCAGGCCCTTCGGTATGGACTTTAAGGGGAACCCCACACCAAATTGTAAAATAAATTTGATGTGGGGCCCCCCAAAATCCATACCAGACCCTTATCCGAGCATGCAGCCTGGAGGTCAGGATAGGGGGGGACGAGTGAGCACCCTCCCCTTCTGAACCTTACCAGGCCACATGCCCCAAAGCACCTTTTCCCCATGTTGATGGGGACAAGGGCCTCTTCCCGACAACCCTGGTCGGTGGTTGTCGGTCTGCAGGCAGGGGGTTTATCAGAATCTGGAAACCCCCTTTAAAAAGTCGGCTCCCAGATCCTGCCCCCTATGTGAATATGTATAGGGTACATTTTACCCCTACCCATTCACCAAAAAAAGCAGTGAAATGTAAAAAAAATCAATAGCCGGTTTTTGACAAGTCCTTTATTGTAAAATAGCTCCGAGCTGTCTTCTTCCCTTGGCCATCTTCTCCAGACGCTGTCTCTCCCTCCTCCATCTTCTCCCCGAGCTGTATTCTCCCAGAGCCGTCTCTCCTGCCGCTGCCATGTTCTCCATCTGCTGTCTTCTTCCGCACCGCTGGTTACCTGCTAATAAAAAAAAAGCTGCTCTTTTTCCATGGTGGTCTTCCTCTGCTGTGTTGTCACCCGCTGTGTGGCGTCTCTTACATAGCCATGGAGCGGACTCTCCGGGTGACATTATCGGATGGCCACAGAAGACCGCCACAAGAAGAGCGGCTTTTTTTTTTATTAGTGGGTAACCGGCTGCGCTGAAGAACACATCAGCGGGGGAAGATGGTGGCAGCAGGAGAGACAGCTCGGGGAGAAGAAACATCAAACACTAGTGAATGTATTTTCTATGTATGACTGTGCTACGCCCAATAGGCTAGTGGTCAGCACTTCTACCTTGAAGAACTCATGGGTTCAAATCCCACAGAGAAACACTAAAAGATTGAATTGGTGAAAAAAAAGCAAATGACTATTAGCCAATTAGCCAAAGCAGCATATGCTGAAAATAGGTGAATGCCAATTAGCCAATGCACTTTAAATTTGGCTGATTATATTAACTCTTCAAATGCATGCAATGATATGTAAGTATTCAATACTATTATGGTGTGAAATTCCAAACACCACACACTAACTAATGGGCAGATTACATTTTTTTGTTTGTTCATTTTAATTCACTTGTGCACTGAAAAAATAAACACAGCTGGGGGATGGTAGGTTGGCTGGTATTTGAACTTGTACCGTGAGTGCTGTGGAGACATCTGAGCAGACTACTAAGCCATTGTGCTAAGTATGAGACCTACATAATAGTGTAGTATGATTAAAGAATGAATATAAATAATTACCGCTTTATAGTCACCTAAATTAAAAAATTAAAAACAACATACAACAAATATGTAACCTAAATGTTTAATACATGTAACTTTACAGAATAGCAGACATTACTATGTAATAATCATTCATAACTGCATTAGTTAGCAAAAGAAGGAAAGAAATAGGAATACTAATTGCAACATACATCAATAGATGCACACGAGGTAGAGCACATCTCACATAAAAATGTTTCTTTCACATACATGGATCATGGCTACAGTACACTGCTATATAACAACTTGATAAGAATTGGCATTTGTATATACGCGGAAGCGCTAATTAGCGGCAATTTAGAATTTTCAACCGTTTGTTCTCCACTTATATCGCTGATTTTCATGCGCAAATTCGCCGTTTTGTTTCCATTTGGCTAAAATTGGCTCTATTATTTGCCATAGTGCCCAGTACTTCCTGGAGTTATAGTAAATGACCCCCTATGTAACTGTCTCATTTTTATAATGATAGAAAGAAAGAGTTGTGCCCAACAAGGAGGAGGGGAAAATAGACAGTGACAATAGGCTATTACTGAGAGAGATCTTTGAATTAAAGTCCGGGATTATCAAAAAAGGACCACATTTTTTTGCTTGGAACACGTTAGTACAAATGTCACAGAGAAAAAAAAAAAAAAAAAAAAAAAAAAGAAGGTAGAAGGAAGGAGCGCACACATACCGAGAGGTAGAGAGACCTTTGTGACATACCGAGGCTCCCCGCATTTTATAAATGGCCTGTAAAATGCAGATTGCTCTGTAGAGCAACTAGTGATAATCAGCTCACGACATCAGCTATAAAATACCCCACCCCAAGTGAGGTATGGACAAAGACTAGCATTAGAAGATGCTGTAAAGAGTATTGCTACAAGAATAAAATGCCACCACTACACACTTCTAGTATTTGTAAGAAGAAAATTGTTCTGCACCTATAATTAAAGCAGAACTTAACCCCATTACAGCAACCTTTTCTCTTTTTGTTTCTCCCCCCTTCCCTCTTACATAAATGGGAAAAAAAAAAATTTCCATTTCATTATTGTACTTTTTCTGCTGCAAGGCAAAACATTTTAAGGATGTGAGGCGATGCGTTTCAAGAGGTCCCTCTTTTTCAAGCCTCTAAAGCTTTAACCCTGCTTTGCTGGGTTTTTTCGCCTTCCTCTGGATCAACTAAGTTTTTTTTTTTGGTTGAACTAGATGGACTTGTGTCTTTTTTTTAACCTTATTGCATCGGATGTTTGTACACTTCTTTCAAGTCTCATTGTAAATCACCACTAACAATCTATTAATGAATTATGAACAACTTCTACAAGTAGCAGCCTCTTTTAGTCTCCAATGTTGAGTGTGGTAGCAGTGTCCACTAAGGACAGGCATCATCCCATCCTTCTGCCAGACCATATTAATAAAAAAATCAAGCCTCTGCTAAAAATGTTATGAGGTCCATGTGCTTGGGATCTGGTATCTGCATATGGCTCCCGAGACACTACTCAATGCCTTACCTTGTTCCACAGCTTCTCCAAACGGGGATCATTTAGCACATCATTTTCGGTGCCATCTTTAATATAGTTATTGTCTTCAGTTTGTGTCTGTTTTTTGCCATCCAGTCCATACTTAGCCAAGATAACTATATAGAAAACATTAAGCATCAGAGATGACACATTACTGTGCAAAGGGAAGTAAAACAACTGGTAACTAGAATGTTGATGAATACAGAGTAAAAGATCAACGCACACATAGGTTTTTATAGAAGAAGTTTACACCATACATATCAGAGAAACAAATATGTCACAGGCTTTTGGATCTCATTTCCCTTTCTATAGGATCCCCCTGACTATTCTCATGCTTGTCTTTCCACCCCCCACCCAAGTCTTGGATGTGCAGCTTCCAAACACGGCCTCGTGATAGGACACTGAGCACTTGCATAGAAGCAGCATCGAGATAGATAGATAGATAGATAGATAGATAGATAGATAGATAGATAGATAGATAGATACACATACACACACAGAGATTTACTAAAACTGGACTGCAAAATTTGGTGCAGCTCTGCATAGAAACCAGTCAGGTTCCAGTTTATTTTTTTCGTCAAAGCTTAAAAGTGATTGTAAAGTCTCGTTTTTTTTTTTTTTTCCCTATAAAAATAACAAATATGTTATACTTACCTGCTCTGTGCAGTGGTTTTGCAGAGCAGGCCGGATCCTCCACCTCTCGGGTTCCTCTTCTGTAATCCTGGCCCCTCCCTCCTGCTGAGTGCCCCCACAGCAAGCAGCTTGTTATGGGGGCACCCGAGCCGAGTCACAGCTCCCTGTGTCCATTCAGACATGGAGCCCCGACCCTCTCTCCGCTGATTGGCTGAGACACAGCAGCGGCGCAATTGGCTGCTAGCCAATCAGGAGGGAGAATCTCGGACAGCTAAGACACTCGTGGACATCGCTGGACAGAGAAGGACCTCAGGTAAGTGTTAGGGGGGCGGCTACACACAGAAGGCTTTTTATCTTAATGCATAGAAAGCATTAAGAGAGAAAAAAAAAGCCTTCTGCCTTTACAACCCCTTTAATTGAACAAGCTGAAGTTAGAAGATGATTGGCTTCCATGCACAGCTGCACCAGATTTTGCACTCTCCAGTTTTAGCAAATCAACACAAAATATCTTGCCATGCAGACAGTGGTGTCCCAACTCCTGCCCAAAGCAATGGGTGTTAAAAGGCAACCACCCCTTGCTTCAGATTATTATTATTTACTGTGAGTCAGCAGGACACAAAGCTTTGCTGCCAGACAGAAACAAGTAATGGCATCAGAAACCGTGGCATGCCAACAAAGGAATGGGACTCAAAGCTCAGCAAACTGACTTATTAACTAAGGGTCAGTTAGATAGATATAGAGAATATATACATATATCTCAAGAGGTAACCCTACCAAACAGTGAAGCCAAGTTGGTGACCTATGTAAATTTTTGTATTAGACAGAAATTCAAATATTTAAACAGGAAAACTGCTCCTGTATATTTATTTTAACCTCATAAGAGAATATATACCATTGAGTGATCGCCTGAGTTTGGCTTCTTTTTCTCCATCATCATCTAGTCCTTCAGCCTTTAGCTTTTTCCAGTTCAGCTCATCCTTCTCTTGTATTTTCAGATCACTGTGGAGTTCTGCCAGTTTTACAGAAGAAAGCTGGAGCTGAAAGACAGAAAAAATAATCCTGTGAGGATGTACATGTAGTTGTCAATAATAGTATAGGCTTCAGTTTTGTTTTTACCCCAGTGTTGATAACCAGGGAACTATGGATCTTGAACAAGAATGTAGTCAATAAAGTCTCATCCCAACCTTAAGCTTGTTCCATTAGGCTTGGACAAGAAAACCTAGAAGCTAATTGGTTACCATGCACAGCTACATCAGATTCTGTGTGCACCAGTTTTGCTGGTTGGAAGCTGAAGAGTTGGTGAAAGGACCTAGTTGATGGAGAGTGTGAGGAGTCTGAAGTATTATGGGTGGAACTGTAGAAGGGTGTGCGTACTACAAAAGGTTGTCATTGGAGTTTGTTATAGGCCACTCAGTGTAGTGAGGAGGTGGAGACTCAGCTCTTTGCACAGATGGAAAAGGCTGGGACAATAATAATAATGGGGGATTTTAACTACCAGGAAATTGACTGGAGTAAGGGCACAAATTTATAAACCTATTACAAGACAATTTTATAGTCCAGTTTATTGAGGCCCGGACTAGGAATGAAGCTCTGCTGGACCTGGTAATCTCAAACCATGAAGAGCTTATTACCAATATTCATATAAAAGAACAACTGGGTAGCAGTGACCATAATATGATTTCATTTAATGTTAGCTGTAAGCAACAAACACATATGGGTAAGATTAAAACCATTTAACTTTGAGAGAGCAAATTTTCCAAGGATGAGGGCTGCTCTCCAGGACTTAGACTGGTAGGGAATATTGGCATCAATGGACACAGAACAGAGACGGGAATTCTTCAAAGTGACAATATGTAAAGTCACTGCAAAGTATATTCCCATGGGCAATAAGTTTAAAAGGATAAAAATAAAACCTTACGGCCAAAGTTAAAATGACGATAAAAAAAAAAAAAAAAAAAAAAAAAAAAAAAAAAAAAAAAAAAGGTATACACATACATATATATATATATATGAAGGAACGCTATCATCGTTACAAAGAATATAACGGAATATGTAGAAAGGAAATCAAGGATACAACAATTCAAAATGAACAGATTGTAAAAGATAGGACAAATCCCAAAAGAATTCTTCAAATATGGTAATAGTAAAAAGAAGGGGTGCACCAAATAGCTATGAGTAAGCACTGACGCTAGTGCGAAACGTCAGCTCTTTTTTGTCTGCTGTGATTCCTTGAATTTGATGTGCATCTTTCAATAAATAAGGCTATTATTTGAGTGCGGCTGTCCAGAATTAGTTCACGTTTATTGCAATCAGCATTAGCCAGCACCTGTGACCTCCAAACCGAGAGGAGGAAGAGGAAGCGGAAGAGGACGACTGGGCATGCCAGGATGACACTCCCTCAATGGGCAGCACCCGGGGTGGACCATGCCTCCTTTCGGTATCGGCTGTTTTTTTTCATTCGGCCGATAATTATCGGCAGCCGAAATTTCAGTGCACCTCTAGTAAAGAGGTCGGGTCTAAGCATGTAGGCCCTTAACAAAATAATCTAGAGTGGGTGACTGAGGACAAAGAGAAGGCAAATTTATTAAATACTTTCTTCAGCTCTGTGTATACAAAGGAGCATGGGGGAGCTCATATTCATAATGGGGGTGGTAGTGACACAGCCCCAAATGATCCACAATGGCCTACAAAGTGATATGGTCCAGAAATATTCAGACAGAATAAAGGAGGATAAAGTACCTAGACCAGATGGCATCCACCCACGGATCCTAAAAGAATTGAGCTCTGCAATTTCAAGGCCATTGTTTCCAATTTTTTAGGGACTTGTTAATGACGGGAATAGTACCACTGGATTGGCGTAGGGCCAATGTGGTGCCTATATATAAAAAGGAATCTAAGTCTTTACCAAGTAAATATAGACCTGTTAGTTTAACTTCTATAGTTGGGAAGATACTGGAGAGTTTAATAAAAGACCACATAGATGAATTCTTGCTGGAAAAAAATATTTTAAAGTGAAAGCATGGATTCATGAAAGACAGAATAATTATATCCCCCCATTTTGTAGTCGTTATAACTTTTGCACAAACCAATTATTATACACTTACTGGGATTTTTTTTTTACCAAAAATATATAGCAGAATACATATTGGCCTAGATTAACTGATGAAGAAATTTAATTTCTACATTTTTTTTTTTAAATCGGATAGGTTTTATAGCAGGAAATATTGTTTTTTTTTGCTTATAGTGCAAAAAAAAAAAAAAAAAAAAAAAAACAAAAAACAAAAAAAACACAGGTGATCGAATACCACCAAAAGAAAGCTCTATTTGTGGTAAAAAAAAAAAAAAAAAAAAAAAAAAAAAAGGGGAGGGAGAAGAGGACAATCAATTTTGTTTGGGTACAGCATCGCACGACCGCGCAATTATCAGTTAAAGTAACGCAGTGCTGCATCGCAAAAAAATGGCCTGGTCATGAAGGGGGTAAATCCTCTCGGGGCTAAAGTGGTTAAAGGGCAAGTTCACCTTCTCGCTAAAAAACAAAAAAGGTGAGCGAACTTCAAATATTCTGGCCACTCCGCTTGACCCAACGCATGATGGGAGTGTAGCGGTCTGTACACCGCAATGCACAGCCCTGGAACGAGTATCCATCATACTGCTCACAGTGACCATGGAGAAGCACATCTGAGCTGCTCCCCCCCCTCAGTGAGGTGACCCTGAAGTAGAAGCTTCCCATTGGTCAGTATGGTCACAGGGAGCAGGACTCTGGGGCTGGGAGACTTGTACAGGGAGATGACATGCCTAGAATATGTTCAATGCACATAGAAACCTACAGGAAGATTGCTGTTGAATAGGATGACAGGGTCTCTTTAATCCTATCCCAGCAGTAGTCACGTGATACAGGATAGGCTGAGGTCACATGACCCCCACCAAGCTCTGCAGACACCCCTAGAACACAGAGGTCTATAGAGGTCACATGACCCGCACATCCTTCATAGACGGAGGAGGTCACATGACCCGCACATCCTCCATAGACGGGGGAGGTCACATGACCCGCACATCACTCACCCGCTGCGCCTTCTCCCAGACCTGGTTGAGCTTCTGTATGCGGAACTCCACCCCCTCCGGCCGGTTCTCATTCTTCTCCCGGGAATATCTCCCTCCTTCTCCGCCCGCCCGGGCCCCCAGCACCGACACGGAGCACAGCAACAGCCAGCGACACACAGCGGAATTCATGTCTGCGGAGGAGAAACCGGCCACTCTGCCTGTTTATTGGCCCGCTTCTACCGCTGAACACGATCCGGATCCTCATTGGATTGGAGAAGGCAGCTGGGATCCGCCTACTCCAGGGCTAACCCTATCCGCGCTGGAAGGAATTCTCACAGTCCGAGGATGATAGGCGGGTCATTCCACCAATCACATAGCTGTACTGATAATATCATACAATATATGTAATATTATGAAATATATAAAAATGAATATATATATATATATATATATATATATATATATATATATACAGTGGATGTTAGAAAATATAAGTCTAAAACATACAAATAAGGAGGGTTGCACTGATACCAATTTTTTAGGACTGAGTACAAGTAGTACCAATATTTTTTTTCAAGTACTCACCGATACCAATTACTTTTTTTTATGTCATGTGACAGTGTCACTAATATGCAGCACTGATGACATGTGGCCTGTGTCAGTAGTTTTTAAATTTTATTTTTATATTTGTTTACATTTTTTTATTTTCTTAGTATTTTTTACTATTTATTTATTTTTACGCTTTCTTTGGGGGGGGAGAGTGGACGGTGTCAGTGGTTTTCATTATTTTATTTTTTTTTACAATTTCAACTTTCTATTCTATTAGCCCTATTAGGGTTGGGGGTGGGGGGTGGGGGGGCTTTGGTGAGATATCAGGGATCAGAAATTGAATGACAATTGCGCGGTCATCCATCACTGTACCCAAACTAAATTTTCATCATTTTCGTCCCACAAATAGAGCTTTCTTTTGGTGGTATTTGATCACCTCTGCGTTTTTTATTTTTTGCTAAACAAATAAAAAAAGACCGAAAATTTTGAAAAAAATAAAAGTTTTGCTTTTGTTTTTGTTAAAAAAATGTTGTAAATAAGTAAGTTTTCTCTTTTACTGATGGGCACTGATAAGGCGGCACTGATGAGGTGGCACCAATGAGCTGGCACTGACGATGGGCACTGATATGCGGCACTGATGGGCACTGGTAGGCGGCACTGATGGGTGGCACTGATATAAAGCACTGATGGGCATTGATAGGCGGCACTGATGGGCACTCATGGGTGGCACTGGTGGGCACTGATAGGCAACACTGATAGGCACTGAAAGGCTGCAAAGATGGGTTCTTATGGGTGGCACTGATGGGCACTGATAGGCGGCACTGATAGGCGGCACTGATACGTGGCACTAATACGCGGCACTGATAGGTATCCCTGGTGGCACTGGCAGTGGTAGGCATTGTGAGTGGGCACTGATTGGCAGCTGCCTGGGCATTGATTGGCAGCTGCCTGGGCACAGATTAGTATTTTGCTGGGGGTCTAGCATAGACCCCCCTGTCAGGAGAGCAGCCAATCGGCTCTCCTCTACTCGCGTCTGTCAGACGCGAGTGAGGAAAAGCCGATCACCGGCTCTTCCTGTTTACATAGTGATCAGCTGTGATTGGACACGGCTGATCACCTGGTAAAGAGTCTCCGTCAGAGACTCTTTACCTAGATCGGTGTTGCGGGGTGTCAGACTGACACCCCGCAACAACAATCACCGCGATGCGCGCCCCCGGGGGCGCGCATTGGCTCAATATCCTGCAGACGTCATATGACGCTCAGTCAGGGTATTGAAACCACTTTGCTGCCGTCATTCTGCTATATGGCGGGCAGGAAGTGGTTAATAAAATTTACCACCAGTTGAAAGCCAAATTTGTTTTGAACAAACCAAGAAATAATTCATCTGATTATATTAAAGGGTAACTCCACTTTTGTGGGGGGAAAAAATGGCAAATAAAGAAAAAATAATATAGCGTATACAATTGCGACACAAGTCATATTGTAATTAATTGTTTTTAAAAATTACTTTTCCTTTTCAATCTGCAGCCACTGTAATTTTCTGAGAATGCATTGCAATATGGCTACATGGAGTTGTTCTGTACACCGAATGTGTACTGACCACCCCCCAGAAACATCATTTTCTGCTTGTGTGATTGGCTCACCAATTTTCCCAGAAGTCTGCCTAAGATACAAGTCAGATTTCAGGCCTCCCCTGCAACAAAAATTTAGTTTTTTGTGAGTTACTCCTAGTAGGAATACTTCTAAAGGGATGCAGACCCTGCAGATTTCCTCATTAGTGCCCTGCAGGTGCACACCTGATAGATAATTATGACACCACTCCCATTAGACCTACTCACCACAGAGGAACATATAGGTATTACTTCAGAATAACAAAAGGTAGGAATCTGCAACAAAGTTTGGTAGCCTCCCTGACGGTATTCCCGAGTGTGGCTCGGGGTTAAATTTCAGCACCATTAGCGGTAACCCCGAGCCACACTCGGGATTACATCTCAGGATCCTGGTGTTGGTTACTTACCTTGTCCCCGGGATCCTGCGATGTCCCCTGCAGTGTCTGCGGGCTCCGTCCTCTGCCCGAAGCCTCTCTGTGCCTGACTCCGTTCCCTGCGAGCGTCGTGACGCACGGGGCAGAGCCTGGTGGCAAATTCAAAAAAATTTCAAAAGCATAACACATACAGTACTGTAATCTTACAGATTGCAGTACTGTATGAAATAATTTCTCTTCTGTTTTGTCACCAGTGCTTTGGCCCATGCCCTGCATGCAGTTTTATGTTATATATACTGTTCTTTCTGCCTGGAAACTGGAGATTGTCCATAGCAACCAAAAAGTGTCCCTTTACATCAAAAGTGGCTTTAGACCAGCTAGAAAACAGCGATAATAAATTAGAACACTTGCAGAATTGAGCGATAGTGAATCGTGGGGAAATTTATTTTATTATTATATTATTTTTTTTTTAATTATTTATATTTATTTATTATATTATAATTTATGATTTTGTGTTTCAAACTTCATCAAACTCGGGATGTCTACTAGACTCATGGTGGACAGATTTAAGTGTGTTATTGCTAAGAATTACAGCCCTACAATATAAAACACAAAATTTCTATGCAAAATAATTGTACTGCTTTGAGACGCAAAAATCTGAAATAATCATACCGCCAGGGAGGTTAAAATCCTTGCAATGTACATTGATCACCCAGAGGGGAATCTTTTTTTCTCAACAAAAGTGTAGTTACACTTTAAGTAGTTATGATGAATGTGCAGTTTTACTAATACAACATACATGCCAAACTGTGTTCAGGCGTTAAAACTGAACTCCATGCACATATACTTTAAAGTATAACTAAGGCCAATTTTTTTTTCTTTAGTTTTGGATGCAGTGGTGAGGGACTAGGACACCTGTCAGTTTTTATTGCTGTCTGTACTCCCATTAAGGAGATTCGCCCTCCCAATGTGTCCTGTTTACCATTATCATTTGAAGTGAAATGAAAAGAAAATCCCAAATTTTGGGTTGTCCCCAGGAAAGTAACAGAGGAGAAATTTACCAATGAGGACACTAGTTCTGGTGACCTGGAATTACCTTAATTTACAGCAATTTCCTCTCACTTCCTGTTTGGCTCTGGGACAGGAAGTGAAGGGAAATCTTTGCAATGGGACACAGATGGCAAAAAAAAAATTCTGACGGGTTATAACTTTCCCATGCTCTATCCAAAATAAAAATAATAAAGTTTTGCCTATAGTTCTACTTTAATTGATATCTTCCTCAATTGCCACAAAGAATAGAAAAAACACATTTTTGGGCACCAAATGCTTCTACAGACTCAGATATTATCTTGTAAAAGTAGAAGTGACATCATCACTGTGCTGTTCACAGCCTGTGTACTAAACAGGTTTCATTTGTGCCTAGCACATGCGCATTACAATATGTATGATTTTTCCCGAAATCACTTTTACGTTGAGAAATTTGTTTATTCAGATAAAAAATGAGAAATTGTTCCCTTCCTGCTCTTTCTAATTTTCTTTTCACTACAGTCCAACCAACATTCCAAAATGAAAAACTTCACACACCATTGTGTGAACAGCCAGCTTTATAAAGGCTGAGGACTCTTTATAACAATACTTGTGCCTGGAGGCTGTAAAGAATTTACACTAAACCTTGCTGGTCATCCAGTCCTAGAGAGTAACTGATAACTACAACCTCCTATGCTGCAGCAAATGGAGAGAAGAGGAGAGATATGAAGACACTTCCATGAGATGCTGACTTTTCAGCTACCGGTGTAGGAGCATATGATACCATAGTAAGCTATTTAGCCTACCTGTTGCAAGTTCATAAACATATTTGTATAATGGAAAGAAAATGTGCCGACATATCCTTCAGACCCTAAGGTATACGACATGTGCACCTACCACTGCTTAAGCCTCTTACCAGATCGTAAGGCCCCAAATTATATGTGGTCTAACCTAGAGTAAAGCTGCATGGATCTTGCTTCATGGATCTATTGGCATAGGAAATACATGCGGTATCCTGATATTCAACTCCACTTCAGTCCCCCTTCCTGCTCCGTATTATGGCTCAGCCTAAAAAAGATGGAGGGGAGAGAATTTTGAGACTTTAAATGAGGTGTGTAGCCAACAGTTGATGTAGTAATGCATCATATGCATATGGTTATGCATAACCATAGTATAAATGCATATGCAAGGTAAATGTACACAAAAAACAATCTTTATTAAATTATCCATCGACAATTGTAGCCAATATTGAAACATGATAGAACAATTCATAGGCTCAGTACCCACAGCAATAATACAATAAACAATAATGGGTGAAATAAAAAAACATTTAAACATGATAAAACCAGAAGGATTGCAGCACAATATGCTCTACGTGTTTCGTGAAATATCACTTCTTCAGGAGCAGGCGCAATCCAACTATCTATAAAGAAAGTATATATATATAGTTATATATATATATATATATATATATATATATATACATATTTATATATATATATATATATATATATATATATATATATATATATATATATATATAGAACAATCTATCCGGAGAGTAAAACAATATTAGGCCAGATAAGAGTGATGTCAGAACTTGATTGTGCTGTTACTCACAAAACGGCTCCTATGTCAAACACGGCATCGACAGCTAGGGCTCACTCCAGGGGTGTCCACCAGGGGAACTGAGAGGGCCATGCCAATACATGACATATTGCAGTGTGACGATCATAAAGAGAGTACAGATATCCATATAGGAGTCACTAGTGGCTTAATTGACAGTCCAAACGGATTTTATAAAAATAATGATGTATATATTTAGATAGTATATATAGCTATACCAAAAAAGTATGAATTGTCAGAATCTTAATGAGTATTCAACCCAGTGAAACCAAACAGTAGTCCTCTGCAAGGGGGATGAATGTAAACCTCATAAGGCGTGCATGGAAAGTGGCTCCCAGCATCACATGGCGCACTTATGAGAGAGTGTGTCATCACCTGATCGGCAGATCGGCATGGGGACTGAAGTGGAGTTTAATATCGGGATACCGCATGTATTCCGTTAGCCATTAGATCCATGAAGCAAGATCCATGCATCTTTACTCTATGCCAGACCACCTATCAATGGGGTCTAACAATCTGGTAAGAGGCTGTGTGTTTAGCGGTGGTGAGCACACTGGTTACATACCATTGGGTCCGAAGGATATGATGGACACATTTTCTTTTTATTGAACACAAATGTTTATGGGCATTTTACTTCTTGTGGATTGTTTTCATCTTTTTCACAGTTTTTGGTCATCATTGATTGAGATCAATTATTGGTACTCACATTTATTTGTTTGCATAATTTTGTATTATTATACATAGTGCAAAAATATTATGTTAATGACATTAAGCATTTGTATTTTTCATGCTTTTTGAGTGCAGCTGTGCAAATTTGGTGTTTGGTATTTTTTGGCACTAAGCATAAGTTTTCATATATTCACACTACCTGTAGCAAGAGCTGCTCCATTGCCCAAAGAAATTCCCAGCCGTAACTGACAGGAGGAGTTTGTAGGCATTATCCTTTTGTAAGGAAGTAAAGTGGGGAGGAGAAAGAGGCAAGTTGGTGGTGTGGTCGGCAGTGGGTCATGAACAGGTCCAGATGTATTTATGCACCATATCAACCCTGTGTTCCCCCAGGACAGGTGAACTTCAACCTGAGCCCTTATGGCAGGTCCAAGTCTACTCTTACTATCAGCAAAGTGATGTTACTTTTTTGACGGTCTATGATCTACACATCCCAGCACTAGGTGATAACTTTCCACCAAGATTGACACAATTTAAAAATTGATGAATCCTCACCACTCAGAAAACAACAAAGTTAGTTGTAAATAATCTATAACCGATTCGTCATTAAGACGGGATACCTCCTCCAGTACCAATAATCAACTGTAAAATTATGAGGGGTTGGGACAAAGAGATGTCACAGAGAAGGTAAATAAGAGGAGGATCAACCACGGTATAGTATAGCAAAAAAAGATTTATATAAGGCTTTATTAATGATACAAACAATTTAAACAATAAGTTCAACATGAGTGGCCCAAAGACCACTTCAGGTGAACCACGTTCCTACAATGTACCAGTTTGAATAAAAGAAAAAATAAATAATTCACTTTAGAAAATTGACAATATTGTCATTAAAAGACACTAGACTCTAAAAGCCCCCCGCAGACTCCACTTCTGGGATCCCTTATCCAGGGCGGGATTTGTAAACTGGTGCTGTTAATTAGTCCTCCATGAAGACACAGTCTCCTCCAATAGTCTACCCAATAGATTGCTGATATCTTATGTCCGTAAAGGGCAGTTTCTACATAGATATCAACAATGGCTTATATTTATTGGAGTATAGTGTAGACAATCATGTATAACAATTTATTTCATTTTCTTGCTTCCGCTATAAAGTTGGTTTTATGGTTCAAAAACAGGCAGTCAAAGCTCATCAATTTATAGCTGCATACGGTAGAATAAATGTTTTATATAGAGTCACTTAGACAGCAGGCAATATTTGTCTAAACATCTATGTCCTTTTAGGCAATAAACCGTAATAGGCACATTTATGTATCATAGGAGATTTGGCAATCAACACAGTATTCACAGTGTCCATGTATTTATTGCTTTAGATAAGGAAACATTTCACCCAGAACGGGTGCTTACCACTCCTTTTGCCGTTTAGTGTTGGCCGCGATCATATTACACTGGAGGTGTCCTCTAACCGTGGATGCCAAGAGATAACTGTAGGCCGTTTATTTGAATCTTTAGTACATTTGACTGTCTGATTCGGTACAAGCAATTTTCCGTCTGCCATCTAGCGCTGTAATAGCAAGGAAGGCTTACAGGTGGCTGCGTTTAGGGTTTCCACACAGTTTCCTGGTTCGGCGGTTAGAGGACACCTCCAGTGTAATATGATCGCGGCCAACAATAAACGACAAAAGGAGTGGTAAGCACCCGTTATGGGTGAACTGTTTTCTTATCTAAAGCGATAAATACACAGACTTTTAGAGTCTAGTGCAGGGGTCTCAAACTGGTGGCCCTCCAGCTGTTGCAAAACTACAAGTCCCATGAGGCATTGCAAGGCTGACAGTTACAAGCATGACTCCCACAGGCAGAGGCATGATGTTTCACAACAGCTGGAGGGCCGCCAGTTTGAGACCCCTGGTCTAGTGTCTTTTAATGACAATATTGTCAATTTTCTACAGTGAATTATTTATTTTTTCTTTTATCCAAACTGGTACATTGTAGGAACGTGGTTCACCTGAAGTGGTCTTTGGGCCACTCATGTTGAACGTATTGTTTAAATTGTGTGTTTTATTAATAAAGCCTTATTTAAATCTTTTTTTGAAAGTTGATAACTTTCCACCAATCCTAGAATAGAGGATTGAGGACCGGAAGTGATGCAAGAGACTGACAGTCACTGTATTTGCACAGTTTTTAACTGTAACAGTTACTATTTTAATAAATAATTGATACTTTTATCTACTACACTATGGAGGACTGCTTTCTTTACCCTTAACATATTGAGTGCGTGTGGGAGAGAGCACCTTAAAGGGACCTATACTTAGGATTGTCTGGGGATCCCTGGAAATCCTGGAATAGAGCAAGGATGGAGGCTACATCAACCTGGATAGTACAATAATAAGGCTTCATTATACTCAAAAGAAAACGGGTGATAAAAGAACCAAAATAAACTCTGCGTTCAAATGTTATTAAGACAGACTAGGGATGGTATTTGCCAAGTCTGTATGAGTTAGAGACTGCTGCTATCACCAGCCATATGTGGGTGTGTTCCTCTGAATTCAAATAGCATATATCAAAAAACAAAAGAAAAAAGAGAATTCTTCGGTGAGGAACATGCAGTAGTCAATTTTATAAATATAGATGTAAATTTTATTGAAACAATCACAATAATCACCAATCCAAAGATACACTGTGGAGACAGGTACCATCACCGATTAAAAAAGACAATATTGTCATAGACATACGCAGATGGCCACCTCTCACAGCCAAAATCTCACACCAAGCAATTAAACTTCATTCATAAATTGTGCATACATAATTACAACAGTAGATTTAAATGCACTAATATGCTGAGAGTCCTTGGTAATCAGAAGAGGGTAGCTGGTTGGGGCAGATGAATATTGCTTGGGCAGTAGGGGAGTAAGAGAGCCGGCCTGGTTGTCAAGATGAGAGCCTCCTGAAGTAAGGAGACCTAGAGCAGGGAAGAGGAGAAGGTGCAGGAGGTGTGGAGGGTCTATGGTGGGGAAGCCACCAAACCGTGGGACCCAAGGCTGTTAAAACAGCATTTGTAGTGAGTATACACACCTGTATATTAAATGTCTCTCTAGACAAATGATGGCTAGGGATGTTGGAGGCCACTTGCAACTGACTCAGAGCTGCACTGGGTGACTGACTCTGTTGGATGGATGCAGTGTGGCAGACACAAGATGTATGGTTATAATAGCTGTCCCAAGGCTGGGATATATGCAGGTTAAATCTCACCCAGTGTCGACTGCAGTCCTCTCCAGGAGTAGGGAGTAGTGGCTGTCACCATCTCAGGCAGGTGGATTGCGGATTGCTATCTCTTCCACAGGGTCAGTTGATGTGCAAAGCCGTTGGCGGTCCCATAGATGTCGGGATGATAGTTATCCTGATGGGGTGCCGCACCGGAGCCGGGTGTACTTGCAACCATGTACTTCCTCTTATTCCGTTACCCCGGGTGTATGCAGGCAAGCGTTGTGGTTCAGGCCGGTGGTTATGGGGCTGGTGGGTGGATCTGCGAGACTGCCGAGACGCTATAGGCAGCGTGATGGCGTCATGCTGACGCGTTTCATCCGGGTCTCGGATTTCATCAGAGCATGCGCAGTAGCAAGTAGTGTCGGCTTATATAACGTCAGAGCGGAACCACGTGAAGGCTCCGGCGTCTGGTTGTTATAGCTACGGCGCAGTTTCACTGACAGCCACGCACACATGTAAACAGAACTTAAAAAACAACATAGGGGCAGAGGGAGACCATAAGTACCAAAGCCCCAAGGGGGGGAAGGGAAATAGATAAGGTCATTGCTTACACACCAGAACCGAAAATGAGTAGAGTGAGGGAAAGCCGAAAACATAAGGGTTAAAGGACGGGGAGGACGGGAGCCGTGTGAGAAAAAGAAAAAAGGAAAAAGAAAAAAAGGGAAAAAGGGGGGGGGGGAAAGAAAAAGAGAAGAAGAAAAGGAGGGGAAGGGGAATGTGAAAAGGGGGGGAGGGGGGGGGGGAGGGGAAAAAAAAAAAAAAAAGGGGAAGAAGAGAAAGAAAGGTGAAATGAAGTGAACAGGGACATGGTTGATGCACCATCAGGATGGACACTTAAGGGGGTGCTAAAAAGTTAATCTAGTATTAGAATTAAGGTTTGGATTCAATAGATAACACAGGGGTTACTACTGATGTAGCACAGGAGTTTATGGTGTAAGAAATACAGCAAGATTGCATTCGTTATTTAACCCCTGTGGCTGCATACTGTTGGTGTTATATATCCACATTTTCTCCTTTTGGTACAGTATCCTGTCAAAGTCGCCCTTTTCTTTGTGGAAGGTTGAGCCTGTAGATGCCTTTAAAAGTTAACCCTTATGTTTTCGGCTTTCCCTCACTCTACTCATTTTCGGTTCTGGTGTGTAGGCAATGACCTTATCTATTTCCCTTCCCCCCCTTGGGGCTTTGGTACTTATGGTCTCCCTCTGCCCCTATGTTGTTTTTTAAGTTCTGTTTATATGTGTGCGTGGCTGTCAGTGAAACTGCGCCGTAGCTATAACAACCAGACGCCGGAGCCTTCACGTGGTTCCGCTCTGACGTTATATAAGCTGACACTACTTGCTACTGCGCATGCTCTGATGAAATCCGAGACCTGGATGAAACGCGTCAGCATGATGCCATCACGCTGCCTATAGCGTCTCGGCAGTCTCGCAGATCCACCCACCAGCCCCGTAACCACCGGCCTGAACCACAACGCTTGCCTGCATACACCCGGGGTAACGGAATAAGAGGAAGTACATGGTTGCAAGTACACCCGGCTCCGGTGCGGCACCCCATCAGGATAACTATCATCCCGACATCTATGGGACCGCCAACGGCTTTGCACATCAACTGACCCTGTGGAAGAGATAGCAATCTGCAATCCACCTGCCTGAGATGGTGACAGCCACTACTCCCTACTCCTGGAGAGGACTGCAGTCGACACTGGGTGAGATTTAACCTGCATATATCCCAGCCTTGGGACAGCTATTATAACCATACATCTTGTGTCTGCCACACTGCATCCATCCAACAGAGTCAGTCACCCAGTGCAGCTCTGAGTCAGTTGCAAGTGGCCTCCAACATCCCTAGCCATCATTTGTCTAGAGAGACATTTAATATACAGGTGTGTATACTCACTACAAATGCTGTTTTAACAGCCTTGGGTCCCACGGTTTAGTGGCTTCCCCACCATAGACCCTCCACACCTCCTGCACCTTCTCCTCTTCCCTGCTCTAGGTCTCCTTACTTCAGGAGGCTCTCATCTTGACAACCAGGCCGGCTCTCTTACTCCCCTACTGCCCAAGCAATATTCATCTGCCCCAACCAGCTGCCCTCTTCTGATTACCAAGGACTCTCAGCATATTAGTGCATTTAAATCTACTGTTGTAATTATGTATGCACAATTTATGAATGAAGTTTAATTGCTTGGTGTGAGATTTTGGCTGTGAGAGGTGGCCATCTGCGTATGTCTATGACAATATTGTCTTTTTTAATCGGTGATGGTACCTGTTTCCACAGTGTATCTTTGGATTGGTGATTATTGTGATTGTTTCAATAAAATTTACATCTATATTTATAAAATTGACTACTGCATGTTCCTCACCGAAGAATTCTCTTTTTTCTTTTGTTTTTTGATAAGGCTTCATTATAGCCTTGTTAAGGTGAGAGTTCTGGTAGCACAGAGGGGGCACAAGAAGGTGAAAGCACACCGTTTTGGTTTTATATGCACTAATATAGCACTTTAGTGGGAGAACACTACGTGTGATATATCATTGCTGGAGGAATGAACTAACATTTATTATGAACTTTATTATTTACTTTATTATTGAGTCATAGTATCTGTACTGCACGTTGTTGAATATTGATTATGTTTTGGCATTCAGAATATTTGGATTTACACACCACTGAGAATTCAATATATGACACAATTGATTTGCAACAATTAGCCTGCGTGGCACCAATCAACACTACAATCCTAGAATAGAGCCATGCAATGGTGGGTAAAACAAGCCAGTTACCTTGTTACTTCACCTTACAAGCAGTCCTCTTAGCTTCTAAAACTAATGCTAGTTTGAAAAAACAGAAACTGTTCCAGATTTTCCTAAAATTTTTGTTCAATTTCTTATGTGCCAATTGGAGGTACTCATTGTTGTATAAGGGTAGCAGGTTTTCAGCCTGCACTCCTGTATAAAAAACAAGAAAGAATCAGAAACTTTACCTTTGCACCAGTGTCAGCTATGGAGTGCAGTAATTCCAGATGCTTGTGGAAATCATACAAACATGCAGGGCGTTGTCGAAAGGTGAATGACGATTAAGGCAGCCAGTTTTTTACAGGCCCTTTTTCCTGCTGCTGTTGGTTGCTAAGAAGCTGTTTTTTGGGCTGCACAGCATCATCAGTTGCTAGTATGCTGGCAGTAGGTCATTGGTTGCTAGGACATAGGTAACCAGACCACACAGCATCAGTGGCTGATATGGTGCACCATCACAGCCAATGATGCTAAGCAGGCCAGTGACACAGGGCTGCACAGGCACTGAGGAGGGAATGTCCGATTCAGACTGCCCTTAGCAGTGCCTCCATGAGTTCTGCGAGAGGCAGCTGCCTCAGTTTTCCCCATGGGTGGTACAGCCTTGCAGGCAGATATTTCATCATTATTAGGAAGATATCTGCCCATCTATGTGCAGCCTAACACGAGTCTTAACAGCTTGGCATTAGAAACTGTCCAAAATTATTTGCTTATACTGTATTTTTAATTATTTCATCCTCAAATAGAAATTACAGTTTCATTGCTAATGACAGCCCTTGGCATGCTTCCAGAATCATGTTAATTTATATCGCCATGAGAGCGGTGGACAGATTTACAGAGTGAGTGTTTCCACCATCTTGATCTGCCAGCGGTAGACCTGACCTTTCTGATCCTGGCAAGAGAGCTTTTGACATGCTGTTAGCAAGACAAATGGTGAAATTTAGTTTTATCAGCTGCCTCATGTCGTACATTTATTTTATTATTTCCCAAGCAATAAATATCTATCTTTATTATGAGTCTATTTAAGCTTTTGATTTATTTCCAGAAAAAAAAACAGTTGAGCAATGTGTGTGCATTATATTTTAGATGCCATGATATTTAAGTGATATTTAGACCCAGGACAGGACGGCACGTTAGGCAGGTGATCTGCCACGGAGGAAGCACATACCATTCCGATACCAGTCCGGTATTTTTAACCGTTTTCGCTTGATGTAGAGTGGTGCACTGACGCACCTAATCTATGTGAGTACCCCATATGGGGGTTTAGCTTTGATTAATAAACTGTTTAAACTATATTACGCTATCAAGTCCTTTTTTTCTACTAACATATCGAGGCAATACGCTGACGAGTCCACGATTCGGGTAACACTGCAGAGCCCAGAGGTGGTTCACAGGCGTGCATTGACTAAGCTTAATTGCTAAGTCACACGCTCTGAGCGTTTAATACCTAGGGGGGAGCACCTGAGTGAGGACACTACGGCATGTTTTGGATCACCCACATAGCAGTTTCAGAATCGCATGGACTTTAAAGCATTTTTGAACTGACACAGTTTGAAGTCACGTATGTACACAGGAGCACCTTTATTTATATTAACTCATTAGTGGGATCAATGTTTTTTCACACATTATCCTATGGACACTAGTTAAAGTGATATAATTGTTAACCACTTGGAAGCACGTCAGCACTTTATTATTTTTTATAGATTTTTTTACCTATTCTTAATATATATTTTTTTTATTTAGTCCTTATATGTTTATTTTCTATTTTCAATTTTTATACATATTTGTTGCACAATTGTCACTTTCACAGTCGGCAAAGACTGGGTTTACCACTGTATGACTTTCACATGTTTTTTATGCACTTTGTTTATCACTTATGCATAGTGTGTAGTCTATCTTGTATTTGGAAGCGCAGCGTATATATATTTTATTTGTTTGTATCTGCATGACTTTATGAGACATGTTAACGCTTGCAGCTGATCTACGGTGTCATTTAGGCAGTTTCTAGTTAGTGGAGGCTCACAGGACATTCTATGATTTGGAGTGATTCCCTTGCCAGCTACTATCTGCCTAATAATATGAAAGAACGCTTGTGACCTCCATAATTAGCGGTTTCTGGATTCCATTAATTGCTTATTTTTAATAGTGGTGGCAGTGAAGGCGTGTCCCAGATGATGATTCATTGGGTGCTGGAGAACTTAAGTGGTCACAATAAGTGATTTTTACTAATTATATATTTTTAGCAGACTTTTACATATTTCAAAATTAGCGTAGTGGACTTTTGCTCTCAGTTTGTTTGTATTCCATTAATTACTGCATGTGTATCTTCACTATTCTTAAAAAGATAATGCTACATGTTTATGTATGAATATATTGCTAACTTTGCCTAAACCTGTTCCCACTCCCTTTCTTAATCAAATTCTAACTACCCTGTGAAAGGAAGATGCCTATACTTACCTATTCTCAGGGCGCTCCGGTCTGGTCATGCAATCACGCCCAATGGCGGCTTCAGTGTAGAGGAGGGACAGTCAACAATGATTACCCCATAGTAAGCCTATGGGTGACGTCACTGCACAGGTATTTCAGCCATTGTCGGTGATCTTCCCTCTCCAACTCTCTGAAGCCAACTCCTGGGAAGATCACATGACCAGAGTGGAGTGCCCTCAGGATAGGGCTCATTAACACTATCCATGTTGATCTACATAGATCAACAGAGGCCCATTGCATGGACACATAGAAAACAGTTGTCCTCTTTACTTAGACATCTGGGGTCTGGCTGCTGAAAAATAAATAAATACTGAGATGATACCTGTACCCGAGGACATACGCATACCTCCCAACTTTCTGTGATGGGAATGAGGGACACTTATTAGCAAAAGTATGTAGGCATAGGACACGCCCCATTGCCACCCCCCCCCCCTTAAGGAGAATTATGCAAAAAAATATGATTAGTTAAACCTACAAGGGCTTTTTTTTTAAACCACTAATATTCCTTTTAACTGCCTTTTGAAATTTACAAATGTAGCAATTTAGAAATTGGATGAAAGATTTAGGACTTGGAAACACTTTTTCAAAGGAATGTAGTGCATTTTATGTGAAACTATATAGATCAGACCCAAATGAGGGACAAATGAGGAGGAAAGAGGGACAGAGGGACTTTGTTTTAAATCAGAGACAGTCCCTCCAAATCAGGGACAGTTGGGAGCTATGCATACGGGTATGTCCTGTGGGAAGGAAGTGGTTAACTATTTCTCAATAACCATAAATGATATAAATCAAGTTTGTGAGCAACAAATGTCATTGCAAATTCAGTTATTAACTTGTAAACGTATCAGTGATATCATCACTGTGCTGTACATAGCCTGTACAAACAACAGAGCAGTGGGAGGGTCCCAGCAGGCTCCACCCACTTCAGACTACCTGCAAAAAACTGCAGGAGGGGGCAGAGACCAGACCAGTCACGCTGCATAAGGAAAGAGAGCAGGAAGCTCTGCACAGATGAAAAGTTTCACACTGGATTACTGCACAGAACTGGAAGAGTTTCACAAAGATTCAAGGAGGAACATGTCTCTTCTATTTAGAGCATATTTGCTTTTCCCGGAGCTCAGCTTTCTTTTTTCTTTTTTTTTTTTCTTTATAAATAGGCACAAGGGATGGTGCCTACATTAAATGAGAAGTGATCCTTCTGTCCTCTGTCCCCCCCATACCCCTATAGTGGCTATCTTCCAGTGTTGTGGAGGTCAATACAGTCGCTGGCCGTGTCACAGTCAAGAGTGCCAACAATGCCTGCTGTTTCTCCCCCTTGCTCCATGCAAAGAGACTGTTCTAACGCTTCTAGCAATGAAAAGCACTTGGAGGAGGCAGATTTTTCATATTTTTCATTCATATGCCCATCCTCCATTCATCTTCTTGTGGGCAGGGCATACTCACCCTGCACATGGTGGTACCTTCTTTGTTACGCGCTCATCAATGCTCGGGACTAGGCGGGTCGCATTCATGTGAAAGTCAACATTGTGGTGGTACCCCGGCTTAGAGATGAGCTGTACACTGTGTGCAGTAATGAAATATACAGAATTTCTCATTTACATGTTGTCCCATGTTACTACACACCTTTCTTAATGTATGTTGCATTTAGGAGGGACACCACTGAACCTATGCCCTCTCCACCAGTTCAGCATACCTCTGCCACCTCACTCCCAGTGACAGAATGGGGTTCCGCCAAGCACTAACACGGACCTCATGCATGCTCAAATTTAACTCCTCCTTTCACTTGTACCATGTGGCTAGGAACATGAGGTTTCTTTTCTGTGGGTTCAGTCCCAGTTACTTTGGGGGAACCAACCACTAGGGATGGGAGCCAGAACACCGACCCTCTTACTACTGGAGGACCTGTCGCCTACACCAGGCCTCATGGTTATTGACTGGCTGCTATAAACTTTCCACCTGTTCATGGTTACCCATGGCAACTGCATTCTTGCTCTGTCTCTTCTGCTGAGTTAACCCTTTGTAGTGGCCTTGCTATATACCCCATATGTGCTTTACAGGTCCTATTCTTCTGATACGCCTTATTCCACCATGAACCCCTTAAATAACTTCAGACTAGGCTCAAGAACAGCTAAATAACTTAACTAAAAACACGTCAGGAACATTACAGTGATAAATTCAAACTTAGTTAATTCCCCATTTAGCTATTTTGTGGCTGCCCCAGCATACCCGAAAAAGTAAGAGTCCCAAAACTGGTGTTGTTAATTGCTGGTGAGTCCCTCAGAGTGGCAGATGGTTGGTGGTTACATCCTTACCGATGACATGGACCTCCAGACTTCCATGCAGTCCCGCTCATAATGGCCCAGAGCCTGTCCTTTTCCCTGTATAAATATCAACAGGGAAGAAGTCAGGACCCAAAAAGCCCAGGAAACCAGTAGCAAACACTTAACTCTTCCCTGGCCGGAGCAGCCTGTACTCTCTTGCTATAACAACACATTCCCCTTGAAGGCACCTGCCTACACTCTGAGTTTCATTCCTGGATGCTACAGTATAGCTTCTAAGAATGGAGGAGGTGGTTGGAAAGGACGGGCAGAGTCGGCATTTTTGACAGGGATATAAATCCCCCCAGCACCAGAACTTTACTACAGGGGTATGATGGGGGGGGGGGGGAATCTTAGAGGACTGAAGATTTCAACTAAGAGAACAGCTGGCAACACTAGTTACACTTCTCATTGAATGTACCGTAAGTACTGTCCCTTGTTCTGATTAAAAAAAAATAAGCTTAAGCTTGGTACACACTATACAATTTTCTTTAGGTTTGTTCCTTTAGATTTACCAAAACCATATAATATGAGGTCAAACCTAAACACTTTCTATTTGTATGCAATCAGGTAGGCCCTTGTAATACATGGTGGAAGGTAAATCTAAAGGAAATCGAACAACAAAAGTTGTATCGTGTGCATCCAGCTATAGGCTTTAATCGTCTTACCTAACAATATACATACAAATTGGGTTTCTCAATAAAATTAATTGAAAGAAAATGCATTTGAAAAGTACACATTTCACTGCCACTTGCTTTTCATTTAATGTCATAAAATAACACCTACATCCGTTATTGATATAGTTATAACTACATTACCTTTGTTCTGCTGTAAGGCCATTTTAATACTGTAATTCATATATGTAGAGACAAGTATACACTTAGTGCAGGAACAATTCTCATATGTTCAATAGACAAAGACACCCTGTATGTCTGCAACCTGATTCAAGAGATTGGAAAGTGAAGCACTGCAGTGAAACTCTTTTGGCTCAGCTAGCTGAAATTGTGCTTTGTATTATTTCAATTGTTTTTAGCACTGGGTGTGTAGAATTATAATCTGTATTATAGAAATGTTTATTGAATGCAATTACTGTAAAAGCCAGCTTGATGATCGATGTTTTTACTTATGCTTGTAATGCTTTGTTCCCATTTGAGCACACAGGAACAATATAACTAAAGGCAAGAAAACCCTCTCAAAAAGGAAGGGATTTAACCCTTTTCCATAGTCTGCTATCTGTGCCTCAATGGAACTGCATTCACTTCCTGTCCCATGGTCAAAACAGTTTTACTTTATGGGAAAATTCTGTTTTTAAATTATTTTTGAAGCACCATTCTGGGCTAAAACAATTTTTTCCCACCCACCTCTGACCCATCCTACTAGGCATTTTTCCCCTTACCCAGTGAAATCAATATATCTGGCTTCACAGTGTAAGTAGAAAAGCCCCCTTCCAACTCAGGGGCCTTATAAAATATTGTGATGTATTCCGAATGACAGCCCCCTGATATTGCCTATGTGATGAGGTCAGTTGCTTTTAGGATGCTGAGAGGATCCTACCACTGGACAACCAATAGGAAGTGTCCTATTAAAAGGGTAGTGGAGACCCGTAGGTCCCCCCCTGATGGATGTTCTCATTATAATGGCTTTGAATGCCCTGTGGGAATTGGAACTGTCTTGTCATCCACAAGTTTAAAAACCCAGCCAGCTGTGCACCCTAGAGCTTGAGAGGAGCAAATCCAGCTGCAAAACCTGGTAAATGCTTATCAAATGCAATTCCAGAAGAAAAACATCAGCCTGAGAAGATGGGGATAATAAGACTGCCCCCTCAACCTTATATTACAGCTGCTACTGCAGCAAGAGATTCACCCTTCCCAGAGGGAGCTCAAAAAAAGTTACAAGGAGCTAGACCGTGTAACCTAGGCCAGACCTGGAAGTTAAAGGCGGTTGGCTGGTGGCCAGGACTTTGTCCAGAGTGTATTGAGACAAGGTGCTTGTCCAAATGGTCAACATCACAACCACTCCTGTACAGCTTCCCGCTCAACTGGTCGTTGCTGATGTGTATATAGTTCAGAAGAAGTGTATTGAGATGCCCTGTTCCGGGGTGGAGGCTGCCTGTGCCTCTCTGAAGGATGCAATGACCGCTCTAGAGCAGTGGTTCTCAACCCTGTCCTCAAGTACCCCCAACAGGCTCTGTTTGCAGGTATTCCTTTATCTTGCTTAGGTACTTTAAATCAGAGTCAATGGCTTGGTATTTTGGACAGCTAGTTTATCTAAGAAAAATTCCCAAAACATGGCCTGTTGGGGGTACTTGAGGACAGGGTTGAGAACCACTGCTCTAGAGGGCTCTCAGTATCAGCAGCTGTTAGACCAACTGGCTCTATTTGTACAGGATTTCTCACTGCAACAAAAATGAATCCTTCATTGGCTCTAAAGCCTGGTACACACGATGAGATT
This sequence comes from Lithobates clamitans, assembly GCA_037952925.1. NCBI lineage: Eukaryota > Metazoa > Chordata > Amphibia > Anura > Ranidae > Lithobates > Lithobates clamitans. The sequence continues at coordinate 816,669 of JBBGZY010002043.1, read as the reverse complement.
ATCAAATGAATGATAGTCTGGTTTTTTTTCATGCTAGTCTAATATCGAAAATGTAAAGTTGTCAAGGCCTGGCCTTGAACCTGGGACCTCTGTTGTGTCTAGCAATGACTCTTTTTCGCTGAGCTACCTGAGATGCTGGACAGCACCCGGTTTGATCTATTGGACAACATTGCCTTGTGCCTTGACTTCTGGTAAACCCTGAACTCTTTGCTCCTCCCATGAACGTCCTGGTTTAATCTAGGCCTCTACACCTCCTGTTTGCCAGATTATTGTGCTCTTTTCTGCTAGTATCTCACTCCTATTTTCCCTGCTGACATTTATTTAGGGCTACCACTCGTTATCGACCGTTGGCTTGTTCCTCGACTACACTGCTGCCTGATCCCAACCTGTAACTGCTCGTTACTGACCTTTGGCTTGTTTTACTTGACTACATTTCTGTTTGATCCTTACCTGCTTATCCACTTCTGGACCCCGGCTTGCTCACCTCCTGGTGGGGTGATCCTGAGTACCGCGACCTGGTACTAACACGTAGCAAAATCCATCTCCACCATCAGAAGCTCTGGTGAACACCAGTTAGTACTTAGACTCCACCCCCGGTTAGCCCACATCATTCACCAGGGTGACTGCCTGTGTACCTATCCTGCTGGTCGGTGGTAGTCCTGCCACTGCTATAGCAACTGGTCTTCGAGCCTGACCCCTGATCGTGACAAGAGGTTACTAAAGTTACAAAAACTCTCGTATGACAGAATTAAATTTCAGCAGTGATGTAATGTAATGTATCCTGCGAAAAAAAGTTTTGAAAATTTCAGACGAACTGTCGCAATCAGCTCTCGAAAGCTATGTACTAACGATCAGATTAGCGTATGATTGCTTTGAAATCGGTATTCATCTGATTTTCTGATCCTGTGTACAAGGCTTTAGAAAAGCATGTGTTGGTGTTTTCAGGAGGATTATGGGTGTACTACTGCTCTGGATCATTCTATACATGATGGGGATACAGTCCCTATTGGAGAGAGATACTGCAACGTAACCCCCTGTCCTGTACCAGAAAGTCAAAAACTTAGTCTGTAATATGCTACAGAGTGGGGTTGTCTGACTAAATCAGAGCCCATAGGCCACCCACAGAATCCTAGTTAAAAAAGAATATGTGGGTTAAATTAAGCTAAATGCATGTACTCATTGAGATGCTTACCCTCTGGGTGAATGAACCTCTTTGGGCAGGCACATTACTTTCTAACCTTGGATTTGGCAAGTGATTACTGGCAAGTACTTGTGAGAGAGAAGGATCAAGAAAAGGTAGCTTTTATCACTCCTCTAGGACTGTAGACCCTTTGGCCTAAAGAATGCCCCAGAACCTTTCAGAGACTCATTAAATGGTGCTTGGGGGATCCCAACTTCGAGACAGTTTATTCATCTGAATGAAATCATCATCTTTTCTGAAACTTTTGAAGATCATATCCATTACCTTGATCAAGTTTTCACCTGATTGACACAATATGGGTTGAACCTGAAGGCAGGTAAATGTTATCTGACGAAAAGCAGAATACAGTACCTAGGCCATGTAGTGGAGGGTGGAGGAGTGCCTCCAGATCCATGTAAGATACATATCCATCCTCTTGATCAAGTTTTCACCTGATTGACACAATATGGGTTGAACCTGAAACCAGGTAAATGATATCTGATGAGAAGCTGAATACAGTATCTAGGCAATGTAGTGGAGGGTGGAAGAGTGCCACCAGATCCATATAAGATACAGGCACGTAAGATACGGGAATGGCCACCCCCCCAAACCCGTGAGAGCACTGGATTTTTTTTCTTGGGCAGGTAAATTATTACTATTGCTTCATCCTCAGATTTGCTCAGATGGACAGTACACTTAGCAGAAAGGCAAGTTGTCTCCCTCCATTTAGTTCAGTTGGAAAACAGCATAGGAGGAAGCTTTTGATACCCTTGAGGAACAGTTAAACACAACTCCTCTCCTGGTGTATGCCAATTATATAAAACCTTTCTGGATTGATTGCATTTTCCAAGGACTAACTGATGTGCTCGGCCAAGAACAAGATGGAGTTGAGCATGTTATATCCAATGCCAGCCGTGATTTGCATCCAGTGGAACATAATCCAAACAATTATAGCTTCTTCAAGTTGAAATTATTGCCATTGGTCTGTGCCATAACTGAGAAATTTTCTGAGAAATTGATAGGGGGACACGTGGACATCTATACAGGCAACAACCCCCTGGTTTACATGGAAACCACCAAGCTGGGAGCACTGGAACAGTGTTGGGTGGCTTGTTTAGCTTATTTCAACTAAAAGATTCAGAAGCCAAGATGACTGTACAGCAATGTGGAATACTCTGTCTTGATATCATTTGGAGCAGTCACACAGGGATGTAGATCAGTGTTTGGAGGAATCCAAAATTGTTCCCTTTCAGGTATAACAAGTGGATAGTTGGACCATGTCAGTGTTGTAACCTGAACAGCAACCACTGCAGGAAGCTGAAATAATCACTTTGAAGAAATGAGCTACTCGACTGACTCAACAGGACTCGACTGACATAGCAGGAAGGTGGTGATTCCTCTCCAAGAACAAGAGCCCTTCTATTATTAATGCTTTCAGCTCAGCCGTAGCATGGCAGATGATCTGATAATGGGGCGGAATTACCTGATGGAGTGTTGTACCAGCGGGGTCGCATTACTACTGAGCAGCGAGGTATTTACCAGATAGTGGTCCCTTAATTGGCCTTGGAGGTTTGTCAGATTCTGCAATCTACCATAGGAAATTTTGGTGTTGACTGCACAGAGGCCTATGTTTACAGTACTTCTACTGTCTGGGGTTGGCATATTGGGTACAACAGGCTTGTTGATAGTGTCAGGGAATGTCAGAGTCATTTGAACTACTAACTATGAACTTCCTGACAGAGACATCATTGGGGTTCCATTACACCCTAGTGTTCGTGGACCACTTCACTAAAGTTGCTATAGTGGTTCCTACCTGTGATCAAACAGCAGTCACCATGGCCAAAATGACTCATATGGTTACCCAAAGTGGATCCTGTTGGTTCAGGGCCCTAATTTCGAGTCCCAAGTTTTCTAATAGCTGTGTGATCCTTTTGTGGAATCAGTAAGTCACATACCACTCCTTCTCACACACTGGGGAACAGAGCTTGTAAACATTTCAACTGTGCGCTGCTTGTTTGCTTTGAATTCTGGAACAGGGGTACCAGGATCATTGGCCACAATACATGAGTAAAGTGGTATTAACCTACAACCATATTGTACACAAAAGTTCCTGGTTACTCTCCCTTCTTCCTGATTTTTGGGTGCAGTGGACAAGTACCTATGGACTTGCAACTGGAGACACAAGAGCCTGTGTCTTCTTGTACACCAAATGACTGGGAGAGCAGTGGAACCCCCTAAAGAGAGCTCAAGCATTCTTGGAGCATCATCAACAATTAACAGAAGAGGATGCAGTTGACTTGTTACTCCTGAGATCAGGAGATAGGCTACCCAGGTGGGAGTCTTGTCCCAACGGTGTGGAAAAGCAACCTTTCTTGAACTCTCCAGTGTACAATGTTGTAGCAGAGGGTCAGGGAAACTTACATCGGAAACTTGCTGAGGACTTGTGTCTTCAGAGCAGATTCCCCTTCTATGTCTGCTACAGACTTTGGAGGCAGAGGTACAATAAAAGTACCCCTAATTCTGGAAGCTCCTGTGGAGTGGTACCTGCCACCTATTGAAACTCATCCTCTGAATTCAGAAAGTACAACTGTTCCAGCTGTACAGCCTGTGGATATTTCCATAGGTTTAGGTGAGGGTGTCTTTTCTGCCAGCAACAACCCTCTGAAACTTTCAGAACAATCTCCTGGAGGAAGGAGTATAGGCAGGTGCAGGTTTCCTCTCTATCCAGTAGGTGGCACTGTGCCATTATACAGATGGAGTGGAGTCTGTTGGACTCCATCAGTGGCTCAAAGGAACCAGCTGTCTGATTGGATTATACAACCACTAGTGACCTTCGGCAGCCATCTTTGTGCAGGACCTTATAAAATAGGGTATCCGCTTCATTCGGGTGTGCTTGGAGCGAGTGGTAGGTCAGGGACAGAGACCCCGCTTGTTAGAGAGAGTGTATAGCACAGGGTAAGGTTCCTGGCGAATAGGGTCAAAACAAGGACAGCACGTGCATTGAGGAAACATGATATTCGGATTAGGAATGTGGGGATTTTCCTAGCACCATTACAGTACTATCTTAGTACACCGCCAACCGCCACCCATTCAGCAGAAGCCAATCTCTGGTAATACAGGCCCAAGCCTGGTAATATTGTATAAACACCAACTGCTCTATTGCCCTATATATCTGAAACCGAAGCAACTAGGGTCAACTTCAATATATCCTTCTTTAAGTGTTATCTGTTTTCCCATTCATCAATGAATGTGTTGCACCGTTCAATTATTGATTGAAAAAGGGCAATTCCAGCAAACCTGATTTTTCAATTTTTCAGTGTAGTTACTGGATTCTTAAAAGTCTTGATGTTAACCAGATGGGAGAGATCTTTTGATATCTTTCCTCTACAGCATCCTTCACCTCCATTTTAAGGATGTTAACAAACATCCTAATGAGGATATTAGCTGTCACTTTACGGGGCTGTGTTGACACTGCTGACTGCTTCACCCTGAATAAAGTCAATGGGGATGACAAGGTCGATGCAGCATAGAAAAACATCAAATCCAGAACAAATGCACCTGTCAATGAATTGATCTCAGAAGTAAGCAGAATGCACCTGAATGCACGCTGCATTTGCCCTTTGATACAAGTCCAGCAAAAGTCAGGTCTACTAGTCTGCTAGCTTCCCATTAATGTAAAAGTCAGCATTCTCATTTTAATCAGTGCTTAACATCCCTACACTCTAGCTGAAGGTCAGGGTGTCAGGGAAACTGAATCTTGAAAGCTTGCAGCACACACTTCTCTGAATCTGGTGTGTACAAGGCCTTAGACATTTTAGGGGCATTTTACAAAATTTTGTACAAAACAAATTCCATTCATATCCTTAGTTGTATATTCATTGAATATCCTGTAATTTATTAAGCCTGTTGCTTGTTGAATCATTAAAGTATACCGTAACTAAAGGCAAAACATTTTTTTTAAGTTTTGAGTGGAGAGGGATTAGAACACCTGTCAGTTTGTATTGCTGTCTGTGCCCCCATTAAGGACATTGAAGTGGTTGTAAAGGCAGAAGGTTTTTTAATCTTAAAGCGGAGGTCTGCCCACCACTGCAAAATTTAAAAGCCAACAGCTACACATACTGCAGTTGCTGGCTTTTAATAATAGGACACTTACCTGTCCTGGAGTCCAGCGATGTTGGCACCGAAGCTGATGTTTCCATCAGCTGTCGGTGCTGCCGCCACTATTGCGGGTAAGGGAACCAGGCAGTGTAGGCTTACGGATTCACGCTGGGAACCCTACTGCGCATGCACAAGGATTTGCTCCTCTCTCCTACTGGCCTGGCAGCGGGGGGAAGAGGAGGGAGCCAAGTGGTGACGTCAATGGCCGTGGCTCCCGGAAGTGGGAACAGGATACCTGTCAAAGACAGTTATCCACTCCCCCCAAAAGGTGCCAATTGTGGCACCAGGGGGGGGGGGAGACAAATGAGTGGAAGTTTAACTTTTGGGTCAAACTCCACTTTAATGCATTCAATGCATTAAGATAAAAAAGCCTTCTGTGTGCCACAGCCCCCCGACCCAGCCCCCCTAATACTTACCTGAGGCCCATCTCTATGCAGCGATGTCCACAAGTCCCTCGGCCATCTGGGACAATCCCTCCTGATTGGACCATTGGCTCCCGCTGCTGTCAATAAAACTCAGTTAGCCAATTAGGAGAGAGAGGAGGTCTGAATGGATACACAGGGCTGCAGCTCGGCTTGGGTGTCCCCATGGCAAGCTGCTTGCTGTGGGGGCACTCAACAGGAGGGAGGAGCCAGGAGCTACAGCCGGGGGCCTGAGAAGAGGAAGATCTGGGCTACTCTGTGCAAATCAACTGCACAGAGCAGGTGAGTATAACATGTTTGTTATTTTAAAAAAAAACAAGACTTTACAATCACTTTAACCCTCTCTATTTGTCCTGTTTACCATTATTAAAGTGAAAGTAAAAGAAAATCCCAAATTTTGGGTTGTCCCTAGAAAAGTACTAGAGGGGAAATCTTCCAATGGGGACACTAGTTCTGGTGACCTGAGGGGTCCCCAAGGAATTCCCTCAATTTTAAGGGATTTCCAATCACTTTCCATTTGGAAATGGGACAGGAAGTGAAGAGAAATCTCCGCAATGGGACACAGATGGCGAAAAAAAAAAATCTGACAGGGTTATAATCCTCCCTGCTCTATCCAAAATAAAGAAAAACGTTTTGCCTATAGTTTTACTTTAATTTGTAACATGCTTTTCCCCATCTCTTTCTCCTAATGTACTTTTGTCTCTAGACAGTGGTGTAAAGTGTATCTTCCAAGGTACTAATAGCTCCCAACTGTCCCTGATTTTGAGCGACTGTCTCTAATTTAGAACAAAGCCCCTCTGTCCCTCTTTCCTCCTCATTTGTTCCTCATTTTGATCTGATCTATATACCTGTAGTTGTATATAATATGCACTATTTATCTTTCAAAAAGTGTTTCACGGTGTTAAACCTTTCATCCAGATTCTAAATGGCTGCATTTGCAAATTATTAACTTATAATTTTTTTGTATAATTCTCCTTTAACCGATCCCCGCCCGCCGGCCATCATTTGTTGTCCTTGACTTTGAGCGGGTATATCTGAATGATGGGTGCAGCTACAGGCATCATTCAGATATCGGCTTTTTCAACCGGCGATTCCCTACACCATACGAATGATCATAGTGGCTGTTCCGCCGCTTAATCGTTCTTACGGGCGGCAAGAGACAACCCCCCCTCCCACCGCCAGAGTTGGCAACCTACCAGATTGAAATGTACTGGCACAACATCCCAAATTTACTGGCACAGCCACGTTTTTACTGGCATTTCACAAAAGTTACAAAATTACATTTTTAGGTGCAAATTTCAGTATTTAGGCTACAAACAAGTATGCTAGGCAAATAGAAATGTGATTTAAGGTAGATAATAAGGTATAAAAACATATTTTTGTTATTTTCGATATAATAAGGGCGGATTATTTAGTCCAATCACCTCCTTCCTCCACCACCTGTCACAAAAAGGAAAATTAAATATATATACACAGCCAAGGGTTATCTCCTCATATCCGATTTATTGAAAAAATGAACAGCACCACAATACACAGCTCTCCATCGTGAAACTAACCTCCCCCACTTATACCCACCACACCCCAAAAGTGAACCATCCCTCCCTCCTACAATTTACAAAAAGCACAATCCCATAAAAATCCCCCTCCTTCCCCTCCACATGATGGGACAACTATAAAACCTCTCTCTTGGAGCAGGAACCAGAATACTGTATAGAACACCCCCAAAGGTGGTACCCCTGATAATAACACCTGTATCCAAGACCCTACCCAAGGATTGATCTAGAATGGAATGCTCTTAGAAGCCTGAAAGGAAAACTCTGCACCTTATAGTCACAATGGGCAAATATAGTGGTCTTATCTGTGACAGGAAGTTCTGGGAGACAATCTGACTGGTTAGTGGGACTGGGTACCTCTGTTGGAATGCCTCCAATATGTGTCACAGAAACTATTCCCAACTGTGCAGGTATGTGGAAGTCCCAGTGAGTCTGTCTGGATGACCGCTGCAGGGGATATAAAGATAGACAAGTTGCTGGACTATAAGGGAAGTCCCTCATTCAAATGAAAAGGCACTGCTGAGCATGCCACTCCAGAACACCCAGGGATTGATCAGAAGGAGACTGTTCCCACAATATGGATGCAACCAATCAATGTTACATAAGAGCATGGATAATTACATCCGATCCAGCAGTATAAAAGTGGGTTGTGGTGGGTATATGTGGGGGAGGTTAGGTTTACAATGGAGAGCTTGTGTATTGTGGTACTGTTCAATTTTTCAATAAATCAGATGAGGAGATAACCCCTGGGTGTGCATATATTTTTAATTTTCTTTTTTTTGTGACCGTTTGTTTTTTGTGAACACACACTACGATTATTTATGGGGGTACCCTCATGTTCTTTACTATATTGGGCTCCCAGTTTGCATTTTTCTTTTTCCTTTATATGCCTCCATCACCTGTCACCATCACCCCCTGCCACCAACACCCCCTGCCTCCAACCCCCTCTGCTACCATCACCCTCCCCCTCTGCCTCCATCATCCCCTGCTTCCATCAACCTCTACCACCATCACCCCTGCCTCCATCCCCCTCTGCCACCATCACCCCCTACTTCCATCCCCCTCTGCCACCATCACCCCCTGCCTCCATCCCCCTCTGCCACCATCACCCCCTGCTTCCATCCCCCTCTTCCACCATCATCCCCGCCTCCATCCCCCTTTTCCACCATCACCCCCTGCCTCCATCGCCCTCTGCCACCATCACCCCCTGCCTCCATCCCCCTCTGCCACCATCACCGCCTGCTTCTATCCCCCTCTGCCACCATCACCCCCTGCGGCCTGCGACCATCACCCCCTGTGGCCTGCGACCATCACCTACCTGCTGTCACCATCGGCTGGGCTATGGGCTGTTACTTCGTCCCCGTGGACTCTGGAATCTGGATTGCCTGGATCAGATGCAGGGCTCCTCCATTCTGCTGCCACCGCATGCTGCTCAGCCTCCTGCTCCAGTACTCCTGGACCTGGTTGCAGATTTTAAATGCTGGCGCGCCTGGTGGGATGTGCTATTACATCACTCACTCGCCTCACCAGTACAGCGCGCCGCACAGCCTCTGTGAAATCCGCCCCCCTCCGCCGGCCGAATACAGGATCGGCTCAGCAAGCTCCGGAACTGCGCATGTGCAGTTCCAAGCCAGACCGGTCTCGGTTATTTTTTATTGGCACTTCCCCACTATCATGGGCATTTACGGGCAGGGAAAAAAGTGCCTGTTTTTACGGGCGGTTGGCAACACTTCCCGCCGCCCTCCAGTGCCTCTACCGACTCACCGCTTCCATCGGTGAGTCGGAGATAGGATCCGCTGGCCCGGGATGTTTACCATAGGGATTTCCAAGATTTTTAAAAAATGAAAAGCACCCCTGCCCCCATGTGCTCGCATGCAGAAGCGAACGCATACGTAAGTCCCGTCCACATATGAAAACGATGTTCAAACCACACATGTGAGGTATCGCTGAGAACGTTAGTAAGAGAGCAATAATTCTAGCCCTAGACCTCCTCTGTAACTCAAAACATGTAACCAGTAAAAAAAATTAAAGCCGCCTATGGGGATTTTTATGTACTGAAGTTTGGTCCCACTCCACGAGCTTGTGCAATGTTGAAGCGTGACATGTTAGATATCTAATTACTCTGCGTAACTTCATCTTTCACATTTTGCAAAAAAATTGGGCTAACTTTACTGTTTTGTTGTTTTTTTTTAAAGCACAAAACAGTTTTTTACCAAAATAAACACGTTTGAAAAATTGCTGTGCAAATACCGTGCGAGATAAAAAGTTGCAACGACCGCCATTATTCTCTAGGGTCTTTGCTAAAAAAAAAATATAATGTTTGGAGGTACACACTTGATTACGTATGGTATCACATTAATATTACAATTGTACTTTTATGGTAACAAGGGGTGTAACAAAGGCAGTCTAATTCTAATCAGGACTCGAAAGAATGCAAACATGTATATGCCTTATAGGGCGTACACACGGTCGGACTTTGTTCGGACATTCCGACAACAAAATCCTAGGATTTTTTCCGACGGATGTTGGCTCAAACTTGTCTTGCATACACACGGTCACACAAAGTTGTCGGAAAATCTAATCGTTCTAAACGCGGTGACGTAAAACACGTACATCGGGACTATAAACGGGGCAGTGGCCAATAGCTTTCATCTCTTTATTTATTCTGAGCATGCGTGGTACTTTGTCCGTCGGATTTGTGTACACACGATCGGAATTTCCGACAACGGATTTTGTTGTCGGAAAATTTTATCTCCTGCTCTCCAACTTTGTGTGTCGGAAAATCTGATGGAAAATGTCCGATGGAGCCCACACACGGTCGGAATTTCCGACAACACGCTCCGATCGGACATTTTCCATCGGAAAATCCGACCGTGTGTACGGGGCATTAACAATTAAAGCTTTTGAATAAATAGTACCCCAAACTGTGATACCAAGAGGAAAACAAATTAAACGTAGAGATACTTTTATTTATTCACTTTTGCAGTGTCTGGTGTGGATCCAGGTAACTTTACCTTCAAGTTTTGCAAAACTGTACATGAAATAGACGGTGCATTGTGTCTCCAAACATTTCCTTATATTGATAAATGTCTCTTAACAATCCACAAGTCATCTGGCTTTAGTTTATGAGATTACTCCAAACTCTAATGCCCCATACACACGGTCAGACATTGATTGGACATTCCGACAACAAAACCCTAGGATTTTTTTCCGACAGATGTTGGCTCAAACTTGTCTTGCATACACACGGTCACACAAAGTTGTCGGAAAATCTGATCGTTCTGAACGCGGTGACGTAAAACACGTACGTCGGGACTATAAACGGGGCAGTAGCCAATAGCTTTCATCTCTTTATTTATTCTGAGCATGCGTGGCACTTTGTGCGTCGGATTTGTGTAAACACGATCGGAAATTCCGACAACGGATTTTGTTGTCAGAAAATTTTATAGCAAACTCTCAAACTTTGTGTGTCCGAAAATCCGATGGAAAATGTGTGATGGAGCCCACACATGATCGGAATATCCGACAACAAGGTCCTATCACACATTTTCCGTTGGAAAATCCGACCGTGTGTACGGGGCATTAGAATCTGGAATTGGGGAGAAAACACATAAATGAGTTTGGCAAAAACCTTAAGAGATTAGAAATATTCTCTGTGAGATTTGAGTGAAGGACTTCAGCTGCTGGGACAAATATAAAGCGACACACTCCCAAACCAAATCTCATAGGGAGAGAGTCCAATATTCCATTACGGGCTTAATAAAAAATATATGAAGACTTTCAGGCCATAGTTTTCTAGTTTCTTACTCCACTTTTTACACTACCTTGTAGACAGTAGGGGGTGTAAAATAAAACCTCATAACTTCTTGTAAGGACTCTCCCATAAACATAGTTCCTCTGTTACTCTCTCTAGCTACTGGGACTCTGTGCTTACAAACTACTTCTGAGAACACTTTTTACTGTGGCCTTTGCAGTAGCATTTGCCACTGGACATTCAGAAAACATGTCCATACAGACATACAGGTATACTCGTAAGATCCTGACTTGGGCATCTGGATCTTTTTTGTAATCTCTGGAAGGGATGTTAAGCTTTTGGTAACACCTTTTGTAACATGTAAAACTGTGGAGAACCCTGGCGCTATCCCACTCTCATTTACTAAGGCAGCCATAACTGCTTGTGACGGATGACACGGTCCATGTGTCATGTTGGAGGGAAAAGAGTGACTAGCAGACATAAAGATCACCTTTTACAAAGTCCTGTTTCATAAGAAGTTTCCCCCTGTGGACCACTTGTTCTTCTCGTTCTGGGGTCCTTAAAGTTTAAATATTATTCCCAGCTCTACTGGGCCACAACTAGGGTGGAATCTGTGAGTTGCACATACAAAGCAAGTGTCCGGGGCTGTAATGTAGCATGCTTAGTCGCCTGGTCCGTTTACATGTTTTTGGTGTGATCTATATAAAATGCACTATTTATCTTTCAAAAAGTGTTTCACAGCGCTAAACCTTTCATCCACATTCTAAATGGCTGCATTTTTAATAATTCTCCTTTAAGGGAGTGTGGTAGGGGGGGTGTGTCCTATGCCTACATACTTTTGCTAATAAGTGTCCCTCGTTCCCATGGGTATGGGTATAGGTACTAGGGGTTTTTTATTGCTTGCCCATGGCAGTCTACAAACTTTATGCCTCTGCTGGTTTGCTCTAGTGTTTTTTTATTTAGCATGTACCTATGCATTCAGAAAGTTTTTTTTTATAAATTATAACCTTTCTTTTTTTTAATATATACTTAAAAATTAACAATTCACAAGGACTGAAACAGGGCACCCTTTTTTGCAAGTGTCAGAATACCCAATTCAGGGTTGCTTGCATATTTTATATTTAAAAGGCAATCTATAATGGTGTGGATATTTTCTTTTTTTTATGGTCAGGACAAAAAAATAACTTTTAATTTTTTTTTGCTATGAATAATGTTGTATCATTATATTCAAGCAACATGTATTCAATTTTCTCCTAACCATCTGTTGAAGAACATCTGTTGTGTATAAAAGCTCAATAGCATACACTAAAATTGACATGAAAAGGTGAGTGATTCATGGCAATGACTCATCCCTTTTTTAGATGGCTTTATCTAAAGGCCATACATGATTCATTTATTCTTTCAACCAGCGGGTTGAAAGAAAAAAAAAAGAGAGCTGATTTCCCCATCCACACGTGGGGGAATCCTTCCCTCTGAGCGATTGTGTTCTGAAGGTGGTGAGCCTTCCCCACCACCAGAATACAATGATCAGTGTGGTTAGCTATAGTCGGTGGCACTGATCATTTGGCAAAAACCCTACAGGCTGGTTAAATTGATCGATAAAGTGACTTGGGCACAACCAGCCAGCCCACACGTGGATCAAAATTTGTCCAGTCCCTACTAAACTAGCTAAATTTTGATCCAGGTATGGCCAACTTTAGGTTTCAGTTAGACAGATCAGATCTGAGGAGAGACAACTTTTGATGTGCTGTGTGTAGGCAGGTTGCCTACTGTGAGTGAGTTAGCTAGCCAGCCAGGGTTTAATGTTTTACCGCATTCTGTGGGCAAGTTCATGGACTTTTTTGGGCCTGGCCTCCCATCCTATGGGTGCCCCTTCCCCTCCTCTCAGATTTCACTATTCCAGATAACTCTCCACAAATGTACTTGTTTTTTTTTAATCTGCCCACTTCCACATTCCAACATACTTTTCTATCTGATCTTCCTCTTTACTACTCAAGTACTCCATGATAAATGTATATTCAAATCTTAAACCATTCCCTTATTGTAGGTCTTTCTGGATCAAGCCATTTTTTGGTATTACTCCTTTAGCTGCATTTAACAAAAATGGAACTATTGTATTCTTATACTGTTTTATTGTATTATTTGTACTATGGAATAGACAACTCCACAAGTTATCTTGTACCTCTGTTTCAGTAATCTCAACTATCTTTTGCCGCACCTCCCTCCAATATTCCCGTATTTTTGGGCATTCCCCCCATATGTGTGTCAAAGTGCCCTGTAAATTACAGCCTCTCCAACATAATGGAGATTTCTCTGGTTGATATTTATGAGTTTTAGCCGGGGTTATATACCATCTAGCCAGACATTTATAGTTCATCTCAATGGTGTTAATATCTACCGAATAACTGTTTACAGCTCTCAGTATTTTATTTAATTGTTGCTCTGTTACATGTGTACCCGATTCCCTTTTCCATTTTCCGATGAATGGAGGTATTTTCGGCTCCGCTATATCCGTAATTATTTTATAGATCTGTGATATACTGTGATTTATTGGCCCCCGCGACTTACATAGCTTTTCAAATTAATTCAGCTTTTCTTCTGATCTTATCGGTTGTGGAAGCATGACACAAAGTGCTTTAGCTGCAAATATCTTCATTCATTCAGTTTTTCCAATCTCCCTTGTGTTTCAATTCTTGGAATGAGTCTAATTACCCTTTTTTTAATATTATCTTTTAACTGTGTATTTTTAACCCAATCACTAAATTGTGCTTTTTTCCCTGGTAAACAAAATGTAAATGGAAAAATGAAATTAAGGGTGAATTATATTCCCATTTTGCTTGTCAGTGCAATCTATCCCAAACTTAGAAAACATTTCTAGTTAGTTTGGAGACTTTCCCATTTAGTGTTCTATCTTTATGTGGGACCCAAATATTCTTATCTAATTGTATTTTACTCCCACCCATCTTTTGTCATTTTTTATCCTAGTCCACCATCCGTGCTAACACTACGGCATCATAATATCTTTTTATATCTGGTGCAGCTAATCTCCCATGTGCTTTATCCTTACTCAACACTGTGTGCTGTATCCTCGGTTTCTTATTCTGCCATATGAACCTTGATATCATTCCTTTTAATACTTTAAAATATGTCTGGGGTAATGTTATTGGGATCATCTGAAACGTATATAATATGTTCGGGATTATTACCATCATTGTTGATGTTGATCAATCCAAGAGAGTGATCTTATTGCAATTCTTTTAAGTTCCATCTTGATCTTGTTTAATAGTGGGATATAGTTTGCTTGATATAATTTCCCTATAGAAGGGGTTACTTTTATTCCAAGATAATTTAAATCTGTTTTCCCCCATGTAAAAGGGAACTCTCCCTGCAATGCTTGTTCTTCCTTCTTACTTATACTTATATTTAATATCTCTGAATTTGTCAGATTAATCTTCTGGTTAGAGAGTTCTCCATGTTTTTTAAATTTGTTTATTAGATTTGGTAGTGAAATTCTGGGATTAGTTACATAGCACAGGACATCATCTGCATATGCTGCTACCTTATGTTCCTCTTCCCCGATCTTCACTCTTCTTATGTCTACATTGTTTTTTATAGTTGGCAGTAATGGTTCCAATCTCAAGACAAACAGGAGGAGTGGGACATCCCTGTCTTGTACCATTTAACATTTCAAAGGGGAGCGACAGGCTTCCATTTATTTTCACTGAGGCCGTAGGGTGGTTGTATAGAACTTTAATACACCCAACCATCCTAGGGCCTATTCCAATATTCTCTATTGTTTTTATCATAAATCCCCAATCTACTCTATCAAACTCGTTTTCTGCGTCTATTGACAGAAATACAGCGGGGACTTTTCCACTTTTCAATTTATGTAGCAGGGGCAATGTTCTTATACCATTGTCTTTACCCTCTCTTCTTGGCATAAACTCAGCCTGATCTGCATTGACCTGATCTGACATTAGTTCTTTTAATCTGGTGGCTAAGACCTTAACGTATATTTTTGTATCTACGTTCAGTGCTACCAGTCTATAGCTTGAGCACAAGGTTGCATCTTTCTCTTCTTTAAGTATTACTGAAATATGTGCTAACAGTGATTCCCTCCTCATTTTTTCCCCCCTCGCCTAGTTCATTTATTTACTTACATAGTTTTGGTACTAATTGCTCTTTAAACTTTTTATAATACTCTATAATAAAGCCGTCCGGCCCTGGGCTCTTACCTGTCGATGTCTTTTTTATTGCTAAATGTATTTCTTCTATTGTTATTGGTTCTTCTAGGAGTTGTAATCTTTCCATGGAAATTTTAGGTAGATTTGCTTTCTTTAAATAATCTTCTATTTTTTGTGTTCTTTTTTAGTTCCGATTCTTGTGTGCCCTCCTGTCATACTGCATATAGTGCGCTATAGTAACTTTGAAATTCCTGGGCTATTTCTGTTGTCAAATTTACTATTACCCCTTTTTATTTTTCACTTTCCCTATTAAATTATTTGATTTTTTTATTTTTCAATTTTCTTGCTAAATATTTTCCAGGTTTATTTCCCCTTTGGTATCTTTCTTTAGTTACTCTATTGAATACCATTCTTTTTTCTTGCATCATTAGTTCTTTCAGCTCTTCTCTTCTTAATATTAGCTCCCGTTGTATCCCTATATCCATCTTCTTTTTATGCAGTTGTTAAAACTTCTGTATCTCTGTTATTAACCTATACATATTCCTTGGCCTTTCCCTTTTCTCCTTCTCCCTATAGAGATCAAAATGCCTCTAATATAGGCTTTATGGGCCTCCCAAATCATAGCTTCAGTTACCCCTGGGTTTTCATTAAGCTGGAAATACTGCTCTAGTTCTTTTTTTTATTTTATATTCTACTTCTTTGTCCTGTAGTAATTCTTCATTCAACCTCCCAGGTGTTCATCTGATTTCTACTTCCTCTTATTTTTAATTTGATTGTTACTGGGGCATGATCAGATATTGTCGTTGTTTCTATAGCTGAACATACCACCGACTATAACAGTCTGTGTCCACCATTATGTAATCTAATCTTGAGTACGTCCCATGCACTGGGGAATAGAAAGTATAATCTCTTATCCCAGGATGTTGAGTCCTCCAAACATCTACTAGCTGACATTGATGTAATTTTTTTATTACTCTCCTAAGTTGCTGTTTCCCGGTCCTCAGTGCCTGCAATGTACTATATACTCTTGAGTCTCCATCCTATGTATTAGAAAAGGAGAGAGCTCCTGGGTCCCCAGAGCACAGGAACTATTGAAGAAGAAAAAGATTGCTGAGACCTGTTGTCTGCTACAGAGACCCTGTAATGATGGACACTGCCACTCTGAATCTTATGGATTTTACCTTTAAGGACTCTGTGCAGGTATGCTGGGCAGCAGCCATTAGTGTTAGGGAAAGGATGTTCTGCTCTGTTGTAAGTTGTTATGCCAAGTTTACAGTATGTGTAACACCACTACAAATGGTTAATTTGCAAGGTAAAGAAGAGAAGGTAGTTTCCATGGGTAACTGAAGAGAAGAACACGCTAAAAGCAACCAGTCATTTAGCATGGTACCAGGTTAGGTGACAGGTCTTCTGGTAGCGAGTGGGTTGGTGCTCTGACTCCCTCCTTAGCTGCCTTCTACAGGTTTCTTGAAACGTCCATCTAGGCAGACCAAATCACCTAATCATTAAATGATACTAGGTTATTCTTCACTACAGCATACAACATACATTTAATACATCACCTTGTACCAATAATTACTTAACACTTTGCCCCACCCCCTAAGTGCAGCCTACCCTGTCCTCTACTTACCTCTGCCACTGTGTCAACAATCTTTACCATGCAGCTTTGCTCTAACTTGACTCTTCTTTGGTAAGTGCCTTTGCTGGGTCTTCTTTGACCTATGCATGGATGGCTATGGTCCTATTCATTCTTATAGGGACCCATTTTTACAGCAACCTCTAGTGGTCCTGCAGAGTATGGATTTCCCTCTAGGAATTAATGGGGCAGCGTCATACACTCACAGGACAAAGAAGACCTGGTGAGGACATTTTCTACTCCGAACAAGGCTCCACAGTGAAGATCATTGGAACAGAGCCCCACTGGGCTACTCTTAGGAAGGTGGTGTCATGACTTAAAAGAAAATGTGTTCCAAAAGTATAGTTGGCCTTTAAAAAAAATTGCATTAAAATAAAATTTACCAAAAAACATTCTCTATAAAGAGAAGCTGCCTTCACAAGAGATTAAACTTCATTTTCTGTCATGGCTACCATGCCAGGAAACCCTATGCAGAACTCCTTCCCTGGTGTCTACAGGTGAAGATGGCTTTTTGTTTCTTCTATTTGCTCCTAGTAACATTTATAAAGGAGTTGTCTAGTTTGCTCTGTTCCAAAATTAAATGTCTTGTTGCTTTTCATTTTGCGTTTGGATTTTATTAAGCCAAGATAACAAAACTACAGTAATGTTCATGTCTGCTCATGTATCACAAGTTTAATCAAATAACACTGGCACAGATGGGTTATCTTGTAAATGTTCCACACTTAAAGCTGCAAATTAGCTTATGTGACGATAACTCAATTCCTGCTGGGAGGCAGGATTGGAAACTGCAAGCAGTAGAGTGCAGCTTGAAACAGCTAGCTATCATCTGATATTGGCTTGGGGGACAGGCCTTGTTCAAACTGGTTTGCCTAATGAAGGGCATACAGGAAAAAAATGCATTATTACAAGCAAGAATTGTACTACTCTTTATATACATATTCCTATATGGTTAACCACCACGGTCTTCAAGCCTTTCTCCCTGGGATCCCAGAGAGTTTTTTCAGTTTTATGCCCCGTACACACGGTCGGACTTTGTTCGGACATTCCGACAACAAAATCCTAGGATTTTTTCCGACGGATGTTGGCTCAAACTTGTCTTGCATACACACGGTCACATAAAGTTGTCGGAAAATCCGATTGTTCTAAACGCGGTGACGTAAAACACGTACGTCGGGACTATAAACGGGGCAGTGGCCAATAGCTTTCATCTCTTTATTTATTCTGAGCATGCGTGGCACTTTGTCCGTCGGATTTGTGTACACACGATCGGAATTTCCAACAACGGATTTTGTTGTCGGAAAATTTTATATCCTGCTCTCAAACTTTGTGTGTCGGAAAATCCGATAGAAAATGTCCGATGGAGCCCACACACGGTCGGAATTTCCGACAACACACTCCGATCGGACATTTTCCATCGGAAAATCCGACCGTGTGTATGGGGCATAAGAGATGTCTTTCGCACATTTTTTAGGTTTTGTAATCTACCCTAATGTTTTTTGGGGGATAAATAGAGCTTTCATTTGGTAGCACATTTGGTAACATAATTTGATTCCTTTGTTTTTTTATTGGGAATAAATAGTAAAAAATTGAAAATGAATCATAATCCTGATTCGATTTATTGTACTCCAAAATGGTATTTCTAGAGGTCCTTTTTTCATTACCAGTTCATTTTTTTCATTAAAACAAACAAACAAATAAACAAAAACAAAAAAAAAAAACCACCCAAAAAACAAAACAGCATTGCTTAAAGTAGATCTATAGGCAACACTTTTTTTTCTTCATTTTGGATAGAGCAAGGCAGGGCTATAACCCCTGTAAGATTTTTTTTTTGCCATCTGGGTTCCCTTTACTTCCTGTACCATGGCCAAACAAGAAGTGAGAGGAAATCCCTGCAAGTTAGGAAAATTCCTAGAGGACCCCCAGATCACCAGAACAAGTGTTCCTATTTGAAGATTTTCCCTCTATTACTTTTCTCGGGAAAACCCCAAGATTTGGGATTTTCTTTTACTTTCATTGATAATGAAAAAGTAGAGAGGGTAAATCTCTTTAACAGGGACACAGACAGCAATAAAAACTGAATCAAAAAATGATTTGAACCCAATAAAAACTGAGAAGCATTCTAATCTCTCTGCACTCTATCCAAAACTAAAAAAAAAGTTTTACCTTTAGTTATACTTTAAATTTATAACAGAACTTGCATTGCTTTATATTTAATGAGCAGAATATACCGTATATACCAATTCCTATCTCTCGTCATGTGACTTTATTGTTAACCAGTTTAGAAAACTGTTTGATATAAGGCTTACAATTTTATACTTGCTGTTTCCTTGTCCAACTCTGACTAGTAACTTAATGATTTGAGTTCTAACAACCACATGAGATTGAATGATTTGTCATCATTTCTCAATGTCTCGGGTTTATGTTCATACATACAAGTATATCCCTTTCTGTCCTGTACTATCTGTGGTATTTGTATTTTGACCAACAACAAAACTCATTAAAAATGTATTGTAAAAAAAAAAAAAAATCCCAATGCAACATTTCCAAAATGTGTGCACCTCCATATATTTCCTGGAAAATATAAAAGTCGATAAAGTCTGCTGATTAAAATTATATCACATTAGTGAGACTTTTATCTTACATAGCTCAATTGTAATGCTCAAAATGAACATAACAGGTTTGCAAATACTACCTTATACAAATTCTTATAAGGTTGCGTTCACATCTGTGAGTATTTGATGCTTACGCAGTAAAAACAAATGCCATCCAGATCATCTAATATCATCTTTGCAACCTAAGAATTCATTTTGGGAAGGAATATTTTTGTTTATTTTTAAGATTTATGTACTATATATATCTGGTTTTCATATACATAGGAAAACAATAAACGTCCGCTTACAGTATTAGAATAATGTATAGAAAAGCAGCTGACATAATTCACCGGTGATGAATACTGGCATACAAACATAGAAAAGTGCAGCGCTAAAAACGAACAGAAAGTCCTTGACAGGAAATTCAACAGAAAGAGTCCAATAGGTGTAGGGTCCAAAATAAAAAAAATTGGGTGAGAGATCCTCCACCGGCAGATGTACACACGCTGACTCTTACCATCTGGAGTGGACCACATATAGTGGTCGAATGCGCTTGTTACAGAATCCAATCAATCAAACAGCAGCACTCTTCCACCCTTAAGCATATTCCACTTCACATGACCCTCAATGGATATAATGTTCCAACATAGATAAAAAGACACTTCATAGTGTAGTACGTTCAGTATAAAATGTATTAGAATCCAGAAAACTCACTCACCTAAAAGTAAGATAAAATCTCATATGAAAACACGCCTCTCTAGGCAAAGATCCTGCCGGGGCTAACAAGTGCTGGCTCTGCAGATAATCAGGAAACGAATGCTGGACTGCCGCACTCTGATGCAACACCTTTATTGTGTCAGTAAAGTAAAATCCAATCCAGGCATGACTAAGCATCCATCAGTGGTGTAAAACGCATTAGCTTTTGCCCTTATACCTCTGTACTGTATGGATTGACTGTTTGGATTTTACTTATTGACACAATAAAGGTGTTGCATCGGAGTGTGGCCGTCCAGCATTTCTTCATTTCCTAAGAGAAAATCTCACATGTGCATCAATAATTCACAGCGGAATGTTTCCAACCATCAAGATGGCTGACCTCCATGCTTGGCAACTTCATGTGATCCAACTCTACCGAACCAGTTTTGTCGTACAGACATCAGGGGCGGGGGCTTATGTGTACTGGATACCTTATATACATATGCATATATACATATAAGGCATCCAGTACAAGTGAGACCATGCCCCTGATGACGTCTGTACAACGAAACTGGTTGGGTAGAGCTGGATCACATGACGTTGCCAAGCATGAAGGTTGGCCATCTTGATGGTTGGAAACATTCCCCTGTGGATTATTGATGAACATGTGAGATTTTATCTTACTTTTTGGTGAGTACGTTTTCTGGATTTTAATAAATTTTATACTGAAAGCACTACACTATGAAGTGTCTTTCTATCTATGTTGGAACGTTATATCTATTGAGGGCCATGTGAAGTGGAATCTGCTTAAGGGTGGAAGAGTGCTGCCGTTCCATCGATTGGATTCTATAACAAGCGCATTAGACCACTGTATGTAGCGGTCCACTCCAGATGGTAAGAGTCAGGGTATGTACATCTGTTGGTGGAGGATCTCTCACAAGATTTTCTATTTTGGACCCTACACCTATTGGACTCTTTCTGTTGAATTTCCTGTCAAGGACCTTCTGTTTGTTTTTAGCGTTGTACCTTTGTTTGCTTTTCATAGACAAGACATGTTTCCTTCAGGGATACTGTGGTTCATTCATGGTGTTTTCAGGTTGTGTAAGCATTTAAACTCAGTTGTAATTACTCTTATCTACCTTGAACTTGTGGAAGGTTGGGATGCCTGAACAGTCTTCCTTGTGTACATTCCTCTGTAGCACTGCAATTGGAAAATAAACTTTGCGATTCAGCATTTCTGGAGAGCAACACTTATCTTTGGGACCCACCTGGTAAAAAAAATAAATATATATATATACACACACACAAATTCATCAAATAATCCAGCACTGAAAAAAATTAACAGCTTAACGCTTCCCTATAAAAACAGTGACACGAGGGGGGTACTTCACTAAATCAACCTAATACTAATCATTTCTAGTGATGTGTTAATACGAAGTCCAAAATCAAAGTCCTATGCTCTTATATTTTCATAGAAATCTTCACATTATTATTATATTAATCCTTCACCACTCTTATCCCTCAAGTGCAAAAGGAGGCATAATAGAGTTTATAGGCCCCTTATAAACAGTGAGTCATACAGTGTTTTCTTCTATATAACCCCGCATTGCAACAGACTCACGTGCGTCCCTCCTTCTTCCACTCCACTCGACCACAGTATGATGTTTTTATAGGAAAAAAGAGGATCTCATAGTGTAGTATATCAAATTACAATAAATTCAGATCATTGTTTCATTTACTCACAAGTAGGGTTACACTGATACCGATACCGGTATCAGTGTGGATACTGAGTATACTGAGTATTTGCACAAGTACTCGTACATTTGTGCTGCGAATTAAGCCCATGCAAAATGAATGGGCTCAGATCGCACTGCAAAGAATCACATGCGATTTGACCAGGAAAGCGGTGCGATTCCTGTCCGAATCACATGAGCGTTCCCCCACCGCTCCTCTGTGTGTGAACCCAGTATAGAAAGGGAAGTGCCATCTAGTGCAGCAATAGGCAGTTTATTAAAAATGTTACGTATAACAACTCACATTAAGCTCTGGTTCACACCGAATGCGACTTTGAAATCGTACTACTTCACTTGAAGTTGCACAATTTCAAAGCTGCAGGTCAGTGCGATTTCAGGTGTGACTTGCCTGACATCTGTGCAACTTCATGCACAGATGTCTATGCGATTTGCACCTGAAATTGCAAAAAATAGTGTAGGAACCTTTTTAATCAAATTGGTGCGGCACCGCAAAGTTGGAGTCGCACCTATTTATACGATTCCATTGCCGACAATAGGGTGCGACTTGTCATGCGATTTGAAACTGTCAAATCGCATGACGAGTCACACCGGTGTGAATGGGGGCCTAAAGTACATATCAGCAAAGGAAGATTAGGTGACTCACCTTGGTGTAGGGGAATCGCCGAGGGGACATATACTGTATCTGTCATTCTACAAGAAGATGTGTGGATCAACATACCGAAAAATGTAAAGGATATGCAAGGGTATAGGAAGAAGTTCCCAAAAATTCAGTATTAAGTGATCCCAGGCAGTATGCTTACAAAAAAGTTTCATGTTTATTGGACTCAACGTTTTAAACAATAAGAAAACCAAATAGATAATTGCAAACCTCCACCAGACACCGCAATAGCAATGTTGCTATTATTATTAAAACGTTTTTAATAATAATAGCAACGTTGCTATTTCTCACCAGAAAAAATTACCCACTATTCATATGCAGGTCAAGAATAGTGTTTTCTTACGAATCCCATCCTATCAACACCTCTTTATTAGACATGTGCACTTCCAAAAAAATGTGTTCATTTTCGTTTTCATTTCATTTGTTTTGTTTTTTTCAGGTCATTCGTAATGATCGAAATTGATATTATATCCAAAAAATTTGAAAATCCAAAAATAAGAAGGAAAATCTGAAAATTATAAGGAACGAAAATCCGAAAATAGGGACAAAAATCGGAAAATTCAAAAATCCAAAAAAATAATCTAACTACTAAATTATAGGTATTGGAATTTCCTTTTAGATTTGGCTGTTGGTGAACGTAAAGAATACGAATTTATCCGAAGTTACAAATTATCCGAAATAACGAATGGCGTATCTAAACAAATGGAACGGAACAAATTAATAACAATAATAATAATAATAATAAAAAGTTTTTATTACTATTATTATTATTTATTATTATTAATTCATTACGTTCCATTTGTTTACATGCGGAATTCATTAATTTGGGGGAAAAGTAACTTCGGATAAATTCGTATTCATTACGTTCACTAACAGACAATTTTGAAAAGAAATACCTATAATTTAATAGTTAGTAATAGTTATTATTATTTATTATTATTAATTCATTACGTTCCATTTGTTTACATGCGACATTCATTAATTTGGGGGGAAAAGTAACTTCGGATAAATTCGTATTCATTACGTTCACTAACAGACAATTTTGAAAAGAAATACCTATAATTTAATAGTTAGTAATAGTTATTATTAGTTAGTTATTATTTCAGATTTTCAGATTTTCAAATTTTCCGGTTTTCAAATTTTCGGATTTTCGTTCTTCTGAATTCTCAGATTTTTGTTCTTATTTTCGAATTTTAGATTTTGGAATTTCCGAATTTTCGATTTTTGCATTTTTGAATTTCCGAATTTTTGAATTTCCGAAAAGTTTGTTAAACGATTTTATGTCAATTAAAATATTTATGAATGAAAGAATTTGCTGAATTTAGTCTAAAAAAAGAATTGGGAAAGAAACAAATTTCACATGTCTACTTTTTATCATTTCATCCATGTGTAACTCCCACACAGTTGTTTTCCTCCATCTTGTCCTCAAGACCAAACCAAACCAAAAAAACAAAAAAAAGATTATTGTGTAGCATGTTTAGGCCCAATTTCCACACGCACGCACTATATACATTTACAATATATAATATAATAAGTAAAAATACTCATCACCAGGTGGAAACTTGCTGCAAAATTTCCGTGTACTTTCCCTTTAAGAAACCAGGTCACTTGTGCGCTCAAAGTGGACAAAGGCTTACCAGAAATATCCATATAGCAGTAGCCCAAGTCTTTTCACATACCCATCTTGCTGCTAAAAAACCCTCCTGAAGCTACTCCACGGAGTCCGCAGCCAAACTCCTCAAATTTGTCCCCTCTGGTTCAATACACAGAATGGCAACTCTCATAGCGTAGTATTTAGGTAAAATCACAAAACGTTTTATTAACAAACAAATTCACATGAAATAAAAACTGATAGAGCCCTTTAAATTACTGTAAAATTACCACTTCTGGGTTCTGTGTTCATGTGATGCCACTTCCAGTCTACGCGTTTCGTCATGTGACTTTAACACGCATTTACACACACACACTGTATATTTGTATGTTTTTCACATTTTTTACACTTTTTTAATTTGGGGGTAGGGGGTGGTGGTATGGATCTGGAGCAGCAACAGATCCCTTCATAAGTGGGGCAGAGCTGTTGCAGCTCTGTCCAGCCTCTCCCTGAAGCAGCAAATCACATATAATACAGATGTATTACGGGCTTCAGTCAGCCAGCAATAGATCACGAAATCAGTGATCTACTGCTGTAGGGAGAGGCTGGAAAGCTGCAACAGCTCTGCCCGAGCCCCTGTACTGATAGGAAATGCAGTGATGTCACTAAACTTTTGGTGTAAACACTATGTGGATGCATACTGCTAACATTTGCTTCTACAGTGAGCTCCTAAGAGTCCAGAGTCCACACACTGTTTTAAATGATGCCCTGGGCTCAAGCGGTAAAGGGAATGTATAGTATTTTGATCTTCATGTGTTTTTTTTTTTTTACATTTGATTCCCAGTACTTAAAGCTGAACTCCAGCCTTACCTACAGTCTTGTACAGTTGTCCTCCAAACTGACACCCACCCATCAAGGCATTTTGATATTTGCATAACTCCTCCCAAGAACCAGCCCACTGTTTGCATCAAGACTGAGGGACCTTGAGATGAGTACAGAGGCAGGGTGTTGTGATGCTTTTAGGAACCTATGTACAGCACTCTGCTGGCCCCTCCCACCAGCCATGATCTGCCTGCAATACACAGAGAAGCACAGAGACACTGTGATGATGTCAATGGGTGTGAACTAAGGTATGCAATGAAAACAGGTTTTATTTAAAAATGTCATGAGCATGTTGATGATGGGGGAAGGAGAAACCAGGGAAAGCAAATTATTTGCATGTTAAACACTTACTAACTCATATAGTTACATAGTTACATAGTAGGTGAGGTCGAAAAAAAAGTCCATCAAGTCCAACCTATGTGTGATTATATGTCAGTATTACTTTGTATATCCCTGTATGTTGCGGTTGTTCAGGTGCTTATCTAATAGTTTCTTGAAACTATTGATGCTTCCCGCTGAGACCACCACCTGTGGAAGGGAATTCCACATCCTTGCCGCTCTTACAGTAAAGAACCCTCCACGTACTTTAAGGTTAAACCTCTTTTCTTCTAATTTTAATGAGTGGTCACGAGTCTTATTAAACTCCCTTCCGCGAAAAACTCAATTGGGTTAATTTAATAAAGGCAAATAGACTTTTCACTTTAATCAAAAGTGCAGCAATAATAAATATAAAAAACGTGGATGTTGACCAATAATACACTTAAGTGAAAATACCACTAGGTGCTAAAATATAGAGTGCACAGTGCTACATAAAACACGCAATGTGAGTGATCAATCAGAAAACATATAACATAAATACTGGATCAAATAAAATATAAAGGGATATATCTACTGGTGAATAAGATAAAGTCCAAATCAGTATATATCCAGAAATATAAAAGTGCCCAAAAAAAACATAGTCCATAAATTAGTGAAGTTCGCACATCTTTCCTTCCAAAAGTGTGTCACCAAGAAACATGCTGTAGTGTCTTCCAGCCACCCCCACAGGTATATATGCTCACCTTCCTGTGTGTGACACAGTGATTAAACTATGCCAAACAAAGCCTTGGAGCCACTCCTGTGCTCTATTGGAACCAGCTGTGCAGACCTTCAATGCTCTCAGTGAAGATTATATATGCAAAAGAAAAAAACTCCATAGCGCAATATTGCAAGATGTAATAAAAGGATTTTAATTAAAAAGGTTCTCTCCCCTTGCGGGGGTACTCACATACTGTGGGTGCATGAGTGCACCATCCTAAACAAACAAAGAACGGCCAATCTCGCAGTGTGGCATGCGATGCGGTGTGTGTCTCAAAACTCTCCTTCTCCCTCTCTGCTGACAGCTCCGTCCAGGCCCCTCCCCTACGCGTGTTCGGCACCGGGATCACGTGCCTTCATCAGGGGGAATCTGATTGGACAAAAGCTCCAGAGTAAATTTATAGCTCCGGCGGCCATTTTGCCTAAGACCGCGGACAATATTGTTCATAGGCTACAGCTGCGTCCATAGCGGCCATTTTCCCTTAGACCATGGACCAAGCTAAGACAGGTCATGTCAATCATGGCAGCCATTTTGCCTTAGAACATAAACATAACCCCTAATAGACTGTAGAGGCGGCTCTAGCAGCCATTTTCCCTTGGACTACGAATCTGTTAAATAGCAAGATGTACAATACTGATAATCAGATCGTACAATAAGCGATCAAACCAAACATTGTCCAGGTATTTATGTGAAACCTACATGAAAATAAAATTATTCAAGACGGAGCGGTCTAGCAAAGAGAGAGCACCGCCACGCACCTCACACGCATGGATAGCCACAACAATTACAATCATATAACACAGAGTATCCTACCTAGTAAGTATAGTAATTTCAAAACAAACATAATAAAGTAATTATATTAGCTAACCAAAAGGATAAATAGATAAAATTAAAAATAAAATTTAAAATTAAAAAATTTTAATAAAATATTAATAAAAAATATATTAAAAAAATATATATATTGAATATATATTAAAAAATATTATTAAAATCACTGCAGGAAAGTGACCAAACTATCGAGAGGAATATAAAAACATCCTAAGTATATAATCTATAATCAATGCCCAACTCAGCCCAAAAAACGAATCATCAAATTCAACTCAAAAAGAAGAAACAAGTACAATAATAGAGTATACCGGCGGTGTAAACAATATCAATAATTACTAAGAAAGCATTTCAAATCGAATTCTCTATTCAATCCCCCAGGAACCAAAGATCCAAGCTGGTGTATCCACCAGGATTCCCTTTTACTTATCTCTCTGATGAAATTAGAACCCCTCCAGTGGCGTTTGGGTGCCTCTATCCCCCAAAATTTCATACCAGCGGTGCTTTGGTTATGTATCCTCTTAAAGTGCACATATAGGTTATGTTTCTCGGACCCATTGCGTATGTGCCTCACATGCTTCTCCATGCAATCTTTAAGAGCCCTAGTAGTACGCCCCACATACACCAAATTGCATGGGCACTTCAAAGCATAGACCACCCCTACTGTGTCGCATGTTATAAAATCCCTAATCTTATAGGATAGGCCATTTCTAGGATTCGAGAACTCCTTTAACCTTCTAGCGTTGTCCGGGATCCTACTACAACTGTAACACCTACCGCAGCTGTAGAATCCTTCTAGGTCCAAAAACATTTTAGGTTTTGGAGGGGGTGGATCTACTACATTATGTATTAGCCTGTCCCGCAAATTGGGAGCTCTCTTAAAAACAAACTTAGGTTTATCCGGGAGAACATCTTTAAGCTGAGCGTCCTGTTTTAACACACTCCAATATTTGCATATAATCCTCCTTACTTCATAACTTTGTGCAGAATAATCGAGAACTACACTGATGCCCTCATGATTCTCATTATCGGTTACCTTAGTGGCATCTTTTAAAAGGTCCTCCCTACTCATGCATCCAACCTTGTTTTTTTCCTTCTCCAAAAACTCCTTCTGGTACCCCTTCTCCAAGAACATGGTACTCAACCTCTCTGACTGGGTTTCATAATCCACCGCCCTAGTGCAATTCCTTCGCATCCTTGTATACTGTCCTCTCGGGATGTTACTTAACCAAGGTTTGTAATGACAACTTGTAACCGGAATATACGAATTGCGGTCCGTGGTTTTAAAGAAGGATTTGGTGATAATACCCTCATTGGTATTGAAAATCTCTAGATCCAAAAAATGTATACACTCTGTGCTAACATTCCAGGTGAGGGAGATGTTGCGATCATTAACATTCATGGAGTCCAGTAACCCCATCAGACCTTCCATATCCCCTCTCCAAACAATTAAAAGATCATCTATAAATCTCCTATATAATAGAATGTCTCCATTGTCATCCCTTAGATTCTCCTCCTCCTCCCATTTGGCCATATAAAGATTTGCTACATTAGGGGCGAATTGGGCGCCCATCGCGACACCTTTCTTCTGTAAATAAATTTTATTGTCATACCAGAAAAAATTGTTCCGTAAACAAAAGTCTAAACACTTCAAAAGAAAAAACGTAAAATCCTCATCGACTGAATCTTCCTTATCCAAGGCCCACTTAACAGCGTTCAGGGCGCCCTCAT
The DNA here is from genome assembly GCA_037952925.1 of Lithobates clamitans. Lineage (NCBI taxonomy): Eukaryota > Metazoa > Chordata > Amphibia > Anura > Ranidae > Lithobates > Lithobates clamitans. The sequence continues at coordinate 787,976 of JBBGZY010002043.1, read as the reverse complement.
GATCGATGTTAGTGTACAATGAGGCTACGTCTCCTGTGGCCATAATCATATTCTCATGTACAGTACACCCACCTAGAAGCTGCAAAGTGTGCTTGGTGTCCTTAAGATAGGCGCTGGTTTTCTTCACTAAGGGCTGTAAATGGATATCTATGTACTCTCCCAATCTGGAGGTAAGAGATTCGATACCACTCACTATCGGTCTACCGGGTGGATTTAGGCTATCTTTGTGGATCTTGGGTAAGTAGTATATTACAGGCATTCTACTGACCATAGGGACTAAGTACTTGGCTTCATGTTTGTTCAAATAACCTTCATCAATTCCATATTTGATAATGCCCTCCAATGTATTTTTACAAGATTTGGAGGGGTTACCATTAAGTGGTTGATAAGTATCCGTGTCGCTCAGTATCCTTCCCATCTCATCTTTATACTGTTATAGTGAGAGGACATCGACACCTCCCCCTTTGTCCGCTGGTCTAATCACTATGTCTTTTCTTTTTCCCAATAAATCCATTCCTCTTTTTAAATCTTTATGTTCATACACCTTCTTAACTGGTAACTGTTCTAACTCAGTAGTAACCAATTTTTTAAATAAATCAACATATTTGTTATTGGATATATAGGGGTTAAACACTGAGTTGTTTCTTAAGCTAGTGAACCTATGGTTGGTAACAGCCCTCTCAACAGGGTTGAGGGCATAGTACTTTTTGATATTAAGTTTCCTAACCAGTTTCTGTACACCGACGTAGGTGTCAAATTTATTAAGACCTTTTTTCGGGGCATATTTAATTCCCTTATCCAAAACTAATAATTCCTCTCTCGATAATTCTACTCCACTCAAATTATAGATTCCCTGCCCTAATCTTCCCGCCTTCTTTTTCTGTTGTATTCTTCGTCCAGCTCTCCCTCCTCTCTTCCTGGATTTCGTGTTTCTCGGACGGGTCCTCCCCTGGTCCCCCCTAAAAAAGATTCATCCAGAAAGTTTTCATTATCACTCAAAGGCATATTGCTTTTGATAGCCATATGAGTTCTGTTGGCCACTTCTATATTGAGGGGGAGGGTTCGAAGGATAGCTCATATCGTAATGATCTCTCTCCTGCTGGACCCTATAGCCATTTTCCTGATAGGTGGGGGCCTCATATCCCCAATTACCATTATTGGGAGGCGGGCCATTTCTCCCCTCGTTATTCGGTCGCCTTGGTGGATTGTATTGCGATTTTCTTGGGGGTTGGCGATAAGGTGTATGGGGTAATGCGTCATCCTGACGATGCGGTGGGAACCCTCTGTTAAATGGTTTATTATTCTGTTGTTGTGAATAGGACTGACCCTGTGGTTGTGGTACCGTATTCGTGGCTGTCCCCGCTTGTGGTTGAAGATTAACTGCGGTGGTGGACGCCAGTGTTGATTGCCATCGGAAGACCTGTTTATTTTGATAGTCTTCGAAGTCCCTTTGGTACTTCTTCTTCTTTGCATTTTTATTTTCTGTGTCTTTCTTCTGCATACTCCTATGCCGCTCCCCCATAAGTTTGGTGTATTCAGGGTGATTGGTAAGGGAGTTGAGTTTGTCCCTAATATCCTTAATTTGGTTCTCCAAAAGGTTTAATTTCCGCTGTTTTCTCTTCATAAGGAATTCCATAATCTCCCTTCCTTTACCCACGAAAAATGCATACCACTCCTCCACATCATCAACCCCTAGTAGGCCATCATTAATGGGAACATCCCATCGTAGCTTCCTAGGGACCAGACCATCCTTTAAATACTTCCTCATGGTGGATAGATCCCACCATATATTACTTTTTTTGTCCATGCAATGCCCTAATTTCCTAAAAAGCTGCGTAATATCATTCTCATTAGCACTAGTGGTAGAGAAGAGATCCTCCAGATCAATTTCTCTATTCTCAAAAAAGGCAAAGGGATCCATCTGGCTACTAGCAAGAATATGAAAATCAGGGGAACAAAGATAATGAGCAAACCCTGCGAGCCACTTACGGATAAATGCCTACAAAATAGTGTGTAATCAATCCTGGGTTGAGACCAGCTGCAAACACTCAGTCACGTTTCATAATCGTGCAAGTGGCAAAAATGAAAAAAATGTGTCTGCGCTAGAAAAAAAGTCACATCAATCAAAAGTGCAGCAATAATAAATATAAAAAACGTGGATGTTGACCAATAATACACTTAAGTGAAAATACCACTAGGTGCTAAAATATAGAGTGCACAGTGCTACATAAAACACGCAATGTGAGTGATCAATCAGAAAACATATAACATAAATACTGGATCAAATAAAATATAAAGGGATATATCTACTGGTGAATAAGATAAAGTCCAAATCAGTATATATCCAGAAATATAAAAGTGCCCAAAAAAAACATAGTCCATAAATTAGTGAAGTTCGCACATCTTTCCTTCCAAAAGTGTGTCACCAAGAAACATGCTGTAGTGTCTTCCAGCCACCCCCACAGGTATGTATGCTCACCTTCCTGTGTGTGACACAGTGATTAAACTATGCCAAACAAAGCCTTGGAGCCACTCCTGTGCTCTATTGGAACCAGCTGTGCAGACCTTCAATGCTCTCAGTTAAGATTATATATGCAAAAGAAAAAAACTCCATAGCGCAATATTGCAAGATGTAATAAAAGGATTTTAATTAAAAAGGTTCTCTCCCCTTGCGGGGGTACTCACATACTGTGGGTGCGTGAGTGCACCATCCTAAACAAACAAAGAACGGCCAATCTCGCAGTGTGGCATGCGATGCGGTGTGTGTCTCAAAACTCTCCTTCTCCCTCTCTGCTGACAGCTCCGTCCAGGCCCCTCCCCTACGCGTGTTCGGCACCGGGATCACGTGCCTTCATCAGGGGGAATCTGATTGGACGGAAGCTCCAGAGTAAATTTATAGCTCCGGCGGCCATTTTGCCTAAGACCGCGGACAATATTGTTCATAGGCTACAGCTGCGTCCATAGCGGCCATTTTCCCTTAGACCATGGACCAAGCTAAGACAGGTCATGTCAATCATGGCAGCCATTTTGCCTTAGAACATAAACATAACCCCTAATAGACTGTAGAGGCGGCTCTAGCAGCCATTTTCCCTTGGACTACGAATCTGTTAAATAGCAAGATGTACAATACTGATAATCAGATCGTACAATAAGCGATCAAACCAAACATTGTCCAGGTATTTATGTGAAACCTACATGAAAATAAAATTATTCAAGACGGAGCGGTCTAGCAAAGAGAGAGCACCGCCACGCACCTCACACGCATGGATAGCCACAACAATTACAATCATATAACACAGAGTATCCTACCTAGTAAGTATAGTAATTTCAAAACAAACATAATAAAGTAATTATATTAGCTAACCAAAAGGATAAATAAAGGATTGTAATTGTTGTGGCTATCCATGCGTGTGAGGTGCATGGCGGTGCTCTCTCTTTGCTAGACCGCTCCGTCTTGAATAATTTTATTTTCATGTAGGTTTCACATAAATACCTGGACAATGTTTGGTTTGATCGCTTATTGTACGATCTGATTATCAGTATTGTACATCTTGCTATTTAACAGATTCGTAGTCCAAGGGAAAATGGCTGCTAGAGCCGCCTCTACAGTCTATTAGGGGTTATGTTTATGTTCTAAGGCAAAATGGCTGCCATGATTGACATGACCTGTCTTAGCTTGGTCCATGGTCTAAGGGAAAATGGCCGCTATGGACGCAGCTGTAGCCTATGAACAATATTGTCCGCGGTCTTAGGCAAAATGGCCGCCGGAGCTATAAATTTACTCTGGAGCTTCCGTCCAATCAGATTCCCCCTGATGAAGGCACGTGATCCCGGTGCCGAACACGCGTAGGGGAGGGGCCTGGACGGAGCTGTCAGCAGAGAGGGAGAAGGAGAGTTTTGAGACACACACCGCATCGCATGCCACACTGCGAGATTGGCCGTTCTTTGTTTGTTTAGGATGGTGCACTCACGCACCCACAGTATGTGAGTACCCCCGCAAGGGGAGAGAACCTTTTTAATTAAAATCCTTTTATTACATCTTGCAATATTGCGCTATGGAGTTTTTTTCTTTTGCATATATAATCTTCACTGAGAGCATTGAAGGTCTGCACAGCTGGTTCCAATAGAGCACAGGAGTGGCTCCAAGGCTTTGTTTGGCATAGTTTAATCACTGTGTCACACACAGGAAGGTGAGCATATATACCTGTGGGGGTGGCTGGAAGACACTACAGCATGTTTCTTGGTGACACACTTTTGGAAGGAAAGATGTGCGAACTTCACTAATTTATGGACTATGTTTTTTTTGGGCACTTTTATATTTCTGGATATATACTGATTTGGACTTTATCTTATTCACCAGTAGATATATCCCTTTATATTTTATTTGATCCAGTATTTATGTTATATGTTTTCTGATTGATCACTCACATTGCGTGTTTTATGTAGCACTGTGCACTCTATATTTTAGCACCTGGTGGTATTTTCACTTAAGTGTATTATTGGTCAACATCCACGTTTTTTATATTTATTATTGCTCCACTTTTGATTGATGTGACTTTTTTTCTAGCGCAGACACATTTTTTTCATTTTTGCCACTTGCACGATTATGAAATGTGACTGAGTGTTTGCAGCTGGTCTCAACCCAGGATTGATTACACACTATTTTGTAGGCATTTATCCGTAAGTGGCTCGCAGGGTTTGCTCATTATCTTTGTTCCCCTGATTTTCATATTCTTGCTAGTAGCCAGATGGATCCCTTTGCCTTTTTTGAGAATAGAGAAATTGATCTGGAGGATCTCTTCTCTACCACTAGTGCTAATGAGAATGATATTACGCAGCTTTTTAGGAAATTAGGGCATTGCATGGACAAAAAAAGTAATATATGGTGGGATCTATCCACCATGAGGAAGTATTTAAAGGATGGTCTGGTCCCTAGGAAGCTACGATGGGATGTTCCCATTAATGATGGCCTACTAGGGGTTGATGATGTGGAGGAGTGGTATGCATTTTTCGTGGGTAAAGGAAGGGAGATTATGGAATTCCTTATGAAGAGAAAACAGCGGAAATTAAACCTTTTGGAGAACCAAATTAAGGATATTAGGGACAAACTCAACTCCCTTACCAATCACCCTGAATACACCAAACTTATGGGGGAGCGGCATAGGAGTATGCAGAAGAAAGACACAGAAAATAAAAATGCAAAGAAGAAGAAGTACCAAAGGGACTTCGAAGACTATCAAAATAAACAGGTCTTCCGATGGCAATCAACACTGGCGTCCACCACCGCAGTTAATCTTCAACCACAAGCGGGGACAGCCACGAATACGGTACCACAACCACAGGGTCAGTCCTATTCACAACAACAGAATAATAAACCATTTAACAGAGGGTTCCCACCGCATCGTCAGGATGACGCATTACCCCATACACCTTATCGCCAACCCCCAAGAAAATCGCAATACAATCCACCAAGGCGACCGAATAACGAGGGGAGAAATGGCCCGCCTCCCAATAATGGTAATTGGGGATATGAGGCCCCCACCTATCAGGACAATGGCTATAGGGTCCAGCAGGAGAGAGATCATTACGATATGAGCTATCCTTCGAACCCTCCCCCTCAATATAGAAGTGGCCAACAGAACTCATATGGCTATCAAAAGCAATATGGATACCAACACAGCACTCCATACCACCAATATAGGAGTTATGGGAATCAACAGAACACACCCCAGAGAGGAAATCGTGTACCTTACAGGGGCCCCTTGCCGTATCAACCTCCCTTTAGAGGGTACCCCCCTTATGCAAGAGAAGATACACGTAGGGGTGGAGCTTACTATTCCCCTAAACCGCAGAGAGTCAGATATGAAAAACATCAACAGGACCAATATGGAGTACCTGTAACCAACAGTTTTCAGCCTTTGAGTGATAATGAAAACTTTCTGGATGAATCTTTTTTAGGGGGGACCAGGGGAGGACCCGTCCGAGAAACACGAAATCCAGGAAGAGAGGAGGGAGAGCTGGACGAAGAATACAACAGAAAAAGAAGGCGGGAAGATTAGGGCAGGGAATCTATAATTTGAGTGGAGAAGAATTATCGAGAGAGGAATTATTAGTTTTGGATAAGGGAATTAAATATGCCCCGAAAAAAGGTCTTAATAAATTTGACACCTACGTCGGTGTACAGAAACTGGTTAGGAAACTTAATATCAAAAAGTACTATGCCCTCAACCCTGTTGAGAGGGCTGTTACCAACCATAGGTTCACTAGCTTAAGAAACAACTCAGTGTTTAACCCCTATATATCCAATAACAAATATGTTGATTTATTTAAAAAATTGGTTACTACTGAGTTAGAACAGTTACCAGTTAAGAAGGTGTATGAACATAATGATTTAAAAAGAGGAATGGATTTATTGGGAAAAAGAAAAGACATAGTGATTAGACCAGCGGACAAAGGGGGAGGTGTCGTTGTCCTCTCACTACAACAGTATAAAGATGAGATGGGAAGGATACTGAGCGACACGGATACTTATCAACCACTTAATGGTAACCCCTCCAAATCTTGTAAAAATACATTGGAGGGCATTATCAAATATGGAATTGATGAAGGTTATTTGAACAAACATGAAGCCAAGTACTTAGTCCCTATGGTCAGTAGAATGCCTGTAATATACTACTTACCCAAGATCCACAAAGATAGCCTAAATCCACCCGGTAGACCGATAGTGAGTGGTATCGAATCTCTTACCTCCAGATTGGGAGAGTACATAGATATCCATTTACAGCCCTTAGTGAAGAAAACCAGCGCCTATCTTAAGGACACCAAGCACACTTTGCAGCTTCTAGGTGGGTATACTGTACATGAGAATATGATTATGGCCACAGGAGACGTAGCCTCATTGTACACTAACATCGATCATGAGGGCGCCCTGAACGCTGTTAAGTGGGCCTTGGATAAGGAAGATTCAGTCGATGAGGATTTTACGTTTTTTCTTTTGAAGTGTTTCGACTTTTGTTTACGGAACAATTTTTTCTGGTATGACAATAAAATTTATTTACAGAAGAAAGGTGTCGCGATGGGCGCCCAATTCGCCCCTAATGTAGCAAATCTTTATATGGCCAAATGGGAGGAGGAGGAGAATCTAAGGGATGACAATGGAGACATTCTATTATATAGGAGATTTATAGATGATCTTTTAATTGTTTGGAGAGGGGATATGGAAGGTCTGATGGGGTTACTGGACTCCATGAATGTTAATGATCGCAACATCTCCCTCACCTGGAATGTTAGCACAGAGTGTATACATTTTTTGGATCTAGAGATTTTCAATACCAATGAGGGTATTATCACCAAATCCTTCTTTAAAACCACGGACCGCAATTCGTATAGTCCGGTTACAAGTTGTCATTACAAACCTTGGTTAAGTAACATCCCGAGAGGACAGTATACAAGGATGCGAAGGAATTGCACTAGGGCGGTGGATTATGAAACCCAGTCAGAGAGGTTGAGTACCACGTTCTTGGAGAAGGGGTACCAGAAGGAGTTTTTGGAGAAGGAAAAAAACAAGGTTGGATGCATGAGTAGGGAGGACCTTTTAAAAGATGCCACTAAGGTAACCGATAATGAGAATCATGAGGGCATCAGTGTAGTTCTCGATTATTCTGCACAAAGTTATGAAGTAAGGAGGATTATATGCAAATATTGGAGTGTGTTAAAACAGGACGCTCAGCTTAAAGATGTTCTCCCGGATAAACCTAAGTTTGTTTTTAAGAGAGCTCCCAATTTGCGGGACAGGCTAATACATAATGTAGTAGATCCACCCCCTCCAAAACCTAAAATGTTTTTGGACCTAGAAGGATTCTACAGCTGCGGTAGGTGTTACAGTTGTAGTAGGATCCCGGACAACGCTAGAAGGTTAAAGGAGTTCTCGAATCCTAGAAATGGCCTATCCTATAAGATTAGGGATTTTATATCATGCGACACAGTAGGGGTGGTCTATGCTTTGAAGTGCCCATGCAATTTGGTGTATGTGGGGCGTACTACTAGGGCTCTTAAAGATCGCATGGAGGAGCATGTGAGGCACATACGCAATGGGTCAGAGAAACATAACCTATATGTGCACTTTAAGAGGATACATAACCAAAGCACCGCTGGTATGAAATTTTGGGGGATAGAGGCACCCAAACGCCACTGGAGGGGTTCTAATTTCATCAGAGAGATAAGTAAAAGGGAATCCTGGTAGATACACCAGCTTGGATCTTTGGTTCCTGGGGGATTGAATAGAGAATTCGATTTGAAATGCTTTCTTAGTAATTATTGATATTGTTTACACCGCCGGTATACTCTATTATTGTACTTGTTTTTTCTTTTTGAGTTGAATTTGATGATTCGTTTTTTGGGCTGAGTTGGGCATTGATTATAGATTATATACTTAGGATGTTTTTATATTCCTCTTGATAGTTTGGTCACTTTCCTGCAGTGATTTTAATAATATTTTTTAATATATATTCAATATATATATATTTTTAATATATTTTTTATTAATATTTTATTAAAATTTTTTAATTTTAAATTTTATTTTTAATTTTATCTATTTATCCTTTTGGTTAGCTAATATAATTACTTTATTATGTTTGTTTTGAAATTACTATACTTACTAGGTAGGATACTCTGTGTTATATGATTGTAATTGTTGTGGCTATCCATGCGTGTGAGGTGCGTGGCGGTGCTCTCTCTTTGCTAGACCGCTCCGTCTTGAATAATTTTATTTTCATGTAGGTTTCACATAAATACCTGGACAATGTTTGGTTTGATCGCTTATTGTACGATCTGATTATCAGTATTGTACATCTTGCTATTTAACAGATTCGTAGTCCAAGGGAAAATGGCTGCTAGAGCCGCCTCTACAGTCTATTAGGGGTTATGTTTATGTTCTAAGGCAAAATGGCTGCCATGATTGACATGACCTGTCTTAGCTTGGTCCATGGTCTAAGGGAAAATGGCCGCTATGGACGCAGCTGTAGCCTATGAACAATATTGTCCGCGGTCTTAGGCAAAATGGCCGCCGGAGCTATAAATTTACTCTGGAGCTTCCGTCCAATCAGATTCCCCCTGATGAAGGTACGTGATCCCGGTGCCGAACACGCGTAGGGGAGGGGCCTGGACGGAGCTGTCAGCAGAGAGGGAGAAGGAGAGTTTTGAGACACACACCGCATCGCATGCCACACTGCGAGATTGGCCGTTCTTTGTTTGTTTAGGATGGTGCACTCACGCACCCACAGTATGTGAGTACCCCCGCAAGGGGAGAGAACCTTTTTAATTAAAATCCTTTTATTACATCTTGCAATATTGCGCTATGGAGTTTTTTTCTTTTGCATATATAATCTTCACTGAGAGCATTGAAGGTCTGCACAGCTGGTTCCAATAGAGCACAGGAGTGGCTCCAAGGCTTTGTTTGGCATAGTTTAATCACTGTGTCACACACAGGAAGGTGAGCATATATACCTGTGGGGGTGGCTGGAAGACCCTACAGCATGTTTCTTGGTGACACACTTTTGGAAGGAAAGATGTGCGAACTTCACTAATTTATGGACTATGTTTTTTTTGGGCACTTTTATATTTCTGGATATACTGTATTTATTGGCGTATAACACTCACTTTTTCACCATGAAAATCGGGTGCAAATAGCGTATGCGTGTTATACGCCAATACTTCAATTTCAGCTGCCTCGGATTACATACAGTGGGAATCTGCTGTTTACTTGGCGGCCTCTGCAATAGGAAGTCAATAGATGCAATGGCGAGGCTGCTGCATTGATGGCAATGGCGAGGCTGCTGCATTGATGGCAATGGCGAGGCTGCTGCATTGATGGCAATGGCGAGGCTGCTGCATTGATGGCAATGGCGAGGCTGTAATGATGTGGACTAATAAGGCTGCATTGATGGCACTTGTGAGGTTGCAGGTGGGCATTAATCAGGCTGCATTGATGGCAATAGTGAGGTTGCAGATGGGCACTGACCCTTATTTTGCTTCAAAGTTCCTTATTTAAAATGTAAGTTTTTTCCAGAAACTTCCCTCTTAAAATGAATGTGCGTGTTATATGCCTGTGCGTGTTATATGCCGATAAATACGGTATACTGATTTGGACTTTATCTTATTCACCAGTAGATATATCCCTTTATATTTTATTTGATCCAGTATTTATGTTATATGTTTTCTGATTGATCACTCACATTGCGTGTTTTATGTAGCACTGTGCACTCTATATTTTAGCACCTAGTGGTATTTTCACTTAAGTGTATTATTGGTCAACATCCACGTTTTTTATATTTATTATTGCTGCACTTTTGATTGATGTGACTTTTTATCTAGCGCAGACACATTTTTTTAATTTTTGCCACTTGCACGATTATGAAACGTGACTGAGTGTTTGCAGCTGGTCTCAACCCAGGATTGATTACACACTATTTTGTAGGCATTTATCCGTAAGTGGCTCGCAGGGTTTGCTCATTAGACTTTTCACTTTGCAAGGATTTTTTTCCCCAGAGTTTAGTGAATTTGGTGAATATTCACTTTGCAAAGAATAGCCAATCACATGCAACTAAAATTAAAAAAAAAAAATCTGTATTTTTTCTTGAACGTGATTGGATGCTGAAAGTCAGCAGAACTTTATCTCATTCAAGTCTTGGGGTAATTTTTCTTTGAACAGTGAACAGCCTATTTGCCTTTGGTAAATCAAACACTATATGCAGCCATTCCAGCTCTCTTTGCTCGAGCCTATGCCGATGTTGCCACCATCCTGAATCCTGTCCTGAGCAATGACATGCAGCCACTGCTGGAGTGAGGGCATATACACAAGAAATGGCTGCAAAAAGCCCAGGGGAAATGAGCATTTCTGAGACTACAAAGGATAAAAAGACTTTAATAACAAAGTGTTTTCTAAAAAAAAAAAAACAAACAAACAAAAAAAATTATTTGTGATACAAAATGATAAAAATGCTTTAGAGAACATGTCACAGAAAACAAGAACATATAGTGGTTTGAAATTTATTTTGGCATTTTTTTCATACAATTATTTTTTTCTCCATTAACAATCTGTGCATACTTAGCTAATCATCTCCCTGACCTTTAATCTAACTCCACTTGCCTATAGCAAGTGAATTCATTAGTAAAAGTTCAGTTTCTGCAATTGTACGGATTTCCTCAAAATGAGAAGTCAACGCTGCTTATTGTCTTCCAGCCCGTAGTCTATCCAGTGGGATTAAAGGTGTATTAACCTTTCAAATTAAAAGTATTTCATTACTGAGCAAATGTAGAAAGGTCAGAACTGTTAACTGTTGGTCATTAAGTATTGTCAGCCTGGGTTTCCTAATCTTCGGATGTTCCCATGCTTCTCATGTGCTTACATGGATCAATTATTGTCTAAACTTTTACTCAGAGAACAAAAATCTTCTAAAAGGTGCATAGCGGGCTATCTTTACTGGCTAGGATCAGTGTAAATTAACACTATTTTAGTTGACTAGAGAAATGCTTAAATAATGCATTGCAATTGAACTAAACTCATTCAATTTTAATCAACTAAAATTGTTTTAGTCAACTAAAATGTACTGGAAATTTTAGTTGACTAAAATATGATTAAACGAAAACCATTCATGCGACTAAAATACGACTCAAACTAAAATGGTATTTTAGTCAAAAGGCTATGACTAAAACAAAATCGAAATTTGACATCAAAATGAACACTGGTTACATATCAAACACAAATAAAGATGCAAAAACCTAAAATCATAAGTATCCCGATAGCAATACAATCTGTCATGGGGTTACGCAGTCTATATTAGTCAATATAGGTGGTCAATGACATGTGGAGAATAAGGAGCCCGGAACACTCAGGGCTGCCAACATAAGGGAACAGAAACCAAGTTCCAAAGATACTGTAAAAAACAAGGAGAGTGGGTGGGTGTAGACGTTTAAAACTTTTAATGGTACATAAGGTAAATAACCCACATTTGAGTGGAAAGTATAGGCATGTGGGTCCCAACAAGGGTAAGTCCTGGTGCGGATGGTCCTGCTACTCCTAGTCAGAGTTTACTGCTGTAGAGGAAGAGCCGGCTCTGATGGCGGGACTCAAAGCGAGGCGTGAGGCGCAAGGGGGAAGATGGAACCAGCAGATGACGTGACACGTTATGCAGCGTGTTTCTTGAGTATGCGCGCTGCGATACTATGGCAAGCTGTGCTCCTTTTTCAAAGCAGACTTCATTGGAGGAACCATATGAGGCATTTTAAATAAAATATGCACATGAAGGGGGAGGGGAATAGTACTCGGGAATGTGGGCAGCGCTAATTAGCATTAATAAATTGCGGGAATGTAGCCAAAGACAGTTAATTAGCACACATACAAGTGTAATTCATAAATAACAGGTAATAGTAAGCCTAATGCCGCGTACACACGAGCGGACTTTACGGCGGACTTTGCCCGGCGGACTGGATTTCGTCGGACAATTCGATGTGTGTGGGCTCCAGCGGACTTTGTTTTCTCAAAAGTTGGACGGACTTAGATTTGAAACTTGTTTAAAATTTATCCGTTGAAATCGAGTCCGGTCGAAAAGTCCGCCGTCTGTATGCTAGTTCGACGGACAAAAAGCCACGCTAGGGCAGCTATTGGCTACTGGCTATGAACTTCCTTGTTTTAGTCCGGTCGTACGTCATCACGTACGAATTCGACGGACTTTGGTGGATTGTGTGTAGGCAAGTCCGTTCATTCACAAAGTCCGTCGTAAAGTACGTCGAAAAATCCGCCGGGCAAAGTCCGCCGTAAAGTCCGCTCGTGTGTACGCGGCATAAGAATCTAACAAGTCTGTAGAGCAATATTTAGTGGGCTATTATTATCAACGATTAAAATAAAAAGCAGATAACAAATAAATAAAATAATTACAGGTAATTTAGAGAGAGAATTGTCTATATGGCCCTATTAACATTACATTAAAATATTTTAAAAATATTATAAAATAAGGGGGCAATATTAACCACTTAAAGACCATCCTCGTTTTGGAATTTAGGTGTTTACATGTTTAAAACAGTTTTTTTTGCCAGAAAATTACTTAGAACCCCCAAACATTATATATTGTTTTTTTTTCTAACACCCTAGAGAATAAAAAGGCAGTCATTGCAATACTTTTTTTCACACCGTATTTACAACAATAAGGTTAGCCCAATTTTTTTTTATATTGTGAAAGATAATGTTACGCCGAGTAAATTGATACCCAACATGTCATGCTTCAAAATTGCGCCCGCTCGTGGAATGGCGTCAAACTTTTCCCCTCAAAAATCACCATAGGCGACGTTTAAAAAATTCTACAGGTTGCATGTTTTGCATTACAGAGGAGGTCTAGGGCTAAAATTATTGCTTTCGCTCAAACGATCACGGCGATACCTCACATGTGTGGTTTGACCACCGTTTTCATATTCAGGTGCTACTCACGTATGCGTTCGCTTCTGCGCGCGAGCTTGTTGGGACGGGGCGTTTTAAAAAAAACATTTTTTCTTATTTATTTTATTTGATTTTATTGATTTTTACACAGTTTTTTTTAAACAAAATATTTGGGTCACTTTTATTCCTATTACAAGGAATGTAAACATTCCTAGTAATAGAAAAAAGCATGACAGGTCCTCTTAAATATGAGATCTGGGGTCAAAAAGTCCTCAGATTTCATATTTGGACTTAAATGCAATAAAAAAAAAGTCATTTGAAAAATGACATTGAAAAAATGTGCCTTTAAGACGTATAGGCGGAAGTGACGTTATGACGTTGCTTCCGCCCTGCAGTGTCATGGAGACGGGTGGGGGCCATCTTCCCCTCACTAGTCTCCATGCACAGCAAGTGAGAGGATGCGATCGCCTCCGCCGCTACCGACGGCTCCGGTAAGCGGCGGAGGGCACCGGATCGCGGCGGGAGGGGGGGCCCCCTCTCCCGCCAATGATAAAAGTGATCTTGCGGTGATTCCGCCGCAGAGACCACTTTTATCTTGTAGCCGACCGACGGCCCGAAAACAGGGATACCGGGGTTATGGCAGCTAGCTGTTGCCATAACAACGATATCTGTCCTTAAAAAAGGGACGTACATCGGCGTGCGGCGGTTGGCAAGTGGTTAATATTCAATAAAATTGAGTGAAATAACGGTAAACACATAATATATATAATCGTGAGTATGTAAAAACAGTTTCAGAATATATATCTATCACAATGACTAAATCTGTGTCTGTGGTGCATGTTCAAACCTTAATACTATAAATAATAACATCTTATTAGATTTTTACTCCAGAAGTATATAATGAGTTTGGCAATTCTAGAAAAATGCTTAGATAATGCATTGCAATTTAACTAAACCCATTAGATTTTAGTCAACTAAAATGTACTGGAGATTTTACTTGACTAAAATAAGACTTAAAGCGGAGCTCCACCCGATTTTTCTACACTAGCTGCAGCTGATTACCACAATGTCCTAATGACAAAACGGCACATTTTTTTTATTTCTGGCTGTACCTTTCTTGTAGATAATCTCTTTGTTTCTTCCAGGAAGCACAGTCTGCGGTTAGGGGCATTATTTCAGCGGCTAATTAGTCACTTCCTCTTAGCCGCACTGGCTCCTGGGAGCTTGTGTCATTGTTCCCAGGAGTCAGTGCGGCGGCCTGTTAAGAGAGTCATCTCGAGAGTATCTTCGTTGCCATCACAATGGGGTGGGACCTCCTACGACGCTGCTCGTTGTGATGGCAACTGGAGCTGTTGACGGCGCTTCGATTTCTGTCTAATGTGCATGCGCGAGTTTAGGAAAAGAACAGGCGGTGCATGCTGGTTGATCAGCAGCACCGTATCCCGGAAGTGGATGCCTGTGGGCTTCACATGCCCATAGGCAAGATGACAACCGTGTAGATGTGATTATATAAGTTTATTTATTAGGCGAAAACAGACAGCACTGTCACTTCAAAACGGAACAAGTGAGTTCCCTACTGATATATCATAATCAATGTATTTTGCCAAAAAAAAAAATTAATCGGAGAGAGTGGAACCCCGCTTTAAAGTGGATGTAAACCCACTCTCATCCTTTCTAAACTACTGCCATAGTGGTTATCTATAAGGATATACATGCCTCCTGCATGTATCTTTACCTGTCAAATGTCCCCCCTCTGTCTGTTATGAGATCCGAAAACTGCAGATTCTGTGGGCGGGTCTGTTGTCCAGAGCTCGGTGGGTGGAGTCGTGATATCATTTCAGTAGACTCCCCGCCCACCTCTACACTCCCCTTGGCCAGGAATCAATATTTCTTACACTATACTTCTGCTGGTCTCATGGATTATGCCCCATGATTACCAACATCCAGTCAAAACCCAGAAAAGTTACCACATGACTTCAGCATGACCAATCATACTGAGGTGTGGAGCAGCCAATCCTGGGAGAGCTGGAGAAGAAAGGAGGGGGGGTGGGAAGTACACAGAATGCCTCTGTCACACTCGTGCATGAGATATATAAACCACCTGTCACTCACAGCGAGGGGGAGAAACGACATCTATTTCTCTGTCTGACCGTTTTTATCTCACTGAAAAAGATAAAAGGATTGCTCAGAGCTGGATTTGCTCCTCGTGGCAAGACTAGGCTCAGACGACATGAAATCCTATACTGTACAAGGTACAAACCTTAATTAAATTTTTTTTTCCTGTTTACATCCACTTTAAACTAAAACAATTGAGATGACTAATACAACTAAATGGCATTTTAGTCAAAAGACTATGACTAAAACTAAATCCAAGTTTGATGTCAAAATTAACTGTTTAGGATTTGTAACCATTCATAAATTTACCCCTTAATAAACTTGCCTATGAAATAAATAGGGATGAGCCAAACATTCCCCATGTTCGGTTCGCAGCAGAACATCAGAACAGGCAAAAAGTTTGTACGAACAAGCAAACACCGTTAAAGTCTATGGCACACACAATTACATAGTTACATAGTTAATCAGGTTGAAAAAAGTCCATCAAAACATGAAAACATGAAAACACGAACATGAAAAATCAAAAGTGCTCATTTTAAAGGCTTATATGCAAGTTATTGCCAAAAAAGTGTTTGGGGACCTGGGTCCTGCCCCAGGGGACATGTATCAATACAAAAAAAAGTTTTTAAAAACAGACGCTTTTTCAGGAGCAATGATTTATTAATGCTTAAAGTGAAACGATAAAAATGAAATATTCTTTTCAATATCGTGCCTGGGTGGTGTCCTTAGTATGCCTGTAAAGTGGCACATTTTTCTTGTGTTTAGAACAATACCACAGCAGAATGAAATTTCTAAAGGAAAAAAAGTCATTTAAAACTGCTCCCGGCTATAATGAATTGTCGGATCCCGGGAATATAGATAAAAATCATTGAAAAAAATGGCATGGGTCCCCCCCCCAGTCCATTACCAGGCCCTTTGGGTCTGGTATGAATATTAAGGGGAACTCTACACCAAAAAAAATGTGTGGGGGCCCCCCAAAATCCATACCAAGCCCTTCAGGTCTGGTATGGATTTTAAAGGGAACCTTGCGCCAAAATAAAAAAATTGTGTAAGGTTCCCCCCCAAAATCCATACCAGACCTTTATCCGAGCACGCAACCTGACAGGTCGGAGGAAAAGGGGGGGTGAGAGAGCACCCCCCTTGAACCGTACCAGGCCACATGCCCTCAACATGGGGAGGATGCTTTGGGGTCCCCCCAAAGCATCTTGTCCCCATGTTGATGGGACAAGGGCCTTATTCCCACAACCCTTGCCCGGTGGTTGTGGGGGGGTCTGCGGGTGGGGGGGCTAATCGGAATCTGGAAGCCCCCTTTAACAAGGGGACCCCCAGATCCCGCCCCCCCATAGGAAATGAGTAGGGGTACATTGTACCCCTACTCATTCACCTAAAAAAGTGTCAAGATGTTAAAAATTACAGTAGACAATTTGGGACAAGTCATTTTTTAAAAAAATAAAAAAAGAACTGTCCCGCAATGTCCATTCATCTTCGATCACAGGGTCACCCGTTTACGTCACCGGGTGGCCCCGCCCTCAACTATATAACAGCTGTTATCGCGAAGAGGCTTCAGTCAGTGGGAGCCTCCCATGGAGGCGAAGTTGTTGCATTTTTTTCTCTCGGGTCATCGGACACTGTGATCGAAGATGAATGGACATCGCGGGACAGTTTTTAAAAAATGTTTTTTAATAAAGGACTCGTCCAAAATTATCTACTGTAATTTATAAAATTTTGACACTTTTTTTGGTGAATGAGTAGGGGTACAATGTACCCAATACCCATTCACATAGGAGGCAGGCCGGGATCTGGAGGTCCCCTTGTTAAAGGGGGCTTCCAGATTCCTATAAGCCCCCCGCCCGCAGACCCCCACAACCACCGGGCAAGGGTTGTGGGGAGGAGGCCCTTGTCCCCGTCAGCATGGGGACAAGCTGCTTTGGGGGGACCCCAAAGCATCCTCCCCATGTTGAGGGCATATGGCCTGGTACGGTTATGGAGGGGGGGGCGCTCTCTCATCCCCCCTTTTCCTGCAACCTGCCAGGTTGCATACTCATATAAGGGTCTGGTATGGATTTTGGGGGGAACCCCTACAACATTTAAGAAAAAAAATTGGCGCAGGGTTCCTCTTAATAACCATACCAGACCTGAAGAGCCTGGTATGGATTTTGGGGGGACCCCCATGCCTTTTTTTTACATTTTGTTGCGGAGTTCCCTTTAATATTCATATCAGACCCAAAGGGCCTGGTAATGGACTGGGGGGGGGACCCATGCCATTTTTCTCAATGATTTTTATCTATATTGCTGGGTTCCGACAATACATTACAGCCGCGAGCAGTTTTACATGACTTTTTTTCCTATAGAAATTTCATTTTGCTGTGGGATTGTTATAAACACGGGAAAAATGCGCTACTTTACAGGCATACTAAGGACACCCTCCAGGCATGATTTTTAAAGGAATATTTCATTTTTATTGTTTCACTTTAAGCATTATTAAAATCACTGCTCCACAAAAAACGGCTGTTTTAAAAACTTTTTTTTCATTGATACATGTTCCCTGGGGCAGGACCCGGGTCCTCATACACTTTTTATGGCAATAACTTGCATATAAGCCTTTAAAATTAGCAGTTTTGGTTTTTCATGTTAGTATCAGGGCAGAATCGTCATAAAAGTTGCATATGAATACGTCCCCCTACATGAAAACACTGCTCTCAAAGCAGCTACCCCTTCAACCACCAGAGCTCCCAGGGCAGCTGCCTCTTAGAGCCCTTTCACACTGGGGCGGTTTGCAGGCGCTATTGCGCTAATAATAGCGTCTGCAAACCGACCCGAAAGTGCCGCTGCTTGCATTCCAGTGTGAAAGTCCCGAGGGCTTTCACACTAGAGCGATGCGCTGGCAGGACGGTAAAAAAAGTCCTGCCAGCAGCATCTTCGGAGCAGTGAAGGAGCGGTGTGTATACCGCTCCTTTACCGATCCTGCACATTGAAATCAATGGGAAGGCGCGGCTATACCGCCGGCAAAGCGCCTCTGCAGAGGCGCTTTGCGGTGGTATTTAACCCTTTCTTGGCCGCTAGCGCTAGTAAAACCGCCCCGCTAGCGACCGCATACCGACGGTAAAATGCCGCTAATAATAGCGGCGTTTTACCGCCGACGCCGCCCCCCGCCCCAGTGTGAAAGGGCTCTTAAGTTGATACAATCACAGAAAAACATGCAAAGCGGGCTTGGGTGCCCTTCATTCTTAGTGGCACCCCAAACACAGTGCGATTTTACTGAAAATATGTTGGACGACTAAAACCTGCGAAAATCATGGCAAATAGTGTGTGTAAAGGTGTGCCTGGCTTAGGGACTAAATATGGTTCATGAGCGTCTTTGTCACAACAAATGCACATAGGGCAGCCCATTCCAGTGAATGGGCTGCCCTATGCGTGACACACAGAAACGCACATTAATCACTCAAAAAAATCACGAGTGGGGGGTTCAGGGGGGTTTAGTATGGTGTATCTGACATTACTGACTGTTCTGTGCTGTGGTGTTGAACTATATTCAGTTGGTCCAACAGATGTGAGTGCTTACCACAATTTCAGTAGATGTAGGGGTAGCTACAATGTTACTATCATGGAGGATGATAGCAGGCCTTTGGCCAAATCAGCAACAGATGGGGAATGCTGATATCACTGACCTAATATGGCCACAAAGCCGTAATTGAACAATGTAATTGATCAAATATGATCATGTGGCCATATTTGGTCAATTTCCCTGGCTGCAGCTGATTGGGCTGGAGACCTGCTATCATGTAACAGTCTATCACGGGTTCAGGTCAAACTGAATCCAGCTGGAACCTTAGGTTATCACTAGTTATAAGCAGGCCAGGTTCAGTGGGCAAACAGCAATAACAGTATGGGAGCGAGGAAGTAACGTAGCCAGAGATCAAATTGATAGTCTAGGGCAGGGATATGCAATTAGCGGACCTCCAGCTGTTGCAGGACTACAAGTTCCATGAGGCATAGCAAGACTCTGACAGCCACAAGCATGACACCCAGAGGCAGAGGCATGATGGGACTTGTAGTTTTGCAACAGCTGAAGGCTCGCTAATTGAATATCCCTGGTCTAGGGTATCAGGTTTAAAATGGAGAGTGATGCAGAATGGTCAGTGAAATCAAATCCAAGGGTTGGTACATGAGCAGTGGTAATTAACACCATCCCTCTGGCCTATCGCAGATTGAGGGCCGGGCAGGCCTTTCGTCCTATACTGTCCTCTCAGAATGCGCCGCTCGCACGCCGACGCATTGGTGTGATCTGTCACCAGCTGTGTCCAACAGACTGATCACTATACCGGCCCGCTGCCAGTATCGTGTGACCACTGTAACTAATCACAGCTTTCTTTCATGCCATCCATTGTATACAATTGTGTTGCTAGCTGTGATTGGTCACAGTGATCACATGGTGCAGACAGCGTCACTCACAGCCCATCTGTACCAGCTTTGGCCAAACACAGCTAATAACAAAAGACACTGAATGAATACTTTAATTCAGTAAAATGATACCAATGAAATTCACTGATGTAAGCAATCGTAATGTGTAAAAAAAAAAAAAAAAATGTAATCCTGATCACGTCTCCAGAGTCGTACAGTGTTACTATGTGAACACTGTATTGCACTGGTCACAGTGTTTTTTTAAAAAAAAAGTAAAAAAAAAAATGTATTAAAAAAATTGAAAAATAAATTATTAATTTTTTTTTTGGAAAAATTAAATATGTTTCTTACTAAATAACTTGGACTGTCTTTTTTTTGAGGGGGGGGGGGGATGTGTTTGTACTGTCCTGGCATTGTAGGGCCTCAAGATGTTAGATATACTGTATATATAGTTTGTGGACTCTATAACTTTCCTACAGACTAAATAACAAACACTGGTTTGGGTTATTTTAACCAGGGAAATGTAGCAGAATACATTTTGACCTAAATTTATGAAGAAAGGTCATTTATTTTCAAAATTGTATAACAGAAACAAAGAAAATTTAAAAAAAAAACAAACAAACAGGGTTGATTAATTACCACCAAAAGAAAGCTGTATTTGTGTGAAAAAAATTATAAAAATTTCTTATGGGTATAGTGTAGCATGACCGCACAATTGCCATTCAAAGTGTGAGAGTGTTGAAATTTAAAAATTGACCTGGGCAGAAAGGGGACAAAAGTGCCCAGTATTGAAGTGGTTAAAGTGGAGGGCCACCCTGAAAAAAAAATTACACCAAAAATCCTAAAAAAAATAATAAAATAAAAATGTGAAAAAAAATAAAATTTAAACTTACCTAAACCCTTGTTGCTAGGCAGTCTTCCTAATCTGCCTCTTCCTTTTCCGCTGTGTCTTCTGCTCCTCGGTGAGCGGCCCCGTTGTCTTCTGGGAACTGTGTGTGTTCCCAGAACACCACGGGGCCATTCACAGAGCTCTGCGCTGCTCCCGCTTACCTAGGATGGCGGTGCCAGGACCCGAGAGCCGAGGGACAGGCCAGCCTCGGGCGGCCGACATCGCAGGCACCCAGGACAGGTAAGTACTTATTTAAAGTCAGCAGCTACAGTTTTTGTAGCTGCTGACTTTTAATTTTTTTTTTTAGGCCGGAGTCCCGCTTTAAGGACAGTGTAGCAGAAGCAACAAGGGCAGGATATTGCCAAAAGAGTTCAGCAAGAAACTGGGTATCAATGAAGACTGACCAGATGATCAGACAAGGGACTATCCAGTAAGAAGAGCCACTGCCAGGCACAGCAGGACCCCTGAGTTTGGATCCTGATATAAGGGTTTGTTCTACATTCTGCTACAAAATCATTGGGTAGGCTCTGTCCCTTCATAAGGTTAACTGCAACATCTTCACATTTACCTATTAAAAGCCCGGTGATCAGTTTGGAGAAAATAAAAGGGATATTGTTCGGGCAGTCCAGTGTGGAATATTGTTTTACCTTACTTTACCTTTAGCTTTTATGATCTCAGGGATTATGCAGTTGTATGAAATATAATGTAGTTCTTGTTTTACATATCAACGTAATGCATAATCCATATTTTTTATATTTGAATAAAGTAATGTTTCCAGTATTCACGGCTTTACTACAAATGGGATAGCTATAGATAAACCCTGTAATCTTTTTTTGAAAGCTGCTCTTATGTTGTCTACATCGGCAGACGGAAGACATTTTTAGTAAGCTTATTGATGCACTGTTAAAGTGAAGCTTGGATAATCCCAGTCTAGATCTCCTGAGCACTCACCACTTTATGGGTTCACAATCCTGTTTGACAAGATGCGCTGTTGCTGCTGTATTTTAGCAATATTCTATTGTTGGTTACCTTGTCATTTTCTTATTTAGCATGTTTGAATACATGACTTTACCAAACTTTGTACATAGCAGACTAATAAAATAATCTCTCTGAACTTTAGGAACAAACTATAACTATTAAGTCCAGTGGCAGGGCATGGTCATACACTGCGCAGGGCAAGGATGCCAAAATGTGCCCCTCGCCACCCTATTTAAAACACAAGTCAGTGTCTTTTCAAGACTAAATATACAGTATCTTACAAAAGTGAGTACACCCCTCACATTTTTGTAAAGTTTTATTATATCTTTTTATGTGACAACACTGAAGAAATGACACTTTGGTACAATGTAAAGTAGTGAGTGTACAGCTTGTATAACAGTGTAAATTTGCCGTCCTCTCAAAAAAACTCAACACACAGCCATTAATGTCTAAACTGCTGGCAACAAAAGTGAGTACACCCCTAAGTAAAAATGTCCAAATTGCCCAAAGTGTCAATATTTTCTGTGGCCGCCATTTTTCTCCAGCACTTGCTTAACCCTCTTGGGCATGGAGTTCACCAGAGCTTCACAGGTTGCCACTGGAGTCCTCTTCCACTCCTCCATGACGACATCACAGGGCTGGCGAATGTTAGAGACCTTGCTCTCCTCCACCTTCTGTTTGAGGATGCCCCACAGATGCTCAATAGGGTTTAGGTCTGGAGACATGCTTGGCCAGTCCATCACCTTTACCCTCAGCTTCTTTAGCAAGGCAGTGGTCGTCTTGGAGGTGTGTTTGGGGTTATTATAATGTTGGAATACTGCCTTGCGGCCCAGTCCCTGATGGGAGGGGATCATGCTCGGCTTCAGTATTTCACAGTACATGTTGGCATTCATGGTTCCCTCAATGAACTGTAGCTCCCCAGTGCCAGCAGCATTCATGCAGCCCCAGACCATGACATTCCTACCACCATGCTTGACTGTAGGCAAGACACATTTGTTTTTGTACTCCTCACCTGATTGTCGCCACACACGCTTGACACCATCTGAACCAAATAAGTTTATCTTGGTCTCATCAGACCCCAGGACATCCAGTCCTGCTTGTCTAGGATATGGAGCCGCGGCGATCGTTGTTGCGGGGTGTAAGTCTGACACCCTGCAACACCGATCTAGGTAAAGAGTCTCTGACGGAGACTCTACCATGTGATCAGCTGTGTCCAATCACGGCTGATCACGATGTAAATAGGAAGAGCCGGTAACCGGCTTTTCCTCACTCGCATCTGACAGACGCGAATAGAGGAGAGCCGATCGGCTGCTCTCCTGACGGGGGGGGGGTCTGTGCTGATTGTTTATCAGCACAGCCCCCCCTCGGATCCTACCCAGGACCACCAGGGAAGCCGCCCAGGACCACCAGGATGGCCAAAGTCTTTGAAAGTCATTGAAAAATTAAAAAAAAAATGCGTGGGGGTCCCCCAAAATTCCATTACCAGGCCCTTCAGGTCTGGTATGGATTTTAAGGGGAACTCCGCGCCAAAATTTTTTAAAAAAAGGCGTGGGGTTCCCCCAAAAATCCACACCAGACCCTTATCCGAGCACGCAACCTGGCAGGCCGCAGGAAAAGAGGGGGGGATGAGAGAGTTGCCCCTGGCACCCCCTCTCCTGAACCATACCAGGCCACATGCCCTCAACATTGGGAGGGTGCTTTGGGGTAGCCCTCCAAAGCACCTTTTCCCCATGTTGATGGGGAGAAGGGCCTCATCCCCACAACCCTTGCCCGGTGGTTGTGAGGGTCTGCAGGTGGGGGGCTTATCGGAATTTGGAAGCCTTCTTTAACAAAGGCGACTCCCAGATCCCGGCCCCCCTCTGTGAAATGGTAATGGGGTACATTGTACTCCTACCATTTCACCCAAAAAAGTGACAAAAAGGGAAAAAAAACACACACACAGCTTGGTACAAGTCCTTTAATAAAAAAAAATTCCAGCGATATAATCTTTCTACGATCCACGAACGATACAGCCTCCTCCATAGGAGGCGCCCGGCAGAATGACATGCAACTTGGATGACAGTTCCTTAATAACCGAGGGCAGGGCCACCCGTGACGTGGACGGGTGACCCCGCCCCCCTCTGACGCAAGGGGAAATGCCGGGGTTACCCAGTGACGTACAGATTCCGATAAGCCCCCCGCCCACAGACCCACACAACCACCGGGCAAGGGTTGTGGGGATGAGGCCCTTCTCCCCATCAACATGGGGACAAGGTGCTTTGGAGGGCTACCCCAAAGCACCCTCCCAATGTTGAGGGCATGTGACCTGGTACTGTTCAGGATGTGGGGGCCGCTCTCTCATCCCCCCTCTTTTCCTGTGGCCCGCCAGGTTGCGTGCTCGGATAAGGGTCTGGTGTGAATTTTTGGGGGAACCCCACGCCATTTTATTTTAAATTTTGGTGCGGCGTTTCCCTTACCAGACCTGAAGGGCCTGGTAAAGGAATTTTGTGGGACCCCCACAAATTTTTTTTTATTTTTCAATGACTTTCAATGACTTTTATTTGTATTGTCGGGACCGAAAATTCATTAATAGCCGGCGCTAGCGCTTGCACTTTTAAATGACTTTTTTTCCTTTAGAAATGTCATTTTGCTCTCGGACTGTTATAAACACGGGAAACATGCACTATTTTACAGGCATACTATAGCCACCCCCCCCCCCCCGGTACGAAATTTAAAGGGATTTTTTACTTTTATTGTTTCACTTTAAGCATTATTAAAATCACTGCTCCCGAAAAAACTTTTTTTTGCATTGATACATGTCCCCTGGGGCAGGACCCAGGTCCCCAAACACTTTTCATGACAGTAACTTGCATATTAGCCTTTAAAATTAGCACTTTTGATTTTTCACGTTCCAGTCCCATAGAGTTTAACGGTGTTCTCGTGTTCGAACAAATTTTTTGCTAGTTTGCATATTCTGGATGCGAACTGCGAACCGGGGGGGTGTTCGGCCCATCCCTAGTCAGCAGACATCCCAGAGCCAGTCCAGGCTGGGAAAAGATTGCGACCATACCCATCGACCCAGATGCCTGGATCGGCACCTGGCTCAGCCTCTTCTCAAGCAGCTGATAGACTGAGCCAGCCACTCCCTTTCCCTCCACAGCCCAGTGCTCCAGTGAAAGGGGGGGTAGAGCAGAGGGCCGTTGACTGACAGTCACCAAAAAAGGAAAAGAAAGGCGCCTCTAAGTGCAGTATGTCAAATTTAATAAAGTGCACAAAGGGTTAAAAGCACTTACAAGATTGTTGAGTGTTAAAAGACATGATAAAATCAGGAGTCCTCATCTGTGGCAATGTCCATCCTCAGCACGGTGGTAGAGCGCAGTGTAGAGCCATCCAGCAGCTGTAAAGCGTTCTCATGCGTGTTGGAAAGAGGAGGCAGCAGGGAAGCCTTGTGTGTCCCGCAGTGAATACAGGCTTCCCTGCTGCCTCCTCTTTCCAACACGCATGAGAACGCTTTACAGCTGCTGGACGGCTCTACACTGCTCTCTACCACCGTGCTGAGGATGGACACATGCCACAGATGAGGACTCCTGATTTTATAATGTCTTTTAACACTCAACAATCTTGTAAGTGCTTTTAACCCTTTGTGCACTTTATTAAATTTGACATACTGCACTTAGAGGCGTCTTTCTTTTCCTTTTTTATATCTTCAGAGTTGCTTCTCCTCTAATCAAAGTGCTGCCAGAAGTGCCATCTCATCACTATCATCCCTCTGACCAGCTACCTACCTCCACCAGAGCGCCCTTATCACCTGACTGACAGTCACCAGCTCACTGTTCATTAGGGTGTGAGACTTGAGCAATCAGTGGTGTTTACTCGGTTCTCAACCTTAGAGACGGTGGGGAGAAATGATGCTGCATCCACCTAGATAAGTATGATTGAACTTCCCTTTTAAGTACCATAGTTTGTTGCCATTCCACAGGTGTGCAATTTTAAAACGTGACATGTTAGGTAGCTATTTACGTAACATCATCTTTTATATTTTTTTACTAAGCAATAAGGTATTATATTGTGTTTGTGTGTGACATAAAAAAATGCAACAATCAACTTTCTCCAGGGCCTTTGCTTTCAGAAAAAACTAAGTTTGGGGGTTCTAAGTAATTATCTAGTAAAAAGAAAAAATGCAGATTTTTACATGTATATGAAAAGTGTCAGAATAGGCTTAGTAGTCAAGTGGTTAAGGGCTCATTAACACTTATGTTGGCCCTCATCGGATCGCTTTTCAGCACCCCTTTTAGCCCCTTAAAGCCAGCACCACCGCACTGCAACAACATGCATGGCACATGGTTGCAGGGGGGTTGCGGCATGGTCCCATTCTCTTGAATGGGTGATGTTTGGCAGGTGGTAATGCCACCAAATATGACAACAGGGTTAATTCTTGCTGCACTGTAATGCAATGCATCACTGCGGCAAGATGTGTACATACCACCATACAGTTGTCTTTGAAGCTTGGTGGAAGTGGAAAGTGTAAACTAGATGTAGCACCCTTGTCCTGAACAGGGCTGCTAGTAAATTTAGTTGTGCTACAGTCAGGTCCATAAATATTGGGACATCGACACCATTTTTTAAATCTTTTTGGCTCTATACACCACCACAATGGATTTGAAATGAAACGAACAAGATGCGCTTTAACTTCGAACTTTCAGCTTTAATTTGAGGGTATTTACATCCAAATCAGGTGAACAGTGTAGGAATTACAACAGTTTGTATATGTGCCTCCCATTTTTTTAAGGGACCAAAAGTAATGGGACAATTGGCTGCTCAGCTGTTCCATGGCCAGGTGTGTGTTATTCCCTCATTATCCCATTTACATGGAATCTGTTGCTGTCAACTCTCAATATGAGATCCAAAGAGCTGTCATTGTCAGTGAAGCAAGCCATCATTAGGCTGAAAAAACAAAACAAACCCATCAGAGAGATAGCAAAAGCATTAGGTGTGGCCAAATCAACAGTTTGGAACATCCTTAAAAAGAAGGAACGCATCGGTGAGCTCAGCAACACCAAAAGACTCAGAAGACCACAGAAAACAACTGTGGTGGATGACTGAAGAATTCTTTCCCTGGTGAAGAAAACACCCTTCACAACAGTTGGCCAGATCAAGAACACTCTCCAGGAGGTAGGTGTATGTGTGTCAAAGTCAACAATCAAGAGAAGACTTCACCAGAGTGAATACAGAGGGTTCACCACAAGATGTAAACCATTGGTGAGCCTTAAAAACAGGAAGACCAGATTAGAGTTTGCCAAACAACCTCTATAAAAGCATTCACAGTTCTGGAACAACATCCTATGGACCAGGGGCGGACTGACAACTCATGGGGCCCCCGGGCAATAGGAGATTATGGGGCTCCCGGGCAGTAGGAGAAGATTATGGGCCCCCCGGGCAATAGGAGATTATGGGGCCCCCAGGCAATAGATTTTGGGGCCACACAGTATATACACACACATACAGTATACACACACAGACACACAATATACACACACAGTATACACACACGGAGTACACATATACACACTGAAAGGGTACTGGAGAGGCGGGGCAGCTATAATCTTGGGATTTAAAAAAAACACAGATTTTTACATACTGTCCCTGGTTTTATTGAGACTGGCAACCCTGATGGGGCCCCTTATTGGCATGGCCCCTTGGGCAGTGCCCGAGTGCCCGAATGGTCAGTCCGCCCCTGCTATGGACAGATGAGACCAAGATCAACTTGTACCAGAGTGATGGGAAGAGAAGATTATGGAGAAGGAAAGGAACTGCTCATGATCCAAAGCATACCACCTCATCGGTGAAGCATGGTGGTGGTAGTGTCATGGCGTGGGCATGTATGGCTGCCAATGGAACTGGTTCTCTTATATTTATTGATGATGTGACTGCTGACAAAAGCAGCAGGATGAATTCTGAAGTGTTTCGAGCAATATTATCTGCTCATATTCAGCAAAATGCTTCAGAACTCATTGGACGGCTCTTCACAGTGCAGATGGACAATGACCCGAAGCATACTGCGAAAGCAACCAAAGTTTTTTTTAAGGGAAAGAAGTGGAATGTTATACAATGGCCAAGTCAATCACTTGACGTGAATCCGATTGAGCATGCATTTCACTTGCTGAAGACAAAACTGAAGGGAAAATGCCCCAAGAACAAGCAGGAATTGAAGACAGTTGTAGTAGAGGCCTGGCAGAGCATCACCAGGGATGAAACCCAGCGTCTGGTGATGTCTATGCGTTCCAGACTTCAGGCTGTAATTGACTGCAAAGGAATTGCAACCAAGTATTAAAAAGTGAAAGTTTGATGGATGATTGTTAATCTGTCCCATTACTTTTGGTCCCTTAAAAAGTTGGAGGTGCATATACAAACTGTTGTAATTCCTACACCGTTCACCTGATTTGGATGTAAATACCCTCAAATTAAAGCTGAATATCTGCAGTTAAAGAACATCTTGTTTGTTTCATTTCAAATCCATTGTGGTGGTGTATAGAGCCAAAAAGATTAGAATTGTGTTGATGTCCCACTATTTATGGACCTGACTGTAGGTGGTAACTAGCCTGGCTAATTTGTAGTCTTTGATCCACTGGTTTCTGTCCTAAGCTTGAGTTTAATTTGTAGTCTCTCTCTTCTGTCAATAGGTGGCACTGTTGCCCTTGGCATTAGGATGATAGATTACAGTGAATTCAGGTTATGAGTAAATATGTTGTCTCAGCCAATTAGCAGGAATTTCCTTTGGCCGCTTTGCATGCTGGGATAGGCTATTTATTTGGAAGTCAGGTGATCGGGGTTCTTTCCACCCGGGTTGCGTCCTGGGTGGGCATGTGAGGAGCAGCAGCCGAGATGTAGGCCTGAAGCCTGGGGCCTAACCATGTGTGTAGAGGCTTAGCCTGAGGGGAGCCTGATCGTTGCCAGAGGTATAGGAGAAGCAGTTGCCAGAGAGACGACCACTCCTGTTTCTGGAGGCAAGTTTAGAAGGGATGGAGTTCTGAAGGAGTACCAGAGCAGACGCATTACTAGCCGGGGATGGTAAAGTAAGTGGGAAAGCTTCAGTAGAGACTCATCCAGGAATACAGTGGGTAGCTTTGAGTAAAGCTTGAAGGAATACAGCTTTAAGCTGTAAGTAGAGCTTGAAGATAAGTACAGCAGGTAGCTGTGAGTCAAGCCTAAGGGATCCAGTGGGTAGCTGAGAGTCCGAGGAACCCAGTGGGTAGCGTGGGTGAAGCTTGAAGAATACAGCGGGTAGCCGTGAGTTGAGCTTGAGGGATCCAGCAGGTAGCTGAGAGTCCAAGAAGTCCAGTGGGATGCTGTGAGCTGAGCTTGAAGAATACAGCGGGTAGCTGTGAGTGAAGCTTGAGAAGTCCAGCAGGCAGCTTCGAGCTAAGCTTGAAGATCTACAGTGGGATACTATGAGTGAAGTTGTTGCCATAGGAGACAGCAGTTGCTACAAGATACAGATCGCTGCATTCAGCTTAAAGGCCCTTTTCTGTGTTGCTATCTGCCTAGTTCTATTTTTGTCTGCGGAGTCTGCCAAGTTGCTATTGCATTTACCTAAGGGTGTCCTGTGCTCTAACCCTCTCTCCCCTGTTCCTGTTAAGAGAAATAAAAACTCTCTTTGTTAATTTTTAAAAGTGACCGGCGCCCATCTTTCCATCTTGCACTATACCCATCATGCCTAGTAACCTGCACCCTGAGGAGGAATGTCAGCTCCTTCTGACTCTGGGGGTCACCATCAGGCCCTTAGAGGTCAGGGAGACCGCTACATAGACTTAAAGTGTTACTAAACCCAGGACCCTGCATTCATTATATCTGGTCTCGCACAGTACACAGAACATGGAAATGCAGTAGTTTTAGTAAATATAAACTGCTAAATACCTTTTCTCATCAGCATCTGCATATATAGCAGTCTTGTGACTTCTATCAGTGTCTGGTTAAAGCTGGGAGGAGGAGTTTTCATTCTAATCTGACTGTCCTATGAGGCTGCAGGACCCCTGACCCTCTGTGTGGACAGTGCTGATTGGCCCTGTGCTGATCACATGCACCCTCCCCTGAAAACAAAAAAACTCTCTAACAATACACATCAAATTGAGCATGTGCAGAGTGACTCCAAGGCTCTGTTCTATCAGCAGATGGATTGGGGACAGTAACAGTAGGAGAGAATCAGAGAAGACCGGATCAAACAGCCTTTTTACACAATGCTGAGGATAAACCCCTTAGATTCCACAGTGAGTATAACAAGCATGCTTTACTGCATATACAGACTGATTTTACTGTTGTGGGTTTAGTAACACTTTAAAGGAGTTTCAAGAAGAAACCAGTAATAACTGATTGTATCTGCTCTTTCTTTTTTAGCAGCCAGCTCCTGTTACATGCTGTTTCTGCCATTCACGATGGTTCTATAGAAAACAGATTGTGTGTCTTTTTTAATATTTACACATAGATCACTTAAACTCCATTAGCTTTAAGTCCAATTCCAGAAACCTGTATTAGATCAAGAAGTATTTGAGATTGCACACAGTGCCAACCTGTCATCTGTAAAGCTTGCAACTAAACAGTGGCTGTATGTGGCCTTTAAGTGCCATTTCAGCTAACACGGAAAACAGTGTTTGGCGAGGAATTATGAATGCAGATTTGTTTTCTGTCTACTAGAGGGAGTGTGCATTTTTGATGATGAGATTCACTATGCCAGCCGTACAGATGGATGTGACCTTTAATCAGGTGTTAGAAATGCAGTGTTTAATAATTTTCAGAACCTTGTGTCTATGATGGATTAATCTTCTACCTATTACCTTCTGAGGAATACAAAATTCTGTAAAATGCCACTTCTAGCACTTCTTTCATTCTGACATGAATATATGTGATGAATTGCGACTTAACATTTAATAAAGTAACTTTTGTTAAGTTCAGCAGTTTGTGGCCTTAACTTTTTCTGCAGTCACTAGGGGGCAGTGTGGCTCCACATAGCAGTGTGAGCTTTGTTTATGTAATTATAAGTACATTTCGTAAAACAATTATGTGTGATTAGAATATTCAGAAACAGTCTAATCTCCACGGTGAGATTATTATGCTAAAGCCTTAGATTATGATAACATGTGAGCAAGATAAACGTCATGAACCTTGCATTTGAGTCTGTTAACTGATTGTGGCACTTCATCATCACCATAGAACAAGCAACCCGTTAGATATTTCATTAAAACTGCGCCTAATCTGATCTGTTTATGTGAAAAATTAGAGGGAACTCCAGATGAAACTGAAAATGAAATGATAAATATGTCCGTAATAATCTAATTCTGCATTTTCTTTATTTGAATGGACCAATGCTGGAGTTCTGCTTTAAGGTGATATTTAGGTTTTGCCTGCTGCCTATAATTTTTAAATTACTTTCCTGTTCTGAGACCTATATAAGCATTCAAAATATCTGGGGTAGACTGGTTGAATGTCTTTAATTGCATGTACAAGCACACCGCCAGAAGTACACAAAATTCTAATGCTGCGTACACACGACCGGACTTTCCGGCAGAAAAGGTCAGACGGAATCATTCCATCGGACATTCCGATCGTGTGTGGGCTTCATCTGACTTTTTCTTTCTAAAATTCTGACGGACCTATAAATAGAACATGTTTTAAATCTTTCCAACGGAATCAGTTCTTATCGGGAAAACCGCTTGTCTGTATGCTATTCCAACGGATCAATAACGACGCAAGGGCAGCTATTGGCTACTGGCTATTGAACTTCCTTTTTCTTGTCCCGTCGTTAGTCATTGCATTCTAAACGATCAGACTTTGTTGTGATTGTGTGTAGGCAAGTCTGTTTCAGCGGAACTCCATCGGAAAGACCGCCAGAAAGACCGTTGGAGTCTATTCTGATGGAAAGTCCAGTCTTGTTTACGCGGCATTAGTGTAATCTAGGTCAACAAATTGGAAAACATCTCATACTTCATCTATATAAGCAATGTGGTCCATAAAGGGTACTTCCCTCTGCAGTTAGATAACACCCCACCCCTGCTTATCAGTACCGCCTCATCAGTGCTCATCAGTGCAGCCTATCAGTGCCCATCAGTGGCACCTCACCAGTGCCACCTCATCACTGCCCATCAGAGCAGTCTATCAGTACCCATCAGTGCTGCATATTAGTGCCTCCTCATCAGTGCCTGTCAGTGCAGCCTATCAGTGCCCATTAGTGCTGCATATTAGTGCCTCCTTATCAGTGCCCATCAGTCCAGCCTATCAGTGCCCGCTCATCAGTGCTGCATATTAGTGCCTCCTCATCAGTGTCACCTCATCAGTGCCACCTCATCACTGCCCATCAGTGCTGCCTCATAAGCGCACATCAGTGAAGAAGAAAAATTACTTATTTGCAAAATTCTATAACAGAAACTGAAAAAAAAGTTTTTTCTTTTTCTTTTTTTTCTCCATAAGATGTTTATTGTAGGTAGAGTTTGTAGCAGAGCAGAGAGTTTGAATGGTACTAATAAGATTGTCTCTGTATGTTAAAGGAGGGCTCATTGAGGTGGAATAAGGAGAAAAAGAGAGTAGAGATAATATGGGGGGGGGGGGGGCTCTTTCAGAGTGCTGGTGTACATGCTTTTACAGCCGTTAAGAGGTGTTTCAACATTGGTTTGTGTGAAAGTTATAGCGTCTACAAATAACGGGATATTTACTGGAATATTTATTTATTTTTTACTAGTAATGGCGATGATCACTGACTTATAGTGGGCCTGTGATAGTGCAGCGAACAATCTGACACTAACTGACACTGGGTGGGAACTGACTAACTGACACGGAAATCACCAGTGACACCAATACAGTGATCAATGATAATACTATACACTGTCATGGTACTAATGACACTGGCTGGGAAGGGGTTATCATCTAGGGGCAATCAAGGGTTTAGCTGTGTGCCTAACAATGTGTAATGCTTTCTGCTTTTACTAATCGATGTGGTTGTTTTTTCTGCTTTGCAGGGAAAAATCAGCCACATTGCTGCTCTGTGTACAGAGCCCTGTCTTGTCAGTAAACACAGAGCTCTGTATTGTGATTTGATAAGCCCATCAAAAGGTCCCAGTCACAAACCATTGTCCGGTGCCTGCTGATCGACTTTTCGCAAAGATAACCAACTTTATCTTTATACAGTATTACTTTATACAGTATTTATACAGTATTTACAGTACTGAGCAGTGGAAATACATACACAATCAAGCTAAAATCTATTGGAAGGTAAAAAATACAAACTTCTTACAATCGGCGAACAGTTGCAAACTAAGTTTCAAAGCATAGCTTGTACTCCTCTTTTCGGTACCGCACTGTATTGTGTACATTTTTTTATTGAAACATCTACACAGTATGCTCTAAAACACCTCAAAACCACAAACACATACTCCAGAAATGACACAGTTGGTATGCTAAATTCAGAATGCACAGTGGCTGCAGAGAATGTAGGCAGCTTAATTAAGCACTGGGCAGCAATGTAAGATGGAGTGATGAGTCATTTTTTTTTAAATCAGGGAATAAGAACTGTAGGTGTTATTTTAAAGACAGCAGCTAGAAATATTGTATAGAATGGCTGCACATTATTTAAGAATTTGTACTTAGCCACTATTCTAGAGGAAAGGGTAAGGCATATTTTATTGTGAAAAAATATGCTGGTTTTAATGTCACAGTCAACATCCAGAAATACTCACCCTCATGCTGCACAACATGAAAGGGTTTTTACAAGGCCACAATAGAAGAAGGAGAGACTTGGTAAGTGTTATCATGAAATAAAACCTAGAGTGTATTGTTTCATTGTCAATAAACAGAAAAATATACTGATTTGCAGGACACGTACTCCTTTTTTGATAAGATGCAATGAGAGAGGGAGAGAGCAGGCAGAGTTAATATGTAATCAACAATAACAGTGTCTTTTTCTGAGACTGAAGACCAAAAATTTTACTTTTTTTAGGCAGAGTTTTGTGAAGCTGTTTTTGATAGTTCACAATTTCTGAGGGAGAGATCAGTCAGATTCCATCTAGAAATAAAAAATGATTTTTATGGAGACTGAAGACAGAAAAATTGTACAGATTCGCAGCATACCATTTAAGCCCTAATTTGGATATGCATCAATTTAAAACAAAATCTAGCATAAACAAAAAACAAAAAGCTAATCAATTCTAAAAATAACTTTTGGATCCATTCACAGTGAATATGTGTGTTGTAACACTCCTCCCTCCCTAGTACCACAAACTGCAATTTGTTGCACTGTATCGATGGCAATATACAGCACTGAATATAGCACTGTATTGCTCTGTAGTGGCACACTAGCACAGTAGAATATCCAAAACATAATCACAAAAACAATGAAAAGCTCTCTATAAATGGAGGACAGGAGGATGAATGAAAGGCCTACCTCCTTAATTCATAGGTCATATATTACCGTATTTATTTGAATAGATTACAGGGGTGGAAAGGATGGGAATAGTCAGCACTTTTGAAAGTGCCTGTGAAAGGAATAGTAGCTTGTATTAACCCTGCAGCACTGGAAGATTACAGCTGCTGGGATATAGAGGGCAGAAGTATTAACATTTCAACGGACAATGCAGCCACCAGCACAAGGGGCTTTTCTCATTCAATGTAAATACTATCCCTTCTGCTTATTTAAAAATAATTTTTGTTTTTTTAAAAATAACAAACAAGCAGCTCTGTGTCCATTCAGACACGAGCTGTGGTTTGGCCCCACCCCCTCTCTCTCCTGATTGGCTAACTGATTTTGATTGAAAGTAGCAGGAGCCAATGGCGCCACTGCTGTGTCTCAGCTAATCAGCAGGAAATGTCCCAGATGGCCTCCTGGACATCACTGGACAGAGATGGGGCTTAGGTAAGTATTAGGGGGGCTAAGGGGGGCTGCTGCACACAGAAGGCTTTTTATCTTTATGCATAGAATGCATAAAGATAAAAAAAACCTTCCAACTTTTCAACCCCTTTAAGGTAGAATCTTGGCCAAATTCTATTTTATTTTTTGGATACAGTGAAAAACGATTAAAACCACTGTCATGTTTTTATTTTTGCTATCTACCCATTGGGGAACGTTCCCCTCACTTCCTGTCCTAGTGACACAAAAATATGTCTTTCTGTTGGCAATACACAGCTAAACAATTCTTCCACATTGTACCTTAAACAAAAACATTTTTTTTAGAAATGAAATCATAGAAAAGTGTCTAAAGTTTCTCCTCTTGATATGTGTTTTCTCATGATGGACAAATGCCATTATATGGATTATGCTGACGACTAGAGAGGAGAAAAGGGTGATCAGACTGGAAAATCCCTTTAACAAATAATGCAGTTTCCATCATTATGCAATTTAATGTATGTATATTCAACGAAAAGGTCAGCTTGATTACATTAAAATTCTAACCCCTATTCTAGATGCAGTGTTATATAATGTCAAATGCTGCTATTATTAGGGCTCAGTGACAGCATATCACATTCAAGGCAGGATAAAGTGATAGCACTGTACAAATATTTCCTTTTCTTCTTTATTTCTGACATTATGCAGCACTTTACAGGGTATATATTGATTCACATCAGTGTCTAACCTCTGGACTTTACAATATATCATCTTTAATCCACAGTCACGTATATACTATTGTGGGGGAAGCCAACTAGGCTAGCGGTATACTTAAGATTGTGGCAGGGAACCGCAGCAGCTACAGGAACACAAACATGGTGTAAGGGACTTGCCTGGACTTGCCTACATTGGAATCAACCAGCCTGATGTTTGAATGTTGTCATCAATATGGTTGTCTCCAAACTTTCTAAGCAAAGGGACAGTTTACTGTCCTTCAGGCTTTAGGGAGGCAGGACTGTGACCAGTGGGGGTAGAAAATGCCCTGGAATCAGTTCCCTATTGTTGGTTTTAATGGGGGAAATAGTGCCTCATTATTGATATCAATGAGAACAATAGTGCCCGATTGATGGTGTCAATAGAGGGAATGGTGCCCCATCGTTGGTTTCAGTTGGTGGAATAGTGTCCCAATGGCCAGAATAAATCAAGCAAAGGGCTGGGCCCGCAGTTTGGTGACCACTGTTCTAGAGCAACCATTCTTAACCAGGATTCTGTGGAACCCCAGGATTCCTGCACAGATTGTTAGTGGTTCCTTATGCTCATTTGATGGTGCCTTCATAGTCCTGGATCCAACACCACTTGGCACCAATAGGGATGAGCGAATGGTTTGGCCCGAGCATGAGTTTGGCTGTTCGCATGTTCGACGAATACCCGAATTATCGGGGCGTTCGTTCGTCTGTTCGGACTCATAGTCGCCGCATAGTGCATTGGAATCACTGATTGGCTGAAGCAATGAAAGCTTTGCCCAATCAGGGCACAGAGCACTATCAGAGAAAAGATTGGATGCTGTCATGATGAATCATCATGGCTCATTGCTCTTAGTCCTGCCCCTTTCAAAAAGGGACATTTTTAGTGAGATATTGGCATGGAGAGAAATAGAACAGGGCCCTGTTCAGTGTTACCAGACAGTTAGTGTGCTATAGTGTGCTATTCTGATTCTTTTGTCGGTGTAGAATATCAGTTTAGTGTGAGGCCCCGGTTCACACTGGTGCGATGCGAGAACCCTGTGAATCCACTTCAGGTTCCAGCATTGCACCGACTCGCATGGCAGTTCACACTGCCATATGCGAACTGATGGGGAGTGTCAATAAATTGTTAACGCACCCCCAGTTCAGCTTGCATATCGCACTGCGAACTGACAGTTCGGACATGAATCGGATCGCACAGGTGTGAACAGCCATCCGATTCTGGTCAGAACAAAAAAAAGGGTCCTGTGCGTGTTTGGACCGAATGCGGTGCAATATCAGCCATACTATCTGTATGGCTGAAATCGCATTGCACAGACATTGCATGTGATATGAACAACAGTGCGCTGCGAATCACATGCAATGTCTGGTATCGCACCAGTGTGAACTGGGCCTCAGTCTAGTGATAGTTCAGTCAGTGTGAGTGTAGTGAGTGACCATATATTTCAGTGCATTACGTACCATTTAACGCAGTATATTTCTGTGTGTTAGTGCACGTTTAACGTAGAATATTTCAGTGTGTTACTGCAAGTTTAACACCGTATATTTCAATGCGTTACCTTCCGTTTAATGCAGTATAGTTCAGTGCGTTACTGCCAGTTTAACGCCGTATATTTCAGTGTGTTACTGCAAGTTTAATGCCATATATTTCAGTGCATTAGGTGCCATTTAATGCAGTATATTGCTGTTCGTTAGTGCATGTTTAACGCAGTATGCTTCAGTGCCTTACCTTCCATTTAACGTAGTATAGTTCAGCGCATTACTGCAAGTTTGACGCCGTATATTTCAGTGCCTTACCTTCCATTTAATGCAGTATAGTTCAGCGCATTACTGCAAGTTTAACGCTGTATATTTCAGTGCGTTACCTTCTGTTTAACGCAGTATAGTTCAGTGCTTACTGCAAGTTTAACGCTGTATATTTCAGTGTGTTACGTGCTGTTTGACGCAGTATATTTCTGTGCGTTAGTGCACGTTTAATGCAGTATATTTCAGTGCATTACTGCAAGCTTAACGCCGTATATTTCAGTACGTTACCTTCCATTTAACGCAATATAGTTCAGTGCTTTACTGCAAGTATAACGACATGTATTTCAGTGCGATTCTGCAAGTTTAACGCCTTATATTTCAGTGCGTTACGTGACATTTAACGCAGTATATTTCTGTATGTTAGTGCACGTTTAATGCAGTATACTTCACTGCGTTACTGCAAGTTTAACGCCGTATATTTCAGTGCATTACTTGCCATTTACCACAGTATGTTTGTATGCGTTAGTGCACGTTTAATGGTGTATAGTTCAGTGCATTACTGTGAGTTTAACGCCGTATATTTCAGTGCGTTATGTGCCGTTTAACGCAGTATATTTTTATGCATTAGTGCACATTTAATGCAGTATATTTCAGTGCATTACTTCAAGTCTACTGCATGTTTGACGCAGTATATTACAGTGCATCGGTGCAGTTTTACTGCAGTATATTATAGTGTATCAGTGGTGTGTGTCTGTTTAATGATTACTCAAGTTAAAGTGCACCAAACACCACTTTATATTTATTAAAGTGCATCCACTTACACATTTCCACATCTTTATTACATTTTGTTAATAAGCACCGCCCCCTATCATGTCAGAGGAGGTGGTGGACTGGCTTACTAAATCATCCTCATCCTCCTCCGTCATCCAAGCAGAGGCTAGTGCACAGTCCACTGCAGCTGCCAGAGTGACTAAACCTGCCTCCTTGTCCACAGCTATTCCTGCCATAGCCCCAGCATCAGGCATGAAGGAGTCAGCTGCGTTATTTGAACAGCCTCAGTCACTTGCACTTTGATGATGCACGGCCATTGCTTGATTCAGATGTTGGTTCTGAGGTTGGGGAAGGCAGGAACATGAGCCTACAGAGAGGGGAGAACACTGGTACACAAATTGTCAGTCATGTTCCCCAGCTTTAGCGTATTGCCAAGTTGTCTCCAGTGGTAATGAGGATAGAGGAGATGATAATGATGAGGTCACTGAAATGACTTGGGTGCCGGATAGAACAGAGGAGGAAAGTGAGAGTGGGGGGTGAGGCACAACTCGAATGAGGCAGCCATCACGGAAGAGTAGAGAGCAGCCACCCTATTCCATCACATTGTGGAGCTGTTATCTCCTGGCCCACTTCCCACAGCTTAGCTGTGTAGGCCTTTTTTTAGCACATGTGCAGCCGATCGCACTGTTGCAATTTTCAAATTCTGTCTCAAGCACATCAAGCTTGGCTAAAACACCAGCTATTTGGGTACCTCATGCTTGATAAGGCATTTACCTTCACCACTCAGCCCGTTGGCAAGAGCACCTGAAAGCCACACAAAAGGGGTGCAATTATTTTCCTGCTCCTAACTCACCTCAGTCTGCTCCCACTATACCTCATGACTTCTCAGCAGCCTCCACTGACAGGGATAATGGTATAGCGCAGGGTGTCCCAGATCCTTGCAGCACATATGTCAGTAGCACACCACCAGCTGTAGACTATAGCCGGCAAATTTCTCTGCCCCATCTGCTGCAGAGGAAAAAAAATACAGTCACTGTCACCCACATTCACAGCATCTAAATGCAAGCTTGTCAAAGTTGCTGGCTCCACAACTTCTGCCTTTCAGTCTTTTGGATTCTGCCGTCTTCTGTGAATTTGCAGAATGTGCTGTACCACAATGGCAGGTTCCCAGTCGCTATTTCTTTTCACGTAAGGCCATTACAGCTCTGTACCATCATGTGGAAGGCAATGTTGTGGCATCGTTGGACAAGGCAGTCAGCCGCAAAGTCCACGTTACTGCTGACACGTGGTCCAGCAAGCATGGTCAGGGATGATATATTTCATTCACAGCACACTGGGTAACTCTGCTTGCATTCTGCTTGGAATGATGCAGGACAGCGCTCAGTGCTGCAGCTTGTTGTGCCCCCATGTCTCCATACAGCTAGTGGTTATGATGTGAGATTTGTCAGCTCTACCCCCTCCTCCTCCTCCTTCATGCTCTCTTCTACTGAATGGTCCTATGAACCACAAGTATCCCCTAAGCGTTCAAGGAGCTATTGAATGAGTCAGGCTAAAAGGTGCCATGCAATGTTTTAGCTGGTGTGTCTAGGGGAGAGGAACCACGCTGGAGCAGAGATTCTTGCAGCTCTGCAGGGACAGGCCCAGAGGTGGTTCACGCCACTCCAGCTGGAGCCAGGA
The DNA here is from genome assembly GCA_037952925.1 of Lithobates clamitans. Classification (NCBI taxonomy): domain Eukaryota; kingdom Metazoa; phylum Chordata; class Amphibia; order Anura; family Ranidae; genus Lithobates; species Lithobates clamitans. Next base: position 748,386 of record JBBGZY010002043.1, on the reverse strand, counting down.
ATGGTGGTGTACGATAATGGCACAAACCTCCTGTCCACCCTTAGACAGGGAAAGTTGACACATGTACCATGCCTGGCACATGTCCTCAATTTGGTGGTGCCGTGTTTCCTAAATAGGTTCCCAGGGTTGGAAGATCTGCTAAAGCACGCCAGAAGAGTCTGTAGCCATTTCAGGTAGTCATAGACAGCCAGAGCTTAGTTAGCTGAAATTCAGCGAGAATTCCACCTCCCTGTAAATTGCCTGATTTGTGACATGCCCACCAGGTGGAATTTGACTTTGGCAATGCTGCAGTGGCTGCACATGCAGCAGAGGGCCGTCAACAAGTGTGAGTATGGCACAACAACAGGCTCAGGCCGGCTTTTTTTCCCCACACCAATGGCTGCTCATAAAGGATGCATGCAGTGTACTGTCACCATTTGAGGAGGCCACAAGGATGGTGAGCCGTGACAATGCATGCATCAGTGACACAATCCCTGTTGTGTTCCTGCTGGAGCAGACTCTGCGTAGCATTATGGATAGGGCACTTGAGGAAGAGCAGCGGGAGGAAGCTGAGGACTTCCTTTGATCTCAAGGCCCACTTTATGCAGACATCATTGTTCCTATGGCACAGAACACACAAGAGGAGGGGGAGGAGGGGATTCTGTAGTTTTGGAGGCAATGAAGTGGAGGAAAACATACATCAAACAGTAAAAGATGGTTTTCTACCCCCGGAACCCTTGGGAGTAGTACGTGGCTGGGAGGAGGCAGTTCCAGATACTAAAATCCTTAGTGACCCCGAGGAGTCTGCTTCTCATACCCCTGCAAATTTGCGGTGCATGGGCTCCCTCATGCTTTAAAGTCTGCAAAAGGACCCAACAATGCGTGGCATAGAGGAGAAGGATCACTATTGGCTGGCAACTCTCCTTGACCACCGTTACAAGGGGAATGTCTCAGAACTCATCCCGTCCCCACAGAGAGTACAGAAGATGAAACCTATTGAGGACACCTTAAAGAGGAGTTTATCTAATGATTTTTCTGACTCTGGTTGGTTACAGTGTCATGGGAAACGTAGTTTTGAGGCTTCTGTTGGTCAAAAGAGGAGGGATGGAGAAGGCGGCCACCTAAGTAATGCATTTAACAATTTTTTTAGTCCTCACCGCCCAGGGCTGTCAGCTTCCACCTCCCATTGGCAGCCTCTGCATCTAATCGTGGATGATTATTTAGGGGCAAAAACAGAGATGGAGAGCTTTCTAGTCGACAATCCACTGGCTTACTGGGTCATGAGAATAGACCAATGGCCAGAACTTGCCCAGTATGCAATTGAGCTGCTGGGCTGTCCTGCATCCAGCATGCTTGTTGAATGGGCATTCAGTGCTGCTGGAGGTTTTGTTATTGATAATAGAACACGTCTGTCCACAGACTCAGCGGATCATCTGACATTTATCAAAATGTATCAGTCCTGGATTACCAGTAGCTATGAAGCCCCTAATGGAGATGTAGCTGATAAAGTGTTTTTGGGATGTGGAATCTCTGCAGGACTTCTAGGTTGCCTAGCATTATGGGTGTTAATTTCATCTGGAATTTTTTTTTTTTTTGGTGTAGGTTTCATGGGCATAATTAACACCCAAAGACCAATTTTTCCGCACCTGTTTGACGAGTGCATATCATTTCAATTTTTTACAGCAAGGCCAATTATGCTTTCATCAAGGGTACCTCAATAGGGTTACGGCGTGAAGACACCACCTCCACCAAAACCCAAAGACCAATTTTTCCACACCTGTTTGATAAGTGCATGTCATTTTAATTTTTGACAGCAAGGCCAGTTCTTGCTTTCATCAAAAGTACCTCAATAGTGTTATGGTATGAAGGTGCCACCAACAACCAAACACCAATTTTTCCGCACCTGTTTGACAGGTGCATATCATTCCAATTTTTGACAGCAAGGCCAATTATTGCTTTCATCCTCTTATTATTAGATGACAACATGATTTGTAATGGCCAATAACTCACCCTGACAAATGTTGTAAAGCCATCACTGGAGTATATGAATTTAGACAGAAAGTGAAAGTGATGAAAAAAAGGATGAAAACAGTAGCTTATAATATACAGTGCTATAATAAACTAAATGTCATTCAGAATGTACTTTAAGATTACCTTTAAATAATGTAATGCTTTATTGTACTTGTGTTAGTGCAATGCATTTTTGTGCATTGTGATCCTCGGTGGTAAAGTAACCTAATAGTTTTGAATGGGCTCACATTGTACCTTTAATTCACAGTAAATTATAGTGGACCCATTTCTTTACTGTAGCGCAATGCAACGCAACACACGGTCTATGAGTTGTGATGCATTGAAGTGCGTTGCCCACTACAGTAACAGTGAGTGTGAAAGGGTTAATCCTGTGTCTAGGGTGGTCCCTTTTAACCTCTTAGACCTCGGATCGATGTATTATGCATTTCAGATATATCTGCAATCAGTTTCCCGAGAATGAAGAAATGAGACTCACACGTGTTACATTCTAGAAACTGATTGTATTGAGTTGTCAGAAGGCGTTTCTTATAGCAAATTAAAAATCGCACAGAACATTCATAGTTTAAAACATGCGCAGTAGATATTAAGGCAACTACAATAAGACAAAACAAACAGTCTTTGTTCTCTGTTTCTCAGGCTGTTGAATACAAAGGAATGTGAGAGAATGTGTGAAGATTTAGATAAGGAAGCGTGTGAGATGAGTTAGAAGAATCTCATGCTGATACAGACTTTTGCAAAGCTAAAGAGGTATTCTAACTGTACATACTGTGTATAATGGAAATATGTGAATATTAAGATGGCTGACAAGACAATATGGAGGCTTAACATAATCTTTCAGAGTGGTGGCAGCTTAGCTTTCTCTTTAAAATAAAAAGCTTTACTTAAAACTAAAACTAAAAATGCTATGTATATTTTAAAGCTCAAATCCTGCTAATATATTTTATTTTGTTTTATATAAAGAAAGGAGGTACTTGTGTCTAATTTTTCTTGCTGTTTCCCTGTTGGGGATACTTCCCATCACATCTTGTCAGGACAAAGCAATGATGGGAGAGCTCTTCAGAGACATGGGCCAAGAGCAGACAGTTGAATGGAGAGCCGTTATAACTTTTATGTACAACTGCTTCTTTCTTTTATTATACAGGGGTCATAAGAATAATGTAGGAAAAGGTAGAGGACTCTATCCCTGCTTCTATTGCTGGTTGCTCAATCACCAAGCAGCAGTGCTATCTCATGACACGAAGTATGAGTTACACACTTTCCATACACGGTAGTGATGAGTAGGGATGAGCCGAACACCCCCCGGTTTGGTTTGCACCAGAACATACCAAACAGGCAAAAAATTCGGAAGAACACACAAACACCGTTAAAGTCTATGGGACACTAACATGAAAAAACAAAAGTGCTAATTTTAAAGGCTTATTTGCTAGTTTTTGTCATAAAAAGTGTTTGGGGAGCCAGGTCCTGCCCCAAGGGACATGTTTCAATGCAAATATTGATTTTTTAAAATGGCCCATTAAATATCGAACACCCCCAAAGCACCCTCCCCATGCTGAGGGCATGTGGCCTGGTAATGTTCAGGAAGGGGGGCGCTCTCTTGTACCCCCTTTTTTCCTGCGGCCTGCCAGGTTGCGTGCTCGGATAAGGGTCTGGTACAAATTTTGGGGGACCCCTAGGCCATTTTTAAAAAAAATGTTGGCAAAGGGTTCCTCTTAAGGGTTCCTCTTAAAATCCATATGACCCTTGGTATGGATTTTGGTGAGGCCCCTACGCCATTTAAAAAAAAAAATTGGCGCAGGGTTCCCCTTAATTTCCATATCAGACCTGAGGGCTCCTTCTGCTAATTTAGTGTTAATAGAAGTTTGGTGAGTGTTGTTTCGCGATTTTCTTTTCGCGTTTTTCATTTAGCGATTTTCAGTTTGCGCTTTTCATTTCGTGCTTTTCAGTTAGTTCCTGAATGGCCGTTCGTCAACCAGACATGTTGCGGAATCGGAGGAGATAAAGTGTTATTTATTATTGGCCTTGGAGTTATTGCTTTGACATTATTTTTTGGTTGAATAATAATGATTTGATTTGTTATATTTTCTAGATTTTTGGATGCATAGAATGCACTTTTTGGTTAAGTTCTATTGGCAGATAGCACGTCTAATTTTATTTGTTTTCTTTTTTTAATGCACAATAAAAAAAAATTGTGGAGAATAATACTTGGCTATGTGTTTTACTTCAAATGACAATTTGGGAGTAGGTAGTTACATTTAAAAAAATACAATGTAAAATTGACAAGGGACACCAACATAGTTGTATCTTTGATCTTAATGGTGTTGTGGTAACTTGCCAAAATTAAAAAAAAAAGCATAATAATATTATTCTTGATATCACAAGAAAAAAAAAAAAGCCTTTGAAAATTTGTTTGCAATAACTCCATCAGTGTCACCAGCAAAGCAGCTTCATTATTATCCCATTAAAGAAGAAGAGAATGTGCGCTGCATTCGGGGATTCCATAATTTGCCACGTCACAAATGTTAATTCTCCATTACGAACGCTAGTTTACAAGATCGACTGCTTCTGGCTCGTCCTTGCTTCCAAGCATGCGTGTTTGTACTTTGGACTTTTGTCCGACGGACTTGTGTACACACGCTTGGAAAATCCGACAACACACATTTGTTGGCAGGAAATTTGAAGACATGCTAGCCAACATTTGTTGGCGGAAAGTCTGATAACAATTGTCCGATGGAGCATACACACGGTTGTATTTTCCGCAGCCTGTCATGCAACATTTCCAGATCGTCCGATCGTGTGTATGGGGCTTTAGGGAATGAACAAACATGACACATTTCTCCTGTTAGTGGTTGCCTGCATTCTCCATGTCATTAGCATCCACTAATGTCACCCGGCCTATTGACTTACATGGATGGGAATTCAACGTAGACATACTGTACATGACAGTTTTCTACTGTCAATGTTTGCTAAAGAAGCAATGGGTCCCTGCATCTGCCATGTCCTTAAAAACCACTGACATCACCCGGCCCATTCATCTACTTGACAAGAAATCCCTGGCTATGTAGACAAAGGAGAGGGGATAGAAGGGTGACATCATGTCTTAAACATGGCCACATGGTCATATTTAGGCAATAGCATTGGGCAATCATGTTTCCCCTATCCCCGCCCTATTCCTTGGGAGCTGTAATTCGAGTGGCTATAGTTGTGGTTATGCCCGGTACACACGATTGGAATTTCCGTCAGAAAAACCTTGGATGGTTTTTCCGATGGAATTCCGCTCAAGCTTGCCTTGCATACACACAGTCACACAAAAGTTCTCTGAACTTTTGACCATCAAGAACGCGGTGACGTACAACACTACAACGAGCCAAGAAAATGAAGTTCAATGCTTCCGAGCATATGTCGAATTGTTTCGGAGCATGCGTAGGAATTTAGCGCGTCGGAATTGCTACAGACGATCGGAATTTCCGATAGGAACTTTTTCCATCGGAAAAATAGAGAATCTGCTCGCAATCTTTTGCTGCCGGAAATTCCGCCAGCAAAAGTCCGATGGAGCATACACACAGTCGGAATTTCCAACCGAAAGCTCACATTTTGCTGGCGGAATTTCCGATTGTGTGTATGGGGCATTCGGGTTACTGTGTTTTTTTTTCCCGGGTTTCATTCATTTTGGTTGACAAGGATTTACATCGCTGGATGACATGTCCTCATCGACATGGGAACAAGTTAGTTTGTCCGAGGGGCCCCCTCTGGCAAGACAGGTCCCCCTATGTTCAGGGCATGTGGCCTGGTATAGTTTGGGTGGCACATGCTCATCCCCTCCCTCTCCTGGTCAGCCAGGCTGCATGATTCGATTAAGTGTCTGGTACGAATCCTGGGGGGGGGAGGGGATTTTTTTTTTTTTTGCATGGGGTATACCCTTAAAATATGTACCAGATCCAAAGGGTTTGATATGGATTTTGGGGAGAGCCTTACACCATTTGTTTTCTCATTTTTGCTGTACGATGTTCCAACTCAAAAATGACAGTTACAACAAAAAAGAACAAACAGATTGCTGATAAATGACATTTTACTGCTGGCTTCTTTTTTTTTTAAAGATGACATGGGGGCTCCCTAAAGGTCCCCCTAAATCTTACCAGAACCTTATGGGTCTTTTTTTACAAAGAAAAAGGAGCTGACAAAGAGCTGTCATTTATTGGCATCTAACGTCATTGTAAATGATTAATCTTTTTTTCTTAAGACAAAAAAACAAAAATCTCCTCTTCTTGAGTTCCTTGTCGGCAACACTGGTTAGCCCCTACTCTCTGAAGAGTACCCCTTGCAAGCCCCATGATTGGGGGGGGGGGGTTACCGTAATGCAAAGAATGTATTAAGGTTACAGCCTTCTGCCTTTAGAACCTCTTTATACTGCATTTTTTTCCTTGCAAGTGTCAGTGTTGCTATAGTAGGTTGTATACACCGTACAGATGCACCACTTCACAGGTAGGATCAGGGCACCCCAGGCAGGTTAATTAAAGGAATTAAGCATGTTTAATGTTTCAACTCAAACATTATTTATATGGCTGTTCCCTGATTGGATGAGGTGGGGTGGTGTCATCCCACTCTCCACCTTGTCCAAACAAAGATTGCTTTGCATTTATTGAGAAAATGCAAACGAATCTCTGCAGCCAACCTCCTGTACATACAACCCCTAATAGTGCAGCTTCCACAGGGATCCCACAGGTATGCTATAAACTGTACATACTTACATTGGTCCAAGCTGGATCAATGTAATTACGTAAAAAATCACCATACCTAAACTACAGCTTTAAATTTGAACATAAAAGACACAAACAAATGCAGCTCAGTAATTATTTATACATCATTAAATGCATTTTTTAAATGCAAGCATTTTAATTACTTGAATTTAGCCTGGTATCAGCATCTTACAATTGCTGTGCTGCAGGACTGGATTCTGAGAGAGAACCAATCAGTTTATGTACCGACAAGAAGCATGTTCATAGAAGGAGAAAGCAGAGTGACCGAGACATCAGCTCACTGATCTGCTTTTTCTACTTTTGCTGTCCAGTCACAGGCTGGGCCAAGTCCAGGATGACCTGGGCCATCAGATTGAGGACATCTAGTGGCAAAAAAAATACGGTGGGGAAAATTAATAGACTAAAGGTGGATTTCAGAGCATACACTGGTTTTCTTATTCATCTTTTAATGGCTTATTCATTTTAATCTTGTTATTTTTGGCTGGAGTTCTGCTTCAAAAAGCTCCTGAGGGTTACAGAAACCCTTTTTTATTGTTCAAAAAACAGCACCTATTTAGCCTAATTATTTTATTTTTTTCTCAGAATGAAAATACAGTGAATAAAATACAATAAAACAATTAGAGTATATTAATAACAATCAAATACACACAAAAAGGGATCAAAGCACAAGTATACAAAATCTAAATTAAAGAGATATTAATTCCAAAAGCAAACATTTGATATATTGCAGCTTACCATTTCTTAGATGTGATGGCTGCATTCATCTACTTTTTTAGGCTTTCTTTCTTTTATTTTAACCTGGTTATCTAGCCAGTAAGCCTGTGTTTTTTCAAAAGAATAAGCTTTCCAGTAGTTACAGGGATGAAACAATTCATTTAACACTGGCAGGGGTGCCTTCTATGATCAGCTTTATTTATTTATTTAAGTAAAACCTTTATCTCAAAAGGAAAAAAAAAAAAAGACCGCCATAATTGCTTATAAAGTGTTAGCTGGAACTCAACTTCAATTTGTTAGTGTATTTAAATATGCTAGAACATCTAACACTCCCCTCCCCCCCAGACTGGCAATGATGATGTCCAAAGGTGCCCCCTGTACACAGCATCCAGAGTGGGGGCGCTCTAACACCAGGTGAAAAGAGAGAGAAAAAAAGCCTAGAAAAATGATGCAGCCGCCACATTTATTGTTTGTTAAAGAGGAACTGCAGTCTGCTCACATTTGTAATAAAAACATCTTTGCCATTCTGAAGCTTCCCTCCAACCACTTATTGCATATTATTTTATATATACTGGGATTCTGTACTTGCCAACTATGCTGCAAAAATTTCCCTCCACTGAGTCTGGCTGCATCCATTTTAACTGTGGGAAGCTGAAGCTGCTGTCTGTTCACTTCCTGGATTTACACAGACACACAGAAGCACACCTCCATCTATGCAGCTCTCATTGGCCCTCTTGCGACCCAACCCCTCCTTTCCTGGCAAACTCTCAAGTTGTGAGAGAGAGAGAGAGCTGTGCATGATGTCATAAGCCTAGGCTAATGACCAGACAAGAAACAGGAAGTGGGCTGTATAAGATATTTACTAGCACAAAAATTTACTATCCAAAGTTAAAACAACAAGATTTAATAGATGGAAAGATGAAAAAATGACTGGTGTTCCACTTTAAGCTGCGATATATGACATTTTTAGTTTTATCGCTTTAATTAAACTAAACTGTCCCAAATGGAAATGGAAATACACAGTTTCAGCACCAGTGAGAGCTCCCATTGGCAAATTCGTCTGCGGGCTAAAAACTATTTGTTTCCATCTACATTACAAGTGTCATTCACCAGCTGCTACATTAGCCCATTAGCACATTCAACTTTATATAAATAGGCTAATGTGATGGTGGGATGCCAGGGCAATGCTGTTGAATCTGATTTTGGCAGCAGCAAAGAACTTACTGGGCCAATTTCCCAGTTATACCTTCATGAATAGACCCCCAGATCTTTATTTCTTTCTAGCAAATTTTAGCTAAGCAGCTTATTGAGTAATGCCACGTACACAAGATCGGACTTTCCAATGGGAAATGTTGGATGTGAGCTTGTTGTCGGAAAGTCCGGCCATGTGTATGCTCCATCGAACATTTGCTGTCGGAATTTTCTGCACACAAATGTTTGAGAGCAGGTTCTCAAATTTTCCGACAACAAAACTTGTTGTCGGAAAGTCCGATCGTGTGTACACGAGTCCGTCGCACAAAAGTTCATGCATGCTCTGAATCAAGCAGAAGGAGCCGCACTGGCTATTGAACTTCCTTTTTCTCGGCTCGTCGTATGTGTTGTATGTCACCGCGTTCCCACATTCGGAATTTTTGGCCAACATTTGTGTGACCGTGTGTTTGCAAGACAAGTTTGAGCCAACATCCTTCGAAAAAAGAATCCACGGTATTGTTGTCGGAAAGTCCGATCGTGTGTACAGGGGAAATTAGAGTTTTCCACCTCAGCGAAATTGGTCACTTTGCACTTGAGTTCTGTGCTGGATGCTGGAGTGAATGGTCACAAGTTCAATAGTTGTGGTGACTGTGCTCTCTACAACAAATAAGGTTCTTTGCACACTCAAGTGGTTCTTACTCACCATTGGCAGGGTCTTTTTCCTCTTTTTGGCCCCAGTGGGTCCCCTGGCCTCCCCTCCTGGTCTGGTTTATGTGTGGTTGAACTGGGTCAGCTTTTCAAGCTAGACACCCCTTTTTTTGAGGCACGCCACTTGTGTTGGATCTCCGGCTCAAGCAAACTGGGAACATCTTTTGGCATTCATATGTTTTTAATCTGCATGGTCTGAAAGGGTTGTCATTTCAATATATATAACCTATATGCCTGTTACGTAGACTTATCCCCTTCATCCCAGAGGAGGACAAAGCAGCAGTAGTTGGAACAATCATCAATTCCCGACTCGATTACGCTAATTCGCTCTTCATAGGATTACCCCAATATCAGCTTGCGCGCTTACAACTCATCCAAAATGCGGCGGCAAGACTGTTAACAGGAAAAAAACCCTGGGAGTCAATCTCTCCATCCCTGAGGAGCCTACATTGGCTAACCGTAAAGAATCGGATCACATTCAAGACCCTCTGCCTCACCCACAAATGCATACAAGGAAACGCGCCTCAATACCTTCGAGAGAAAATAAAACACTACACACCCAATCGCAATCTTCGATCATCTAACCAAAACCTCCTTCTCATTCCCAAATACCGCTACAAAGCAAAGGGAGAACGTAGGTTTGCAGTCCAAGGACCTCGACTATGGAACGCACTTTCGCCCCACATCCGCATGGAAGAAAACCATCTGGTTTTCAGGAAAAAACTCAAGACCTTCCTCTTCTAGAAGCTGACAACATCAACGCATTAGCGCCTTGAGGCGATTCAGTTCGCATTTGCAGCGCTCTATAAATCTTTCACTCATTCATTCATTCATAACACTTAGTATTCTCGCTTAATTATACCCTTGAGGAGATACACATATGTGCTCCGAAACGCGTTGGGTGCAAGAATTACTGGTTTACTACTTGTACTATGTTGTGATGACAGCACTGTAAATTTGTTCTATTGTATCTTGTTTATGTGTTTTTTATATTTTGTACTTATTATATTGAATAAAAATTTTTCAAACTAGATTCATTTTCTTCAAACGATTTCTTTGCCTTAAAAGTCCGCCACAAAGGGATTTTGTTTCTTTACTTTGAACTTAAATCAATTTTGGCAAAATAACTTTACTCATCACTACCTTTAGGTTCCCATGTGGCAAAATCCTGTATGAAAACAGGTTTTATATTTCCTGATAAAAAAAAAAAAAGTAAGAAAACCAAAGAAAAATGAAACCATTAAATAAATGGTTTTATGTGATGTGCCCAACGTTAATAACAACGTTTGATTGTTTTATATAATATAGGTAGATGTTTTTTGAACCACACTCGATGAGGCTATTTTCTGATGGTATACAAACCTATCGATCCACATAAATAAAATATATGCTCTCTTGTTTTAGAATAACATTTTGTTTCTTCTGGCAAAGTGTTCTGAAATGTCCTCGAAGTGATCGGATCATTAAAGTAAGGAAAGAGTTGCAGCTTGTCTCTGATTGATCTCCCCCTTGATCCCAGTATAAACTGGTGCAGAACATTCCACTAGTAAACTTACAAGATTCTCAATGTCCTCGAGGAGCTTGTCTTCTTCTGATTTATATTGCGAACAGCTTGAGCCTGAAATGACTTGCTTTTTATTGGAAGATGACAAGCATGGTTGTCCTAGTGAAGTCACATTAAATACTCCTGATTACCTTTTATCCTTTAAAAATGTCACAAAGGAGTAAGCTTTGTAAGTTCTTGATTTCTAGTGCATGTTTTATGAATAAAGTCATCAGCTTCCCATAAGAAATATACATAGATTTGTCTGTATAAACAATATGTGATCAGACCTCCCAATTTTTTTTTCTTTTGGAGTGACACTTCTAAAAGTTGAACTTTAGGAAAACTATTCATTGCAAAATATATACAGTATACTTTATATATGACTTATCCAAAAATACATGTACAGTATTTATTGGTACTATATGTACTTGACAAAGGCTCTGTAATGCTGTTTAGCCAGTCCTGAGGATTACTGAAACCTGCCAGAAAGTAGAATCAAGACCGTGCTTTTCTATACTGAAATAAAAGAAACCCTCTCAGCTTAACCGCTTGCTTACCATTGCACGATGATATACGTAAGCCAGAAAAGTCCAAAAATGCAAGCAACAAAGTAGGTAATAATAAAACAGGCACCGCTGTATGCAGGGATGGGACCAGCAGCGATCTGCGAGCGTGCGTCCCACCTTGCGTTCCAGCCTACACTTCCGGGTATGACGTGTGAGCGTGACTCCAACTTACGCGTTTCGTCATAGGAGGTTTTCAAAGACGGTGTCGACGCCTACGCTTCACACAGTAATATAGTCCTACGGCCCACAACACCACTCCCCTTATTATGGTAATGTCGCTCGGGGGGAGGATGTGGTAAGAGTGGTAGCTGGATTAAACCCCTACATTTAATCTTGTAATTATCTAGGGGTTGGCTATGTAACAGTTCAAGTCTATGTCCAAGTTGAGCCCTTTTGGGGCAAGGGAACCCAGTCGATAAATCCAACTCGTTTCATTTCTGGATATTGAGGTTTCTCTATTACCTCCACGCCAGTGTTCCTGCACAGAGTCAATCCCAATCATAGTCTATCCAGACATTTTGACGAGGTTCACCATAGGGATCCGAGTGTACTTACCTTCTATGGAATTGACTCTGTGCAGGAACACTGGCGTGGAGGTAATAGAGAAACCTCAATATCCAGAAATGAAACGAGTGTTTTTTTAGTTTTACATTAAAAATTCTTTTTAATATTAAATTTAATAATGTTGGGGATCCTATTATTATTTTTATATATGTATATTTCTTCATATATATAGTTTTATATACATGTTTTTTATATATATATTTCTTATATTGTTATATTTACATTTTCTTGCTCGTTTTTATCTCTTAGCTTAACTATAGCTCATCCACATAAGCAGTTAATATTTATTTATATTCAATCGTAATTTACGTAATAATAATGTACTGATGTTCATTCACTGCTATCTGTCTCCATTACACACAATATACCAGGAGAATTTACTCTCAATTTGACCATACTATTATTAACCTATACACAACTGCTCTGAATGCAATGGATTTAGTTTAGGGGTCATCATAACAGTGAGCAATTGGAGTATAAATAGCGGTGAATAGTTTATAGAACGATTGGAAAGCGCCTAGTTTTGCCTAGTCTGTATGTAATACATCTCTGCAGTCTAGCGGCCATACCACATCCTCCCCCCGAGTGACATTACCATAATAAGGGGAGTGGTGTTGTGGGCCGTAGGACTATATTACTGTGTGAAGCGTAGGCGTCGACACCGTCTTTGAAAACCTCCTATGACGAAACGCGTAAGGTGGAGTCACGCTCACACGTCATACCCGGAAGTGTAGGCTGGAACGCAAGGTGGGACGCACGCTCGCAGATCGCTGCTGGTCCCATCCCTGCATACAGCGGTGCCTGTTTTATTATTACCTACTTTATGGCTTGCATTTTTGGACTTTTCTGGCTTATGTGCAATAAACAAATTTGACATACTTCACGAAGGAAGTCCCCTTGTGTTTCTCTTTTCTCTGGATCTCTGGAGAGTTTAACAGATTAAGGTGGTATACCGTTGGAGTAGCATGGTCACATTAGAGCACATATTTTCACTCGAACAGCCGTAAGGATCGCATATAGCAGAGGAACGGAAGCACAACTGGAGTGAACATCATCCGCCCTGAGGCACCCACTCTGTCGCTCGGTACCTCTGTAGGGGAGATTATTTCTGGTGAGTGGGGAAGCACTGGGGGGCGAGCACTTCAAGTCACCATTTGAATATAACGCACAGAAGTCACTGTGGTGTGCCCTCATGGGTGAAATAAACAGCATTTGCATTTTAACTATATATATTACTATATAAAAAACTTTTTAGAAGTTAATTATCATCTGCTACAAACAAAGGAACTGGAATTAATCGTTTATGCATGTTATTTTTTCACTTACTGTATCTAATGCACAGGGAGTGTTTTAATTGAATTTTATTTTATAGTAGTTTGTTACACAGAAGGACATCTCACATTTTACAAGCGCCATATTGTCCCAAAATTTTTGAACATTGGGGTCAATCACAACCCAACTTAATTTTTTTGTATATACATATGGAAGGGGCAACACGGACATCACACTGACACTACCACGTACATATAATATCTCACGATTTTTTTCTTTGGCGCCATTTTGTCCCAAAATTTTTGGACTCTGGGGTCGATTTATTATTTTTTTATTCTTAATTAACTGCACCGTTCACCATATTATTTTTTCACTCATTTACCATATATTCTACCTTGGCTGACACATTTATCCCATTGGGGGGACATATTTTATTCAGCAGTTTCTAAAATACTGATGTTTTTGAATATTCTCGGTTATCTCCGAATATATGGTCTTCTATGGTTTAGACCGCATTATGATAGCTAGTAATGGAGCTTTCATACATCGTAGCCATATGGATTTAGTTTGTATTTTATGACATTCATACCCATTACTTAACAACTTAGAGGGCAGCGCCGTTTTCATCCTCATTTCACTTATTTATTTATGCAATTAGACCCCTAGGGGTACTAATTAGGGTTAGGCAGCAGCTCTTACACTGTCCTAAGCGCGGATCTATCTATTTATATCTTTAAAAGTGTCCGATGTGTCCGTCATAATGTCGCAGTCATGATAAAAATCGCAGATCGCCACCATTACTAATAAAAAAAATAATAATAAAAATTCCATAAATCTATCCCCTATTTTGTAGACGCTGTAACGTTTGTGCAAACCAATCAATATACGCTTATTGTGATTTTTTTTACCAAAAATATGTAAAAGAATACATATCGGCCTAAACTGAGAAAGAAAATATTTTTAATATATTTTTGGGGGGTTATTTTTTATAACTAAAAGTAAAAAAATATTTTTTTTTTCAAAATTGTCGTTCTTTTTTTTGTTTATAGCGCAAAAAATAAAAACTGCAGAGGTGATCAAATACCACCAAAAGAAAGCTCTATTTGCGGGAAAAAAAAAGATGGCAATTTTGTTTATGTGCAACATCGCACGACTGTGCGATTGTCAGTTAAATTGACGCAGTGCCGGATCGCAAAAAGTGCTCTGGTCAGGAAGGGGGTAAATTCTTTTGGGGCTGAAGTGGTTAAACAATATCCAGAATACATTTCTCTACAACAGAATAGTTAGGATACCCACTTCTCCAATGGCCATTCATTACAGCATTGTATCCTCAGGGTGTTCCTCACCATGAGCCTTCAGGGCTGGGACAAGGGGTGGAAAGGAGGGGCAGCCACTTTGGGCACAGTAGTATGGGGGTGGGTGCTCCCTCACCACATGCTCCAGATTATTGGTTAGCAACCAGCAGGTTGCGGCTTTATGTCTGCTTTCACAGCTACTGCTGTCACAATGTGCTCCAAAATGCGCACTTCTAACCCCATATGCCTATAGTTTACATGAAAAACACACCGTGCATACACAACTGTCTTCTAGCTGCCTAGAAAGCAAACGATTGGCCAACCATTTGCAGCCGGTACAAGGGGACAGAGAATTAGCCCAGGGCAATGCACCCATTCTATATCGTGCATTAGCAGCAGGTAGGAGGGTGCAGTTCTGCATCCTTGCCCTGGGCACTGGGAAAACCTGTCCTGTTACTGCATGCCGTGGTTCCTTCTGACCCCCTACATTCCTACCATGCTTAGCAGTGATATAAGGATTGGAGGATGGAACCATGGTTCGTGGTGCGGTGCACAGGCATTTATTACTCTCAGAAGTGCAAAATGTTGAAGACACCGCCGAAAGCTGCAGTGCTGGAATGTATGGGGGTAGGAGACATGAGGTGAAAAAAGGAGAGTAAACTACCTATTCTCTAGTAGGGAATTTGAATGTATTTTTAAGCCGACAGAGAATGCTAGCCATACACCCGTCGAAAAATCATTCAAACAAATTTTCAAAAAACGAAGACACGGTCGTGAGAGCAAGCGATATTTGAAATCATGTAATGACCAAATTTTTGAATGATAAATCATTCAATGGACTAAATAAATCAGTTTCTTATTAGTTTTTTGCCTATTGGTCACATATGCGCAGTACCAACAGTTCAATATTTAATAGGTGAGAAACACATTAACCTTTCAATTTATTTTCTGTTCAGCAGAAGTTTTCCAAACTTTTCCTTCGATTTTATGGCTCAAAAATGTCACAACCACTTGAACCTGATTTGTGCCCACTAACTGGACGAAAAAACGAACACGCTGTCTAAATGACGGATTTTTAAACTATTTTGTGTCTAGTGTATGAGCACCATGATTTACACATTTGGTCATCTCACTTCCCCCAGTCTGTGATTGGATAGTGAAGGAACAACAGATCACAGATGAGGTCATCCATCTGCTCATTCTGCTCTTTCTTCCTGTCAGTATGTTTCCTCTTCATATTTGCATGTTACATAGTTACATAGTTACATAGTTGGTGAGGTTGAAAAAAGACACAAGTCCATCAAGTCCAACCTATGTGTGTGATTATATATGTCAGTATTACATTGTATACTCCTGTATGTTGTGGTCGTTCAGGTGCTTATCTAATGCCGCGTACACATGAGCGGACTTTACGGCAGACTTTGCCTGGCGGACGGGATTTCGTCAGACAATTCGATCGTGTGTGGGCTCCAGCGGACTTTGTTTTCTCAAAAGTTGGACGGACTTAGATTTGAAACATGTTTTAAATCAATCCGTCGAAATCGAGTCCGGACGAAAAGTCCGCTCGTCTGTATGCTAGTTCGACGGACAAAAAGCCACGCTAGGGCAGCTATTGGCTACTGGCTATGAACTTCCTTATTTTAGTCCGGTCGTACGTCATCACGTACAAATTCGACGGACTTTGGTGGATTGTGTGTAAGCATTCAGAAAGTTCATTCAGAAAGTCCGTCGTAAAGTCTGTCGAAAAGTCCACCGAGCAAAGTCTGCCGTAAAGTCCGCTCGTGTGTACGCGGCATAATAGTTTCTTTAAACTATCGATGCCCCCCGCTGAGACCACCGTCTGTTGCAGAGCCTGATTAGCTCCTAGAACTGTCCCTCCCAGTCTGAATTCTGATGTAAAGGGGTTTACACAGGCTGATCTCAAGTCAAAGTCAATACCTATACCGATTACATTCAAAAATACATTAATGGTTTTATAAAGAATACAAAACTGCATTCATTGGTCCTTTTACTTTTAATCACCTTTTTAGTTTCACATTTCTATATATCTAGACTAAGTAAATCTACCAGATAGCTATATGTTAAATGGGGAATAGCCTGGAAACTGTGCTTATGTAAATTGTACTTGCCAGTACAGAAAATTCTCCTAAGTAGTCACATACAGCTTAGTATCAATTTTGACCTTTTACTTACAAGAGGGAAAATGTACCAGTTAAATATTTTAATGACAGAGGTGAATGACTGATATCTAGTTATGCAGCCCAGTTCAGCTTTTTTAACCTCCCTAGCGGTATGATTATTTCAGATTTTTGCGTCTCAAAGCGGTACAATTATTTTGCATAGAAATTTGGCGTTTTATATTGTAGGCCTGTAATTCTTAGCAATAACACACTTATATCTGTCCACCAAGAGTCTAGTAGATATCCCGGGTATGATGAAGTTTGAAACACAAAATCATAAATTATAATATAATAAATAAATATAAATAATTAAAAAATATAAGAAAATATAATAATAATAAAACAAGTTTCCCCACGATTCACTATCGCTCAATTGCGATAGTGTTCTAATTTATTATCGCTGTTTTCTAGCTGGTCTAAAGCCACTTTTGACGTAAAGGGGGAGGGATAGAGAAGGAAGCGCCACCTGAGTGTAGTATTAACAAATGATGTTTAATGACACCAGGTAAAAACACACTTACAGGATAAAAACATATAAAAGGCTCATCTGTATGGGTATGTGGTCCTCAGTGTTCCCTCTGATCCTGTGGTGGTGACGCTGCAGGGATGCTGGGCTGCAGAAGGTGGATTACCAGCCGGGAGCTCCTTCTGTGGCCATCAGGAAGAGACTAGGGGCCAGCGTGGAGCGCACGTGAAGTGTGCATGACGTCACAGGTCGTCCGTCTGCTTCCGGGTTCGGTATCCAGGGAAGGGATCGTCCAGGGAGGAGGGCTAGCAGAGAGGTTGAGAGAAGGCTACGCGCTCAGAGCCACTGCTCCTTCAATAGGCCTAATAGGGAGGTGTCTGCAATGTGCTTTTATATGGCAGTGCTGTGGGATAACAGGTCCCAGCGTCTATCACAAGAAAGCACAGTGCCACCTGTGGGCAATCTTGTCAGGATTAAGGAGGGCGATGAGTGGAAAACTGCGTTTAATACCAGAACAGGCCATTATGAGTAACTCGTAATGCCTTTTGGCCTTTGTAACGCCCCAGCAGTTTTCCAAGAATTTATTAACAATGTCCTCTGAGATTTGTCCTTGGAGAGCTACCACACATTTGTCTTTCGCGTGCTTCAGAAACTAAGAGAGAAAATCTCTATTGTAAATTGGAGAAGTGCGAATTCCAAAGTAAACAGGTTAAATTCCTGGGTTATGTCATTTCCACTGCTGGTTTTTCGATGGACCCAGAGAAACTTTCAGCAGTCCTATAGTGGCTCAGACCCGTGTGTTTACGTCCTCTGCAGCGTTTTTTTGGCTTTGCCAACTATTATCGGAAGTTTATTCATGACGTCTCGTCTCTGGTCAGGCCCCTGACTGATATGACCAGAAAGGAAGGTAACCCACAGAGTTGGTCTCCGGAGTCCATTAAGGCTTTTGAGAGTCTCAACACTGCCTTTGTTTCTGCTCCTGGGTTGGCACATCCTGATCCTACGTTACCTTTTATCCTTGAGGTTTATGCTTCTGAGACTGGAGTTGGCGTCCTTCTGTCTCAAAGTCCTACCTCTGAGACCGCTATGCATCCTTGTGGCTACTTTTCCAAGAAATTGTCACCTGCGGAGTGCAATTACGAGATTGTGAGAGATGTTAGCGATCATTTTAGCCCTCGATAGTACCACTGTGCCGGTTGTCATTCTTACTGATCATAATAATCTCACATTCTTGTCTGAGACTAAACGCCTCTCTCCCAGAAGGATGGGCTCTTTTCTTGTCAAGTTTCAATTACATTGTCTCATTCTTACCCGGTACTAAGAATGTAAGGGCTGACGCTTTGTCACGACAATTTTCCTCCACTTCCAAGATGGAATCGGTTCCGGTTCCTGTGATTCCTCCTGATCATATTCTGGCTACGGTTCACACCAGTCTCACTTCTCCTTTGGGTGACAAAATTCTTGCTGCTCAGGTCCATGATCCTCCTGAGAAACCTTGTGACCGCTGCTTTGTCCCAGAGAGTCTCCATACTGCCGTGCTCCAGACTTACCATTCTCCCAAGGCAGCTGGCCACCCTGGGAAGAATCAACTCTTTTGGGCCATTTCCCAACAATTCTGGTGGCCTAGTCTATGTGCTGATGTATCCGCCTTTGTAGCTGCCTGTGCTGGGTGTGTGCTCAGAGTTAGACTCCACAACACCTTCCAGTGGGTCTCCTAAAACCTATACCCAATGAAAAGAGGCCCTGGACTCACCTGTCTATGAATTTCATTGTGGAGTTACCCAACTCCCAGGGCAACACAGTTATACTTATGTTGGTAACCAGTTCTCGAAAATGTCTCATTGTATTTCACTTAAGAAGTTGCCCACTTTCATTTTTGCTCGGGAGATCTTTCGCTTACATGGGCTACCCAGGGGAAGTCAGTTTGTGTGCCGGTTCTGGCGAGCCTTTTATGCACAGTTGGGAATTCAGCTTGTTTTCTCCTCTGCGCACAAGTCCAGGAGGCTTTGCGACATGCTAATGATAGGTACAGACCCCAAACTGACCGCAGACGCCTGCCTGCACCTGCCTACCAGGTTGGAGACAGGGTCTGGCTGTCATCTCGCAACCTCCGACTTTGTGTTCCCTCTCTGAAGTTCGCACCTCGGTTTATTGGGCCTTTCCATATTCCTTGCAGGATTAACCCAGTGGATTACACATTAGACCTTCTTTCTAATATGCGTATCTCAAATGTATTTCATGTCTCCTTATTAAAACCTTTGGTCTGCAACTGCTTTATCACCTCAGTGCCACGTCCTCACCCTGTTCAGGTTGAGAACCATGAGGAGTATGAAGTACAGTCCATTGTTGACTCCCGTAGGTTCTGTGGGTGCGTACAGTACCTGGTGCATTGGAAAGGGTACGGTGCGGAGAACGCTCTTGGGTCCCATCCTCGGACGTACATGCCCCTGTCCTCCTCCGTGATTTCCATGGTCGTTTTCTCCTCAAGCCTGGTGGTCCTCCAAGGGGGAGGGGTCATTGAGTAGAGGGGTACTGTCAGGGCCCAGCCCTTCCTTCTCTGAGCTGGCCACTCAGCTGTCGGCTAATTGCCAGCTCCTATCTCTCCACATTGACTCACCTGTTGATGATCCTGCTCGTCGGTCCTGCCTACTTAAGCCGTCCAGTTCAGATGATCTCTGCCTTTGCCTTGGTCACATCTCTAGAGATGCTCTCCTGTGTTCCTGTTAAAGACTTGCTTGGCTGACATTACTTATGGCTCCCTGACGTTTTGGCTTGTCTGACTATCCGTTCCGCTTCCTGAACTCTGGCTATGTTTCGACTACGTTTACTCTGTTTACCTTTTTTTATTATTATTAAACAAGTGTGATTTACCTGTACTTCTGTCTCAGTCTGTTTCATGGTTTCTGACACTGGGTGACAAAAATATTCATGACCCTGGGAGTTGACCTTCCTACTTTATTTACTGGAACCTCATTCCAATTCCATTCCATTCCTATTCCATTCCAATAGGCAGAATCAATTAGACATGTGCACTGCCAAAAAATGTGTTCGCTTTCGTTTAATTTGTTTTATTTTTTATTTTTCCGTTTTTCGGGTCATTTGTTATGATCAGAATTCTTATTTTGAATAAATTCATAAATTCAAAAATTAGTAAATTCGAAATCTGAAAATTCGAAAATTTGGAAATTCGCAAATTCAAAAATTCAGAAATTCGAAATCTGAAAATGTGAAAATTTGGAAATCCAAAAATTAGAAAATTAGAAAATCCAAATTTTCAAATTTGTGAATTTGCGAATTTCGGAAAAAATTGTTAAATGTGTTTTCGTTAATTCAAATATTTCCAAATTACGGAATTTGTTTAATTTCGTTGAAAAACTAATTTGAAACTAAACGAATTGAACATGTCTAGAATCAATACCACCAGGCTTAGGGAAGACCTGTAGAGTCCAGAAAAGGTAAACAACAGCTTGGGCTGGTTACAGCCTAGCAATAACTAACACTAAATTAAACTAGGGACATGACTTTGTTAGGCAGGATAAAAAAAAACACACTGCAAGACTGGGTCGTCTTGCATTGTGCTGGAAAAAATTAAGTCATGTACCTGTATTTGGTCCATGGATAAATGTTTTAAATTTTTAATAGGAAATAAATTGACACACTCAGTGTAACACAACAAAAAAAGGGTGGATTAAGTGAACTTGGGCCCTGGACTGTTTTCATCTCAACTGCACTCAGTGGATCAAGCCTTTTACATCAAAACACCATAATTATAAATAACTTTCCAAAATTGAAGTAGGAGTGTACTGTAGATTATGGGGACAAAGTTCTATGCAAATTGCGCTTTGTACACAGAATAGCACTCTTAACTAATAAATGGCAAACTTCCAGGTACCGCAGTATCCTGTCTTGAGTATGCTGAAGGTCTGGTACGAATTTACCCCCCTGTCAGATACCACTTGCTTGTCTAAATAGGGTACTGCAATTTTAAGTGCATCTCTAAAAATGCTATATACCATGACATGGACAGGAGGCTCTGTGGGGCATCAGGGAGCAATACCTTTATGTCACCTTTATAAACATTGTGCTGCATAACCCAGTTCTACTGGCTTTTATGATGGAATTTCGCAAAGACCAGATGTCTTAGGAAAACCAGAAAGTAGCTATTCAGAAATGCCTGATATTAAAAAAAAAAATGTTGACTCCAACACTGGTATACTTTATATGTGATCTGCTACTCACCTGCCTGTAGAAACATATTATTATTCTTTTACAGGATTTATATAGCGCCAACAGTTTGCACAGCGCTTTACAATATAAGGGAAACAATACACCAACAATACAATTCAATATAAGAGGGTTAGAAGGACCCTACTCCTGAATATGCAACAAACTATAAAATATGAGGCCAAAACCCAACATGGACCAGCTGTAGAAAGTACATGGTCAAACCTGAGCAAGTAAACAGTGCCAAGAGGTCAAACGAGGAGTCATCAAAATGCAAGAACCAGCTGAGCATAGACAGTGCCAATAGGTGGTACATAACAGCAGTTGTAGAGATTGGTGAGTTTCATTTTTTTTCATTCCAGACTTATTTACCTATGATGTACCAAGAAAGGTGAATTGCTCCCCAAAGGAATAGCTAAGGATCAATGGAAAACCTCACAAAATATATATATTTTTTTTTATTTTGCAAAAGAAAAGATTATAGCTTTCTTAAAATAAAATATGGTTATTTCATGTGGCCATTTGAGAATCCAATTTTGCTTAGTGGATTTTTTTTGTTTTATAATGTGCAGAATTGTGCACAGCTGAAAAGATAGATAAGAAAAGTTCAAGTTTTTTTAATAAATAAAAAACACATTGTTCAATTTACTGGTGCCAACAGCGAAACTTACAATTGAATCATCCTAAACTTCAAAACAAACACTTGACTGATAGATATTGCTGCAGAATTGTATTAGAAACTAATGTTATTGTTTAGAGTTTATATTTAAAATGGCCGTCCTTCCAAAGGCTTATGTTGTATACCATTGTAACTCGATATTCAAGAATACCCACTGGGCATCATTACCATGGTTGTCATGACAATTTTCCTTTTATCAAGTAAAAGAAAATATTCCAAGAAGTGCTGTTGCTGTAGGAGAAAAGTATAGATTTTGTATTACACAAATATACGTAATGCATTTCAGGAGCTGTTTGGAAATTAAAATGATTTGAGAGCTTGTTGACAGATGGACCTTGAGGGATCAAATATTGTTGGATGATCAAAGTTTGGCTGAATTTATATCTCATTATAGCTGACGCTTTTAAAGTTTGATGAAAATGACTAGACTATCTCAGGCAACAACTTATCTAAGAAACAGGTTCTCATAGGAAAGTTTTATATATGGAAATTCAGTACAGGCTCAGGCATCATGGGACAATAATACTTTGTACTGTTCTCTTACATTGATTCTTTCTTTCTTTGGTTCACAAGTCTTTGCATGCACAAAAATGTTCTGTGAAAGCCCCAAATTCCCAACTACAATGCAGCATGGCAGACATTGGGCAAGCTGTATCCCCTGCACAGGATTGGATTTACATTTCAGGGGCCTATGGGCCAAGAATTCACAGTAGCAAGCACAGTAAGACCGACTTTTTTTTTTATTTCAATACATTTTTCTTGAGTTTTTCAGGTAACAGTACATAGTATACAAGAATTTCAAAGTATTAACGTAATAAAGTAACAGTATCTGCTTCTTTACTCTAGGCATTTAATAGGTACATATTTAGACGTGTATATTATTGATGAACCTCATGTCATATATGTTCTTTAATGATTTCAACCATTTTTTGGTAGGCCTCCCTCCCTGACACCCCAGTTGGGAGCATACTGTGTCCAGGATAGGGAGGTTCCGTGTCTCCCCTTTATTGCAGTGATGACATCCTCAGGCAGTCTGCAATATAAAGTGTATTATCGTACCAAAGTTAGGGTTTGTGTCAATGCTTTGAGTAAGAAGGTGAGCAAATTCGAAGATAAGATTAAAAAATAAAGAAAATTAATCCCGATCAAACAAGATCAAACAAAAGCATACAATTACACAATCTTTGGTTTCACTTTATATAGATGTATATCATAAGTTGTATTCAGAGATTTTTAAGCGATACCAGTCAGTCCACGGTTTCCATTGTATGTGTGCTGTTTGATATTTATCCTGCGATGAGGCAAACATTAGTTCGTATGTGGCATGCGTGTTGGTTGTTATAACTACTTCTTTTATCGTGGGTGTTTCTCGGTCTTTCCAGTGTCTCATAATCAATAGTCTAGTGCTCAGTAGGGTGTGAATCATTCTTACTCTAGTGGTTTTTAGGAGTGATTCTATTCCTAAAGATAAAATAGCTAATCCTGGGGATTTGGGGATTCGTAGTTCTAGTATTTGTGCTATTAATTCAAATACTTTGTTCCAAAGGATGCGTATACGTGGGCAGTCCCATAGTATGTGGTATAATGTACCTATAGAACCACATTTCCTCCAGGGTCCTACCATAAGGTCTGTGATGGTTGTTATTCCTTTTTCTACCCAATGTGTGGAGATCCGGTATGATTCCAGGAAGACTGGTGATAGGGAGTGGTAGTGATGTTGTAGGGAGGTTTATATGTTGTGTTTCTATTAATGTTTTTCATGCCTGAAGTGATGCTTTCATCGAGGGTGACAGGGTAGTGGTGCAGGTTGTATTAATTTTGCTCGACATTAGAAGGTCATAAAGGCTATTGTTTGGGATTTGGGATTCCTCGATTTCTTGCCATCTCAGCCTAGGTGAATTAGGGAACCATGTTCTCAGTTGTGCATAAATCGAGGCAACATAGTAGTCCTTAATCAACACATGTCCCGCTCCTCCACCCTCCTTGATGTTATTCATTTCCTAAATGCCCATCTTGCCTTCTTCCCTTTCCATAGAAACCTGTTTACCATGGATTGAACTCTGGAAAAATAACAATTAGGAATTGGTATGGGTAGGGTTCTGAATGGATACATTAATTGAAGTAGTATCACCATCTTGAATGCTGCTTAGCGGCCTGACCACAAGAGTTCCGTCTTGGCTGTGTCATGAAGTTTTTAGTTAAGGGAATTGAGGAATGGTATGTAATTGGCTGCGACTAGTGCTTCTGTTGATGCTGTTAGGGTGATACCCAGATATTTTATGCCGTCATCACTCCATTTGTACGGAAACCGTGAACTGAGTCTTTGTCTTAGCTGTGTGGTTATTCCCAGTCCCAATATGTATGACTTGCTTTCCTTCACTTTATATTAGGAAACTCTATTGAACATTTGTAATGCTGTGTGTACCGAAGCCAGGGATTTCTCAGGGTCTGTAAGCATTAAAATATATAATATATATAATATATATAATATCATCGGCAAAGAGGCTGTAAGTATGAGCAGATTTTTGTACTGGGAATCCTCTGATATTATGGTGGGATCTGATATAATTAGCTAGAGGTTCCATTAATAAGTTGAAAATTAATGGGGAGAGAGGGCAACCTTGGTGGGTTCCATTTGAGATGTTAAATGGTTTGGATAGTACTCCTGATGTGTACACCCGAGCAGAAGGTTTTGAGTAAAGGGCCATTATTGCTGTAAAAATGGGTCCAGAAAATCCAAACCTCTCTAGGACTAGAGCCAGGTATCCTCAGTGGACACGATCATAGGCCTTCTCTGCGTCCAAGGCCAACAGCAGAGAAGGCCTTCACTGGGTCTTGGCTAAATGTATAATGTTTGTCAGCCTCCTAGTAGCGTCAGAGGTTTGACATCCTTTGGTAAATCCAATCTGGTCTGGGTGTATCAGAAGGGGTAGTATGTCTATTAGGCGTTTGGCTATAAGTTTAGGGTACAATTTTAGGTCGGAATTTAGAAGTGAAATGGGTCTGAAATTTGCAGGGGTGTTTGGTTCTTTCCCTGGCTTGGGTAGAGTTACTACTAGAGCATTAAGCATTTCTGGGGGGAAAGGAAGAAATTTGCCAGCTGTTGCGGCTTGGATGCCCCTTTTCGTTTGTGGGTCGTGGTCCCCTGGTATGCCCGGGTCAGATCGCCAGCAGGACCGGGTGAAATTAGAGTCTTTTAATGTCGTTTTGTGCCGCAGAGTCCTCAAGCATACCATGCTGCCATCCAGTTCAGCCGCAGGTCACGCCCCCAGACCGACTTTTTTTAACTTGATAAATTACCGCAAAGGTCTAGGAAATGCTAAATTTCAGTAAAAAAAAACACAATAAAGTGAATTTTAGGGCAAACAAATGCAATAAACTACCCACATTTTTGGTAAAATATAAAAAAAAACAGGATGCACAGAGTAAATAGATACTCAACATGTCAAACCTCAAATTTGTGTCCACCAGTGAAATGGTGACATACTTTAGTACCCTATATTTTCTATAGGCAACACTTTAAAAGCCACTTAATATGTAGAGACAGATCTCGATAACTATGGCACCACATCCATATCATAATTTAAACGAAAGGAACAAAGAAATAAAGGATTTTGAAGGTTGCCATGAATAACCCCAATAGAGAAGAACTACAACCGTATAAAATTATACAAAAGTTTATTTCATATCATCGTAAAAACCATAACAACAGAACAGGTTACATAGTTATCCTGCTTGCATTTCCCAACTGGCTAAGTGAAGCACTCTGTGTAGAATAAGGATACAAGTAAAGGCGCAATATCTTAAGCTCATATATCTCCCAATGGCAACAAGATCTGTCAATAAAATACACAGTCTCTATTGATCCATGTGGAAAAGTGTTATTTATGAAAAAATGTTCAGAACACTTAGGGCTGCCATCATAGGGGAACAGAAACCGGGTCCCAAAACTGCAGAAAAAAACACAAGAAGAGAGGCGCTTCTAAGGGTAGACGTTTGTAACACTTTAATAGAGCATACAGTTCATGCACTCACGTTTAGGTGATAAATCACAAGCATGTTGGTCCCAACGTGGATAAGTCCAGGTGCTGCTCCTTCTAGCTAGCTGATCCCTCAATCTGTACCGCTCCGACGCTGTCTGTAAGAGTGTCACTACATTGCGTTGGATGCTGTGGAGGAACTCGGAGGTCAGGATGAGACCTGGAATGCAAGGCAGGGTTAGCAGCAGGGGGATGACGTCACCACTAATGGACACATTTCAGGAGCATGCGCACTGCGATAGTACAGCAAGCTACGCTCCTTTCTCAACAGACTTAGAAGGAGGAATTGCGTGAACTCATTATAAAGGGGATGGACTTGAGAGGGTAGGGGAGTAATTATAAAAAGATGGGCAACACTGATTGAAACGTACAAAGAAGCAATGAAAGACAATAAATACCCATAAAAAACATATGCAAGTGCAGATCTAAACCGTTAAATGACGCCTGGTGAAACAAACTAAAATTCTATTAAGAATCTTATTAGAAAACATTTACTCTAGAGAGCTAAAAAAAATGTAATGGGCATGTTTGAAAAAAGATCAATTATAAGAAATTGATTAATCATAATTGATATTAAAGAATTATATAAAAAATATATATAATGTAAATAAAAATATATAAAATATAAAGAATATATAAAATATACAAAATATACAATAATAATGATAATAATATTAATAATATCGATAATAGGTGTTTCTAGAACCCATTATTATTGACATTAAATGGTTATTAGGGATAAACTAAAAATAATAAACGATTTGTATTGGATCCATTAAAGTTAATGATACTAAATAAATTTTATACAAAACGTTGATAATTTTCCTAAAAATACAATAAAAGGGGAATAAGAGCATATAATGTCAGGGGGACAATATATAGAATATGATAAGATAAAAGAACTAAGGAGCAATCACTGACAGTTAAAAATTGGTCCCAATAGATGAAGAATGAAGCCCCGTACACGATCGGATTTTCTGAAAATGTTGGATGTCAGGCTGTTGGCGGAAAATCCGACCGTGTGTATGCTTCATCGGACATTTGTTGTCGGACTTTCCGTCAACAAATGTTGGCTAGCATGTCTTCAAATTTTCCGCCAACAAATGTGTGTTGTCGGATTTTCCAATCGTGTATACACAAGTCCTTCGGACAAAAGTCCAAAGTACAAACACGCATGCTCGGAAGCAGAATCGGTCGGTCTTGTAAACTAGCGTTCGTAATGGAGAATTAACATTCGTGACGTGGCAAATTATGAAATCTCCAAATGCCGTGCATAAGTCTCTTCTTCTTTAATGGGATAATAACCACTTAAGGACCGCCTCACGCCGATGTACGTCGGCAAGGCGGCACGGGCAGGCAAAATCACGTACATATACGTGATTTGCCTCCCGCGGGTGGGGGGTCCAATTGTTCCCCGGCGATCGGAGGTGAGGGGGAGGCCATCCGTTCGTGGCCCCCCCCTCGCGATCGCCGCCGGCCAATGGAACAGCAGCAAAGGAAATGATGTCATCTCTCTTCAGCTCGGTATTTTCCGTTCCGGCACCGAGGAGAGAAGACTGTAATGTGAGTGCACAACACACACACACAGTAGAACATGCCAGGCACACAAAACACCCCGATCCCCCCCCCGATCGCCCCCCGATCACCCCCCAATCACCCCCCAACCAAGCAGTTTTTTTTTTTTTCTGATTACTGCATGGTGTCAGTTTGTGACAGTTACAGTGTTAGGACAGTTAGGGTTAGCCCCCTTTAGGTCTAGGGTACCCCCCTAACCCCCCCTAATAAAGTTTTAACCCCTTAAACACCCCCCGTCACCAGTGTCGCTAAGCGATCATTTTTCTGATCGCTGTATTAGTGTCGCTGGTGACGCTAGTTAGGGAGGTAAATATTTAGGTTCGCTGTCAGCATTTTATAGCGTCAGGGACCCCCATATACTACCTAATAAAGGTTTTAACCCCTTGATTGCCCCCTAGTTAACCCTTTCACCACTGATCACCGTATAAGTGTTACGGGTGACGCTGGTTAGTTCGTTTATTTTTTATAGTGTCAGGGCACCCGCCGTTTATTACTGAATAAAGGTTTAGCCCCCTGATCGCCCGGCGGTGATATGCGTCGCCCCAGGCAGCGTCAGATTAGCGCCAGTACCGCTAACACCCACGCACGCAGCATACGCCTCCCTTAGTGGTATAGTATCTGAACGGATCAATATCTGATCCGATCAGATCAATACTAGTGTCCCCAGCAGTTTAGGTTTCCCAAAAACGCAGTGTTAGTGGGATCAGCCCAGATACCTGCTAGCACCTGCGTTTTGCCCCTCCGCCCAGTCCACCCAAGTGCAGTATCGATCGATCACTGTCACTTACAAAACACTAAACGCATAACTGCAGCGTTCGCAGAGTCAGACCTGATCCCTGCGATCGCTAACAGTTTTTTTTGTAGCATTTTGGTGAACTGGCAAGCTCCAGCCCCAGGCAGCGTCAGGTTAGTGCCAGTAGCGCTAACACCCACGCACGCACCGTACACCTCCCTTACTGGTATAGTATCTGAACGGATCAATATCTGATCCGATCAGATCTATACTAGCGTCCCCAGCAGTTTAGGGTTCCTAAAAACGCAGTGTTAGCGGGATAAGCCCTGATACCTGCTAGCACCTGCGTTTTGCCCCTCCGCCCGGCCCAGGCCACCCAAGTGCAGTATCGATCGATCACTGTCACTTGCAAAACACTAAATGCATAACTGCAGCGTTCGCAGAGTCAGGCCTGATCCCTGCGATCGCTAACAGTTTTTTTGGTAGCATTTTGGTGAACTGGCAAGCACCAGCCCCAAGCAGCGTCAGGTTAGCGCTAGTACCACTAACACCCACGCACGCACCGTACACCTCCCTTAGTGGTATAGTATCTGAACGGATCAATTTCTGATCCGATCAGATCTATACTAGCGTCCCCAGCAGTTTAGGGTTCCCAAAAATGCAGTGTTAGTGGGATCAGCCCAGATACCTGCTAGCACCTGCGTTTTGCCCCTCCATCCGGCCCAGCCCAGCCCAGCCCACCCAAGTGCAGTATCGATCGATCACTGTCACTTACAAAACACTAAACGCATAACTGCAGCATTCGCAGAGTCAGGCCTGATCCCTGCGATCGCTAACAGTTTTTTTGGTAGCTTTTTATTGAACTGGCAAGCACCAGTGGCCTAGTACACCCCGGTCGTAGTCAAACCCTCACTGCAGTAACACTTGGTGACGTGGTGAGTCCCATAAGTGCAGTTCAAGCTGGTGAGGTGGCAAGCACAAGTAGTGTCCCGCTGCCACCCAAAAGACAAACACAGGCCCGTCGTGCCCATAATGCCCTTCCTGCTGCATTCGCTAATCCTAATAATTGGGAACTAATTATGTGGGGGTCTTGTGAGCCAAAGATGGACTGATGCCTTTGTGAGGTGAAACAAATATAGATAAGCTGCAAACACTAACCACGTTTCATTGCGTGCATAAACCAAAAAATATAAATAAACGTGCCTGCGCTGAAAAAACAGATATATCCCAATAGTTGGAAGGTGCATATATGTGTAAAACTATACTACAAAATTTCAATATATATAAAAAAAAAATGCTAGTAATATATAAATTATAGAATGAATACAATCCTTATATAAAAGTATCCCATAAAGTGCAACATGCAAAAAAACAATGTATATATGTGGTTATAAATATAAGATCAAAGTGCAAAATCAAGTGTCCACATTTAAAAAGTTCAATTCATTGATATCAACACATAAAGTGCAAGTAAGTGGTGTCCACAAAAAACAGTGTTCCTCATGCTCCTCCTGAATGGTGTTCACAATCCAGCATGCTTCAGTGCTCTCCTGTGACCCCTCACTTGTGCTTGCGCTCACCTCTGAGCGTGTGACATGGTAATTAAACGGTGTCTAAACACGCATTGGAGCCACCCCTTGGGCTCATACAGGGTATGCTGGTATAAACTCCACCACTCTCAGATGTCATCAGATAGTTTCACATACAAGAAAGAAAAAGCTCCATAGTGTGATACAGTAGGGATTTATTTAAAATATATTAAAACTTCCCTCCAGAAGGGTACTCACAATATGTAGGTGCGTGAGTGCACCAATCTTTCCAGAGAGTGTTTGTATAAAACAAGCGTTTGTATGGCGTGCGGTGTGTCATTCCTCATCTACCTCTGTTGCTGACAGCTCCATCCTACCCCTCCCCGACGCATATTCGGCACAGGGATCACGTGCCTTCCTCTGGGGGAATGTGATTTTTTTTGCACAAAGTTGTCACTGAATGATATATTGCTCACACATGCCATGGGAATATGTGAAATTACACCCCAAAATACATTCTGCTGCTTCTCCTGAGTACGGGGATACCACATGTGTGAGACTTTTTGGGAGCCTAGCCGCGTACGGGACCCCGAAAACCAAGCCCCGCCTTCAGGCTTTCTAAGGGCGTGAATTTTTGATTTCACTCTTCACTGCCTATCACAGTTTCGGAGGCCATGGAATGCCCAGGTGGCACAAAACCCCCCCAAATGACCCCATTTTGGAAAGTAGACACCCAAAGCTATTTGCTGAGAGGTATAGTGAGTATTTTGCAGACCTCACTTTTTGTCAGAAAGTTTTGAAAATTGAAAAAAGAAAAAAAAAATGTTTTTTCTTGTCTTTCTTCATTTTCAAAAACAAATAAGAGCTGCAAAATACTCACCATGCCTCTCAGCAAATAGCTTGGGGTGTCTACTTTCCAAAATGGGGTCATTTGGGGGAGTTTTGTGCCACCTGGGCATTCCATGGCCTCCGAAACTGTGATAGGCAGTGAAGAGTGAAATCAAAAATTTACACCCTTAGAAATCCTGAAGGCGGTGATTGGTTTTCGGGGCCCCGTACGCGGCTAGGCTCCCAAAAAGTCCCACACATGTGGTATCCCCATACTCAGTAGAAGCAGCTGAATGTATTTTGGGGTGCAATTCCACATAGGCCCATGTCCTGTGTGAGCAATATATCATTTAGTGACAACTTTTTGTAAATATTTTTTTTTTTTGTCATTATTCAATCACTTGGGACAAAAAAAATAAATATTCAATGGGTTCAACATGCCTCTCAGCAATTTCCTTGGGGTGTCTACTTTCCAAAATGGGGTCATTTGGGGGGGTTTTGTACTGCCCTGCCATTTTAGCACCTCAAGAAATGACATAGGCAGTCATAAACTAAAAGCTGTGTAAATTCCAGAAAATGTACCCTAGTTTGTAGACGCTATAACTTTTGCGCAAACCAATAAATATACGCTTATTGACATTTTTTTACCAAAGACATGTGGCCGAATACATTTTGGCCTAAATGTATGACTAAAATTGAGTTTATTGGATTTTTTTAATAACAAAAAGTAGAATATATCATTTTTTAAAAAAATTTTCGATCTTTTTCCGTTTATAGCGCAAAAAATAAAAACCGCAGAGGTGATCAAATACCATCAAAAGAAAGCTCTATTTGTGGGAAGAAAAGGACGCAAATTTCGTTTGGGTACAGCATTGCATGACCGCGCAATTAGCAGTTAAAGCGACGCAGTGCCAAATTGGAAAAAGACCTCTGGTCCTTAGGCAGCATAATGGTCCGGGGCTCAAGTGGATAAGAAGCTGCTTTGCTGGTGATACTGATAGAGTTATTGCAAACTAATTTTCAAAGGCTTTTTTTTTCCTAGTGATATCAAGAATAATATTATTATTATTATGTTTTTTTTTTTTTTATTTGTGCAAGTTACCACAACACCATTATCCCCTAGTTTATAAGATTAAAGACACAACTATGTTGATGTCCCTTGTCAATTTTACATTGTATTTTTTAAAATGTAACTGCCTACTCCCAAACTCATGTGAAGTAAAACACATAGCCAAGTATTATTCTCCACAATATTTTTATTGTGCATTAAAAAAAAAATTAGACATAAATAATTAGACATGCTATCTGCCAATAGAAAATAACCAAAAAGTGCATTCTATGCATCCAGTCGGTATTGATACCACTATATAAAGCAAAAATTTCATTACCAGACTGTGCAAAACAAATTCAAATAAAACATAAAATTAAGTATTTAGGGATCCAGGTAACTCGAAAAGTGGGGGACTATGTGGACCTTAACCTTAGACCACTATTGACTAGGCTTAAAGATAAATGTCGGACCTGGTGCAAACTCCCATTAACTGTGATTGGCAGAGCCAATCTTATAAAGATGATTTGGGCCCCACAATTATTGTACATTCTTCATAACTGCCCGATGTGGATAGCCGCATTTTGGTTTAAAAGGATAGAATCGCTTTTTCACGAACTCATTTGGAAGAAAAAATATGCACGTATTAAATTAACAGCCTTAATGCTGGCTAAAGATGAGGGGGGACTCTCTATCCCACATCCAAAAAATTATTTTTTGGCTTCACAAACCCAGCAATTTTTTGGCTGGACAGAGGTAGATTAAAATGATCCCATACAGGGGTTATTACTCCCACTGGGTAAGGGATATTCACTGATGTCCCTACTAGAGACAAAAACATTTCAAAAAGATAAGAAATTCATGACAGGTGAGCTATTCAGTAAGGTATGGCTAGCAATAAAAAAGATTACTAGCATTACAGGTTATACTTCCTATACACCAATATGGAATAACGCAAACTATGAGGAAGTGCAGAGATTGGAGGGATTTGGGCTTTGGCAAACTCAGGGGCTAAGATATGTGGAACAACTGTTTTGGAACGATAAGATAAAATCATTTGCGCAAATATCTGAGGAATTTGGGATTCCAAGACAGAGGTTCTTTCAGTATCTCAAGCTTAGACATGCTTTTCATGTCCAGGCCCGTACATCTGTATTTAAGCTCAATGTCTCTAAAATAACAATATTGTTGAAGAAAAGGGATCAAAAGAAGGGACTTTTCTCTAAAATATATGAGATATTGCAGTGTAAACTTAAGGAAACGGTAGTGGTGCCGGCCAGGTCGCAGTGGGAACGAGACCTGGGAGCACTGACTGACGCTCAGTGGTCGGAGGTCTTGTCTGCGATCCCAAAGGTATCTCTGTCAGCTACTCAAAAATTAACACAACTTTTTATTACACATAGATCATACTATACTCCCGAAAAACTATTTAAATGGAAACGCAGGGAATCCCCCTTATGCCCCCGATGCAGTGGTGCACCGGCTAATCTAATACACATGTTGTGGAAATGCCCCAAACTCCATCGTTACTGGCAGGATATAATTAAAAACATAAATAGGGCATTAGGTATAGAAATTTCACTAGACCCAAATTTATGTTTATTAAACATAGTGGAGGAACCAAATATCTCAAAACATACCCATATCGCAATGACGAGAGGCTTGTTTCAGGCACGAAAGCTAATCGCTCAGAAGTGGATATCTATATACCCCCCAACGGTCGAAGAATGGAGAACACAAATAAAAGAAACCATAATAAAGGAGGAATTTATTTATACACATAGAGGGTGCCAAGATAAATTTGACGCTATCTGGAAAAGCTGGGTAGAGGCCTGGGACAATGAAAATAAAAGATGAATCAATATGGGAGAGGGACAATATTGGGTTTGGGTAGAGGATGGGAGGAGGGGGGGGGGCTTTTGGGGTCGATGGGGGGGGAGAGATACAGTAGGGGGAGGAAATTTATTTTTGTTGTCGTTGGGTTTTGCCCCTTTTTTTTTTTTTTTTTTTTTTGGGGGGGCGGGTGAATGTTAGAAGCAAGATTATGTATCTGGAATAAAATGTATGGAGAAATGTATAACTTGTACTGCTATGAAAAGAATAAAAAAAGTACTGAATCGAAAAAAAAAAGATACAACTATGTTGATGTTCCTTGTCAATTTTACATTGTACTTTTTAAAATGTAACTGCCTACTCCCAAACTCATGTGAAGTAAAACACATAGCCAAGTATTATTCTCCACTATTTTTTTACTGTGCATTAAAAAAAAAAAATTAGACATAAATAATTAGACATGCTATCTGCCAATAGAAAATAACCAAAAAGTACATTCTATGCATCCAAAAACTTAGAAAATATACCAAATCAAATCATTATTCAACCAAAAAAATAATGTCAAAGCAATAACTCCAAGACCAATAATAAAAAACATTATCTCCTCCGATTCCACAACATGTCTGGTTCATTATTATCATTATTATCTCCTAACACAATGTAGGTTTGAAAAAAGTCATCAGAGCTGGGGAAATGCCTTAAAAAATGTACCGTATTTATCGGCGTATAACACACACTTTTTTCCCCTTAAAATCAGGGGAAAGTCGCAGGTGCGTGTTATACGCTGATCCCCTGCGATCCCGAGCTGTCACAACTTCAAAATTGCCGACCGCAATTTGCAAATGGCGCCCCTGGCGCCAAAATACACAGAGCCGGTCCTCGGCTCTTTCCGGCGGCTCTTGTTCACTTTCGGCTCCACTCGTAGTCCCGAGCGGAGCTATCTGAACCTACTCGGCTAGGTTCGGATAGCTCCGCTTGGGACTACGAGTGGAGCCGAAAGTGAACGAGAGCCGCCGGAAAGAGCCGAGGACCGGCTCTGTGTATTTCGGCGCCGGCGGCGCCATTTTCAAATCGCGGTCGTCGATTTTGAAGCCCAGGATGGCAGGGACAGGGATCGAAGGCTGCACTGGGGCAGGGCTGCACTGGGGAAGGCTGCACTGGGGAAGGCTGCACTGACAAGGCTGCACTGACATGGCTGCACTGACATGGCTGCACTGACATGGCTGCACTGACAAGGCTGCACTGACATGGCTGCACTGAGAAGGCTGCACTGGGGAAGGCTGCACTGACAAGGCTGCACTGACAAGGCTGCACTGACATGGCTGCACTAAAATGGCTGCACTGACAAGGCTGCACTGACATGGCTGCACTGAGAAGGCTGCACTGACATGGCTGCACTGACAAGGCTGCACTGACATGGCTGCACTGACAAGGCTGCACTGGGGAAGGCTGCACTGGGGAAGGCTGCACTGACAAGGCTGCACTGACATGGCTGCACTGGGGCAAGGCTGCACTGAGAAGGCTGCAATGATGGGCATTTAAATGTAAGTTTTTTTCCCTTCAACTTCCCTCCTAAAAGTTTTTTTTTCCTTAAAATTCCCTCCTAAATTGGGGTGCGTGTTATACGCCGGTGCGTGTTATACGCCGATAAATACGGTAATTGTGTGAGATGCATGTTTAATAATGCTGCATGCTAGATAATGGCAGTAAATGTGGAAAAAACCTTGCCCTTGGTTTATTTATATGAATCTGTAATCAACTATTACAACCTACATCTGCAGTTTACAGTGTGCTTTTATGACATGAAGCCCTTTCATAAATAATAAAATATGAATTTGTACTATGTAAGACAAGTCAAAGTGCACTGGGGATAAATATTTATTTGGAATCTGCCATGTATCATTTATTGTAACTAGGGACCACATTATAGATATAAGATATATATATAACCGTATATAGATACATTATAGATATAACTATAACTACACTATATTATCAAAAGTATTGGGACGTCTGCCTTTACACGCACAAGATCTTTAATGTCATCCCAGTCTTTGTCCGTAGGGTTTCCAAATTGAGTAGGCCCACCCTTTGCAGCTATAAAAGCTTCAACTTTTCTGGAAATGCTGTCCACAAGGTTTTGGAGTGTGTCTATGGGAAATTTAGACCATTCTTCCAGAAGCACATTTATGAGGTTAGACACTGATGTTGGGCGTGAAGGCCTGGAACATAGTCTCTACCCTCATTCATTCCAAAAGTGTTCTGTTGGGTTGAGGTCAAGACTCTCTGCAGGCCAGTCAAGTTCCTCCACCCCAAAAGCGCAAATCATCCATGTCTTTATGGACCTTGCTTTGTGCACTGATGTGCAGTTATGTTGGAACAGGAAGGGGCCATCCCCAAACTGTTCCCACAAAGCTGGGAGTATTAACCACTTCAACCCCGTAAGAATTTACCCTCTTCCTGACCAGAGCCCTTTTTGCGCTTCGGCACTGCGTCGCTTTAACTGACAATTGCACGGTCGTGCGACGTTACACCCAAACAAAATTGAGGTCTTTTTTTCCCACAAATAGAGCTTTCTTTTGGTGGTATTTAATCGCGTCTGCCGTTTTTATTTTTTGTGCTATAAACAAAAAAAGAGTGACAATTTTGAAAAAAACACAATATTTTGTACTTTTTGCTATAATAAATATCTTCATTTTTTTTTTTTTTAAAAAGATAATTTTTTCTCAGTTTAGGCCGATATGTATTCTTCTATACATTTTTGGTAAAAAAAAAATCGCAATAAGCGTATATTGATTGGTTTGCGCAAAAGTTATAGCGTTTACAAAATAGGGGATAGATTTATAGCATTTTTATTATTACTATTTTTATGGCGACGATCTGTGATTTTTATCATGACTGTTACATTATGGCAGACACATCGGACAATTTTGACACATTTTTGGGACCGTTGGCATTAATTCAGCAATACTAGGAGGCGATCTAGGGGTTAACTGTGTTCCCTGGGAGGTGATTCTAACTGAAGGGGGAGGGGACTGACTAGAGGAAGTGACGAATTGTGTTTCCTAGCGATTAGGAACACACGATCTGTCACTCCTGTCAGAACAGGGACGTGTGTGTAAACACTCGTCCCTGTTCTGTGTCTCCTGCTCACGATCGCTCATGACTGGCAGTCATCACGTCCATCGGCCACGAGCATCGGCACCCCCGCTGTGCAGCGGGGGCACGCACGTGCACCTGCTATCCCAACCCCGTGAGCCGATGTATAGTTACGACGGCTCGTGCAGGGGAGCCAGCCTGCCGCAATATAACTGCAGCGGCTGGTCGGGAAGCAGTTAAATTGTTCAAAATGTCTTGGTATGCTGACATCTTAAGAGTGCCCTTCATTGGTATTAGGGGCCAAGCCCAACCCCTGAAAAACAACCCCACAGCATAACCCCCCCTCCACGAAATTGATTTGGACCAGTGCACAAAGACATGGATGAGCGAGTTTGGGGTGGAGGAATTTGACTGGCTTGCACAGAGTCCTGACCTCAGCCCAACAGAACACCTTTGGTATGAATTAGAGTGGGGACTGCGAGTCAGGCCTTCTCGTCCACATCAGTACTTGACCTCACAAATGTGCTTCTGGACGAATGGTCAAACATTCCCATATACACACTCCTAAACCTTGTGGACAGCCTTCCAGAAGAGTTGAAATGGTTATAGCTGCAAAGAGTTCATGTGCGTGTAAAGGCAGGCATCCCAATACTTTTAGCAATATAGTGTGTGTATATATATATATATATATATATATATATATATATATATATATATAGATACAGTAAAGAAATTACTGTGCAATGACATAATTGACAGAATTTTAGCACTGTCAGTAATTTTTGGTCAAAACTTAAAGAAACAAAATATCTTTTAAGGCAAAAGAAACTAGAAGAAACACTTTATGCAAATGTGTAAGACCTTCTGCATCCATGAGCAGTACCTAAAGTATATGTAAACCCAAACAGAGGGAATGCAACCATTTTGGACACAGTTATTGACCAACTATAAAGCCTTGTACACACGATCCGATTGTTGGCCAACCAAGTGTCAGACTTTTGTCAAAAGGGCGTGTGCCTGGATTTTGTCTTGCATACGAACGGCACACAATTGTCGGCCAACAAACACGAACATAGTGACCTACTAGACATACTACGAGGCTACAAAGAAGAAGTTGATTTCTCAAGCGCCACCCTTTGGGCTCCTTCTGCTAATTTCGTGTTAGTAGTAGTAGCTTTTCAGTTCATGCTTTTCAGTTTGTCTCTGAATGGCTGTTCCTCAACCAGCCATGTTGCGGAATCGGAGGAGAGAATGTGCTATTATTGGGCTTGGAGTTATTGCTTTGACCCAAGTCCAGTCCAGGAACAGGAGGAGGAGGAGTTGCTTAATCGTTACCAATTATGTCATATGCTGTAAGCTTTTCCTGCTCCTTTTTTGGCCTACATGCATATTTTCCTTCACTAACCTCCCCAGCATTCTATCCTGGGCCCATA
Source organism: Lithobates clamitans (assembly GCA_037952925.1). NCBI lineage: Eukaryota > Metazoa > Chordata > Amphibia > Anura > Ranidae > Lithobates > Lithobates clamitans. Next base: position 710,099 of record JBBGZY010002043.1, on the reverse strand, counting down.
CACACCTAGCCTAGTAACTTAATGTTTTTTGTCAGCTACATTTTGGAGCTTACCCTAAACAAAATGTGTACAAATGTTATTGTTGTCCTCAAATTCAGGCAGAGTGCAAGAGACCCTCCCTCCCCCCAAAAATGCTAAGTCAACAGATACAAATACTCTATCTGCTGACTTTGCAAAGCCCATACACACTATCCCTCTTTTGTGTTTAAATTTCTGTATAAATTCACCAAACCATGTAGTGCAAGGGCCTGCTTGATTACCTACAAATTGTAACATAGAAAGTTTTTGTCTCCTATTATATTGACAAGTATTTTCAGAATGTCAAAATGTGCTGCAATTTGGACACTGTGTATCCAGATTTTTAGATTATGACATTTCTTATCTGTCCACTGGGCTGCCAATAGTGTAAGTAAGGAGGGGCTGGCTAAAGTATCACGGATTATTTATGCAAACAGCTCTCATGGAAGTGGAGAGGGTTACCTGTCCAAAACATCTACCCATTACCTCCCACCCACCCTAAAGATTTTACTAATGGGCCACCAGAAGGGGAGATGAATCAGATAAATTGGCCTTACACTTTTGTCTTTAAATACTCATTTAAGTTTTATCCTTATGTTGGCTAAGCATGTTTGTGTCAAATCGGCTTGCAATGTTATGTGCAGAAGTAGTTAATTTCTGTTTTCTTTTTTTAAGCCACAGTTTCCTTCCAACCCAGAACGATGGCAGGATGTTGCAGCCCAGTTCCACCATCAGTGGGATTTTCCCAACTGTGGTGGTGCTTTTAATGGCAAGCATGTCCGGATTGTCCCACCACCCAACTCTGGCTCATACTTTTTTAATTATAAGGGCTTTTGCAGCATAGTCATGCTAACTGAAGTGTCTGCCTGTAATGTACCTGGTAGTTGAGCCTGACTGGTAGAAGGAGACCTCTCTTAAGCGCTGGTTCAGGAGCCGCTGGAAGTGGGAACAGTGGTCTCCTGAGCACAGTGGGTAGGAGGGCCTGATGCGGGTTCCAGCAGAAGCAGACACTGGAACTGGAATGAAGTCCCTCAGGGATGGCTGAGCTGTGGATGCAGGTAGCTGGTGCAGGCCGGTAGGTAGGCTGGTAGCCGGATGCGCAGACAGCAGCTGGATGCAAACAGGCAGGCTGGAGCAGCGTGACAGGACACAGGCAAGCAAGGTCAGACAGTCCGTATTTGGCAGGAGATCAGGCAGGATATCAACAGGAGGGATGATCCAAGGGTAGTCAGACAGGCAGGAGTTCAGCAACGGGTAGCAGAAGAAACAAGGTCAGACAAGCCGGGTCGGATAGGAGACTGGAGAATGGTCAGACGTAGCCGGGTCAATATCAAACAACAAGCAGGCAGATTCAGGAACTTTCAGGTGCAGAGCTGCAGACGAACAGCAGCTAACATGAGCACCTGTCATCCTTTTAAAGGCCCTTTGGCGCCAAACGGCGCTAGCGTGAACGGGCGCGCGCACGGGCGCGTGCGCGAACGCGCGAATGCGCGTACGGGCATTCGCGGGAGCGCTCCGGCGCCCCCTGGTGGGGATTTTGGCTGAATCTGCTTGGAAATGATCCTTGAGGACCTACGTGCACGCAAATTCACCCGACGACTGCTGACATGCCCCTGACATTGCCCCCCCCCAACGGGCAGCCTCCGGATGCCCAGATGCGCCTTTTTTTCAGGATGGGTAGAGAAGTATGCATGAATTAAACGTTTGGCATGAATATTACAGTCAGGTTCCCATGAATTGTTCTCCGGACCATACCCTTTCCACTTAATTAAAAACTGTACTTGCCCAGACCTCTTCCTGCAGTCAAGGATGGATTCCACTTCATATTCTTCATTGCCGTCCACCAGAACTGGTTCAGGGACCCTGGTGCCCCTATCAGGAAAAGGATCATCTACAGCAGGCTTTAAGAGTGATACGTGAAATACAGGATGTATTTTAAGTGAATCAGGTAAGCATAATTCATACGATACTTCGTTAATTTTCCTTTTCACAGGGAAAGGTCCAATAAATTTTGGGGCAAGTTTCTTGGAAGGACATGACAATCTGATATTATTAGTGGACAGCCATACCTTGTCGCCAGGTTGGAGGTTTAGATCTCCCCTTCTTTTCTCATCAAAGAACCTCTTATTATCCGCTTGCGCTTTGGATACCGCCTCCTGCAAGATCCGATTATTACGACTGAAGAACTGCACTGTGTCCTGGACCGCTGGAACTGGAGATTCTGAAAAACAATCTGGTAAAAAAGATGCATGAAACCCATAATTGGCAAAGAAAGGAGATTGACCGGTGGCAGAGTGACTGGCGTTATTGTACGCAAATTCTGCAAGTGGCAGCAAGGATACCCAATCATCTTGCACAAAAGATGTAAAACACCTAATGTATTGCTCCAGAGTTTGATTTGTCCTTTCAGTTTGCCCATTTGTTTGGGGATGGTATGCTGAGGACAGGGCTAGTTCAATCTTCAAGCTTTCACAAAGGGCTCTCCAAAACCGTGAAGTAAACTGCACCCCCCTATCAGACACTATATTTGCGGGGATCCCGTGTAATCTAACGATTTCCTTAATGAACACACGGGCTGTCTCCACAGCAGAAGGTGTTCCTTTTAGGGGCACAAAGTGGGCCATTTTGAATAGCCGGTCGACGACCACAAAGATCGCCGAACACCCCTCCGAATGTGGCAGTTCGACTATAAAGTCCATTGCTATCATTCTCCAGGGCCTATCTGGTATAGGCAATGGTCTTAGTAGACCCCACGCTCTGTTCCTGGGGGTTTTGTTCTGGATGCAGACAGAGCAGGAGTTGACATATTTCTTGCAAAATTCCTTTAAGTTAGGCCACCAAAAGGTGCGCTGCACCAGTTCAAGGGTCTTACGGACCCCAAAATGTCCTGCAAGTGGATGGTCATGCAAAAGCGTCAGTACCTTGACTCTAACGTTCTCTGGCACGAAGATTTGACTTCCCCTCCATAATAGTCCATCTCGAGGTGTTAAGAAAGACTCCTGAAGACTTGAAGGTTCTGGGGATGCTTCTCTAATCATGGATAGCAAATCTGTCTGAAGGAGAAGAAAACTGTTTGCCGGCAAAATAGTGTCAGGGACAGAAGAGTCCTTAGGATTATCAAACATGCGTGACAAAGCGTCTGGTTTTGTATTCTTGGATCCCGGCCGGTAGGTGATGTGGAAGCAAAATCGTGTGAAAAATAGGGCCCAACGGGCCTGTCTGGGTCTTAGCCTTTTAGCAGATCTTAGATACTCCAGATTCTTGTGATCTGTATAAATCAGTACTGGATGGACTGCACCTTCAAGCAAGTATCTCCATTCTTCCAAGGCAGTCTTGATGGCAAGTAACTCCCGATCCCCCACATCATAGTTCCGCTCAGCTGGCGAAAGTTTTCTAGAGAAGTACCCAACAGGATGCATCAGATCTTTGTTGCCCTGACGTTGAGAAATAATAGCACCCACAGCTACTTCGGAAGCATCAACCTCTAGAATAAAAGGCAAAGATGGATCTGGATGGCTAAGAATCGGAGCTGACGTGAAACGCCTTTTTAATTCTTCAAAGGCCTCCTGGGCCTCCTGGTTCCAGTGGAAACGAAGATTCTGCTTGGTTAGCTGTGTAATAGGGGAGATGATGGCAGAGAACCCCCTGATAAACTTCCTGTAAAAGTTTGCAAAGCCAACAAAGCGTTGTACACCTTTCTTGTCCATGGGTGCTGGCCATTCCAATACAGCAGACACTTTCTGGGGATCCATTTTAATACCGGTTGGGGAGATGACCAACCCCAGAAACTGGATCTCTTCTTGTTCAAATTCGCACTTCTCCGCTTTGGCGTACAATCTGTGCAAGCGGAGTCGTGCTAGGACTTTACGGACATGTTCCCTGTGTTGCTCAAGTGAGCTGGAGAAGATAAGGATGTCGTCCAGGTAAACAATTAGGAAGATGTCCAGGAAGTCTTTAAACACATCGTTGACCAGATGCTGAAATGTGGCAGGAGCATTGCAAAGGCCGAAGGGCATGACCAAATATTCGTAGTGCCCGAAACGGGTCCGGAAAGCCGTCTTCCATTCATCCCCGGCCCGAATGCGGACCAGGTTATAGGCCCCTCTCAGGTCTAATTTGGTGAAGATAATGGCGGTCCGTAATTTTTGAAACAGTTCTGGTATTAGGGGCAACGGATAACGGTTCTTGACCGTAACCTTGTTTAATTCCCGATAATCCACGCAAGGGCGGAGCGTATGATCTTTCTTGGAGACAAAAAATATTCCCGCTCCTGCTGGTGAAGTGGACTGTCGAATAAAGCCTTTCTCTAGGTTTTCATTGATGTAAACCTTGAGCGCCTCTTGTTCCTTTTCGGACAGAGGAAAGATGCGCCCAAAAGGGATCTCAGCTCCAGGAAGCAATTCAATTGGACAGTCATAGGGGCGATGGGGTGGCAGGGAATCTGCTCCCTTCTTGCTGAAAACATCTGCAAAGTCCTGATAGACCTCTGGTACGTTTTGAAGCAGATCTGGGTCAGTGTCCATACATAGTAGGGTAGTAGCAGGATTAACAGGTTCAGGTAGGCAATGTCTTTGACAATAGGGTGACTGAAACTTGATCTCGCCCGTGGCCCAATTAACAAGAGGATTGTGGGCTTGAAGCCAGGGCATACCCAGAATGATTGGGAAAAGAGGTGATGAGATGACGTCCAAGATTAAGATCTCTCGGTGCTGGGATGAACAGATAGCAGATAGTGGAAGGGTTTCTTGAGAGACCTGCCCGGACTTTATACGAGACCCATCGGCCAGAAAAATTGAAAGTCTATGTGTCTTGTCTTTTAGCGGAAGTTCTTGCTGTGTGGCAAAGGTGGAGTCAACAAAACAGCTACATGCCCCGGAATCAACAATGGCGTTGACTTGAATTGTTCTTCCCTGGAGCTGTAATGAGAGAGGGAGCACAAGTTGAGTGGCATTGGCTGTTAAAGCAGACAAACTGGTTGAAGCTGAAGAAAAACACTTACGGATCTTCACTGGGCAGTTGTTCACGTAGTGGCCCGTTCCGCCACAATAAAGGCAAAGGTTTAGTTGGCGCCTGCGTGCCCGTTCTTCAGGGGTCAGAGTGGTACGCATAAGTCCAAGTTGCATGGGTTCAGGGGCATCAGTTGCCTGGTTGATTGGACTTGGCCCGGCAGAAGGTAGATACCGAGAGGCAGGCAGCGGAGCTCTGGCAGTCATCCACATAGGCCGGGTTTGTTGGACAGATCGTTCAGAGCGGCGCTCACGAAGGCGTCGGTCAATCTGGATAGTGATGGTAATGAGCTCTTCTAAGGTGTCAGGCATTCCTACTCGGGCAAGCTCATCCTTAAGACCCTCAGATAACCCCATGCGGAACTGGTGACGTAGGGCTGCATTATTCCATTGAGTATCCGCGCTCCAGCGTCGAAAGTCCATGACATAGTCCTCGGCCGGTCTACGGCCTTGCTGGAGCGCGATCAAAGCTGCCTCAGCGGTGGCAGCCCGCTGAGGGTCCTCATAAAGCTGGGCCATGGCTTCAAAAAAGGCAGGTAGGGTCTGAACCTGTATGGCGTTGGATTCAATCAAGCGATGGGCCCAGGTCTGGGGTTCCCCCTGCAGGAGGGATACAACAAACCCCACTTTGGTGGCTTCCAAAGAAAAAGTCCGTGGCTGTAGTCCAAAGTAAAGTTGACAAGCGCTGCGGAAGGCCACAAACTTAGTTCGGTCACCGGAAAACTTATCAGGAACAGGTACTCTTGGTTCTGGTGGGAGCATGACCACTGAGGGTGATGCAGCAGCCTGTACTGGAGCAGCTGCGGGTGCAGCGGCCACACCACCGGAACCACTGAGGTTTAACACTTGCCCTTCCAGTCTGTTATAACTGTCTTGTAGAGTCTTTACTGCTTGGGTGAGGGCCGCCAAGTGTGTACAGATCTCCTGAATGGGAGAGGTCTCTCCTGCAGGCTCAGTCATGGCTGTTCGTACTGTAATGTACCTGGTAGTTGAGCCTGACTGGTAGAAGGAGACCTCTCTTAAGCGCTGGTTCAGGAGCCGCTGGAAGTGGGAACAGTGGTCTCCTGAGCACAGTGGGTAGGAGGGCCTGATGCGGGTTCCAGCAGAAGCAGACACTGGAACTGGAATGAAGTCCCTCAGGGATGGCTGAGCTGTGGATGCAGGTAGCTGGTGCAGGCCGGTAGGTAGGCTGGTAGCCGGATGCGCAGACAGCAGCTGGATGCAAACAGGCAGGCTGGAGCAGCGTGACAGGACACAGGCAAGCAAGGTCAGACAGTCCGTATTTGGCAGGAGATCAGGCAGGATATCAACAGGAGGGATAATCCAAGGGTAGTCAGACAGGCAGGAGTTCAGCAACGGGTAGCAGAAGAAACAAGGTCAGACAAGCCGGGTCGGATAGGAGACTGGAGAATGGTCAGACGTAGCCGGGTCAATATCAAACAACAAGCAGGCAGATTCAGGAACTTTCAGGTGCAGAGCTGCAGACGAACAGCAGCTAACATGAGCACCTGTCATCCTTTTAAAGGCCCTTTGGCGCCAAACGGCGCTAGCGCGAACGGGCGCGCGCGCGGGCGCGCGCGTACCCGCGAACGCGCGAACGCGCGTACGGGCATTCGCGGGAGCGCTCCGGCGCCCCCTGGTGGGGATTTTGGCTGAATCTGCTTGGAAATGATCCTTGAGGACCTACGTGCACGCAGATTCACCCGACGACTGCTGACATGCCCCTGACACTGCCAACTATGAGTTTTTGTATCTGGATGTTGGGAAGAACGGCCGCAACTCTGATGAAGGAGTGACTATGCAGACAGAGTTCTACAAGCGGCTCCAGAATGGCACCTTAAACTTGCCACCTGCTGAGGAGAATGTTGAGGGCCTCAATTTTGTTTTTGTTGCAGATGAGGCCTTTGCTCTGGGGGAACATCTGAAGAAGTCGTTTCCTATGAGGAACCTCACCCCAGAGAAAAAAAAAAAACACCCCAAATCTGCCTAAAAAAAGTTCCAGAACTTGTTTGAGCTTCAGGCATTTTGGAGCTGCTGGCTTCAGGCGTTTTAGAGTGGAGATGTGAACCATCTCCATAGAGAATAATTTATTTTTTCCTCTCCAGCATTTTGTAGCTTCAGGCTTCAAGCTACAAAACGCTCAGGTGTGAATGGGGCCTTATGGTTTGTCTTGTGTTCTGTCCTGCAGGCAATATATCATTTATCATGACGGATAAATTTACTGCACCTGATTTTTTACCCCAAATCATTGACCTGTACCGGGAGCTGCCCTGTCTCTGGAAGGTCAAGAGTAGAGACTACTCTAATAAAATATTGAGGAAGGTAGCTTTGGAGAAACTGCTCGAGTTGGTGAAACCAGTGTACCCCAGGGCAGACATCAACTATGTCAAGACAAAAATAGCAAACCTGAGGAGTACTTTTAAAAGGGAGCCCAACAAGGTCATGGACTCACAGAGATCTGGAGCATCACCAGATGACATATATGCCCCCAGGCTGTGGTATTACCACAGCCTGCGGTTTTTGACTGACCAGACAGAACCCAGGCCATTGCTGTCTACACTCCTTTCGACATCTGCTGAGGCCACAGCTCCTGAGGTCCAGGTCCTGCTGCACAGGAAGAAGATGTGGAGGAGCCCAGCTTGACCCAGGTATAGCATTGTTGAACATACAGTTGGGGCGGACTCCCTTAAATGTTTCACTTTTTGTTATATTGCAGCCATTTGCTAAAATCATTTAAGTTCATTTTTTTCCTTATTAATGTACATACAGCACCCCATATTGACAGAAAAACACAGAATTGTTGACATTTTTGCAGATTTATTAAAAAAGGAAAACTGAAATATCACATGGTCCTAAGTATTCAGACCCTTTGCTGTGACACTCATATATTTAACTCAGGTGCTGTCCATTTCTTCTGATCATCCTTGAGATGGTTCTACACCTTCATTTGAGTCCAGCTGTGTTTGATTTTACTGATTGGACTTGATTAGGAAAGGCACACACCTGTCTATATAAGACCTTACAGCTCACAGTGCATGTCAGAGCAAATGAGAATCATGAGATCAAAGGAACTGCCTGAAGGGCTCAGAGACAGAATTGTAGCAAGGCACAGATCTGGCCAAGGTTACAAAAAAATTTCTGCTGCATATAATGTTCCTAAGAGCACAATGGCCTCCATAATCCTTAAATGGAAGACGTTTGGGATGACCAGAACCCTTCCTAGAGCTGGCCGTCTGGCCAAACTGAGCTATTGGGGTAGAAGAGCCTTGGTGAGAGAGGTAAAGAAGAACCCAAAGATCACTGTGGCTGAGCTCCAGAGATGCAGTCGGGAGATGGGAGAAAGTTGTAGAAAGTCAACCTTCACTGCAGCCCTCCACCAGTTGAGGCTCTATGGCAGAGTGGCCCGACGGAAGCCTCTCCTCAGTGCAAGACACATGAAATCCCGCATGGAGTTTGCTAAAAAACACCTGAAGGACTCCAAGATGGTGAGAAATAAGATTCTCTGATCTGATGAGACCAGGATAGAACTTTTTGGCCTTAATTCTAAGCAGTATGTGTGGAGAAAACCAGGCACTGCTCATCACCTGTCCAATACAGTCCCAACAGTGAAGCATGGTGGTGGCAGCATCATGCTGTGGGGGTGTTTTTCAGCTACAGGGACAGAACGACTGGTTGCAATTGAGGGAAAGATGAATGCGGCCAAGTACCGAGATATCCTGGACGAAAACCTTCTCCAGAGTGCTCAGGACCTCAGACTGCACCGAAGGGTTACCTTCCAACAAGACAATGACCCTAAGCACACAGCTAAAATAACAAATGAGTGGCTTCACAACAACTCTGTGACTGTTCTTGAATGGCCCAGCCAGAGCCCTGACTTAAACCCAATTGAGCATCTCTGGAGAGACCTAAAAATGGCTGTCCACCAATGTTTACCATCCAACCTGACAGAACTGGAGAAGATCTGCAAGGAGGAATGGCAGAGGATCCCCAAATCCAGGTGTGAAAAACTTGTTGCATATTTCCCAAATGACTCATGGCTGTATTAGATCAAAAGGGTGCTTCCACTAAATACTGAGCAAGGGGTCTGAATACTTAGCACCATGTGATATTTCAGTTTTTCTTTTTTAATAAATCTGCAAAAATGTCAACAATTCTGTGTTTTTCTGTCAATATGGGGTGCTGTGTGAACATTAATGAGGAAAAAAAATGAACTTAAATGACTTTAGCAAATGACTGCCATATAACAAAGAGTGAAAAATGTAAGGGGGTCTGAATACTTTCCGTCTTCACTGTATTTGTATCCAAAAATAAAATGATGATAACTAGACATTATTGATAACATATTTCTGCCTTAACAAAGTGGTTTCCATATCAATAGACAGTAGTGACCAAAAATGATTGGAACAAGAATATAAAATGCTGGGGTCAGAATGATAGTCTTTTATATTTGTCCACATTCAATTTGCAACAGTATGGAGATCAAAATTATGTGTGATTGATGACCAAACCTCGAAAAAAGATTATAATTATGTCCCATTTTCATACACAGGAATGTGTCAGTCTGGAGGAGCCAGCGGTCAGCAGCCAGACGGAGTCCCAGATCCCTCCCCTGCTGCTAAAAGGGCCAGAATGTACAGGAATCTGGATGAGGCCACAGCTGCCTTCCTCAGCCAGGCCACTACTGCCATCTGGATAGACCCAGATGAGGCTCAGGGATTTGCTGTGGTGACGGTCAATAAATTAAGGGAGATGGACAGTGACCAAAAGAGCAGGTGTGTGGAACTCATCCTTCAGCTCCTCAACAAGGGGGTGAGGGGCCAAATTTCACAAAACACACACTTGTGTGATTTTGTGGCCCTACATCCACCACCTCCACAGCCACCCCACACACCACAGCCACCCTACCCACCACAGCAGCATGGCGGGCAGTGGCACTACCAGCCACAAGACCCCCAAAAAGGCCACTGGACTGGGGATTTTCATCCCTTCACCAATTACTTATTTCCTTTTTTTGTTGTTTTAGAATAATGCTTTTTATTTGTTATATTTTATATATTTTTGTATGCATAGAATGCGCTTTTTGGTTAAGTTCTTTGTATTTGGATGACAGATAGCATCTCTAATTTAATTTGATTTATTTTTTTGATGCACAATAAAAAAATTGTGTAGAATAATACTTGGCTATGTGTTTTACTTCAAATGACAGTTTGGGAGTAGGCAGTTATATTTTTAAAAATACAATGTAAAAAAAGGGACACCAACATAGTTGTATCTTTGGTCTTAAAAATTATGGGATAATTGTGTTGTGGTAACTTGCCTAAAAAATAAAACAAGCATAATAATATTATTCTTGATATCACTAGAAAAAAATGCCTTTGAAAATATGTTTGCCATAACTCCATCAGTATCACCAGCAAAGCAGCTTCAGTATTATCCCAATAAAGAAGAAAAGACTCTGCGCTGCATTTCGACATTTCATAATTTGCCGTGTCACGAATGTTAATTCTCCATTACGAACGCTAGTTTACAAGACCGACTGCTTCCGGCTCGTTCCTTGCTTCCGATCATGCGTGTTTGGACTTTTGTGTGACGGACTTTTGTACAGACGATACGAAAATCTGACAACAGACCGCTGAAAATTTACTAGCCTGCCATCCAACATTTGTTGGCCGGAAGTTGGACAACAATTGTCTGAAGGAGTGTACTAACGGTCGGATTTTAGGCCAACAGTCTGTTATCACACAATCCCCTGCCAACAATCAGGTCGTGTGTATGAGGCTTACATTTTTAACTTATACTTAGTAATGGATTGAGAAAGAAGCTCAGGCTGGACTCTCAAAGAAGCCCAAAAGGACAGAATATTTAAATGACCCATATCTCATCCATGTGCAAAATTACAGAGATCGTGCTACAACTTCTTCTCAAGATGATTCAATGTCCCCTCATGTTTAGCAAGTCCTGGAGAGGCTAAGGACAAAAGGAGGCATTTAGAATTTTTTCATTGGAAATGACCAAAAGTAAGATCCTTTTGGAATGCTGTGAGCAAATGCATACATTGATTTTCTAAACAGGTATTGGTAGTATCAAAAGATCTCTGTTCATCTTGTTTCATTGTATTACAACCACTGTAGGAATGTTCATAATATGCCATCTCATTCTATTGTACAACATCCTCTGCAGGAATATAAGAGCATAGAAGATACAGTGCATCCAGGAAAATATTCTTAGTGCTTCACTTTTTCCACATTTTGTTATGTTACAGCCTTATTTTAAAATGGATTCAATTCATTATTTTCCTCCAAATTCTACAAACAATATCCCATAATGACTACGTGAAAGAAGTTTGTTTGAAATCTTTGCAAATTTATTAAAAATAAAAAAAAACGCCAAAAATCACATGTACAAAAGTATTCACAGCCTTTGCTCGATACTTTTTTAAAGCACCTTTGGCTTCAATTACAGCATCAAGTCTTTTTTAGTATGATGCTACAAGCTTGGCACACCTATTTTTGGGCAGTTTGTCCCATTCTTCTTTGCAGGACCTCTCAAGCTCCATAGGGTTGGATGGGGAGCGTTGGTGCACAGCCATTTTCAGATCTCTCCAGAGATGTTCAATTGTGTTGAAGTCTGGGCTGTGGCTGGGCCACTCAAGGACATTCACAGAGTTGTCCCATAGCAACTCCTTTGTTATCTTGGCTGTGAGCTTAGGGTCGTTGTCCTGTTGGAAGATGAACCTTCGCCCCAGTCTGAGGTTCAGAGCGCTCTGGAGCAGGTTTTCATAAAGGATGTCTCTGTACATTGCTGCATTCATCTTTCCCTCGATCCTGACTACTCTCCCAGTTCCTGCCATTGAAAAACATCCCCACAGCATGATGCTGCCACCAGTATGCTTCACTGTAGGGATGGTATTGGCTAGGTGATAAGCGGTGCCTGGTTTCCTCCAAACATGACAGTTGCCATTCAGACCAAAGAGTTAAATCTTTGTTTCATCATACCAAAGAATTTTGTTTCTCATGGTCTGAGAGTCCTTCAGGGTGCTATTTGGCAAACTCCGGGTGGGCTGTCATGTGCCTTTTACTGGGGAGTGGCTTCCTTTTGGCCACTCTACCATACAGGCCTGATTGGTGGAGTGCTGCAGAGATGGTTGTTCTTCTGGAAGGTTCTCCTCTCTCCACAGAGAAACACTGGTGCTTTGTTGAGGTGACCATCGGGTTCATGGTCACCTCCCTGACTAAGGCCCTTCTCCCCTGATCACTCAGTTTGGCTGGGTGGCCCACTCTAGGAAGAGTCCTGGTGGTTCCAAACTTCTTTCATTTACTGATGATGGAGGCCACTGTGCACATTGGGACCTTCAATGCTGCAGACATTTTTCTGCACCCTTCCCCAGGCCAGATCTGTGCCTTGATACTGAGAATCCTGTCTCTGAGGTCTACAGACAATTCCTTGACTTTCATGGCTTAATTTGTGCTCTGACATGCACTGTTAACTGTGGGACCTTATATAGACAGATGTGTGCCTTTCCAAATCATATCTAATCAACTGAATTTATCACAGGTGGACTGCAATAAAGTTGTAGAAACATCTCAAGGATGGTCAGTGGAAACAGGATGCACCTGAGCTCAATTTTGAGTGTCATGGCAAAGGCTGTGAATACTTATGTACATGTGATTTTTTCGTTTTTTATTTTTATACATTTGCAAATATTTCAAATAAACTTCTTTCATGTTGTCATTATGGGGTATTGTTTTTAGAATTTTGAGGAAAATAATGAATGTAATCCATTTTGGAATAAGGCTTTAACATAACAAAATGCGGAAAAAGTGAAGCGCTGTGAATACTTTCTGGATGCACTGTATTTTAGACATTGTACAACATGTAAAGCCGTATGTCATAAAGATGATAGCAGCTGCAGCAAACTTAGTCCAAGCCATGCCCCCAATGAGTTCCATAATTATGGGCAACGATTAAGCCCTGGGGTGGAGTGAAACACATTGGTGGCATGGCTTGAACAGAGCTTACTGAAGAGATGCTATCATCTTTATGACATAAGCCTTTTCATGGTGTGTGGTGTCTGAGATATCTTCTATCCTCTTATATTATGTATGGCGTCAGGACTGACTCCTATCCAATCTACACCCACAACAAGATCTACTGAACAGGCCTTTGATAGCCTGAGCATAGCCCCAAAGTTTCTTTCAACCTCTGCAGGAACCTATAAACATTCAATAATACCCCATCTCTTAAATGCCTGGGAAATGTTTGATCCCATTACTTCAAAAGAAAGTTCTCCAACAATAAGGAACTGGTTTTCCAAAAATAAACTTTATTACAATAGGCACCAGTGCTGTCACAAATTAGGCAGATATGGTCCACTGTTGTCACCATCAGGAAGCTGGCCCTGAGCGATGAGATGCAGCAGTTTCTGAAGTGCACATTTACAGAAAGTTGCTGTAAATATGCTATAGAATATCAGCAACAGTGAGATTCAAAAAATGAATGAAAATGGTATAGAGAGTATTTTACTTAAAGCTGAAATCTGGGCAGAAAATATATATATATATTTAATAGCCACAAATTATATAAATCCACTTTGTGTACACCAAATTCCTTTGAAAACCCAGATATTATCTCAAATAACTTATGCAGAGAGCAGAGCCATGGGGGGGGGGGGGGGGGGGTAGTCTGTGGAACGACCCAGCACTCATTACTGGCTCCCTGTAAAAAACTGCAGGGGAGCGAATACAAGACCACACAAGGAGAGAGTGCAACACTGTCCAGTCTTTGCTAGAGATCAGAATGAACTACTTTCAGGCTGCCCACCGCCCATATAGTGTGTCAGGGTGGCCTGGCTGCGCAAAACAATGTACCTGTACGATGTTTACTTCTTCCGGGTCTGGGGCGCGCGCTTCCAGCGACCCACTCCTGCTGTGATTGGACACAGCGGGAGTCGATGTCCGCCAGGAACCCAGCTATCATTCGTAGAGAGGCAGAACCACAGTTTGCCTATGTAAACAAGGCAGATCGCTGTTCTGCTAGTGGGAAAGAGGGAGATCTTGTGTTCCTGCCAAGCAGGAACATAGATCTCTCTCTTCCTCCAGTCAAACCATCCCCCACACAGTTAGCAAGCACCCCCTAAGCACACATTTAACTCTTTGATCGCCCCTGATGTTAACCCCTTCCCTGCCAGTTTCATTTATACAGTGACAGTGCTTTTTTTTTAGCACTGATCACTGTATTGGTGTCACTGGTCCCCAAAAAGTGTCACTTAGTGTCAGATTTGTCCACTGCAATGTAGCAGTCCAGCTAAAAATCGCTGATCATCGCCATTACTAGTAAAAATAAAAAATGCCATAAATATCCCCTAGTTTGTAGACGCTATAACTTTTGCGCAAAGCAATCAATATACACTTATTAGGATTTTTTACCAAAAACATGTAGCAGAATACATATTGGCCTAAATTGATGAAGAAATTCGATTTTTTATATTTTTTTTATTGGATGTGTTTTATAGCAGAAAGTAAAAAATATTGGGTTTTTTTTGTCAAAATTGTCGCTCTTTTTTTGTTTATAGTGCAAGGAATAAAAACCACAGAGGTGATAAATTACCACCAAAAGAAAGCTCTATTTGTGGAAAAAAAGGACATCAATTTTCATTGGGGAAGGCAAAAAAATGGCTTGGTCCCGAAGGGGGTAAAACCTTCCGGGGCTGAAGTTGTTAAATACACAAACACCAAGATACAATTAAATAACATGTTACCGGCACATAAATTTCATTTACTTTTCAAAGCCAAGTTGGCCAACCAGCTCTTCTGTTACGTTATACATTTTTTTATGCTCATTTTAGCTTCTCTAGAGTTCAGCGGTGCCCAGACTTTTCTGTCAAATTACTTTAGTGTCTGAATTTATTGTTCCTAGCAGCATACTGTATATATTTGAAAGAGTGTAATATTTTATTTCAAATAGAACATGATAGCATTTGAGTTGAAATATTCATCATAAAATTACACATTCTATGTTTATAAATAATTTTGATCTTTGCCTGTGGGCCAAAGGCATTACTGTTGGGAGCTACTACTTAAATATCTCATCTTTGTAGATAGATCTGGTCCATGGTTTTTTAGGCAGGATGGAGGGGACCAGAACCAGGTGGGCAATTGTAAATATTAGTTACACAATTTATAGAGACAGGCTGGCTCTCCTTAGAGGATAATTAAACCTAACATTTTATGGCTTATTGTTCCTTAGGTGTTGCCTGTATTAGATTTATTTTTTTCAGACAAAGAACATTTCTAGTAAGTACAGAAAATAATGTTGCAGCATCCTTGTTACTTACTGTGAGATCAAAAGAGAGCAAAAACAATGTTATCTTTCTTCTGTAAACTACTAATTCCATTAACTACCATGTAATGGCGATGGATACAGTCAGACATGTTCAAACTCCAGTCTGTGTGACAACCATTGTTCCCCCCATTGATACAATGGAGACACAATGGAGAAATGAGTGTAAGTAAATAAACCCCAAAGGTACAAGAAGGGTACTATTTGCAAGATCACCTGGTAAAAGTAAAGGAAAAAGAGGAACGGTAAGCTGCAATATAATACATCTAGTTATATTTGGTTATAGATATTTTAACATCTATTATCCAGCAATATGACTTAAAGTGGTTGTAAGGGCTGAAGGTTTTTTTTCCATGCATCAAGGTAAAAAAACCTTCAGTGTGCATCTCCCCCCCTCAGCCCCCTAATACTTACCTAAGCCTGATCTCGATCCAGCGATGTGCACAAGACCCAAGGCTCTCATAGGTCTCTCCCTCCTGATTTGCTGAGATGCAGCAGCAGGAGCCATTGGCTCCCGCTGATGTCAATCACAGCCAGGGGGCGGGGTTGAGTCATGCTTTCTGCGTCCTATGGACAGAGAGCCAGCTCGGGAGCGAGCAAGCACAAGTGCTCCCACAGCAAGCGGCTTGCTATGGGGGCCCTCTGCAAGGGGGAGGAGACCAGAGTGCCTGCGGGGGCCCTGAAAAGAGGAGGGTCCGGGCTGCTCTGTGCAAAACCACTGCACAGAGCAGGTAAGTATGACATGTTTGTTATTTTTTTTACATGACATTTTTTCCTTTACAATCACTTTAAATGAATATAAATGAAGTGTATTATGAAAAATGTCTCAGATTAATATACGTGTATGGAGATATCTTTCTCAACATCATTTAATGCTATCATTTGTCTTCCAGGTTTTTAAGTACTAATCATAACCCTCATCAATTGTTTTTTGACTAGCTTAAAATATTAATTATGTTTAACCACTTGCCTACTGGGCACGTTCACCCCCTTCCTGCCCAGGCCAATTTTTGTCAATCTTGAATGATAATTGAGTGATCATGCAACACTGTACCCAAATGAAATGTGTATCATTTTTTTTTAAAGCAGGTAGAACTTTCTTTTGGTGGTATTTAATGACCCCTGGGTTTTTTATCTTTTGCTAGACAAATGAAAAATACAGAATATTTTGAAGAAAAAAAAAAGCTTTTCTTAGTTTCTGTTATAAAATTATGCAAATAAGTAATTTTTCACCTTTACTGATATGCGCTAATGAGGCTGCACTGATGGGCACTGATAGGCGGCACTGATGGGCACTGATGAGGGGGCACTGATGGGCACTGAAGAGGAGGTACTGATGAGGCTGCACTGATAGGAGGCACTGATGGGCACAGATAGGTGGCATGATGGGCACTGATAGGTGGCACTAATAGGCGGCACTGATGGGCACTGATAGGTGGCACTAATAGGCAGCACTGATGGGCACTGATAGGTGGCATGATGGGCACTGATAGGTGGCACTGATGAGGAGGCAATGATAGACAGCACCGATGGGCACTGATTGGCAGCACTGATGGGCACTGTTGAGGCTGCACTGACAATCAGGACACTGATAATCAGTGCCCTGATTATCGGTGTAGATGTCCCCTGTCACACTTGTCGGTTACTGGCTCCCCTCTCCTCACGCTGTGACAGAGTATGAGGAATGGAATGCCAATAACCAGCAAATGTGTTTACATTGTGATCAGGTGTGATTGGACACAGCGGATCACGTGGTAAAGGGCTGCTGTGATTGACCCATTACGCCAATCTGCAATCAGATGTGTCCAAGGGATCATAAAGTGTCCCGGATGCGCACCGCAGTGGGTGCACAGGGGGTGTAGTTCTGGGAGGATGTCAATAGGGTAGTCGGCAAGTGGTTAAATTTGAACTTGGTAGGCCTCCTTCCAGGGTGGTCCGCGGTGAGGGAGAAGCTACGGAGTATCCTTCTTATTGATAGAAGTAGACCTATTATATTTGGAGTCAACTTTTGTCAGATGCATACAGTACTATATGTATAGCTTATACAATCATCTTTCTGATTTTGTTTTATTTAGTACTCAGTCTTCTGTGTATATTATATCTCGGTGAAAATGTTTACGTGTAACATGTCATTACCTTTCAATAAACATTCCTTCTGTTAAAAAAGAAAAAGTTGAGTTTGGGGATAATAAAAAACAAAAGTAGCCTTGCAGTACCCCCCCCCACACACACACAGCAAAGGTTAAAGCGATTGTAAACTTTTGAAATTAAAAAATAACAAAGCATATCCTTCTATAGTATGTACTAGCCTCAATTAAAGCACCTAGCATGGTTCTCATCTATACTTTCTTCCCTATATTTCCCTGTATGCTGTGTAGGGGATTGTGTGTCCAGTTCTCCCACTCAGGTCTCAGATTACGCTCAGCTCTCCTCTCTGTGCTCTGCAGTGTGTGACATCAGATCACCTCCTCCTGCTTTCTGAAGTTTAGAATTGCTGTTTAAATTGTACACTTTGAACAAGTATAAAAGAGAGACGGCTGCAGATAAACAGGTTTCGTCTCTGTGTATTACCTGAGGCTAGTCACCTCACTGGGTTTATGTAAGGGTTTACAACCAACCTAAATGTTTGTTTAGTCTAAGGCAGGGGTCTCCAAACTTTCTAAACAAGTGGCCAGTTTATTGTCCTTCAGACTTTAGGGGGGCCGGGCCATGGCTATTGGGAGTAGAAAATGTGCAGGTGTCCAGCGAGAGTAAACAATACCATATCTTTGGTGTCAGTGGGAGGACTAATGCCCTAGCATTGGTGTCAATGGAAAGAATTGTGCCCTTTTGATGTAACAGTTGGAGGAATAGTTCCCCATTGCTGGTGTCAGCAACAAGAGTGATGCCCCAATGTTGGTGTCAGTGGATTGAATAGTGCTCCAAGCGCCGGATAAAGGCAGGCAAATGGCCGCATCTGGCCCCAGGGCCAGAGTTTGGAGACCCCAGGTCTAAAGGATGATGAATACTTACCTTATTTTTTATTTCTCTCTCTTTCTGCCAACTGGTGAAAAGTCCCGAAGGAGCCTCACATGCGATGCAGGACTGCTGGTCCTGCTTTGTATATGATGACATCAAAGATCTACAAAGGGAGGCGACTTTGGGGAACTGGTCACATAGTCTGAAAGGAGACTGCGGGAGTGAGAATTTAGATGAGCATTACAGCTTATTTATCTGTCCCTAGACAAAACAAGCATTTAACCCTCGCAGTGAGGGGAACGCCACAACTAGAATTATTTTTCTATGGCTTTAATGCTTTTAAATAAAAAAAGATATTTAGACAACGTTAGAGGAAGGACTTAGGCAGAAATAATGAATGCTGATTCTCTGCATGTAGTATAATAAATACCGGTACATCCTGTTTGGTAATTTACATCAGAAAAAAAATTAATGGCAGTACAATACAAACCTCTTACCTACATTTTCAGAGGCCATTAAATGTAATATATATTGCGGGAAAACATAAATTGATGGAAATGTGAAAAACATTGCATTTAGAATATTTCACTGTATTATTAATAATGCGTAATACCAGGAAAATAGAAACACCTTTTAGGGCAATTATGTATACACAGAAATCTGTCTTTATATTATGTATTAAAGTCATTGAAAGCTTTGTTTTTTTTTTTTAATATAACAAACATGTCGTACTTAACCGCTTTGTGTAATGGTTTTACACAGAGCATCCCTGCTCCTCCTCTTCTGGGGTGAGTATTTAGGGGGCTAGGGGGTGTTTACCTCAATTCAGAGAATTCATTAACCACTTGCCCTCCTGAAGATTTACCCCCTTCATGACCAGGCCATTTTTTGCAATACGGCGCTGGGTTACCTTAACTGACAATTGCATATATTGATTGGTTTGTGCAAATGTTATAGTGTCTACAACCTATGGGATATTTTTATTTATTTATTTATTTTTCATTTTGTACTAGTAATGGTGGCGGTCAGCGACTTTGATATTGTGGGGGACAAATCGGACACTAACTGACACTTTTAACACTTTTTGGGGACCAGTGAGACTAATACAGTGATCGGTGCTAAAAATTCGCACCGTCACTGTACTTATAACACTGGCTGGGAAGGGGTTAACAAAGGGTTAACTGTGTGGCTAGCTGGTGTTTTCTTACAGCAGGGATCTGTGTCTCTGCTTTGCAGAGACACAGGATCAATGGCTTCTGTACTGACAGAACGGCAATCTGCCTTGTTTACATAGGAGACCGCCATTCTCCCTCTGTTCTAAAGGATCAGCAGGTGCTTGTGGACATTTTGTACATGGTACCCGCCGATCAGCTCCTGCTGTGTAAGATCACAATGGGAGCGGGCCTTCGGTGGCGCGCAGACCGGAAGTGTCGGATCACGTACTAGGTACGTAGTCTCACGCTGCCGTGCCAATTTACTGCTGTATATCTAAGTTATACAGTCGGTAAGTGGTTAAGGTAAAAGAAAAACTTTTGCCTTTACAACCACTTTAATTTTTATTATTCTTCATATATTACTCTAGAAAATGTGTTACTGTTTATATTTTGTCCAGCTGGATTTTTTGGATTCACTAAACACCTATATGCATTTGTGCCCATTCAAGCTGTATGCATATCATTTTTGTTGGTTAAGTGCACCTAGAATTAATGGGTGGGTAGACATAGTGTAAGATGGTTGTGGAGCAAGGTAGAGAGGGAACTGATCATAGATGATAAGGGAAGAAACAGCAAGCAGAAGTTAGACTTGGTGGGGATAAAGGAGGCAGGATGGCAGCAGATCAAGGCAGGAAGTGGAGAAGCGAGAGAACTGAACAGTGACAATAGAGTATTTGGAGAAGTAGAGAAGGCAGCATAGGAGCTGACCAGGAAGGAAAAAGAGAGATGATGGAGCATGAGCTGATCAGATATCAGGCAGAAGGAAAGATGGCAGATATAAGATGGCCAAGTGGAAGAGAAAAGAGACATACTGTAAGCTGATCATAGACAAGGGGAAGCGAAAGAGTAGAAACACTTTGTAAATTATCATGGACTGGGGAAAGAGAAAAAAAGGCAATGGGATCTGATCTCAGGAGGCTATGTAGGATCTGATTATGATCATTGAGAGAATAGATGTAGTGGGTCTGAGAATGGCTGGGGGCAGGGAGGACCATACTTGTGGACTGGGGTGACGGAGAGGTACAGCCGAAGCTGGTTGTAGACACCAGAGACTAGAAGTGCAATTTGTTTCAGTCCGAATGTAAATTTGGATGAGGTTATTCGGAGATTCGGATACATGAAATAGTAATGAATTTCGTTGGAGCATGCCCGATCGCTGATGTCACAAGCGGGTGGGGTCACTTGCTGACATAATTGGCTAACTCCACCCCTTAGCTATTTAGGAAATGTCAGACGGAGGAGCAGGCAGTCTGAGGAGAGCCTTCGACAAGGCCAGAGGGTTTTTTTTTTCGTTCTTCGGGTCAGGCGGTGCGGCAGGCAGCATGATTGATGATGGATCTACACCAGGGGACATTGATTTTTATTTTTTTAATAACGGAATTGTCAAAAACTTGTGTAGTGTGTTTATTTACCTTTTACACTTTTTTGGTGAATGGGTAGGGATACTATAGTACATACTCATTTACTTTGGGGGGTGGGATCTGGGGGGCCCCCTTGTTAAAGGGGGCTTACAGATTCCAATAAGCCCCCTGCCTGCAGACCCCCACAACCACTGTCCAGGGTTGTGGGGAAAAGGCCCTTGGCTTTGGGGTGGGGGGGCAGAGTGCCCCAAATCACCCCCTCATGTTAAAGGCCTGGTATGGTTCAGGAGGGGGGGCTCTAACTCATCCCCTCCCTCTCCTGACCTGCCGGGCTGCATGCTTGGATAAGGTCTGGATTTCGAGGAGAACCCCACTCCATTTTTTTCTTTGTCATTTTGGTGTTGGGTTCCGCTTAAAATCCATACCAGACTTAATGTTTTTTTTCTGAATTTTCTATTGTTTACATTTCAGCTCACAGTGTGGAAGTCCACTGACAGCTGATGAGTCATCGGTTGTTAAGGACGCGGCGGCCGGCTTCCCAGCCCACTCCTTAACAACCAGCTATTCTTCACACAGGATTCAAATCAGTCGATCATTTTTCGACCAATCCAAATTCGAATTGTTCCAAAAATTTGGAATTTTTTAGAAAATTTATAAAAAAAATGAAATTAAAACGAAACTAAACTAAACAAATTCTGAAATGAATCAACGAAACAAAATTAGTAACTTAACAAATTTATCCGAAACAAAACAAATTTTTATGTTCTCTTTACTGGAGAGAGGAGGCAAAGCAAAAAATTATTGCTATTGTGGGGTGCAGGAGAGAGAGAAATAGCAGGTAGCTGACTGTGTTTTTGAGGGATGATAAACTGCACACCTCAGGAAACCCACAGACAGATGCAACTATCTCCACAGTTCCAGCTTCCACCCCCAGCACACGACATAGGCCATCTTACACAGCCAGACCATCAGATACCACCGAATATGCTCAGACCCAGAGGACAGAAATAAATATTATAGAACATTAATGCCCTGTACACACGGTCGGATTTTCCGATGGAAAAAGTGCGATCGGATTGTGTTGTCGGAAATTCCGATCGTGTGTGGGCTCCAACTGACTTTTTCCGTCGAGAGCAGGATATAAAATTTTCTGACAACAAAATTCGATCATTTAAATTCCGATCCTGTGTACACAAATCCAACACACAAAGTGCCATGTATTCTCAGAATAAATTAAGAGATGAAAGCTATTGGCTACTGCCCCATTTATAGTCCAGACGTACGTGTTTTACATCACCGCGTTCAGAACGATCAGATTTTACGACAACTTTGTGCGGCCGTGTGTATGCAAGACAAGTTTGGCCCAAAATCCGTCGGAAAAAATCCGATGGATTTTGTTGTCAGAATGTCCGATCGATGTCCGATCGTGTGTACAGGGCATAACAGATTCCTTCTATAAAAAATGTAACAAGGACAAAACCAACAATACAAGCATAAACAGAGCGCTGAAAACCTGAAGAGAAAATCTCCTTCCATACAAAGAGAAAAAGTTAAATAACCACGAACATCTAGTAACCACATACATTCCAGCACTAGATGGGATAAGAAAGATAATCACAGATTTGCAACCCATCATAACAGAAAATGAAACACTGAAATAAATATTCCAACAATCCCCAATGCTCGCTTTCAGACAAGGACACAACCTCAGGCATGAAGTAATCAGCAGAAAACTTGTTTTTGATTATGAAGTCTCAAATAAAGGAGCCAAGCCTTGCAACAAAAAAAATGCTATAAACTGCGCAGCCAAATCAATCCATTAAAAAACATCACATGCACAAAAGGGACATTGAACATTATCTCTATGCATTCTCTTCCTTGCCTAGATGCTGACATGCTGTGTAAAAAAATTTAAATTGCCGTAATTAGCTTTTTTTTCCTAATCTTCTTTGCACTTCCTGGTTTTCCTCCCATGGAAGTAGGCGTGTTTCTAGTCTCTCCCAGACCTCCCACAGTCCCCTGGGAGCTAGTCTCAGGCTTCCCAGCATGCATTGTGCAACAGCGTCATCACAACATCTCTGCTCCCAGCATTCACCGCATCCAGGAAATACATGCTTGTGGGCTTCAAATGCCCACAATGAAGATGGAAACCGCCTTCAGTGAATTTTATAAGTTATTCTTTACAACGAAATCGGACACAGGCGGACTTATAACACAGAACATGTGAGTAGATAATCATGAGAAGAAAAGTTTGTGAATGAACTCCAAAAAAAAAAACGATAGATAGGTGGACCCCCGCTTTAAATATCACAGGATCATACAGCTGTACCTCCAGTAATGTTGTGTACCTTATCCAGTGCAAATAAATGCAACAAAAGATCTTACGTTGGCAAAACAGGACAGAAATTACAAACAAGAATGAATTTACACAGACACACCAGGAAGATGATTTCTGCACTCATGTGGGACATCATTTTTCACAACCAGACCACACTATAGAAGACATCAATGTTTTCATTCTTAAAGGGAACTTCAAAACTACTCAGGAAAGGAAACTTATACATTAGACATGAAACACTTGTACTATATAGCTGTGTTTCTCAACCTTTTTCAAGTCAGGGTGCCCTTGAAATATATTTTCAGTCGCAAGGCACCCCTTTCCAAGCCATGGTTCATGTTACTGCGTGTTGCAGAACACACGTAAAATCATGCCTGTTCCTGACACACAGACAAATGCTCTGCTCTTTAGAGGTGCCATTAATTCTTAATGATACCCCACACATTGGCAAACGCAGGATTTTTTGGTGCGGCACAATTTTAAAAAAGGGTGTGCATTGCACGTAGTTGTGTGGTGATGCTGCATTTAGGGGGTTAAAACAGATGGTGAGGAGGCAAGATATTGCTTCTTTATTGCCTGTCAAATGCCTGTGAAAAGCAAGCTGAGTATTAATTGCTTAGTACAGGAATACAGGAGTACAGGAATAGGGGGTCAGGATTAAAAGTAACATACATACACATACATTTGAACACACACACATATAAACACACACACACATATACAAACAAATGTGTACACACACAATGAGACACATGTACACACACACATACACAGACACATGTAAACACAAACATACACACAGACACACATACACACATGTGCACACACACATAAACAGATACAGACACATGTGCAGATACAGAAACACACGTACAAACACATTTACACACAGACACATACACACACACATGTTGAGAAGTAAAAATAAGGATCCCTCAACGTGCAAATCCCTGCTAATGCCGGCTATGTATAAATCTATAAATATCGAAATAAACGCCTATATGATTGAAACTGCAGAAAGGGGAGAGAGGTAGAAAAGGATTGGAGTGGGAGCTCTCTGTATCAAATCATCAAAAACTCATAATAAAAACCCTGTTTGGGCTCAGCCAACTCCAATGACATAAAGGGGATAAGGATAAGAGGATAGGAAATACACAGGCCACTGTGTAAGTACAAAAAGTCAAAATTTATTATATCAAAAACACATAAATGGAATAGCCAATGATAAAATCTGAATCATTCACAACGTCTCAATCATACTGTGATAAAAGCTCAATGTCCAGCATTCTTGCTCCTATCCAGTGACTGTAATATATATATAGCGAGGAATGTGAAAGTACAATATCTTCAATCCTGAGCAGCAATAATAAATTGAAACATAGAAATTGCTTGCATATGAATATGATGTGGAGCAAGGTTGGCTCCCAACGGGAAATGGATCCTAGAAAGATCTGTCCTGGGAAAGAGGCACGCTGGCATATTGTGGTAGGTGTTGTTAATTCCTTGATGTATCCAAAAGGGGGGGATTGCTGAGATATGAAAGGGGAAGTGTTAGGGGCAACTCTTAAACAAGTTGCTTAAGTTTATATTGCTTTGCCAAATTATTGCTTCTATAAGAAAGATGACACGGAGTCAGGTATGTCTGTATCACAGTTCTCAGCATAAAGGACTGCTGCCTTTACTCTTTCAAAGGCCTTTTATATGCAATTATACAAGCAGTAATCTTATCGGCATTACCAAATGAGGTTAAGGTACAAAGAGTTTCTTATCAGCGAACATGTAATGATTATTCAGCAGTTCCAAATTCCATCTAGATACAGATTGATACGTACACAGAAGAGAAAAGCACAAACAATTTAAATAGAATAATTGATACGTACATAGGTAAGAAAGGAGCACAAACAATTTAAATAGAACAATTGATACGTACACAGGTAAGAAAGGAGCACAAACAATTTAAATAAAACAATTGATACGTACACAATTACAGTGGAACTCTAAGTCATTATTTCAACCCTATCAGGAAGGGACGGCACCCTGGGCCAACAGTGGTCTAGAGGAGGTATATGGAATTGAAAGGTACAGTCACAGTATGTATGTGGCATGAAACGTCAGAGATTTGAATGCAAAACAATGGCCTGTAACCTCCCTCTCACTGTTGCAAACCATAGTGTGATATCCAGAGTATGCATGCAAGTTGACAGTCCTGGTCCATGGGAGACCATACAGGCCTGTCAAGCATGAGCTAGTGTTCATATCCTCCAGTCACAGGGGCAAGGTGGACACTTGCTCATGCTTGAGGGGCCTCATTGAAAATCGGCGATGGCATTGAAGATTTGTCTTTCCATCACCACCTGATAAGTATCCATTTACTCTCTTTCTACTTTGGACTATATGCTTTGATCCATGTATGCTTTGATCCATGATCCCATGGACAAGGACTGTCAACTTGCATGCATACTCTGGATATCAAACTATGGTTTGCAACAGTGAGAGGGAGGTTACAGGCCATTGTTTTGCATTCAAACCTCTGGTGTTTCATGCCACATACATACTGTGACTGTACCTTTCAATTCCATATACCTCCTCTAGACCACTGTTGACCCAGGGTGCCATCCCTTCCCCTTTCATATCTCAGCAATTCCCCCTTTTGGATACATCAAGGAATTAACAACACCTACCACAATATGCCAGCGTGCCTCTTTCCCAGGATCCAGGTCTGATCTTTCTAGGATCCATTTCTCGTTGGAAGCCAACCTTGCTCCACATCATATTCATATGCATACAATTTCAATTTATTCTTTCAATTTATTATTGCTGCTCAGGATTGAAGATATTGTACTTTCACATTCCTCGCTATATATATATATTAAAGTCACTGGATAGGAGCAAGAATGGTGGACATTGAGATTTTATCACAGTATGGTTGAGACGTTGTGAATGATTCAGTTTTTATCATTGGCTATTCCATTTATGTGTTTTTGATATAATAAAATTAGACTTTTTGTACTTGCACAGTGGGCTGTGTATTTCCTTTCCTCTTTTCCATATCCCCTTTATGTCATTGGAGTTGGTTGAGCCCAAACAGGGTTTTTATTATTAGTTTTTGACACACATACAAACACATGTACACACACATACAAACACATATATAGAGCCCTTTCAAAATTTGCAGCAGGGTACCTTTCTTCACACAGCAGGTTACTGCACTGTAGGGGGAGGCAGAAAGCACAGCACACACTTCCCCTCCCATTGCTTTCACTTTGCTGAGTGTAGTCAACAATCTAACAAGCTCCCTTACTGCTGAAGTACAGTTCAGCTGGGGATCAGAAGCTCGGTCTTCTCTGACAGCTTTTCCCTACCAGGATGCCATGGCACCCCTGAGGACCTCTGGTGGCACCCCAGGGTGCTGCGGAACCCTGGTTGAGAAAGGCTGCTATATAGGGGTGGGGTGGGGTGGGGTGGGGGTGGGGGAGGGTCAAACCTAACAATATCTATAAGTGCTAATCAATGAACAGCCATGCTGCTTTGCTAAAAAAATAATTAAAATACACACAGGCTATGGTAAATGGACATACAATGAAGTGGAGGGAGAGAGAGAAAGAGATACCTGAAGCAGAGAGGCTCCCAAGGTTACAAAAACCACGCCTTCCTAGTACAAAGTTCCACCCACTTTCTATTGGCAATTTGAGCACTTCAATTGCTGTATTACTGGGTAGGGCATAACTTCGAGTAAAGTAATTTGACAGTTAAAATATTCAGACTTTTGAACTTTTGTTCTGGTTATGTATCATTTACAGGAAGTTCCATGGGCACATAATCAAGGGATAGTATTAAAATAGCATAACAAGCTGTAAAATACTTAAACTGTTTTCTGTTATGTATTTGAGACACATGTGATATACATAAAACATTTAATATTGCTCTAATATTTATGTTGCTCCATAAGATGCTCCTTTAGGGGGAGAAAGCGTCTTTGATTATGGAGATCCAAGAATTTTTGATGTCACGTTTTCATTACTTCCAAGCACATCATGGATTTGATTTGCTTAGCTAGGCTTCAAAGAAGTCATAGAGAGAGCTCTTTGCTGCAGTCAATGTGGCGTGCTTTGGCCATGCCTGAACTGCTGAGAAATTATTAGCAGTCCCATTTCCTCTAGTTCACACTAAATATGCTTATTGTGGTTCATACTATCTGTTAATGGTTCAGCATGGCAGTGATAGCTTTAGTGCCAGAGGTGAGGTAGCAACCACTCATTGCACATTCCTTAGTCAAGAAGTCTACAGTGTTTTGTAATGTTTTTACATTTTGGATCTCATGTATATGTGCATTAGAGGAAAACAAAATGTTTTTTCTTGTAGCAGTTATTCGGATTCCAATTCCCTATTATGAAGTATTGTGAGATATGTTAACGGGACCCCAAATGTAGCACTACCCCCATAGGGGTTGCAAATGACAGGGTTCCCCACTGCTGCACAGCCAGGCACACAACAACTTCAGCTTGCATCCGAACACATTGACCAGTTTGTTTTATGATTTATTAGGGGGGTAATAAGGTGGATGGAGATAGGAATTATGGGATGTGCAACTTGACAAAACCAGGGACAACTTCCTCCCTATTTACAGCTCTGACTGATTCTTCTCCTTTATCCTGTACAACTCCAAATGATTCCTCCTCCTTGGTCTGTACAGCTCTAATTGATCCATATTTAGTGGCTAGTAGTCTCTGTTAGATCAGCAACAGCCCCTTACAGGCTAGGAACTCTAAGTCCCTTGGGAAGTAGCACAATGTGTTGTGAACTGCATCCTGGAGTAACTTCCACTACCTTGTAAACACTGGTCCCAGTTCTGCCACTGCAGGAAATGCTAGCCCACCTGGCTTCTTCTTCACCAGTCTAACCGACTGGCTCTCTTCACCAGTCTACCCGACTGACTCTCTGGAGATCTCCCAGGGCAAGGTAGGGAAGATTTAAGCACACTGCTATCTTCCCGAGAGACCTACTACATGTGGCAATCTCTCCCCTTGTCAGTCAGTGCACTGTTCCATAGTGCTTACACTGTCCTTTCCTTGCTCCCTTTGCCTCTCAGAAAAGCCTCCTTCCAACTTCTCATGTGGTAGGATCCTTCCAGGTCAGCCACCTGAGCCCTGGCCCCATGGTAAAACCCCTGGGGATAGGCTAAGTGGCCCTAAATATGCAGAAAAATCCTCCTGGCTTCCACCCTCTAGCCTCACCAGACTTGTTTGCATGAGTCACCCAGCCCTGTACTTTAATAACCCTGACCCAGATTAAGACTTAAGACCAGAGTTAGAATATGGTTTACCTACTCTACTACTAGTAGCACACTAGAGGGTGCTACACTAGTAAAAGGATGGCACTGAGGTCCTATGTCTGCTTTCTACTAAGGACTCCGGTCCTCAAGGCATCCCAACAGGTCATGTTTTCAGGCTTACCATTATTTTGCACAGGTTATTTGATCAGTTTCACTGTCTTAGTAATTACCACAGCCATTTCATCTGAGGGAAATCCTGAAAACATGACCTGTTGGGGCGCCTTAAGGACTGGAGTTGGGAATCACTGTGCTAAGGCAATTCAGACCTTTAAGAAAAGTCGAAACTAAGGTAGCTTTCTTCAAAGTATTAGTATTTAATATTATTTTTATTATGCAAGATTATTAATATGCAGCACAAAGTTTACAAAGTACCTTATAAAATAAAAATAAATAGTACAGTTACAATACAATTCAAGACAATAGGGTTTGGAGGGCCCTGCTCATTAGAACTTACAATCTAAAAGTATTCAGAGGTTCAGCGAAATAATTTTTACATATTGTTTTAATGAAAAAAAGAAAATTGTTGCAAGAAAAATACATAGTAGAAAAAAAATATTACAAAAAAATAACAGCAATGGTAAAATAAACGGGATTTAAAAAGGAAAGTACTTAGCAAAGTTTGCCTATTCCTTGTTTTCTGTTTATTCACTTGAGAGTAACTGACAGAGTCACTGGCCCTCAGAAATGACTGTTAGCATTCTAGCATGGTTCTAGTGAAAAACAAGAGCTACAGCTGCTGATTGCATTAGCTTTTTCTTGAACCTCCACCCCCCACCCAATCAAAAGAGCTGATGGTCTGATGTAGGAGTGCTGAAGTGCTAACAATCCTTTATTGCTAAGTAATCGATTCATATTCATATTTCTAGATGATGTGGTCCATAATCCAACAACCAACATATAATAATCACAGGCGTGCGCACAGGGTGTGCCAGGTGTGCCTGGGCACATCCTAATCACCCCGTGTGGTGCAGATTCCCCCTTTTTAGACCCCTGATATTTCACCAAAGAATCCTAACAGGGCTCCTAAACAAAAAAACAACATTGTAAAAAATAATAAAAAATAAAAATAAGAACTACTGACACTGTCCACTGCCCTACTGACACAAATATCTGCCCTACTGACAGAGTCCACTGCTCTACTGACATCGTCAGTATATATACACATGCACACACATGCATATGTATTTGAACTTTCGGGGACACACCCTAATGCAATAGGAGTTGCACACCTACGTACATTTTATTGAATGGAAATCAGTCACGATGTCATACAGACCAAACATAATAACACACATAACAAATGCATATATCACCTAGGAGATTTAATGTGCCCCATCTGCCTTCTGTACAATATAGCAAAGGCATGTTTGGTATTGAACTGATTGGTATTCTCTAGTACATTTGTGTAAACTCTGAACAGCTTATTTATAGGGTAATATAGGTCTCTAACTCCAGTTTGATAGGTATTTATTCCTGTAGACTATTTACGATAGGCTGTGTTTGGCTTTCCAGCCTCTACTAAGTACTGTTTATGATAGCCATTTGCTAAACTGCTCATTAACCAGCCATGCAAATCCTAGAATGTTTTAATATAATCTATGATAGCCTGCTTCGTGTCAAGGACTGAGCTGTGTTCAAGTGTAGAGGTGTTCAGTATGGTCTGAGGCAATTCAATGTCACCCCTTTCTGCAAATTTGTATAAAAAAAAAATACTCTCCAAGGACATAGGGACTATTATAGGCATGTCAGACAAAGGAAACTCTGGAATACATGAATATATAAAAAGTATAAATTGTATTTTATATATCAGATTCAAATATATTGGATCTAAAAGAATGGCTTGTAGACATAGAGTAGCTCACAAAAGTGAGTACACCCCTCACATTTTTGTCAATATTTTATTATATCTTTTCATGCGACAACACTGAAGAAATGACACTTTGCTACAATGTAAAGTAGTGAGTGTACAGCTTGTATAACAGTGTAAATTTGCTGTCCCCTCAAAATATCTCAACACACAGCCATTAATGTCTAAACCGCTGGCAACAAAAGTGAGTACACCCCTAAGTGCTAGTGTCCAAATTGGGCTCAGTTAGCCATTTTCCCTCCCCGGTGTCATGTGACTCGTTAGTGTTACAAGATCTCAGGTGTGAATGGGAAGCAGGTGTCTTAAATTTGGTGTTATCGCTCTCACTCTCTCATACTGGTCACTGGAAGTTCAACATGGCACCTCATGGCAAAGAACTCTCTGAGAATCTGAAAAAAGAGATGTTGCTCTACATAAAGATGGCCTAGGTCAGGGATCCTCAAACTACAGCCCTCCAGCTGTTGCAGGAATTACACATCCCATGAGGCATTGTAAAACTCTGACATTCACAGACATTACTAGGCATGATGGGAATTGTAGTTCCTGAACAACTGGAGGCCATAGTTTGAAGACCCCTGGCCTAGGTCATAAGAAGATTGCCAAGACCCTGAAACTGAGCAGCAGCATGGTGGCCAAGGCCATACAGCGGTTTAACGGGACAGGTTTCACTCAGAACAGGTCTCGTCATAGTCGACCAAAGAGGTTGAGTGCACATGCATAGCTTCATATCGAGCGGTTGTGTTTGGGAAATAGATGTATGAGTGCTGCCAGCAGTGCTGCAGAGGTTAAAGAGGTGGGGGGTCCACCTGTCGGTGCTCAGACCATACCCCGTACACAGCATCAAATTGGTCTGCATGGCTGTCATCCCAGAAGGAAGCCTCTTCTAAAGATGATGCAAAAGAAAGCCCGCAAACAGTTTGCTGAAGACAAGAAGATTAAGGACATGGATTACTGAAACCATGTCCTGTGATCTTATGAGAGCAAGATAAACTTATTTGGTTCAGGTGGTGTCAAGCGTGTGTGGCGGCAACCAGGAGAGGAGTACAAAGGCAAGTGTGTCTACAGTCAAGCAAGGTGTTGGGAGTGTCATAATCTGGGGCTGCATGAGTGTTGCCGACACTGGGGAGCTAAAGTTCATTAAGGGAACCATGAATGCCAACATGTACTGTGACATACTGAAGCAGAACATGATCCCCTCCCTTCGGAGACTGGGCCACAGGGAAGTATTCCAACATGATAACAACCCCAAACACACCTCCAAGACGACCACTGCCTTGCTAAAGAAGCTGAGGGTAGAAGTGATGGACTGGCCAAGCCTGTCTCCAGACTAAACCCTATTGTGCATCTGTGAGGCATCCTCAAATAGAAGGTAGAAGAGTGCAAGGTCTCTAACATTCAACAGCTCTGTGATGTCGTCATGGAGGAGTGGAAGAGGACTCCAGTGGCAACCAAGCTCTGGTGAACTCCATGCCCAAGAGGGTTAAGGCAGTGCTGGAAAATAATGGTGGCCACACAAAGAACTGACATTTTCACATAGGGGTGTACTCACTTTTGTTGCCAGCGGTTTAGACATTAATGGCTGTGTGTTGAGTTATTTTGAGGGGACAGCAAATTTACACTGTTATACAAGCTGTACACTCACTACTTTACATTGTAGAAAAGTGTCATTTCTTCAGTGTTGTCACCATAGGTGTGCGCAGCCTCTTGCATTAGGGTGTGCACCCCAAAGCTCAAATACATATGCATGTGTATATGTACTGATGGTGTCAGTAGGGCAGTGGACAGTGTCAGTAGTTTTATTTATATTCTTTTTAAATTATTTGTTTTTGTAACATTTTTTTTTGGATGGAATATCAGTGGTCATAACAGGGGGGAATATGCACCACACAAGGCGATTAGGGTGTGCCCAGGCACACCTGGCACACCCTGTGTGCACGCCTATGGTTGTCACGTGAAAAGATATAATAAAATATTCACAAAAATGTGAGGGGTGTACTTACTTTGTGAGATACTGTATGTACAGTGTCAGTACAGCAGTATGATATGATTTCCAAAACCTCAACCAAAACATAATGGTAAGATGAGACCATCATCTTACCATTATGTTATGGTTGAGGTTTTGGTAATCATATCATACTGCTGTACTGACACTCTACATATGTCTACAAGCCATTCTTTTAGATATAATTAAATTTAATCTGATATATAATAAAATGTATACTTTTTATATATTCATGTTTTCCAGAGTTTCCTTTATCTGACATGCCTATAATAGTCCCTGTGTCCTCGGAGGGTATTTTTTGATGCTTTGATTGGGATCATGGCATTCTCACAGCTTTCCACCTTCTCCATTTGTTTCTGCAACCTTAGAAAAATGAGGATGGCACTGTATGCAAACAACTTCCTCCTTTGCCCCACTCAGTTTAGGGTCATGAGAGCTCATTATCATTACAGCCGTCACCAAAAGTTTTGAGAATGACACAATATAATTTTTCACAAAGTCTGCTGCTTCAGTGTTTGTAGATCTTTTTGTCAGATATTACTATAGTATACTGAAGTATCATTACAAGCATTTCATAAGTGTCAAAGGCTTTTATTGACAATTACATTACGTTTATGCAAAGAGTCAATATTTGCAATGTTGATCCTTCTTTTTCAAAACCTCTGCAATTTGCCCTGGCATGCTGTCGTTCAACTTCTGGGTCACATCCTGACTGATGGTAGCTCATTCTTGGATAATCAATGCTTGGAGTTTGTCAGAATTTGTGGGGGAGTTTTTGTTTACCCACCTCTTGAGGATTGACCACAAGTTCTCAATGGGATTAGGGTCTGGGGAGTTTCCTGGCCATGGATCCAAAATGTTGATGTTTTGTTCCCCAAGCCACTTAGTTATCACTTTTGCCTTATGGAAGGTGCTTCATCATGTTGTAAAAGACATTGTTGGATGGTTGGGAGAAGTTGCTCTCAGAGGATGTTTTTGTACCATTCTTTATTCATGGCTGTGTTCTTAAAGGGGTTGTAAAGGAATTTTTTTTTTTTTTTTTAAAATAACAAACATGTTATACTTACCTTCACTGTGCAGCTCGTTCTGCACAGAGTGGCCCCGAACCTGGTCTTCTGGGGTCCCTCGGTGGCTGTTTCAGCTCCTCCCCGCAAGCATTTACCACCTTAATGCAAGCTCCCTCGCATGGTGGTGAGTGCTTGCGGGCGCGCTCCCCTGATACAGCCGGCGGCTATAGCCACTCACTGTATCACTCGGCCCCGCCCCCCAGCGCGCCGCGTCATTGGATGTGATTGACAGCAGCGCGAGCCAATGGCTGCGCTGCTTCCAATCCATCCACTGTAGCCAATCAGCGGCCAGGGTGAGTGGAGGAATAGCTGTCGGGAACGCGAAGCTGACTTTCGAGGCGTCAGGTAAGTAAAACGGGGGGGCTGGGGGCGGCGGTATTGTCAGAAGTTTTTTCACCTTAATGCATAGAATGCATTAAGGTGAAAAAATTTTTACCTTTACAACCCCTTTAAGCAAAATTGTGAGTGAGCCCATTCTCTTGGCTGAGAAGCAACCCCACACATGAATGGCCTCAGGATGCTTTACTGTTGGCATGACACAGGACTGATGGCAGCGTTCACCTTTTCCTCTCCAGACAAGGTTTTTTCTGGATGTCCCAAACAATGGGAAAGGGGATTCATCAGAGAAAATGATTTTACCCCAGTCCTCAGCAGTCCAATCTCTGTACCTTTTGCATAATATTAGTCTGCCCCTGATGTTTTTCCTGCAGAGAAGTGGCTTCTTTGCTGCCCTTCTTGACACCAGGCCATCCTCCTAAAGTCTTCTCCTCACAGTGCATGCAGATGTTCTCACACCTGCCTGCTACCATTCCTGAGCAAGCTCTGCACTGGTGGAGCCCCGATCCCACAGCTGAATCAAATATAGGAGATGGTCCTGGCGCTTGCTGGACTTTCTTGGGTGCCCTGAAGCCTTCTTCATAAATGCAGTGGAAATGTAGTTTTTTTATGGGATTATGTTCATTTTCATGGCAAAGAGGGGCTTTGCAATTCATTGCAATTCATCTGATCACTCTTCATAACATTCTGGAGTATATGTAGATTGCCATCATAAAAACGGAAGCATCAGACTTTGTGAAAATTAATATTTGTGTCATTCTCAAAACTTTTGGCCACGTCTGTACACAATGCATGATATTGTGTATTATTATTACTCCACATTTTTGCATTGTACTTTAATTTCCGCAAGGATACAAAAGGAAAACCTAAACAAATATACATTTTGAGGAATATGTTCAAATAAAAAAACTTACAAAAGTGAAAAAAGTTTAAAAAAATTAATTGGCAATCTCGAAAGGGTTAAGCATTTGAATTTAATAAAAATTTCCGCTACATTCCATGTAGCCTAGAGTGAGATGTGATTTCATTACGTTTGCAAATCCCCAGCTAGTTTGCTAGCTAATTAGCCCTCATTATAATTTTTGCTTATTCGATACAAAATATCCTGCAGGTGAATATTTAATACTGTTGCTGAAATAAAAACAGTAAAGTAAATACCTACTATACAGGAATTAATGACTTCTATATGGCGGAGCCCATTAACAGCATGCAATATGGAAATTGAAGTGTAATGATTATGAGAAACCTATTATTTAAAAATCTTTTTATGTAAACCTGTAATGTGGGCAGACAAAACAAAGAAAAACTGACACTATATAGCAGGAACCCTATGGTGCCAGATTTTTTGCTGGTATAATGTGCACACCTACACTATGAAAGGATGACACATCATTTTCTGTCCTTACAAGCACTCTAACGTTATACAGCAGTAGACCATACATAGCTTTGGTACTGCTTCTTTGCAAATTTGGCACAGTAAAGATATATTTAGTATTTAATTAATTGCCTAGAGTTTAGGCTAAAATTAGACCCTGTTAAAGGAATATATAGGTGGATCTTCCGTATTTCTGCACCATGTGTAAACTCAGATTTCACCTAAGGGGTTACTGCTTGAGAAAAACAATTATGCATTCTATTGTATTAGACATAATACAAGCCTATTGGTTATGGGCAAAATATCTGTGAAAGGAAAAACATTGTTTGGCCATAGATTTGTAGGTCTTTTGCCCTTCTAACACCAACCCCTCATCCTCTATATCAGTCCTTGAAGAAAAATCAATCAGAGCATATGTGCAACACGCTTCCTGCAAAGGATATGGGGTTCGACGTGAAAACTGTCCCCATATTTAGTTGATAATTGGAACTGAATCCAATGGAATCATATTTTTAAAAAATACTCATCTTGCCGTCTAAGTGACAGGGTGAGGTCTTCCATTTTCATGATATCGGTTACCACAAAAATCTATTATGCCACCTTTGCAGGGGATGTATCCTTCCACGTATACAAATTCTTGCGGCATTTAAGAGGTGAATTACCAGGGAACGTTTATAATATTTCTTTGAGGTAGAACTGAGAGGTAGAAGGCAAGTAGTTGGACTATCAACCAAAGACAGGCTCAAGACTCAAATGTTTTTCCTGAAATTACACTTTAAAGTTAAAAAACTGAGAGTATCAATATATTTCAAGAACATCTTAAGTTTAGAAGTCCTTCAATATGACCCAGTCAAAACTACAGAGCGTAAAAATCCTAAATCTTGATTTTGTTAATCCTATAGCCAATTTGAACTATGTTATAACAGCATCTCCAGGCTTAATGACCATATATACTGAGTTTTGCCATTTCCAATATCTAATTATCTGGTCTGTATTGTTTCGCAGAAATACAAATGTCAATGCAGGCAATCGTCATTATTTCAGAAATGCCAAATGTTCATTTAGAAGTATACTGGAGCTTTATAAATGTCAGTGGCTCAGGTAGTATATAGGGTTTTTAAGATAGTCAAGGTCAAACCTTCCTCTTAAAATTTTTATTTGAAAACTTGCATTAGGTAAACACACACACATATATATTTATTATTTATGTATTATATTGCTTATTTATTTTAATACATTTTAGTACATACATAAAAGGTAAAGATATTAGCAATGTACAATAAATCTTGGCTTAGGTTGTAGTTATTTATGTAGTATAATGTTGTAGCAAGGTCTCCGGCCTTGTCCAGTCTAATGAAAACTTTCCAGGCCAAAGTTAGCTAACATCCTTCAATATGTGGTGGGTTGTGAGGCATAATGGTTGCAAAGATGGTGAAAGTCATTGGGCACCAGATACTTCTTGGATGTAAAAGAGGTTTTATTTCTTTTGACAGTCCTTTTTGTATTTTTGAGGGAAAGAGGGTTAGTGCCAGGACACCCGTAGGTAGTTGCAAATTCAATTGACAGACTCAGAGACTTCAATAGGAGGACAGCCGTGCAGGGAAAGGCCCCCAGCAAGAAACCACATCTGCACATGCAGGATTGCTGTCTCCTATGTTAACAGTCTTTAACAGTTCCTAACTCAAAAGTAACAGTCCTTTCTGCTTCACTACAACTGCCTCTTGTAGTTCTTCAACACTGAGCTCCCGGTCTCTAGCTAGACCCACTGATTCACTGACTGAATCTCTTGAGCTCCTCCAAGGTTTGCGGAGGTATCCCCTCAAGCGTCACCCACGCTTCCCTGCTGGGTCCCTAGCTTGGCACTCCAGATACTTCTCAAGCTTCACCCCTGCTAACCAGCGAGGTCCCTCACTTGACTCACAAGGCTGCTCTGCAAGCGCCTCCTCCGAGGGTTGGGTCCCTGACTTGATCACCGCCTGAAGTTTCCCGATTCTCCACTGTGCCGTGGTCCCTGGTAAAGGTGGTCGGTCCCTTTGTGATGACAGCTTCCCTTCTACCTCCGACCACTGACAGGTTCTCCAGCCGACAGAACCATCAGTTTTGGTTGGATCACAAGCTGCAATCTCAACCCTGTGCTGCTCTCTTTACTTCTGGACAGGCCCTCACACAGCCCAGCAGCTAGATGCCCCCGGGATAGGCCCAATCTCCGGCCTAGCAGCCCAAGGCGTATGACACACGTCCACCCAGACAGCCGTCCAGGTGGCACAGAACATAGATCACCTGACCTTACACGAATATATAGGTTCTGCCAGTAGGCCAAGGGATTCAAGAAAACCCCTGCCCATTGGCTGAAATACCCCATATACCCATAACTTGACCTTGGATTGCCCTTCTCATATCTAGTACCACCAAGTACCCGGCCACCTAGGGGTAGAAGAGAAAAGTGCAACAAGACCAAACTTAGGGAGAAATCAATAGATCTCTATTAATCGACCAAGATAGCTACTCTTGACAAGTAAATTTGTAAGGAGCTCCCTGACTAAACCCTAGGGTGCTACAATGTATTCAGAACATTACAGAAAAATGATATGTTGTTATATAATATTATAAATGCACACAGAGTTATAAAGAAGTAAAAATGTAGTATTGCTGAAATACAGGACATATGATTAACCCCTGTAGGTTCTTAGGTAAGATATCTCAAGTCTTACTCTATGGATTGTTCCAAAAAAAAAGAAAGTGTAAGGGAAGGGACAACTGTGTTGGTAGGAGAAACATTGTCATCCTTATGGGGAGGATAATGAGTGAGAAGAGGCACAGGAAATAAGAAAAAAAAGGGGGGGATTGGAGGAGGAAAAGAAACAGTAAGTGTAAGGGGAACTATGGTTGGTTGTGTGTTAGTGCCAAATTGCTAGAACCCCCACCTCACGTCTTCTTGGAGATGACAATGATCCACTGCTGGTAGATTGAAGCCTTCGCCATATTGTGTCTAACTCCTGGCCATAGACCTGCCCATGACATCACCAGTCTTGAGCCTTTATATTCATAAAGAAAGGAATGTCCAAACAAGAAATATATTTTCTGAACTTTTCCGTGGCTTGCAAAGATGGCCGTGACATTAATATTACATTGACATACTGACAGAACTCTTTGGCGCAAAACATAGTAGGCATAAGCAGACATTCTGCAGCAGTCAATAAGGCACAGAATGCCAGTGCATACTTGTTAAGCCATCTTCTCATAGCATCTCTTTTCCCCTCTCCTCGGGAGCCCCACAGCGTTTGGACCCATCTTCCCTTTATACTAAATCCTTAGCATTCTGCTCTGTCTAACCGAGATTAACCAGGTGCTTGTCTGTGGTATACCAGTCTCCCTTTCTATGTCCCATACCATAGCTCTGTCCAGCCGGGCATGTTCGCTAATGTTACTCTCTCTTTCAGGTGTTTTGGTTTCACTTCAGACAACACTAAGCCTTTTGCATCCTGCTCACAGTCTACAGCCTACTGTACAAGAGTCAGAACAACTACAGCTGGTCTTTCTGGGTGCAGAACTACCTCACCCGGAACTTCAGTCCTGTTAAAGGCCCTTGGAAGTAGCTGACTGCATCTGCGTGGTTCTGGGGTATTTGACTGCCATACCCTGTCTCTAAAGGCTCCTCTCCTCCTGGCATTTAAATGGGCAATTTTACATCACTACAGGAAGGCTTTATCTAAAAGGGAACCTAACACCCATTTACATAATTTCCTATTACCACACTATTTTGGGAAAGAGCCGCCTACTGACAGACTAGCTAACTGCACCTGCTTACATACTGAAAATGGATGGCAGGAGAAGGTAAAGGATAGAAGAGAGAGGGCTTGTCTGGTAGCAGATTTAAATACAGTATCTCACAAAAGTGAGTAAACCCCTGACATTTTTGTAAAAAATGTATTATATCTTTTCATGTGACAACACTGAAGAAATGACACTTTGCTACAATGTAAAGTAGTGAGTGTACAGCTTGTATAACAGTGTAAATTTGCTGTCCCCTCAAAATAACTCAACACACAGCCATTAATGTCTAAACCGGCTGGCAACAAAAATGAGTACACCCCTAAGTAAAAATTAGGCCCAAAGTGTCAATATTTTGTGTGACCACCATTGTTTTCCAGCACTGCCTTAACCCTCTTGGGTGTGGAGTTCACCAGAGCTTCACAGGTTGCCACTGGAGTCCTCTTTCATTCCTCCATAACAACATCACGGAGCTGATGGATTTTAGAGACTTTGCGCTCCTCCACCTTCCGTTTGAGAATGCCCCACAGATGCACAATAGGGTATGGGTGAGTCTGGAGACATGCTTGGCCTGTCCATCACCTTTACCCTTAAATTCTTTAGCAAGGCAGTGGTCGTCTTGGAAGTGTGTTTGGGTTCGCTATCATGTTGGAATACTGCCCTGCAGCCCAGTCTCCGAAGGGAGGGGATCATGCTCTGCTTCAGTAGGTCACAGAACATGTTGGCATTCATGGTTCCCTCAATGAACTGTAGCTCCCCAGTGCCGGCAGCACTCATGCAGCCCCAGACCATGACACTCCCACCACCATGCTTGACTGTAGGCAAGACACACTTGTCTTTGTACTCCTCACCTGGTTGCCACCACACACGCTTGACACCATCTGAACCAAATAAGTTATCTTGGCCTCATCAGACCACAGGACATGGTTCCATTAATCCATGTCCTTAGTCTGCTTGTCTTCATCAAAATGTTTGCGGGCTTTCTTGTGCATCATCTTTAGAAGAGGCTTCCTTCTGGGATGACAGCCATGCAGACCAATTTAATGCAGTGTGCGGAGTATGGTCTGAGCACTGACAGGCTGACCCCCCACCCCTTCAACCTCTGCAGCAATGTAGGCAGCACTCATACGTCTTTTTCCCAAAGACAACCTCGGGATATGATTCTGAGAACGTGCACTCAACTTCTTTGGTTGACCATGGTGGGGCCTGTTCTGAGTGGAATCTGTCCTGTTAAACCGCTGTATGGTCTTGGTCACCATGCTGCAGCTCAGTTTCAGGGTCTTGGCAATCTTCTTATAACCTAGGCCATCTTTATGTAGAGCAGCAATTCTTTTTTTCAGATCCTCAGAGAGTTCTTCGCCATGGGGGGTGCCATGTTGAACTTCCAGTGACCAGTATGAGAGAGTGAGAGCAATAACACCAAATTTAACACACCTGCTTCCTATTCACACCCGAAACCTTGTAACACTAATGAGTCATGTGACACAAGGGAGGGATAATGGATAATTAGGCCCAATTTGGACATTTTCACTTAGGGGTGTACTCAAT
Organism: Lithobates clamitans; assembly: GCA_037952925.1. NCBI lineage: Eukaryota > Metazoa > Chordata > Amphibia > Anura > Ranidae > Lithobates > Lithobates clamitans. The sequence continues at coordinate 669,568 of JBBGZY010002043.1, read as the reverse complement.
TTTGTTGCCAGCCGTTTAGACATTAATGACTGTGTGAGTTATTTTGAGGGGACAGCAAATTTACACTGTTATACAAGCTGTACACTCACTACTTTACATTGTAACAAAGTGTCATTTCTTCAGTGTTGTCACATGAAAAGATATAATAAAATATTTACAAAAATGTGAGGGGTGTACTCACTTTTGTGAGATACTGTATCTCTCACAAATTCACCTAGCATTTTTATTGTTATTGTTATAGCTGTAACACTAATAAGTGTAGGTTTAAAATTGTTTTTGTTCGCCCTGGATATATTTCAGGATTTCAGGACTGCCATTCTTGGTACTAAGGTGAAATAATGTCTTGCTCTGAAACATACTAACCTCACACCATAACCTGAAGCAGCTATCATTAGTTGATAGGTAACCCTAAGCTGTCTACTTTTCTAGGGATTTGTATCTAGTGCATACTTTTATTTTAATGAGATTATTTTTTTAGAAATAACTTGTGAAATTTATAGAGAGACAAGCTGTCATGCAGGACAGCAAGGTAAAAAAGGGAAAACAGTACAGTTTAATACACAGATATTTTCCCAGCAGTACAGCACAATGGATAGTTTAAAAAGGAGCACTACAATAACTGCAAATACACTGATAACAATTATTCTGTTGGCTTGTAATTTTAACATAAACATTTTATAATTTTGAACATCAAAATAAATGTTAATTAATTTACGTTGATATTTTAACTACCTTACTTAATTTCCGATAGTTGTTAAAACACACCTTTTACATTTACATAAATAATGTATAATATTGAGTAATCTATATTATAAAACTTTTAGGGTATGTGCATTTCCATATTCTAATTGAGTTACCTTTACTTTAAATTATCTTTTCATTTGACTGAAATTGCGGGACGCATATGTTTGCCAAATGTGCAACCGCATGAGTTGTGATGCTGTGTATTTTAAAGAGTTTGACGTCTTTTGGAACTTTGAAAGCCTGCACAAGGCAGTTCCCATATGTTTGAGGCCCATCAGGACAAAAGAGCACCACCATTGACAATAATTTTTCCAAGTCACTACGCACCACATGTTATTAGATTTTAAAAACAATTATACAATTTTTTTGTGCTGCGTTTATGCTGATTTGTACCACGAAAAACAACATTTCTGTTTGTTTGGTTTTTGAGATATTGGACATTCAACGTTAGATTACGTAACCTAAAGCCCCGCCCACTTAGCAGTATGTTATTACATTACAAAAACAAATATACAATATTTATGCCGCATTGGCAGGAAAAACAAGCATATTGGTATAGTGTATCTTTTTCATATAGCACTCTTATTTTGTATCAGAAAGAATGATTATGGGACTCATTTATGCTTTTAGCCTGAGCTACCCTGAAAACCTAAAATATACCTTTGAAGTATTTCAGAAGATCTTTTTAGAGCTAGATGTGGGGAATCTATCTTCAAAAGTTCACACTTTAACCGCTTGCCAACCAGCCACCGTCATTATACTGTGGCAGGTCGGCTCTCCTGCACAAACCGCCGTAGGTATACGTCGGTCTTTGCACAGGAGATAGCGGGCATGCAGATCTTCTTTTCCCAGTGATTGGGAACAGCTATCTCTGTCATGTCCCTGGTAGCCCACCCCCCTACAGTTAGAACACACCCAGGGAACACACTTAACTCCTTGATCGCCCCCTAGTGTTAACCCTTTGCCTGCCAAGGTCATTTATACATTGATCAGTGCATGTTTATAGCACTGACCAATGTAATAATGTCACTGGTCCCCAAAAAGTGTGATATGGGGTCAGATTTGTAATGATAAAAGTTTCTAAATCTATCCCATAGTTTGTAGACGCGATAACTTTTGCGCAAACCTATCGATATACGCCTATTGCAGTTTTTTTTACCGAAAATATGTAGAAGAATATATATATCAGCCTAAACTGATGAATAAATTTGTTTTTATTTTTTTTTTTGGATATGTATTATAGCAGAAAGTAAAAAAAAAGTTTTTTTTTTTAAATTGTCGGTCTTTCTTTGTTTATAGCGCAAAAAATAAAAACCGCAGAGGTGATGAAATACCACCAAAAGTAAGTTCTATTTGTGGGAAAAAAAGCACATCGATGCAGTGCCGTATCGCAAAAAATGGCCTGGTCATTAAGGGGGCAAATCCTTCCGGGGCTGAAGTGGTTAAAGTGCAAATTACTTTCCTAAAAGGCTTAAAAAAAAGTTAATGCATTCTGTATTCTATGTTCTTTACAGATATACTGTATATACATGTGTGTGTGTTTCAGTTTGATTTGTTAGCTTAGAAAAAGGCATTTCTTTCTTTTTCTTTTTTTTTAATATTTACATTTGATGCTGCTTTAATATTATTACATTTGTAACACTTTATAAATAATACATGTTAATTTGTTTTGAAAGCCTGTTTCATGAGACTATTCCTTTTTTTAAAAAACATATTATTGTATTATTTTTATATAAAAACCTTCAAACATATATCAAATACATTTGGAAAATAAGTTTTACCAACTTAAAAAAATTGAGTAAGTTACAAGTAATATCACTAAAAACGAAGTAATAAAGTAATAGGGCAGCACAGTGGTGTAGTGGTTAGCACTTTTGCCTAGTAGCAAAAGGGTCGCTGGTTTGAATCCGGACTACGACACTACCGGCCTGCAGTTTGCATGTTCTACCCTGTGCCTGCGTAGATTTCCTCCCACGCTCCAAAGACATACTGGTTGGAAAATTGGCCCTAGTATGTGTATGTATGAATGTGAGTTAGGGATCTTAAATTTGAAAGCTCCTTGAGGGCAGGGACTGATATGAATGTATATGTAAAGCGCTCCATAAATTGACAGTGCTATATAAGTACTTCAAATAAATAAGTTAACATATGTGTTCCTAACTTAAACTTTTCTAGAATCTGGAAAAATTGAGTTGGCTTTACTTCAACCTATGGTCTATAAACTGGAAAAATTGAGTTGGCTTTACTTAAACCTATGGTCTATAAACTGGAAAAGTTGGCTTTATGTAAAACTATAGTTCCAAACAAGTTAAGGTATATATTCCTAACTTAAAGTGGATGTAAACCCTCACATATACCCAGTTAAGCGAACAGCCTCAGATGATATACCGGGATCAAAAACAAATCTCCCTACATAAGTTTTACATGTATATCTGCTGTTTTCAGCTTTATATGCTGTTTAGAAAGTGTTCTTTGTGTTAGAACTTTCATTTCCTCATTCAGCAGTAGCAGTGTAGTGTTGGATTACACTGGGAAACAGCTGATTGGAGGAAAGGCACACGCCCCCCTCCAGATAGGCAGAGACTTTCATAACTATCCTGTGAGTAGAGCAGCTTTCTGCTAATCTATTTATAGCACCCTCCCTGACACTAAATTCAGCTTGGTTTTGTCACATGTGTCAGAAAAGTTATCATGCTGCTGATAACAGAAGAACGGAGCAGGAGAAAGCCACGGGAGTTAGTGCTTTGAAGAGAGCTAAGTAAACACTGCAGATATATGTGCCAAGCTCAAATTTTAAAACACTATGGTCTATAAACCATAGACCATAAAAATTTAGTTAGCTTTACATAAAACAAGAAAGTTGAAAACATGAAAAGTCTAACGAGTCAAACAAAAATAAGTTTAGTTGACAGCACTTAAAAAGCTGATGCTGATAGTTGCGCAATATTTTTTACAGTGTAGAAGACCAAACAATTGCGATTTAGCCAATGGTAGGGCACATAAAGTTCATATGGTATCTAGTCCATATGGAATCTAGCTCATACTTAACAAAGCTCATGGTAAGCAATCATTGGCAGTAAAAGTGGCTCTATGTACACCTTTGTGGCAGATTCCAAGGCTTGATAAGTTTTCATATATTATTAGGGGTATCACAAAATGTCAACAAGGGGATCTATTTACAAATGTATTCACCAAGATTCACATGACTTTGACCCAAGATTCACACATTATTTTAATTGGATTCAACTGGAAATGTGTGTAAACCACTGGGAAAAGTTGTGTGAAGCCTTTGTGAAAATGTTTTCACCTTAAATAGGAGCTCAACATATGCGTTTAAAACTCTCTATATAATTACAATTGTATATGTTTTACTTAACTACACACAGATCTGACATACATTAAGGTAAAAAAATGTCTCAACCTAATTTAATTTATTTTGTATCTTCTGAGGTGTATCAAGCATACTCTACTAAGGTCCCTCTCTACAGTATATGGTACATTAATAGGTTCTCTTGCTCTAAAGGTGAATAAGTTATATTCCCTCTGACATACCTGAGCTCACAGAGTAAGTTTGGCCTAAACAAAATGAGTACTAGATGGGATCTGTGATATCAGCTAGGAATAGGTTCACTCAGATTAAATTCTTTTACTATGTCTATTTTGCCAAGTATACATGAACAAATTGAAAGTAGCAAATGCAAATCTATGTCCCAAACATTTGAAAAAAAGCTAAACATGGTTTAGTTATGTGATATTTTACAGGGTTTTTGCTCTAAGATTGTTACCAAAAATACGCTATATTACCAAAAGTATTGGGACACCTGCCTTTACATGCTCATGAACTTTAATGGCATCCCAGTCCTAGTCCATAGGGTGCAATATTGAGTTGGCCCACCCTTTGCAGCTATAACAAGCTTAAACTCTTCTGGACAGGCTGTCCACAATGTTTAGGAGTGTGTCTATGGAAATGTTTAATCATTATTCCAGAAGCGCATTTGTGAGGTCAGGCACTGATGCTGGATGAGAAGGCCTGGCTTGCAGTCTCCGCTCTAATTCATCCCAAAGGTGTTTTATCGGGCCAGTCAAGTTCCTCCACCCCAAACTTGCTCATCCATGTCTGTATGGACTTTGCTTTGTGTACTGGTGTGCAGCCTTGTTGGAACAGGAAGGAGCCATCCCCAAACTGTTCCCACAAAGTTGGGAGCATGAAATTGTCCTAAATGTCTTGGTATGCTGACGCCTTAAGAGTTACCTTCACTGGAACTAAGGGGCCAAGCCCAACCCCTGAAAAACAACCCCACACCATAATCACCCCTCCACTAAATGATTTAGGCAGTCTTCTCAGAAGAGCTGAAGCTGTTATTGCTGCAAAGGGTGGGTCAACTCAATATTGAACCCTACGGACTAAGACTGGGATGCCATTAAAGTTCATGTGCATGTAAAGGCAGGTGTCCCAATTCTTTTGGTAATATAGTGTATTCCAGATGCTGAGTTCCCAGATAAGTCTAAGCCCACTGGTGCCCCTCTTGGTTAAATGTTACCATTGTTGCTTTGCTTCACGTCTACAACAAGAGTTAAACCCCCTGTGATGTTCAGCGGGCATTACTGCCTGCTGAACACAACTCATTCAATTGAATGGGTCTGTGTCGCAACTCCTCCACAACTGCATATGTTTGCTGCATGGTGGTGTGGGCTTTTAAGGGTTAAAACAGGCAGTGAAGCGATGACAAAATGCCTCTTTACTGCCTGTCAAGTACCCTTCGATCCACCAAGGACTGTTCTTCAGAGGACTAATGCTAGTATAAATGGGAGAATCAGAGTAGGGATAAAAGTAAGCCTGGAGAATTGGAGTGGGGAAAGGAGTAGTCCAGGAGAATCAGATTAGAGATAGGAGAAAGCCTGGGGAATCAGAGTAGGGATAGTTAAAAGCCTGCAGAATCAAAGTAGGGATAGGAGAAAGCAAGGAGAATAATAATAGGAATAGGAGTAGGCCTGGAGAATCGGAGAAGGGATAGGAGTAAGCCTGGAGAATCAGAATAGGGATAGGAGTAAGCCTGGAGAATCAGAATAGGGATAGGAGTAAGCCTGGAGAATCAGAATAGGGATAGGAGTAAGCCTGGAGAATCAGAATAGTTATAGTAGGAGAAAGTCTGAAGAATCAGAGTAGAGATAGGAGTAAGCCTGGAGAATCAGAATAGGGAAAGAAGTAAGCCAGGAAAATTAGAGTAGGGATAAGGGTAAGTCTGAAGATTCAGAGTAGGGATAGTTGAAAGCCTGGAGAATCAGAGTAGAGATATGAGTACAAATGTTACAATACATAGGGGGTTATTTACTAAAGGCAAATCCACTTTGCACTGCAAGTGCAGTGAAAGTGCACTTGGAAGTAAAGTCGCTGTAGATCTGAGGGGGACATGCAAGGAAATTAAAAAAAAGCATTTTAGCTTGCACATGATTGGATGATAAAATCAGCAGAGCTTCCACTCATTTCAGATCTACCCCTTAGATTTAGAGCGACTGCACTTTCAAGTGCACTTACAGTGCAAAGTGGATTTGCCTTTTGAAAATAACGCCCTATGTGTGTTACATTTATTGTGGAGGGACAGAGCTAAGAGTTGGAAGGGGGGATATTTAGACATGGTTCATGACACAATCAATGGAAATTCTTCCCTTATACTATAAGTGTACTGTTTCTCATGCATGCTGTGATCTGTAGTTTCCACAAGAGTGGTACGCCACAGGTTTCTTCACTCCCTATTACCAGATACATTTGTTTCTCAATAGACTGTGCGGTCAATTTGTTTTCCTGTGATCTCATTCAGCACGCCGTTTCCTTTGAGCATACATCAATTACTTTTATTTAAAAATAATGACTATCTCAAACCCTGTTTCCCTCTTCTGTTTAATTATGAAATATAGCATTAGTTCTCCTGTGGATAAAAAATTCAATCCTTCTTGCGCTTTGTGTTTCTGCTATTAATTGTGATTCTCGTATCTAGCGCCTGACTTCATTATGAGAGCGCACCCCTGTTTGCCAGAAAGTTGCCACTTTATATTTCATTACGATGAGATGACCAACTAAACTTTGTGTTCCCTATGTGATTTAAGTCTTCTAAGCTAATTAAGGAATTCATTTCCAGTTAACAATGTGCAATGAGAAAGATATATTAATGGCCATGAAAAGTTCCCAGAATTTTCATTTTCATACTTCTAATGTGAACAGCATGACAATGATAAAAATTGTGTGCACTATAACCCATAGTTTGGTTGATAAGTAAATGGCATTTTACATACAATATGCAGAACTGGAAAGTCTGCAGTTATCTCCCAAAGATAATTTCCACCTTGAGGTCATTATAAAGATTTGTAATCACATTTGGGACATGAATAAATCATAACACTTGCTTATTTAACATTTTTGGAGTGTTTCTATGTTGCTCCGTGTTAAATGTCTAAATAACTGTTTTCTAAAGAAATAATTGTTGCCTTGCAGAAAAGCCATCTGCCAGATAGAACTTGCTTTAAAATTCCCCTCCTTTCACTGTGCTAGACAGATGAGATATCAATGAAGATTTGCCACCCTGATTGACAAGCTCTGCACTGTAAGTAAATGTGAGTACATGTCAAGTGACACTAAACTTAGGATTAAATAAAAAGTATGTATTTTTAACCACTTTAGCTCCCGGAGATGTACCCCCTTCCCGACCAGACCATTTTTTACAATACACTGCATTAATTTAACTGACAATTGAGCGGTTAATGCGACACTGCACCCAAAGAAAATTTATGTCCCCTTTTCCCCACAAATAAAGCTTTCTTTTGGTGGTATTTGACCACCTCTGCAGTTTGTTATTTTTTTGTGCTATAAACAAAAAAGACCGACAATGAAAAAAAAAACTATATTTTTTACTTTCTTCTATAAAATATATCCAATAAAAGCACATTGAAAAAAATCAAATTTCTTTATAAATTAGGCCAATATGTATTCTGCTACATATTTTTGGTAAAAAAAAAATAATCCCAATATGCCTATATTGATTAATTTGCGCAAAAGTTATAGGGGTTGATTTACTAAAGGCAAAAAGACTGTGCACTTTGGAAAGTGCAGTTGCACACGGCAAGAGCAGTTGCTCCAGAGTTTAGTAAATGAGCAGAAGCTCTGCTGACTTTCATCAACCAATCATGTTCAAGCAAAAATGCTGTTTTTTTTATTTTCCTTGCATGTGATTGGGTATTCTTTGCAAAGTGAAACTTTACCTCATTTACTAAGCTCTGGAGCAACTGCACTTGCAGAGTGCAATTGCACTTTCCAAGGTGCACAGTCTATTGGCCTTTAGTAAATCAACCCCATAATGTCGACAAACTATGGGATATTTTTATTTATTTATTTTTTTACTAGTAATGGCGGCAATCAGTGACTTAAAGCACAATGTCCAGGGACTGAATTCCCCATTAAAACGACTAAAATACTTTCAAACCCTATTATCTCTACAGATAGAAGTACTCCTGTTACAGGAAACACATTTTCCCAAATCTTATAATCCCTCATTCATCCACACCAAATACCCCAAATTTTACTTAGCGAATGCAAAGGATAAAACTAGAGGGGTGGGGATCTTTTCCTCTAAAAACACCATCTGTTCTCCTACAGAGGTAATCAGGGACCCCGAGGGGAGATATATTCTCCTCTCTGGGTCCATTGATGATGTCCAATATACATTTATCTCCTATTATGCCCCGAACTGGGGCCAGCATGCCTTTTTCAACTCCATGATGGATGCATTTTCCCCACACTTTCTAGGAACATTCATTTTAGGAGGGGACTCCAATGAAGCATTGGATCAAATGTTAGACAAAACTGGAAAATGGTCACTCCAGACTGCTCAGCCCCCCCAAACAAAGCTTAAAGATTGCTAAAATTCTTTATACCCATGGGTTAGTGGATATTTGGACAAATAAGGACTATACTCATTTTTCAGCTCCTCATCAAACGTATGCGAGGATAGATCACAGTCAGATCACTCGATGGTAGTCCTGCACATTACAACACCTCTTGACTCAGATGGCAGATTTCGATGGTGTATGAATGAATGTAACATACTAGACAAAGATATTGGGGAGTACTTTCAGGTCAATGATAATGGGGAGGTCTCTCCTGAAATACTCTGAGCAGCTCATAAAGTGGTGATATGGGGCAAGACTTTCCAAATTTCCATTCAACTCAAATGTGAAAGACGAGCTGATATATCCAGGTTAGAACAGAAATTTCTAAAACTCTCCAAAATCCACAAACGGAACCCTACTTCTAATTCCCTTACCCTACTGGAATTGACGCGTACTTCCTTGAACTTAGCCCTAACTACCCAAGCGAAAAAAATCTCCAGTGGTCCAATGCTCGCTTCTACCTCCATACAGATAAAGTGGGTCCTAGGCTGGCAGCCAAACTGACACCCAAATCTAGAACTTTCTCATTCCCCAAAATACGTGACTCCACAGGTACACTCAAGCAAAACCCTTGTCGGATTATGACCGCATTTCAGGATTTTTATGCTAATCTATATATGGCGAGTGACGCCTCCCCATCAAATCTACTTCCTAAATTCCTAGATGAAGTTCCTCTGCCTAAATTAAGACATGAACACATGTCCACTCTAGAAAAAACCCATTACAGAATTGGTAGTACTTGGGGTTATTAAGAACCTCAAGCGGGGCTCTGCCTCAGGCCCAGATGGATTCTCATCATGTTATTACAAAACCTTTGCCCCCACTCTATCCCCTCACCTAACACAGTTCTACAATGCTCTTGGGGGTTCCTCCCTGGATAGTGAAGCTAACCTAGCTTATTTATCTGTTATCCCTAAACCAGGTAAAGATAGCTCTGAGATTGGCAATTACAGACCAATCACTGATCAATAATGAACTTAAAATAATGACCAAAATCCTAGCAAACAGACTATCAAAATTTATAAGTAGCTACATTTACAAGGATCGGGTTTGCTTAATTCCGGGAAGGCAGGGCCCTGATCAGATATGAAGAGCTGTAGATGTGATATCCCTTTTACGGACATAGTGGGATGGTGGTCCACATCAAGAGGGTTACTTGTTATTGGTGGACCTACAAAAAGCTTTTGACACAGTGGAGTGGCCCTATCTATTCAAAGTCCTACAAAGATGGGGGTTTGGCCCTCGCTTCCTACACATTTTGGGAACCCTATACTCAAACCCTAGAGCCCAAGTTAAGCTTCAAGGTCACTACTCAAACCCCTTTTTAATACATAGAGGCACTAGACAGGGAAGTCCCCTATCACCTATTATCTTTGCTATTGCAATTAGGAACCATTCGGATATATACGTGTCATTACCTGTGGAATACAGTAGCAGAAGAGAAAAAAAAAAAAGGGAAAAAAAAAAAAAGCAACTCCTGCGCACAGGTGGATCACCATATGTAGTAGGTTGAGCACTGGCCTTACTGCCCTCAAGGATGGGGATCCTAGTGAAAACCGAAATAAAAAGAAGACAAAAGCGCACCAGCCTAGTGCATTAACTTATGAGCGGAACCTTCCAGGGGTCGTGGAGGAAGGCACAGACGCTGCAATCCGCTAACACGTTTCGAGGGGAATGTCCCCTCTTCCTCAGAGCTATGCAGTAGCATTCCCCTCGAAACGCGTTAGCGGATTGCAGCGTCTGTGCGTTCCTCCACGACCCCTGGAAGGTTCCGCTCATTCCTAATCGCAGACTGTATACCGGTGCGATTTTATGTTGTGCCTCCTCCACCAATCGCCTGTGAGTTATTTCCTTTACTATTTTTTATCAAATAAATGTTTTAAAAGTTAATGCACTAGGCTGGTGCGCTTTTGTCTTCTTTTTATTTCGGTCATTACCTGTGGCTCTTGGGTCCACAAATGTGCCCTATTTGCGGATGATTTGCTATTATTCATTAACTCCCCCCTTATTTCCACTCCAAATATCTTGAAATTCCTACATGACTTTGGCAGGGTATCTGGACTCAGAGTAAATATGAACAAGTCTGTGGCACTAAATGTTACCACCCCCACACACCTGGTAGAGCAGCTTAAATTAAATTATTTTGCTTTCACATGGGACCCCCAAGTCAATCTCTTACTTTGGGGTCAATTTGACAGCTAGTATCAACCAACTCTACAATGCTAACTACCCTCCGATGTATAAAAAGATGGCCACAAACCTATTTGATTGGGGGAAGGGGGGTATTTCATGGTTGGGGAGGGTGAACTCTATTAAAATTACCCTTCTTCCTAGGATATTGTATTTATTTCCTTCTCTCCCTATCCCGACCCTGAGACCGCAATTACATAAATTTCATTCCTGGATTATACGCTTTATCTGGGGCAATAAGGGTTACCGGTATCCCAAAAGCATACTATTTAGAAGACGTAAAGCATGAAAGCATGCAGAGTGGTCAGTGGTCAGGCAGCTCCAAATCAACCAATGGTAAAACAGCAGTGATCACTCTTAAGAATAAAACACATTTTATTGTTTTCCTCTCCTGAGATTGGTTGGGGCTGCCAAGTACTTACTGCTGGAACCCACATCTGTGGGAGTCATCATCCAATCACAGTCCATCTTAAGCCTCGTTAACACATGGATTTGCCCTCTAAAGTCTTAAATACAGCTGTTCATATGTGGATGCCAGTATGCTTTGCACCGTAGCAAATCTAATGCAGCATGCAGAATGTCGAGCTGACAGATGGCACTGCCTGTCAAACATGGCCATTCAAGTCACACCGCAGCCAAGTATCAAATGCTTTGCTCCAAGTTGTGGCGTATTCACCGCATTGTAAATTGCTGTTCGGAAATACAGTGGTGGTTATTTACGAAAGGCAAATCCACTTTGCACTACAAGTGCACTTGGAAGTGCAGTCGCTTTAAATCTGAGGGGTAGATCTGAAATGAGGGGAAGCTCTGCTGATTTTATCATCCAATCATGTGCAAGCTAAAATGCTGTTTTTTATTTATCTTGCATGTCCCCCTCAGATCTACAGCAACTGAACTTCCAAGTGCACTTATAGTGCAAAGTGGATTTGCCTTTAGTAAATAACCCCCAGTGTCACTGGATTGTAATGAAAAGTTTGCATTGAAACACTGGGCCTGGGGCAGCTGCCCCTCCTCCCCCCTTCCTTTTCCTGGCTCTGCCTGAGGTTTATGTACATTCGGGGCGAACCACTATTATAGGCAGAGTACTGATAAGCTAGTGAAATCTTTGTACAATTTATATATTAACTTATTGCTTCAATGCGCTGTTTATGTTTAGATCATGTTGAGAAGATATAAATACAGTATAATACCAATAATATTGTAATAATACTCACAAATCTAGAATTAGAAAATGTTACCAACAGCCCAATTTAGTGTGTTATCAAAGCACATTATAGTATGCCACAATAGCAAATTATATCACCTAGGAAGAATATATTATATTACACTAGCAAGATATATAACACAACAGCATATTGTATCAGTCTATGGAATACTTAGTCAATATCACTCTAACCCCCCACCCCTTATGATTACAGCTACTATCTCTCTTCTCCTTCATACTAGTTTTCAACCTCCACTTGTTAGGGAATCTATTCCCTACAGTTACTTTCTAATGCTTCAGAGTGACAATGAGGACTTTCATAGTCAAGCTGTGAAGCTGAGAGATCATCTCTTGGCCTGCGGCTATAATTCAACGAATGTACAGTCAACCTATCACAGAGCAGCCAGATAGAACAATCATTTAGTCCGGTCCCACAGGAAAAAAAGAAACATAATGAGAGTTTCATCTCTTCCTTCCAATAACCACTGATGGCACAGAGAATAAGACAAAATAAAAAAAGAAACAGAAACTGACGCACTATTCAAAAAAACACCAGGCTTTGTAAGAAATATAGGAATCGTTCAGTTTTTGTGTTCTATAAGTGCAAAACTAATTATAATAATCCTAGTTAACAGTAAGGGGGAAATATGGCATGTGGGCCCTAAACCCAATGGTAGCTTCAGATCTGAAAATGCAATCTTTGCCCTCTGTTGTAAAAGAGATCTATCTGCACATCATTAGGTCTGTCTTGGACCACATTTAAGTGGCATACGACAGATCTTTTTGCTATTGGCATTTGTCAAGCTTATTGTAAAGTCCAAAAAATGCAAACTTGAATCTGAACCACATTAAACATCGGAAAAACACAAATACTTGGGAGATGCCTTTAAGATGTATCTGGTGTTACTAAACAGTCCAATTTTCACATTTTTTCTTTTTGATAGTTTTGGATACAACACCTGATTTTTTTTATCCAGTGATAAGAGGAACATTTTCTCTTACTAAAATAAATCCAAAGCCCTCAACTTTGTATATATTGGCAAATGGCAAAATGACACTGAAATGGCAAATAGCTGACCTACTGTATTATTGATATACAGTAAATGGACGTGACCTGACACACACTATATAAAACACATGGCGGCCTCCATACCTGATTTAGTAGGTAGAAAGGAAGAGTTTGTGGGACTTTAAATGACGGAACGCCATGTCAGGAGAAAATAACATAGTAATGAAGTTACGGTACATGATTTATTTATTACAATCTAGAATACATATCAGATATTTGGTATCAAATAAATAGGTAGTCAAAAGACTTACACTAAATATGCTGCTCATAGCATGCAATACAGATAGAAAAGAGACATGGCAAATATACATGGTATAATAAATCGATTGAAAAGCATATGTAATAGAGACAAGTAACTGTTGGCATCTAGTGGCACTCAATGTGTTTCCTGGCATTACAGCCATTCATCAGGAGTGTTGTGAAGTAATATATACACAGCCTCAAGGCCAGGTCCGGTATTCGCCAAGGAAGACGGGGGTAACAGGCATGATGTCTCCCCCAGGGGTTGAGACGGGGAACCCTCCAAGGATGGAGAACAGCGCCCGGAGCCCAACACAGTGGTCACAGTATGATCCAATTGACTATGTGTGCAAGAAAAGTGCATAGTGTTCCTAGAAAAAAATTGTCAAAAAGGGATTAATTAAATGTGTAAAAGTGTAAAGATAATGTGGCAAAATTTCTATGTGTTCCCACAAGGGGACTACATGAGGGGGTGTATGTGAAATAAAACCAAGTAGAGGGAAGAAAAAAACATACCAAAAGAGGATGGCTGATCTCCCGGCGAAGAGGGTAACCTGTGTGTGGGATCAGTGTGTGCTTCCTTGTGATTGAGTCAAGCAAATGAACCATCAGCTGCTCCAAGGCTAGTGTCAGCGGTGTTTTTGGCATTGATTTAACGTCTTTTTTTCCCATCCTTAGCCACGCACGAGATGGGTGGAGACCCACTGCTGATGGCTCCTCTACATGCAGCTGGGAATATCCTCCCCACCTCTCTTGTGCAGATTGGCCAATCAGGCATGACGTTGACGGGGCCCCTCCTAGGGAATGGGAGTATATAGTAGCCTTGGAGTAGCCGATGGTTAATTTGCTTGATGGATCATGTATCTAGTATGTGATCCAGCACTTCTGGGTAGGGGCCGTGCATACGCGCAGCCACCGTGCCAGCTGTGCTGTGATTAGTCACAGCACAAGCCAATCAGCAGGTGCTGGCCAATGATTGACCCACTGTTAGGTACACATTTAACACTTTGATCACCCTAGATGTTAAACCCTTCATAGCCAGTGTCCTTAGTAGTGACAGTGACAGTGCACATTTTTAGCACTTATGACTGTATTAGTGTCACTGGTTCCCACAAAGTGTCAAAAGTGTCAGTTAGTGTCAGACTGCTTGCCATACTATCACAGTCCCACTATTAGTCACTGATCGCTGTCATTTCTAGTATAAAAAAATAAATAAATACAAATTCCAGTAAATATACCATAGTTATAGTGAATACAAACGTTTGGGCAAATCAATCAATATAGGCTTATTGGGATTTTTTTACCAAAAGTACATAGCACAATACATATTGGCCTAAATGTATAAAGAAATGCATTTTTTTTAAAATTGCGGAGGTCAAGTGGTTAAACAAGATAGAAAGGGCAAAAACCTGACCTTAGATAGTTATGAGTGCCAAATGCTGGTCCAGACCCGGCCATTTTCGCACTGTCACGTACCTTGTGGCTGAGCCTGTTGTGCAGAGGGAGGCTTCTCATACAGGCCTGGCTCGGAGACCACTGATGTTGGGACAGTGGCCGAGAGAGCAAGGTGAAGTATGACTGCCTGTGTAGTCTTCCGCTGGTAGAAGTGAAGCTGAGCAGGTGCATCACCAGAGTTGGCCGGGAAGCTGGAACAGCAGATGGCAGGAGGAACAGCAAACCCTGGGCTCATAGACAGCAGGCAGCAGTAGGTGCAAGAAGACTGACAGCCCACAGCAGAAGAAGCACCAGCGGGAGCTAGGCAGGGTGCAAGCAGGACAGGTGAACAACTGGATGCGAGGTCAGACAAGCCAGGTAAGCAACAGACGGTCAGGAAAAGACAAAGACGGCAGGCAGAGAATTGCCAGCATACAGGCAGAGGTCAGCAACACAAGATCAGGCAGATCAGGAAGAGAAAAGTCCAAAGGCAAGCTAAGGTCGAGGCAGGTAGTGTTCAAGCAAAGTCAGGAGCAAGCCAGTTCAATCACAGAAGTCAGCAGAATCAGATACAGGAACACGGGTACATCTGCAGATCAGACAGCAATGAACTAGTGCAGCTGCTGCACTTATATAGGCCACTTGGTGCCAATGTTAATGGTAAATGAGCTTGGCTGTGCATAGGCATGCGCTAATGCGTGTGTTGTGCACAGCAAGATGGGCACCCGCTGGGCCGCGCCTGTGCATTTACTGTACATGCGCCTTGGAACTTCAGCTGTGCTATAGCCAGCACGTTCCTGACACCCACTCTTCACTACTATTTTTAGTCACTACTAGTTTTAATTTTCTTTACACTGTTTACAGATTAGAATGTTTAAAATCATTTTTGTTTACTTTATTTTCTTGTAAGGCCATCCCTGCCCTGTTTAGGCAAACAGGGTAGGTATGGATGGCAAGTCTGTAAGTAAAACGCTTAAAACTAACAAACTTATCTCTTGAATTAAAGGCAGGACATTCTTTTTTTCTGCTGTCTCCAGCATGTATACCAGCTAAATTATTTTACTATGGCTCTGTATTGGGAACAAAAAATAATCCACTCAAACCAGAAGGAACTCCAGATCTAAAGATGATTGATGTGGTTTCCAAAGCAATAGGTCTACTAGCCAGCCAAAACACCCTGATTAAGCCCCAGTAGGCAGGGCAAAATGCTTTATGGTGTGTGATGTGGTGGAATCATGTAGGCTGAGGTTGCCCCTCATCATTTATTCCCCTGCGCTGGTTGTGAGTAGCAGCGATCCTTTCCTCTTTACACTTACTAGCCCTCTGGATCTGTATTAGGATAAGCCTGCACCCCATGTTCTAGGACAGGGGTCTTCAAACTATGGCCTTCCAGTTGTTCAGGAACTACAATTCCCATCATGCCTAGTCATGTCTGTGAATGTCAGAGTTTTGCAATGCCTCATGGGACGTGTAGTTCCGCAACAGCTGGATGGCTGTAGTTTGGAGATCCCTATTCTAGGACATAGTTTTACTTCTGCTTTGAGAAGCAATATAACAGGTCACAGCCAGTTTACTTTGTTGTAGAGGTCCCAAAGAGGCCAAGCAGATCAAAACTCATGAATATTTCTGGATTTACAAAGTAGACATTACTCCATTTTTCCCAACAAAGATGAAGAGTTTGATGAGAATGCACTTTCTGACTTTGTCTAAACAATCCAATCCTTGAAGCAGAATTACCATTTTGCTGTGGAAAGGGAAACAACAAAAACTATGCTATCTAATTATGCAGCTCATTGTGTAAGGTCTAAGTGTCTTTAGGAAGTTAAGCTGGCCATAAAGGGATGGAATCTCAGTGAGTTCAGCAGGGACCGGCATGCCATACTTTATGGCTTGCCTTACTTACTAGATGTCCTGTGAGCACTTTATTGATAGTTACATTTTTTTTTTGTCTAATGCCCCGTACACACGGTCGGACTTCGTTCTGACATTCTGACAACAAAATCCTAGGATTTTTTCCGACGGATGTTGGCTCAAACTTGTCTTGCATACACACGGTCACACAAAGTTGTCGGAAAATCCTATTGTTCTAAACGCGGTGACGTAAAACACGTACGTCGGGACTATAAACGGGGCAGTGGCCAATAGCTTTCATCTCTTTATTTATTCTGAGCATGCGTGGCACTTTGTCCGTCGGATTTGTGTACACACGATCGGAATTTCCGACAACGGATTTTGTTGTCGGAAAATTTTATATCCTGCTCTCAAACTTTGTGTGTCGGAAAATCCGATGGAAAATGTGTGATGGAGCTCACACACGGTCGGAATTTCCGACAACAAGGTCCTATCACACATTTTCCGTCGGAAAATCCGACTGTGTGTACGGGGCATTATTCTGTTGAGTCATACTGACCATTTTCATTTACCAATTAGTAATTGCATAAAGACATTTTGAATAAAATCAAGATATTGCAGTTTAAAGTGGTACTAAAGATAATAGTATCTGCTGTATGCCTAACTTGTATTTTATCTAGGGAGATGCAGTCAATGTGAGTGATGCCATGTGAGGTGGTTTGGTTACACCTTCTTTTTGCACTTATTTTTTTTATCTTTGAAATAATGCAAACAAATTAGCTTTTGGACAGACTAGCAGCATCAACTGCCTGATGCACCAGTTACCACAAACTTAAAAACTGAATCTATAGAAAAATAAAGGGAAAATATATTTATCGGCGTATAACACGCACTTTTTTCCCCTTAAAATCAGGGGAAAATCGCGGGTGCGTGTTATACGCCGATCCCCTGCGATCCGAGCTGTCAGAATTTAAAAATCGCTGACCGCGATTTGAAAATGGCGCCGCCGGCGCCGAAATACGCAGTGCCGGTCCTCGGCTCTTCTCGGCGGCTTTCGGTTTCACTCGAGCGCCGCCCGAACCTAGCCGAGTATCCTCGGCTAGTTTCGGATAGCTCCGCTCACCGTCCGAGTGAAACCGAAAGTAAACGAGAGCCGCCGAGAAGAGCCGAGGAGCGGCTCTGTGTATTTCGGCGCCGGCGGCGCCATTTTCAAATCGCGGTCGGCGATTTTAAAGCTCACAGGCTTCAGCAAGGCTGGACTGGGGCAAGGCTGGACTGGGGCAAGGCTGGACTGGACCCTGGGAAGGCTGCACTGACATGGCTGCACTGACATGGCTGCACTAGCAAGGCTGCACTGACATGGCTGCACTGACATGGCTGCACTAGCAAGGCTGCACTAGCAAGGCTGCACTGACATGGCTGCACTGGCAAGGCTGCACTGACATGGCTGCACTGGCAAGGCTGCACTGACATGGCTGCACTGACATGGCTGCACTGACATGGCTGCACTAGCAAGGCTGCACTAGCAAGGCTGCACTGACATGGCTGCACTGGCAAGGCTGCACTGACATGGCTGCACTGACATGGCTGCACTGACAAGGCTGCACTGACAAGGCTGCACTGGCAAGGCTGCACTGACATGGCTGCACTGACATGGCTGCACTGACAAGGCTGCACTGACAAGGCTGGACTGGGGCAAGGCTGCACTGAGAAGGCTGCAATGATGGGCATTTAAATGTAAGTTTTTTTCCCTTCAACTTCCCTCCTAAAAGTTTTTTTTCCTTAAAATTCCCTCCTAAATTGAGGTGCGTGTTATACGCCGGTGCGTGTTATACGCCGATAAATACGGTAATTTAATAGAAAAAAGTAGCCTCGGTATTGACAATTGTAAAGCCAGTTATCACCTAGCTATTACAAACAGATATTTTGGATGTGTAAGTCTGTGCAAACAGGCAGGCCACATAAAAAAATTAACCCCAGCACTTAAAGAGGTTTAAAGGACTCAAGCATAGTTTGCAGAAGTTAACCTAACCACTAAAATATAGTATAAGCTTTAGCAGGGCAGCCATCAGAAATTTTGGGGCCCCTTACACAGCTTTAAGTCTGGGCCCCCCCGGCCTGACCACAAACATTCCTCAAGGCCTGCCCACTGGCCATCCCACCGAATCCACCCACTGGCCATCTCACCAAGTCCTCACCCACTTTTATTTTAATACACTTACAACCCAGTATATATCCTCCATCCCATGTCCTCTTCCTCCTCCATTCCCATATGCTTCATCCCATGTCCTCCTCCATTCCATGTGCTCCTCTTCCAGTCCCTTCTCCCCCGTCCCATGTTCTCTTCCTTCTCCAGTCCCTTCTCCCCCACATCATATCCTCTTCCTTCTCCAGTCCCATCTCCTGCATCCCATGTCCTGTTCCTTCTCCAGTTACATCTCCCCCATCCCATGTCCTCTTCCTCCTCCTCTCCCATATCCTCCATCCCATGTCTTCCTCCTTCTCCATCCCATGTGCTCCTCTTTCAGTTCCTTGTCCCTGTCTCATGTCCTCTTCCTCCTCCAGTCCCATCTCCTCCATCCCACATCATCCTCCTTTTGCAGTCCCATCTTCGCCATCCCATGCCCTCCTCTTCCTCCATTCTAGGTCCTCTTCCTCCATCCCATGTCATCCTTCTCCAGTAGGGATGAGCCGAACACCCCCCTGTTCGGTTCGCACCAGAACTTGCGAACAGGCAAAAAATTTGTTCGAACACGCGAACACCGTTAAAGTCTATGGGACACGAACATGAATAATCAAAAGCGCTTATTTTAAAGGCTTATATGCAAGTTATTGTCATAAAAACTGTTTGGGGACCTGGGTCCTGCCCCAGGGGACAAGGATCAATGCAAAAAAAGTTTTAAAAATGGCTGTTTTTTCGGGAGCAGTGATTTTAATAATGCTTAAAGTGAAACAATAAAAGTGTAATATCCCTTTAAATTTCATACCTGGGGGTGTCTATAGTATGCCTGTAAAGGGGCGCATGTTTACCGTGTTTAGAACAGTCTGACAGCAAAGTGACATTTCAAAGGAAAAAAGTCAACTACTCGCGGCTATTAATGAATTGCCGGTCCGACAATACACATAAAAGTTCATTGATAAAAACGGCATGGGAATTCCCCACAGGGGAACCCCAAACCAAAATTTAAAAAAAAATGACGTGGGGGCCCCCTAAATTCCATACCAGGCCCTTCAGGTCTGGTACGGATATTAAGGGGTACCCCGGCCAAAATTGTTTTTAAAAATGGCGTGGGGTCCCCCCCTTAAAATCTATACCAGACCCTTCAGGTCTGGTATGGATTTTAAGGGGAACCCCGCGCCAAAATAAAAAAAACGGCGTGGGGTCCCCCAAAAATCCATACCAGACCCTTATTCGAGCACTCAACCTGACAGGCTGCAGGAAAAGAGGGGGGGGACGAGAGAGCGCCCCCCCTCCTGAACCGTACCAGGCCACATGCCCTCAACAGTGGGAGGGTTCTTTGGGGTAGCCCCCCAAAACACCTTGTCCCCATGTTGATGGGGACAAGGGCCTCATCCCCACAACCCTTGCCCGGTGGTTGTGGGGGTCTGCGGGCAGGGGACTTATCGGAATCTGGAAGCCCCCTTTAACAAGGGGACCCCCAGATCCCGGCCCTCCCCCCTGTGTGAAATGGTAAGGGGGTACAAAAGTACCCCTACCATTTCACAAAAAAAAGTCAAAAATGTTAAAAATGACAAGAGACAGTTTTTAACAATTTCTTTATTTAAATGCTTCTTCTTTCTTCTATCTTCTTTCTTCTATCTTCTATCTTTCTTCGGTTTCTTCCTCCATCTTCTTCTTCTGGTTCTTCTGGTTCTTCTGGTTCTTCCTCCAGTGTTCTTGTCCGGCATCTCCTCCGTGGCGTCTTCTTATCTTCTTCTCCCTGGGCTGCTCCACATCGATGATGGCATGGAGGGAGGCACCCGCAGTGTGACGCTTCTCTCTTCATCTTTTTCTTCATCTTTTCCTCTTTATCTTCTCTCTTCATCTTCTTGTCTTCATCTTCTTTTCGGGCCGCTCCACATCCCTGATGGCATGGAGGGAGGCTCCCGCTGTGTGATGCTTCTCCTGTTCTGACGGTTCTTAAATAACGGGGGGCGGGGCCACCCGGTGACCCCGCCCCCTCTGACGCACGGGGACTTGACGGGGACTTCCCTGTGGCATTCCCCGTGACCTTACAGGAGCGGGGTCACCCTTTACATAACCCCACCCCACTGCCATTGGGAAGTCCCCGTCAAGTCCCCGTGCTTCAGAGGGGGGCGGGTCACCCTTTATTTAAGAACCCTCAGAAGAGGAGAAGCATCCCACAACCACCGGGCAAGAAGACAAGGTGTTTTGGGGGGCTCCCCCAAAGCACCCTCCCAATGTTGAGGGCATGTGGCCTGGTACGGTTCAGGAGGGGGGGGGCGCTCTCTCTTCCCCCCTCTTTTCCTGCGGCCTGCCAGGTTTTGTGCTCAGATAAGGGTCTGGTATGGATTTTTGGGGGGACCCCATGCCGTTTTTTGTAAAATTTTGGCGCGGGGTTCCCCTTAAAACCCATACCAGACCTGAAGGGTCTGGTATAGATTTTAAGGGGGGACCCCACGCCATTTTAAAAATTTTTTTTAGCCGGGGTTCCCCTTAATATCCATACCAGACCTGAAGGGCCTGGTATGGAATTTAGGGGCACCCCCCACGTCATTTTTTTTTAAATTTTGGTTCGGGGTTCCCCTGTGGGGAATTCCCATGCCGTTTTTATCAATGAACTTTTATGTGTATTGTCGGACCGGCAATTCATTATTAGCCGCGAGTAGTTTTAAATGACTTTTTTCCTTTGAAATGTCATTTTGCTGTCAGACTGTTCTAAACACAGGAAACATGCGCCCCTTTACAGGCATACTATAGACACCCCCCAGGCACGAAATTAAAAGGGATATTACACTTTTATTGTTTCACTTTAAGCATTAATAAAATCACTGCTCCCGAAAAAACAGCCATTTTTAAAACTTTTTTTTGCATTGATCCTTGTCCCCTGGGGCAGGACCCAGGTCCCCAAACACTTTTTATGACAATACCATGCATATAAGCATTTAAAATTAGCACTTTTAATTTCTCCCATAGACTTTCAAAGGGTGTTCTGCGGCATTCGAATTTGCCGCGAACACCCCAAATTGTTCGCTGTTCGGCCTACTGGCGAACAGCAGATGTTTGAGTCGAACATGAGTTCGACTCGAACTCGAAGCTCATCCCTATTCTCCAGTCTCATCCCCTATGTCGGTCCTCTCTTGCAGCATTCTTCCTCTGTAGTCCTTCTATCCCTTCTTTGCCCTCAGTACAGTCTAGATCCACTCCAGATAAGGGTCTGAGTGATGTCTGTCAGCTGAATATATAAAGTGGTCTGGGGGTGATGCAAGCTGGGGGAAGTAGAGGGCTGAGATGTGGTCTGATAGTGATGTATATAATAATAAAAAAAAACTATTGTGCTCATCTACTAAAATGTACAACAATACATAAAATTGGTACTCGAAGAAAACATCCTCCTGTTAAAAGATGTAAATATATATCTATATAATCCAGCCCCTAGCACTCTGTGTATGTCCAGATAATGTGAAATTTAAATTATGACAATTCATATAACCCTGTGTTATCTATCCAAGCTCTGAGTCTGCACCATCAGACGTGTAAACTCATCACATAAACACAGGGTTACATGAATGGTCATAAATTACATTCACATTATCTGGACAGAGTAATTGGGCTATGTTTATTTAGATAGGGCTGTGTGCTAGCTTGGTAGATATCTGTCACTCTCCCTGTCTCTTCACTTTCTGTGTCTCCTTTTTACTGCAATACAATATAAAAAAATTCCTAAAGAAACATCGGCAGCTTTTCTTTTAAAGAGACTTTAGTCCAAAAAAAAACAAATCTCACCTCCTCCCTGTAGTGTGAGCAGCCATCCTGGCCAGCAGTAGCTACAGTGTGCTCCGCCCCCTCAGCACAACACAATGGTGATCAGAGGAAAGGGGGGGTTTGAGTCAGAGATCTCTCACAGTGCAGTACAGTGTATGTATTTAGAAGCTATGGCACTGCTGCTGTCCCCACAGTGGCAAGTATACCCCCCGCCACTTACTCTGTGCCCTCAGTCCGTCCCTGGTCAGAATGAAGGAGGAGCCTAGACTCCATCGGCTAGGTGTGCTGTTGTGATAAGCAGTAGACACCTGTCACAGAGAGCTTCATAGTGACATCGGTCCTGAGAGGATATGTGGGCAAAGTGCCCAAAGAAGTGGCCCCCCGCTTTCGCCCCTAGGGACGCCTGGGCCCCTTACAACTGGTGCTACTTATATAATGGTCCTTGTTGGGATATTTTGTGTTATGGGGTGACAATAATCTGCCCCTGTCTCACAAAATCTCCTACCTGCAAATCACCCTGTCATGTGCCTTCCTAAAGGAAAAAATAAGCTTCTGAGTTGATGCATTTTACCCAGCAATATAACACCGCTCTTTACAAAATAAAGTCTTTAAACAATTATTGCAGCCAGAAACAATTAGTAATATTCCCTGTGAAAATACGCAGTTGCTTAGCAGTGAAATGCATTTGGACAGGCCAACCTCCAGCATGTAACCAGAAAAAATAGAAAATATGCCCTTTTAAAAACACACATGCAGCCTGGCATGACTGTAGCAGTCCATGTGGAAGGGTTGTAAAGGAGCTGCAAGATGCTTCCTTCCCTCCCATACCACCAAATTCCCCAAGAGACACAGCATTTTGCTACCTAAAGGACATTCAGTGAAGGGTTTATATGTCTTTTAACACAGCAGTTCCTGCCTAAAGGCCTTACACCAATGAGGAAGAAGAGAGGGGACTATCTAAGGACTAACCAACTAGCCCCAACATGCAGGTAAACTAGAATTTGCCATTTCAAAAATACAGCAATAACAGGTTGTAGTTACACAGATATGCTACTAGATGTCAGCACAAAGATATTTACATAATGAAATCCAATACAAAAGTGACGGATACACCATATGTTTTCCAGAACATCTTGAGATTATTTCCTTTACAAGTGGTGATTACAGCTAGCTTTTGCTTCAACATAAAATACTGTAGAATTATAGGTTGGAAGTTATTGGTACCCTTTGGTTCAAAGATAGGAAACAAAAAACATATACAAGTGATCTATCCCAATTGTTTTTTGTTTGTTTGCCTTTTCTTATTCTCTTTATTAATTGTTTTCTTCTTTCATTTTTTTCGACTAGTCTCCTTTGCCAGTCGATGCCTAATACGGAGAAACGCAGCGTCGGGTGGAGCTATAGGACCTGACGTCACCACGTACCAGCTGGCTGGCATGAGCCGCAGCTGTGAATCTCGTTTGAAAATTTGTCTGCCAAATGCTTTTAAAGATGTCAGTTGTCCATCACATAGAATAAAGGGATTTTTTAAAACTACTGCACTATGAAGTGCTTTTTCTTCCTCCCTTAAATACGTTTCTACATAATACTCCATGAGTGACTCTACCTGGATAAGGACCCTACGGAGACCATTGCAGCATTTGGAACCACCTGTTGAGGAAGGAATCCGGATGTATGTGTGAACCAGCTGTCCCTGCCTGAATGATCTTGCACACATGAGCCCATAAGATCTCCGTAACAGGGATCCTACAGATCTGGTAAGCGGCCTTTGGGTACATCATTTTTTTGCCTGACTTGTGGGAGTATATAGTGAAGAAAACATCCCCTATTTAATTGAAGGACTTGATTCCAGTGAAGTTCTATGTATTTGGGTGTCATCTGAACCGGACTTTATCAAGTATTCTGTTGGATTATATGTTTTTTAATCCAGTTTTTTAATTTTAGTTTGGCGTTAATCATATGGTGTTAGTTTTTACACCTATTTTTTGACATTACACATTTTTATTTTTTTGCATTTTCTAGGTTGCGCATCTAATTCAATTAAGCTTGGACAATAAAAACCAGAAATTGACTGGTTTCTATGCAGAGCTTCACCATATTTTACACTCTTCAGTTTTAGTAACTCATCCTAATAGTCCTGTACTTTTCTACTTTCCGTAAAATGGATTTAAATAGCTGTGAGTGGCTCGGCTGATTTTTGTCATCTTCATTTATGTGGAATTATGAAGCACTGATACCGCTGGATGAGATTTGTTGGTGTGTTCATTTCTGGCTGGCTGCATTAAGAACTTTGAAGTTCCACACGTTATCAGAGAGATGTGAAATACTACATAAGGAAAAGAATCCCCTAAAAACACATAACTAAATAGGACTTTAACAGTACCACACTAAAAAAGACCTCCAAGTAAAAGCGAACGATTTTTATGTCATGTATTCAGTAAAAAGATGCTATATGAGGGACTAAGTTATACACATAATGACAAAACTGTGCAATTAAAATCTGCATGAAGACAGTCTTCATATTATATATTACGTCAACCATTCGTAATAATTCCTGCCATGATGCTTTTACAAAAATTCCACTCATAGCATCTTGTATCCTTTGATGCGTTTCACAGGGCAAAACCTGCTTCTTCAGGACGATAGATTGATTGATTTATTGATGATGCAGGGCAAAAACAGTCACATGGATAGAAAATCCAACAGCCAAAGATCCATAAAAAAGCCTGACAATCAATGGAGCAGTGAAGTGTGATCAACAAGCCTCCTATGAGTAATTGCCAAGAATCCAGGCAGCACGACCCCACGGTGCTCCAGTACTACTACATCCAATGCTACTAGTGTGAAGGACTGCATGTAACAGAAATGCACTGTGTGTAACCCAGCGGTATGAGGCACTGCATGTGATAAAGAGGTATCAGGCTTCATTTATATACCAAAACATAAAAAATCATATTAATGCGTGAAATGCAAAGTATCCTCTAATCTGCATCTGGGGATTCGGGGGCAAGATTAGCACAGTAAGGTTGGGGGCAAAAAGGATATGTACACTTCAAAAATACACTTACCTTCAGGGTACACCTAATAGACTTTTTATCTATAGAACAATTTTTCCTTACTTTGTTTTCTTTCTCTATAGTATATTGTAGATTTTTTCAGCTTTCTTTTGTTACCCAAATTTGATCTCTAACTTTACTTTGTAAAAAAATGAGGTACTTTCAGAGACTTTAGACTTTAGAGAAAAATTACAATTGGAGTTAGGAGCTTTTCAAAGTCTACAGAGTAATATTAGAAAGCAAGAACTAAGTATACTGCTAATAATGAAATTCTACATTTCTCTGTCCCGGTGACAAATGTATGTAGAGTGAAAAAAAGCTGCAATCAATGCTAGAAACGTTAAGCCCTTGACTCTAATAACAACTCAATATAACGGCTTCAAATAAAAGATAACAAATGACCCAGTGTTTTTCTTTAATATGGAACAATGTTTAATCTGTGGAACACACACTGCTGTATTGATTAAGTCCAGCCATGATACGACTATGTTTCCATATAATGCTTAGAATATTTTGTTTGGTCTTTATTGTTTCTGGTGCCCAGGGATTTATTCTCATTTATGGAATAGTCATCCATTTTCTTCTAAACATTCTTTATTCTGTATCTGAAAGCCACAGTAATATCGTTCTCAGTCTTAATATATTTACAAGTCATTGCTGATAGTTATGTTGATAATTAATAATGAGCCCACACCAAACAATAACCAACACCAATATCAATCAGTAATAAAATACAAAAGAAATGTTTACAAATGTTTCGCAGGTAAACAAACGTTTTTAGGCAATAGGGGAAAAGTGTGAAACTAGGAAGTTAACCACTTGCCCACTGGGCACTTAAACCCCCTTCCTAACCAGACCAATTTTTAGCTTTCGGTGCTCTCACAATTTGAATGACAATTACTCAGTCATTCAACACTGTACCCATACAAAATTTTTTGTCCTATTTTTCAGGCAAATAGAGCTTTCTTCTGGTGGTATTTAATCACCACTGAGTTTTTCCTTTTTGTGCTATAAAATGGAAAAAGACCGAAAATTTAGTAAAAAAAAAATAATGCATTTTTCTTTGTTTCTGTTATAAAATTTTGCAAATTAGTAAGTTTCTTCATAAATTTTGGGCACAATTTATACTGCTACATATCTTTTGTTAAAATAAATTATTGTATATTATTTGGTCTTTGTGAAGGTTAAAGAGTCTACAAGCTATGGTGGCAATCATTGAAAATTGATCACACCTGATGTACTGACGATCTGATATTTGAGACACTAACAAGCCAGTAAAGTACAAATACCCCCCAAATTACCCCATTTTTGGAAAGCAGACATTCCAACGTATTTAGTAAGAGGTATGATTTGTTTTTTGAAGTTGAGGTGGATGGCACTGCACTACTTATAGTAGCCTGCTGTTCCTCGCCAGAGCGCCTTCATTTCATGGGCACATTGTCCTCTTCCTATGGTTCTGTAGGTTCTGTATGGTTCTGTAGAGGTATGATTTGTTTTTTGAAGTTGTCATTTTTTCCCACAATTCTTTGCAAAATGAAATTTTTTTTTGTTTTTCACAAAATTTACATATTGATGGGTTATTTCTCTCGCATGGCATGTGCATACCACAAATTACACTCCAAATACATTCTGCTACTCCTCCTGAGTATGGAGATACCACATGTGTGAGACTTTACACAGCCTGGTCACATACAGAGCCCAACATTGAAATAGCACCTTCAGGCGTTCTAGAAGCATAAATTACACATCTAATTTCTCAACCACCTATTACACTTTTGAAGGCCCTGGAGCACCAAGACAATGGAAACACCCACAAAAGGACCCCATTTTGGAAAGAAAACACCCCAAAGTATAATCTAAGAGGCATAATGAGTCTTTTGAACAGTTCATTTTTTCCAGAAGTTTTTGGAACATGGGAAAAAAAATGAAAACGCATTTTTTTTTACACAAAGTTGTCAATTTATAAGATATTTCCAACACACAGCATGTACATAGCAAAAATGATACCCCAAAATACATTCTGCTACTCCTCCTGAGTATGGTGATACCACATGTGTGAGACTTTTATACAGCCTGGCCACATACAGAGGCCCAACATCCAAGGAGCACCATCAGATGTTCTAGGGACATAAATTACGCATCTACTTTCCTGACAACCTATCATATTTTTTAAGGGCCTTCATATTTATAAAACATAGCGTGTACATACCAAGAATTACACCCAAAAAACATTCTGCTGAGCAAAGGGTAAACAAAAGATTACCTGTGTTTTTAGTACTGCAGTTGTCCACAGGAGGAGAGCACTGATCCAGGCAGCAGGCAGGGACGTGGTCAGCGACAGTGAACAGAATTTTCCAGGCAGCAGGCAGGAATATTGTCCATAGTCAGTACAGGCAGGGATACTGTCCATACACAGTCCAGCTCAGTGCAGGTGGAGATATTGCCAGCAGTGCCAAAATAAGGGAAGGGAAGGACATTGGCCTTCCCTTTTGATGTCTTTGGCCTGTTTCACAGTGGGGGAGTTTCTCAGGAAAGTGGCGTTCTTGGAGTCTGAATCAGAGCGAATATTTTCTGGTGGGCCTTCAGGGTACAATAGGGCGGTGATAACTTCTTCTTGGTAATGAAGATAGGATGCGGGGGTCTCGGTAGATTTTGGTAAACATCATAAGTATTTTACATGGCCAAACTGAAAAAAAATAAAGACTTTTTTGTACCAATAGCAGGATTGTCTTGCGGGAAGGTAGGGTTCGATCATCTGATCATTGATGTCGACCCCCCATGAACAACTTGTAGTCATGGACACAAGCTGGTTTCCGGATTGGGCCATTTCTTCTGGGGATTTCCACATAGGTGTCCTCATGAATCGATGGGAGCATGGGGATGTTTTGTCTGTCCCTACACTTGACAGCCAATAGCTCATTGTTCCGCAAAGACGGCATCTCCCCTTCTCGTAGCCTTTTATTAACGAGCCTTTGCGGGAAGCCCTTCCTATTAGCTCTCACTGTACAGCATGCTGGAGTCTTCCTCCGGTAAAGATTGCGGAAGAGGGGCTAGCTTGTATAGAAATTATTCACATAGAGATGGTAACCCTTTTCAAGGAGTGGATAGACAAGCTCCCAACTTTTCACCTGGCGCCAATGTATTCTGGGCATTCAGGGGGATGCAGCTGTGTGTCCTTCCCTTCATACACCAGGAAGGCGTAGATGAACCCCATGGCTTGGTCACAAAGCTTGTAGAGCTTAACCCCATATCGGGCCCTTTTGCTGGGGATAAACTGTTTGAAGCCCAGTCTGCCTGTGAAATTGACAAGTGACTCATTCACAGAGATATTTTGGTTGGGGGTATATAACTGGGCAAATTTCTTTTAGGAAAAATTTAGAAGTGGCCAAATTTAAAATAATTTGTCATAAGCTGGGTCATTTTGGGGAGGGCACTGGGTGTTGTCATTATAATGGAGGAACTGCATAATCATTAGGTATCTTGACTTTGGCATAAGGGATGAGAAGATTGGCATGTGGTGGATGGGGTTGGTGGACCAATATGAGTATAATTCTTTTTTTTCTTTGTGAGTCCCATGTTGAAAGTTAGGCCTAATTGTTTTTAAATTCCTCCACTGTAAGTGGATGGAATGGAAGATAGTAGGTTTTCAGTAAAAATTTTATTTAAAAAATCAATAAGGGCAAAATTATATGTGTTCACCTGGACACCTGGCTGGGCGATAAAAGGGGGATGTTTGCTGTTTTGGAATTAGGGGGAAAACACAGGGGGTTCTGAAGGGCATAGAGAAGGCTGGCATAAGTCCTAACCCTTTGGGGCTGAGATGACACCCCACTAGTGCTTGACCTTTGTTGCAGTGGTACTCCATTTCTCGTGGATCGTACTTCACTAAAGGTGCTTGCCACTCCGCTAGAGGTGGATGGCACTGCGCTACTTATAGTAGCCTGCTGTTCCTCGCCAGAGCGCCTTCATTTCATGGACACATTGTCCTCTTCCTATGGTTCTGTAGCAGACCAACTGCTTAAAACTTGTTCATATGCCAAATCAGAATTGGATGCAGACTCTGAGAGCTCCCCGCTGCTCTCGTCGCTCAGGCTAAGAAGCTGGTATGCCTCCTCACCTGGAAAAATATTTTTTCGCCATACTGGTGACTGTGGGCTGTGGTGAGATAGGGACACTATGACAGATGCGGCTGCACTGATGGGTGCTGATGAGGCTGGTCTAATGAGGGTGCACTACTGGGTGCTAAAGAGGCTGCACTGATGGGTGCTCATGAGGGTGCAGTGATGGGTGCTGATGAGGGTGCACTGATGGGTGCTGATGAGGCTGCACTGATGAGGTTACACTGATGCACTGCAGCTGCACTGATTAGCTGGCACTGATGAGGTGGCACTGATAGGCGCTTATGAGGATCCACTGGATCCACTGGGTGGCACTGATGAGTACTCACTTATGGGCACTAATGTGCACTATTGGGAACTGTAGTGGCACTGATGAGTACTTTAGTGGTACTGTAGGTCACTGTAGTGGCACAGATGAACACTGATGGCACTATAGTGGCACTGATGAGCACTGTAGTGGCACTGTAGAGCACTGAAGTGGTGCATATGAGCACTGATGGGCACTGTAGGGCACAGATGAGCATTGTAGGGCACAGATGAGCACTGTATGGCAACAATGTAGCACTGTAATAGCACTGTAGTGGCACTGTAGAGCACTGTAGTGGCACTGTAGAGCATTGTAGTGGTGCAGATGAGCACTGATGGCACTGTAGTGGCACTGATGGGCACTGTAGTGGCACTGATGGGCCCTGTAGGGGCAATGAAGGCACTATAGGGCACAGATGAGCACTGTAGTTGCACTAATGTAGCACTAATGCACACTGTAGTGGCACAGGTGGCACAGATGAGCTCTGTGGTGGGACTGATGTGGCACAGGTGTGGCACTAATAGGCACTGTAGTGGCACTAATGGCACAGATGAGTACTTTAGTGGCACTGATGAGCACAGGTGGCACTGTAGTGGCACTGGTGGCACTGATGTGGCCCTGATGGCACAGATGAGCACTGTAGTGGCACTGGTGGCACTGATGTGGCACTGTACAGGCACTGGGGGCACTGTAGGGCACTGATGTGGTACTGTAGTGGCACAGGTGACACAGATGTGGCACTGGTGACACATATTTTTTTTTTTAATAAGTTTTTATTGAAAAACAGGATGTTCACAAAAAGGAGAAAATACATGTAGATATCATAATATGTGCAGATATTTTCAGCATTAACATCGTATCATCTCAGAAGAGGGTCATCTAAGTAAATTAAGTACCTTATCATAAGCGCTATAGTAACTGAAAAAGCAGAGACCTTAGTCAGAAACACTAAATCCTGTCATATTTTTGGTATGAAGAATAAAAAAGAGAAAATAGGGAGAGATAGAAAGAGAAAGAGCAAAGCAGTGTCACTGGTGGCACATATGTGGCAGTGATGGCACAGTAGGGCACATAATAGCACTGATGTAGCACTATAGGGCATTGCTGGGCACAATAAAATGTTCAAAACTCACTGCTGGGCACAGCTGTACACTCAATCTTTTTTTTTTTTTAATTTCAGGCTTCCCAGCCTAGAGGTGAGATGTGGGATATTATTGACCCCATATCTCACTGTAAAGAGGACCAATCATGCCATATTCCTATTACAAGGGATGTTTACATTCCTTGTTATAGGAATAAAAGTGATCAAAAATTTTTTTTTTTAAAGTGTCAAATTAAAAAAATAAAAATAAAATTAACAATAATAATAAAAAAATGTAAAGGGCCCCTGTCCCCGTGTGCTCGCACGCAGAAGCAAACGCATAAGTAAGTCTCGCCCACATATGAAAACGGTGTTTCAAACCACACATGTGAGGTATCGCTGCGAACGTTAGAGCGAGAGCAGTAATTCTAGCCCTAGAACTCCTCTGTAACAAAACATGTGACCAGTAAAAAAATTTAAGCATTGCCTATGGGGATTTTTATGTAGTTTTATATAGTGCAGTTTTATTTCCACGAGCGTGTGCAATTTTGAAGCATGACATGTTAGATATCTATTTACTCGGCGTTACTTCATCTTTCACATTATGAAAAAAAATTGGGCTAACTTTAATGTTTTTTTTTTTTTTAAAGCATGAAACCTGTTCGAAAAATTGCTGCGCAAATACCGTGCGAGATAAAAAAAGTTCCAATGACCGCCATTGTATTCTCTAGGGACTTTGCTAAAAAAAATTATAATGTTTGGGGGTTCTATGTTATTTTCTAGCAAAAAAATGATGAATTTTACATGTAGGAGAGAAATGTCAGAATTGGCCTGGATGGGAAATGGTTAAGAGATGAATTATAATATTATTGATTAAACGAAGGAGTGGAAGAGGGGGAGGGAAAATGGGGCGGGGAAGGAAAGGAAGGGGGTGGAGAACAAGTGGGAAGGAAGAAGGGGAATGGAGAGAGGGAAAAAGGGAAAGGAGGGTTATCCAAAATAATTGACTCTCTGTGGATATACATATGCCCGCATGGATGTGGACCCATGTGTAAATACACAAGGGCACACACCCATAAGCACCTGATAAGAATCGCCACTAAAGAAATATATATATATATATATATATATATATATATATATATATATATATATATATATATATATATATATATATATATATATATATATATATAAAAATGTATGAACATATGAACATATATGAAACATATAGGTAAAGTTATTTCTAGGTCATATTGCTATGAATACTTACAAGATCAGATCCCGCCTCCCCCATAATAAGAAACCTAAAGTAAAATAAATACAAGATTAAAAAGTTATATATAGTATTATATAGCTATTAGGATATAAGATACTTATATCAAAATAATGGTCGAAATTTCAATGCCCTCGGTAATACCACCGGGGGAGAGGGCATCCAAGTTGTAGATCCAGAACCATTCTCTAGCACAGAGTTTTTCGATCTCTCACCTCTCCACACACTCTGATTTGAACCCCTGGATGACCAGGGCTTGTTTACATTCTGATCGCTTCGTCATTGGACGGAGCAATCACGTGGTAAAGGGACGCTGTCATTGGCTATTTACCGCGATCCGTGACACACCGGGTCCCTGAACTAGGTGTGCACGGAAAGTCCCTTGTGCGCGCCCCAGGGGGGCGTGCGAGAGCGCGGTGTAGGGAGGATGTTATAGTACTCCCTCCCAAAGTTATCCGACCGCGCTGTAGCCATCTTTTGGCTATGGCCGGTCGGCAAGCGGTTAAAAAGCATATGTATTACCCTCTATGTGCTACGAGCGGTAGTTAAGGTAAATTTTAGGCTGGTCTAGACTAAGCCTGAGCCATGGAATATTGATATATATATATATATATATATATATATATATATATATATGTATATATATATATATATATATATATATATATATATATATATATATATACTGTATTTATTGGCGTATAACACTCACTTTTTCACTGAAATCAGGTGCAAATAGCGTGTGCGTGTTATACGCAATTTTAGCTGCCTCAGAGGGGACAGGGAGGGGGGCAGGACGAGCGCCATCAGATTACATACAGTGAGAATCTCCTGTTTACTCTGTAATAGGAAGTCCCGTCTCCTGAGCCACCATTGGACCACTGTTCTGTCTATCATAGGAAATTCTCACTGTATTTAATCTATCGGCGCTCGTCCCGCCCCCCTCCCTGTCCCCTCTAGGCTGCAGATGGGCATCGATCAGGCTGCACTGATGGCAATGGCGAGGCTGCTGCATTGATGGCAATGGTGAAGCTGCTGCATTGAGGCAATGGTGAGGCTGCTGCATTGAAGGCAATGGTGGGGCTGCTGCATTGATGGCAATGGTGAGGCTGCTGCATTGATGGCAATGGTGAGGCTGCTGCATTGATGGCAATGGCGAGGCTGCTGCATTAATGGCAATGGTGAGGCTGCATTGATGTGGACTGATGAGGCTGCATTGATGGCACTTGTGAGGCTGCAGATGGGCATTGATCAGGCTGCATTGATGGCAATGGTGAGGCTGCAGATGAGCACTGACCCTTATTTTGCTTCAAAGTCCCTAATTTAAAATGTATTTTTTTTCCCTGAAATTCCCCTTTAAAATGAATGTGCGTGTCATATGCCTGTGCGTGTTATACGCCGATAAATACGGTATATATATCATATTAAATATATATATATTAAATCAGGGTTAATAGAGTTCAGGGCTGGATGATTCACCCTGGCAGCTCTCTGGTGCCTCCCCCAGGTTCTAGAATATTGGAGAAAATTCTAGAAATTAGTGGGCGGAAGCTAGGAGGGTTGTCTTGCATATTTAGAGGCCCTTAGCCAATCCCCTGAAAGTGGGCCTTGCAGGGAACTAAGGAGCCCTGAAATAGACATGAGTCATGCAAGCAGGAGAGTCAGGTGGAAGATGTAGAAGCAGTGCTGGTGAGGGAGTCTGTCAGTGGCCCTTGAGGGATCCCTACCAAGGAGGGGTTTTACCTCGGGCCAGAGCTCGGGTGACTGCAGGAAATCTTTCTGGAGAGGCAGCAGGAGCAAAGAGAGACAGAGTGAATAGATCAGCACAGTGCAGGGACAGACGAGGGGAGAGACTGCCAGCTGTAGGTCTCTCTTGAAGACGACGATGTGCTTAAGTCTTCATCTAACCTTGCCCTGGGAGGTCTCCAGTGTCTGTCAGTCTGTTAGACTGGGAAGAAGAATCAGCCAGGTGGGTTGGTGAAGTGGCAGTCAGGTGGGCTAGCATTTTCTGCATAAGTGAAGCTGGGATCGGTGTCTACAGGGAAGCACAAGGAATTGCAGGATGCAGTTCACTCCACATGTGCTACTTTTCCAAGGGAGTTTCTACCCTGTAAGGGGCTGTTGCTGAACAGCCAAAAAGACTGTTAAAGGAGTGAACCCAGCAGAGCTGTACATAGGATCAAGGTTTGTGCAGGCGGAAGAAGTGGAAGCTGTAAATATGAATATTGTCCCTGGATCTATTGTTGTTTGCCAAGTTGGGCATTCCATAATCCCTACCCCATTCAAGTTATCATCCCCTAATAAAACAACAAAAACAAGCCAAAATACTGTTTTCTGTGTCTGGATGTGCAGCAGCGGGGAACCCTGAAATTTGCAACTCCTATGGGGGTAGTGCTACACATACAGTGTTACATAGAAGCATGGATGCTGTATTAACCACTTGCCGACTGCTCCATAGCAGATTTGTAGCTACAGAGCAGCCGCTCTGTGCAGAAACAAATAGTCCTTCCCAAACACTCTAAAACATGCGCTAGTCACCCCCATACTTAAAAAGCCCTCACTGGACCCCACCAATCTTAACAACCTTAATGCCCCATCTCCTTACTCGTCTTCTCCTCCAAACTTGAAAGACTGGTCTACAACCGACTGAGTGACCATCTGACCATGAACAAACTTCTTGATCCCCTTCAGTCCGGATTTCGCCCTCAACACTTCATTGAAACTGCTCTCCTTAAACTCACAAATGACCTACTAATGGCTAAAACCAACGGACACTATTCTGTACTACTTCTCCTGGACCTCTCTGCTGCCTTTGACACAGTGGCCCACCCCCTTCTCCTCAAAAAACTCCAATCTTTTGGTCTCCGTGATTTTGCTCTTCGCTGGTTCTCATCCTACCTTTCCCACCACTCCTTCAGTGTCCCTTACAACTCAACTTTCTCCTCTCCTCTTCCTTTTTCCGTCGGGGTCCCCCAAGGTTCTGTTCTTGGACCTCTCCTTTTCTCAATCTACACCACCTCCCTGGGTCAGTTCATTGCCTCCAATGGCTTTCAATATCATCTCTACGCTAATGACACCCAAATCTATCTCTCCACCCCCCAGCTCTCTCCATCTGTCTCCTCACGCATCACCAACTTACTAGTAGACATATCAGCTTGGATGTCACATCACTTCCTCAAACTTAACCTATCCAAAACCAAGCTCATGATATTTCCCCCCACCAGGTGCCACTTCTCTTGTTTTCTCTGTCAATATCAACGGCTCAACTATCAACTTGTTCCCCCACGCCAAGGTCCTAGGTGTAATCCTGGACTCTGAACTAACCTTTCTGCCCCACATCCTATGGCTATCCAAAATTTGCAGCCTCAACCTCCGCAACATCTCCAAGATATACCCCTTCCTAAACAGTGTCACCACAAAGCTTCTATTCCACTTCCTGGTCATCTCTCGCCTCGACTACTGCAACTCCCTCCTCATTGGCTTACCTCTAAATAGGCTATCCTCACTTCAATCCATTATGAACGCTGCTGCCAGACTCATCCACCTCAAAACTGCTCTGGCTCAGGCTCAGGCTCAACCCCTCTGCCAATCCCTCCATTGGCTGCCACTCAACCAACAAATTAAATTCAATAACTTACAAAGCCATCCACAACCTGGCCCCCAGCTCCACCACTAACCCAGTCTCAAAATACCAACGTAATCATTCTCTTCGCTCCTCCCAAGACCTCCTGCTCTCTAACTCCCTTGTCACCTCATCCCATGCTCGCCTTCAGGACTTCTCCAGAGCCTCTCCCAACCTCTGGAATGCTCTACGCCAATCTGTGCGACTTTCTCCTACTTTGTCCACTTTCAGATGATCCCTGAAAACTCTTCTCTTCAGAGAAGCCTATCTGGCCCCCACCTAACAACTGTACATACTAGGGCAGTGGTTATGACACCAGATTAAGGGCCGGTACACACTGGTCAGACATGCGCTGTGACTTTGACAGTACAAGTCGCATGACATGTAAAAATCAATGGTTCCCTATAAGAGCCATCTTAACTGGTCTGACTTGTGTTGGTCTGACTTTGAAAATGAATGGAATTTGGGATCATCATCTTAACAGATCCAACTTGTGGCATGTGACTTATTCTCTGAGGATCTTGAGGGGGAACCCCATGGCAAATTTGAAAAAAAAAACTGTGTGGGGTCCCCCCCAAGATTCATACCAGACTCAAAGGGCCTGGTATGGTTGGATCAAAGTCGGATCCCGTTTATTGAAATCACGTGGAAGTCAGACATGAAGTCAGATCAGAAGTCATGCGACTTTCAGTGTGAACATGGCCTTAACTGGAACATTGACAAGGAATAAAGTATAAAGCAACTGCATACTCAGTAAGTGATTAAATCAGCTGCTGAAAGGGCTTAATATGATTAACAAAGAACGAAAGACAAAATTCAACAAAGAAAGTCTTTTATATAATGTTATATTAATATACCATCTACTGTATTGCCAATTGTATGAAATGAACTCTATCCAGGGTGTAAATATGTGTTTATGAATAGCACAGCTTCCTGTATTTCATATTGCATTATAAAGGTTGCAAAGAAAAGGACAAGCATTAAAAGCACTTTAATGGCAAAGCTATAGAGATTGTCCTTTATCATCAAATAAATGGTACAACCTATAGAGATCATAAAACTAAGGTCAATCAGAAACCTTCATCCATAAGAGCTGCTTTATTCTCTTTACAAACGCACAATTTGTTTTGTCCATGCTGTAGGCAATAAATCAAAGCCAATGATGTCTTCTGTGGGATATTTATGTGGAAGAAAACAGTAGAGGACATTTCAGCTCAGTTCTGATGATGAAGACATGAGGCTTTCAATCAACGGAGCACATAAATGGAGTCATCTGAGGCTTAACTTGGGGAGTCATAAACTTGACAAGGTTGTAAATTATTGTAAGAAGGCCATTTTGATTCAAAGTCTATATATTCTGTTGCTGGAGAACTATGAAGATGGTACAATAGTAGTCAAATGTGTGTCCTTTATGTCTTTGGTGTGATAATAGATAACATCATGTGCAGCATTTGACTTAATACATTAAAAAATAAAATAAAACTATGCATAGACATTAGTGCTCATGTTGATGGATGTTCTTTCCCTGATGTGTGTTTGGAACACAAGGGACATCTTCATATATTGACAAACTTCCTTTAGACCTCGGTTCATCCAACCAGTATAGTCACCCTCCACACAGCGCCAGATTTGGACCTTGGGGTGCCCGGGGCACTTCAAGTTCGGGGGCCCATCAACATAGAAATAAATTATTTGAACTTAAATGAATAATAAACCATATTTGTTCTAATAAAAAAATAAGTTCTGAAGAAGACACTTGTCTGATTATTTTCCCTCAGTTTTATTGACTGTAAGAAAACATATTAGAAAGGTGATTGGAACTGGCAAGTCTTTCAACACAGTTATGCATCACACTACAATATTTAAAAAAAAAAAAAGTATTTCTTCCTGCACTTAGCACCTGCAAAATCTTTAACTTAAGTTGACCACAGATGGATTGAATCTCGGCTAGTTCAGCAGGGACCGCCCAAAAATCGATCCATCTAATGGCAGATTGGTTGTACCCAAGTTGATCCATTGATCGACTTGTGTTCAACCAACCTGTTAGATTTTTTACATGCGATTACTGCCAGCGGCTATCAGCACTAGCAGTAATCTTTTTGTTCTGCTGGGTGGGAAGGCTCCCTGCACCCCCCCCCCCACCAACAGAACACAATAGCGCAGAGGTAGGCATGCCCCCATCAACACCCAGATGGAAGGAAAGAAAATTGAATAATTTATGGGCTGCCTAACTCATCAAACTATATCATCTTGAGGACACTCTTGAGGACACTATCGACAGCCAGTAGGCACAGAGCACTTAGTCTTTCATGGGTCACTGTGGTTCTCAGATAATTCTGAGAACCACATGCTCAAATATTTTCTATGAGCTACATTAGCACTTGGAAAAGCATCAGCAAGCCTTTCATCATGTAATAAAACTGCCTGTTGAGATGGAGCGAGGCTGCAAATTAGACTGTTTCATCAATGAACACGCTACTGAAGTCTCGAGGGAAAATAGGTTTCTTTGGCTCGGGGGGCTGGGAAAGTTGCCCCTATTGCTCCCTTATAAATCTGGCTCTCTAATAAACATAGCAGTTGAATCCACTGTCATTTCACGTGTTAAAATGCAGTACATGGAATGTTCACCAGTCATTTGAAGTGTAAAAAAACAATAATCTTCTAAACCTTATGTCCACTATGAAGGCTTGTAGTTTACTGAGTGAACATGAAGAAGGGAGGGGGTCTATTTAAGGACTAAACCAACTAGCCCCAATATACAGGTAAACTGGAATATACCATTTTACAGACATTAAATGACATGTTGTAGTTACCCTGATTTCCCACTAGATATCAGCACAAAGTTATTTATACATACATAATAAAATCCAGTGCAACAGTAATGGATACATGAAAAGTGTTCCAGAAAAGCAAGAGTCAATAGGTTTTATCTAAACCATTGACCCTGCTTTGGTCTTGATGCTGTCAGAACTGTAGACCACTGGAGCGTGGGAAGAAGACACTGCAGGTAGGAGTGAAGGATCTGGTAAGTAAAGCTTCTTTTTTATTCCCCTAGGCCAAAACAAGCAATTAACCTTTACAGTACAGACATAGCCCCACTGCAAGGGATACTTTTTTAAGCTTTCCAGAGTTCGGATTTAATGAAGCAGTACACATGACATTGCCGAGGCTCTGTTTGATCCGCATTGTTTTTCGCTGCGTTTCATTGGTATGTGTGAACCTTAGGTAAAGCAGGTGAAACAGTCTTTTCTTGTCATTTTTCATTTGTGCATGAGTTGAAAGGCATACAAACAAAAAGTCCCAGCTCACTTACCAGCCAGTCTGCAACAAACCGAATTGACCCTAAGACCCGTTTCACACTGAGGTGCTTTACAGGCGCTACAGCGCTAAAAATAGCGCCTGCATAGCGCCTGTAAAGAGCCTCTCCTGTCTCTCCAGTATGGAAGCCTGAGTGCTTTCACACTGGAGCGGTGCCATAGGCGTGCGCACAGGGTGTGCCAGGTGTGCCTGGGCACACCCTAATTGCCTTGTGTGGTGCATATTTCCCCCTGTTTAGACCACTGATATTTTATCCCCCAAAAAAATGTTACAAAAGAAAATAATTTTTTGGAAAAGAAAATAAACAAAATTACACTGTCCACTGCCCTACTGACACCATCAGTACATATACACATGCATATGTATTTGAGCTTTGGGGTGCACACCCTAATGCAAGAGGCTGCGAACACCTATAAGCAGTGCACTTGCAGGACGTTAAAAAAACTCCTGCAAGCAGCATCTTTGGAGCGGTGAAGGAATAGTGTATACACCGCTCCTTCACCGCTCCTGCCCATTGATATCAGTGGAGCAGCGCGGCTATACCACCGGTATAGCGCTGCTGCTGCAGTGCTTTGCGGTGGTTTTAACCCTTTCTCGGCCGCTAGCAGGGGGGTAAAAGCGCCCCGCTAGCGGCCGAATAGCGCCATGAATTTGACGATAAATCGCAGCTTAAAATAGCGGTGCATTACCGCCGACACACCCACCGCCCCAGTGTGAAAAGGGCCTAACAGTTCACGTTAAAATCAAGGGGTTTAGTTTGCACACATTTGCAAATATGTGTGTAAGCTGCAGCGGCCGCGTCACAGAACCCCAATGTACTGCAGCTATAAAAGCCAGTAATTAACCCTTGCATTGAGGTAGATCATTCTATAATTTCCCCAAGTTTAATCCATTCTTCTACCAGCTGAGTCTGCCGTAAAGTCACCATATAAAGGATCTACTGTTTTCCTAAGATATGGCTACAGGCACTGATAGCTCTGTTTAAGCATTTTCAAGTGGGGTGGCTTGGGATCCTGTACATTTTAGGACTTTTCTACATCTTTACTGTATTTATAATCTTTCTAGAAACAAGGAGAACATAGTGTTACTAAACCCACAACAGTAAAATCAATCTTTATATGCAGTAAAGCATGCTTATTATACTCACTGTGAAACCTTATGGGTTAATCCTCTGCATTGTGTAAAAAGGCTGTTTGATCCTGGCTTCTCTGATCCCCCCCTTCTTATACTGTCCCCAATCCATCTCTTGATAGAACAGAGCCTTGGAGGCACTCTGCACATGCTCAGTTTGATGTGTATTGCTAAATTTTTTTTTTTTTTTTTCGGGGGGGGGGGGGGGGGGGGGCTGTGCATGTGATCAGCACAGGGCCAGTTAGCACTGTCCAGGAAGTCAGGGGGCATGCAGCCACATAAGACAGTCAGAGGAGAATGAAAACTTCTCCTACAAGCTTTAACCAGTGCTTGGCTAGACACTGATAGAAGTCACAAGACTGCTATATACTGCTGATGAGAAAAGGTATTTAGCAGTTTATATTTACTAAAATAATTGCATTTCCATGTTCTGTGTACTGTGGGAGACCAGATATTGTAAATGCAGGTTCCTGGGTTTAGTAACACTTTAATTACCTGATTACTCTTCAGATTACTATTTAAAGTAGAAGGAAATGTATCAAAATAACTTATTTGTTAAATGACGTTTCCCCTTTGCTAAAATCCTACCTACTTACATTTTCTAATAATCTGTTTTCTGAAAAATTGTACTGCATAAGCTCCTGTATGCGGTCATGTGACCACAAAGCTCCGACTGATTCCCATTTCCTCTCTCTCCGGCTGATGGGCAGAACTCCTCGCCTCGTTGACACTGTGGATGGGAGGAAGTCATAAATTATAGGTAATTCAGCATCATTGATTGGCAGAAGCTTTGCAGTCACGTGACCACATAGAGAAATCTAAAAAACTGTTATTTAGAAAGCAATTTATTGGAAAACTTAAGCAGAGTGCATTGGAGCAAACAAAGGTATTGCAATGCCTCTCCTTGTACTTTAAATTTTCATTAAAAAAGAAAGTTTCAACCTTCAATACTGTTCTTTGAAAAATATAATTACTGCATTTTCATGTTAAATGGAAACAGCCTATGTAATATAGAAGGCCGTCTGTACTTCAAGTTACAGAACATTACATTCTCTACGAGAGACTTAAAAACCCTCTAATTTATTATTATTACATATCTAATAGATTTGTCTTTTACAAAGCAATTGCTTCAGGTCTTGTTCTTTACTGTGTCCTCTAATGCCTTAAAAATTCCCCACTTTAGATTCCAGATCTGATGATGGTGCATATGGAAATATCTGGTGACTGAAATGTCATTGGCTTCCTCACTGTCATTATTTTTTCTGGCAACATTGACAGAGTTATCTCTATCAGCTAACATTTGCAGGCTGGTACATATGACAGCATTATGCTTGTTAAGCTATACAGGGGCACTTTGTTCTGGACAGTACATGGCAGATCATATTCCCTTCTTCACTTGACTCCCTTTACTAAGGTAGAACAGATGTCCCCAATCCTCATCAGTTTCCTGCTATACTGTCCCAAGTCAAGTCTCCTAAGATACCAACCAAAAATCAGTCCACACAAAATCTGCAGTCACAAATGGCCATAGTATTGATGCATCATGTTCTAATTTTAATTAAAATTCTTGATGGGAGGGTGGACCTGTAAAAAATTTATACAGTACCTGCTCTGAGGTATTTCTGAATATTTCAGATTTTTTAAAAATATTTATGAATGTTTCTGAATACTTATGAATATTCCTGAAAATTCTGAAAAATCCGTAAATTCGAAAAAATTAGTAAATTCGAAAAAATTAGTAAATTCGAAAAAATTTGAAAAATTCGGAAATTCGAAAAAAATCGTAAATGCAAAAAAAAAATTGGAAATTTGGAAATTCGATAAAAATCGGAAATTCAAAAAAAATTGTTAATTCGAAAAAGTCTGAAATTCGGAAATTCGAAAACCTGAAAATGAGAAAATCTAAAATAATAACTAACTAATAATAACTTTACTATTACTAACTATTAATAAAACTCTGTAAGGTGAACTTACTCAGGTCCCCCTCCTCGCCCCACTGGTCCCGCTGACCTCTCCTGTTCTAAGCCCCAGTATATCCGCGGCAGGTGTCCGGGGCTTAGAAATCCCCTGAGCTGAACATCGTCAGGGGGACGTTTTGGAACATTGTAATTGGTCAGTGCCATCACATGGGCGGCACGACCAATCAGCAGCCGCATAGCCCGTCCTGTTAGCTATAAAGAAGAGGCGTGGCTGCAGAGAGGATTTCCAAGCCCTGGGCTCCTGATGCGGCTATACCGAGGCTTAGCCGGAGACTGAGGCGGTCCAGGTCAGCGGGACTGGGGGGGGGGGGGCGAGGAGGGGGAACTGAGTAAGTTCACCTTACAGAGTTTTCTGTAAAGGTGAACTTACCCTTTAAATTATAGATATTGGAATCTCCTTTTAAATTTGGCTATTAGTGAACGTAATTTATACAAATGTATCCAAAGTTACGAATAACCTGAAATAACGAATCTAAACAAATGAAACGGAACAAATTAATAATAATAAAACATTTTTATTACTATTATTGTAATTTATTATTATCAATTAGTTACGTTCCATTAATTTAGTTGCGGCATTCGTTATTTCGGATTCGTAACTTTGGATAAATTTGTATTCGTAACGTTCACTAACAGACAAATTTGAAAGGAAATTCCAATACCTTTCCGATTTTTTTCGAATTCCCGAATTTAATTTTTTTTCGAATTTCCGAATGTAAAATTTCTTTAGAATTTACGATTTTTTTGAATTTACTTTTTTTCGATTTTACGATTTTTTTTTAATTCTCAAATTTATGGTTTTTTTTCAAATTTACGATTTTTTCGGATTCCCGAATTTACGATTTGTTAAAAAAATTTTTTGAATTTCTGAAATCATGATTTTTTTCGAATTTACAGAATTTCGAATATTCGAATTTACGAATATTCGGAAAAGTTTGTTAAATAGGTTTTCGTTAATTCGGACATTTACTAATTAACAAATTTGTCGAAATTTGGAACGAAACAAATTGCACACCAGGGCATATACTTCAATCAGTCAGGTAAGTGATTACAATTCTGAAGCCCAAACTTAAAGCAGAACTTTACACTCCTTAAAGAAATGAACCCAGGTCCATTATTCTTTACTTTAATGCTGAACTCAAGGCAAACATCTTCATACACAGAGAGTTGCATTTCTATTCAATTTATTTTGAGATTTTTACAG
Source organism: Lithobates clamitans (assembly GCA_037952925.1). Taxonomy (NCBI): domain Eukaryota; kingdom Metazoa; phylum Chordata; class Amphibia; order Anura; family Ranidae; genus Lithobates; species Lithobates clamitans. The sequence goes on along the minus strand of JBBGZY010002043.1, from coordinate 625,856 downwards.
CTCTGCGACACGCCAATGTGCCCCAGGTGGTGATGTCACAGGGGGCGGGGTCTCCATATGACGTCGCCATGTGGCCACACCCCATGACTATATAAGTAATGGCACATGCTGGACCAAACATTACAGCGGTAGCGATCGTCGAGAAGAACTGGAGGAAAAACCGGCAGAGGAAGAAGGCAACAGAGAGAGAAGAACCGGAAGAAGAGCCGTCAGTAGAAGAAGACATCAGCACAGAGAGAAGAACTGGAGGAAGAAGTCATCAGTGCAGCGAGAAGAACCAGAGGAAGAAATCATCAGCGGAGGGAGAAGAACCGAAAGATGAGGACATCACCGAAAGGGAGAATCGGAAGGAGAAGAGACGCTGGAGCTGCTTTAATAAATTATTTTGTCAAAAACCTGTGTACTGTTTTTAGTTTTGATACTTTTTTTTGGGTGAATGAGTACCCCATACTCATTCACATAGGGTGGGGTGCCGGGATCGGGGGGGCTTCCAGATTCCATTACCCCCACCCACAGACCCCCACAACCACTGCCTAGGGATGTTGGGAAGAGGCTCTTGACCCCATCAACATGGGGACAAGGTGGTTTGGGGTGGGTGCTACCCAAAAGCACCCACCCCCCTCATGTTGAGGGCATGTGGCCTGGTATGGTCTTGGAGAGGGGCGCTCTCTTGTCCCCCTCCTTTCCTGACCTGCCAGGCTGCATGCTCAGATAAGAGTCTGGTATAGATTTTGGGGGGACCCCACGCAGTTCCCCTTACAGTCCATACCAGACCGAAGGGTCTTGGGGGGGGCCCTATGCCATTTTCTCTTTTAAATTTGGCAAGGGGTTCCTCAAGATTCATACTAGACTCAAAGGGCCTGGTATTGTCAGGATTAAAGTCAGATCCCGTTCATTGAATTCGGACATTAATTCGCAGGGCAAAGTCGGATCCACAGCCGTATGACTGGCGTTTCGTACCAGTGTAAACCTGGCCTTAGGCCAGCCCTACATGGGTCGAATATCTTTCGAAAATCTTATCTTAGAATTTTCATTCGAAATTTTGCACCATTAGTGGGCCGCAGCAACTGTCAATTTTTGTGTGGCCATCGAATTTGAGTGATCAGGCATGTTGGAAATTTTTTGAAAATTGAATGATTTCTATGATGGGAGAATTGTGCGAGAAATAAAGAAAAAAAAGGAATGATCATGAGTGCAAGAAAAGAAAATTCCCATAAAAAATGAAGATTCCCAACCACAAAAATTATTTTCTGTAGCAACATAAGGTAAACTTGATCACAAAACGCACAAAATTTCTGATTTTCAAAAAAAAAAATTGTTTTGTGAATTTGAACCATTGCTAGCTATATTTAAAAAAAAAATCTATTTTTTTTTTTTTAGTGAATATTGAGCTGTATTGTTGTGTGTCTTTTATATCTGCCTGGAGTTCAGCTTTAGGGAATGGTCCTGCACTGGCCAATTACTAACTGATATTGAACAAAAAACAACAACTGTGTTTTCATTATTAGGGCATTGAAAACTGAGGAAATCATAAGAATGGAACAGCATTCTTTTATTCAAAATAAGCAACATTCCTGCTAATGACAGTTGGCATTCTTACAGGTCACCACCACATTTGAAAGAATGCCACCTAAACAGTGAGCCTGCTATAGGACTTCACCCTCCCAGTGCGAAGTCTGGTCCCGTGAAGCACTCAGCAATGGCGTAGGTGGACTTTAAACAGCATTTAATAGAATTCTAAATGATGCACCAAACTGATCAATTTGTTTTCAGAAATGTTCCCTTTTCAGTTACTAATTAAGCCAGCATTGTAGGCAAGCTGGCATCGTAGGCGTTTTTCAATAATAACAAAAATAATTTTGAACATTTCCTGCTTGACTCCATTTAATAGACTGAAGGTCAGACCCTTTTATATTTTCTGATTTCAAATAACTACAAAACTGGCCACTTACAATATCACACAAAAGTGAGTACACCCTTCACATTTTTGTAACTATTTTATTATATCCTTTCATGTGACAACACTGAAGAAATTACACTTTGCTATAATGTAAAGTAGTGAGTGTACAGCTTGTATAACAGTGTAAATTTGCTGTGCCCTCAAAATAACTCAATACCCAGCCATTAATGTCTAAACTGCTGGCAACATAAGTGAGTTCACCCCTAAGTGAATATGTCCAAATTGGGCCCAATTAGCCATTTTCCCTCCCTGGCGTCATTTGACTCTTTAATGTTACAAGGTCTCAGGTGTGAATGAGGAGCAGGTGTGTTAAATTTGGTGTTCTCACTCTCTCATACTGGTCACTTGAAGCTCAACATGGCACCTCATGGCAAAGAACTTTCTGAGAATCTGAAAAAAAGAATTGTTGCTCTACATAAAGATGGCCTAGGCTATAAAGAAGATTGCCCCTGAAGAAGACCCTGAAACTAAGCTGCAGTGCGGTGGCCAAGTTCATACAGCGGTTTAACAGGACAGGTTCCACTCAGAACAGGCTTCGCCATGGTCGACCAAAGGAGTTGAGTGCACATGCTCAGCTTCATATCCAAAGGTTGTCTTTGGGAAATAGACGCATGTGTGCTGCCAGCATTTCCGCAGAGGTTGAAGGGGTGGGGGGTCAGCCTGTCAGTGCTCAAACCATTCGCCGCACACTGCATCAAATTGGTCTGCGTGGCTGTTATCCCAGAAGGAAGCTTCTTCTAAAGATGATATACAAGAAATCCCACAAATAGTTTGCTGAAGACAAGCAGACTAAGGACATGGCTTACTGAAACCATGTCCTGTGATCTGATGAGACCAAGATAAACATATTTGGCTCAGATGGTGTCAAGCGTGTGTGGCGGAAACCAGGCAAGAAGTACAAAGACAAGTGTGTCTTGCCTACAGTCAAGCATGGTGGTGGGAGTGTCATGGTCTGGGGCTGCATGAGTGCTGCCAGCACTGGGGAGCTACAGTTCATTGAGGGAACCATGAATGCCAACATGTACTGTGACATACTGAAGCAGAGCATGATTCCCTCCCTTCAGAGACTGGGCCGTAGGGCAGTATTCCAACACGAGAACAACCCCAAACACACCTCTAAGACAATCACTGCCTTGCTAAAGAAGCTGAGGGTAAAGATGATGGACTGGCCAAGCATGTCTCCAGACCTAAACCCTATTGAGCATTTTATTGGGGCATCCTCAAATGGAAGGTGGAGGAGTGCAAGGTCTCTAACATCCACCAGCTCCAAGATGTCGTCATGGAGGAGTGGAAGAGGACTATAGTGGCAATCTGTAATGCTCTGGTGAACTCTATTTGGACATTTTAACTTACGGGTGTACTCACTGTTGTTGCCAGCGGTTTAGACATTAATGGCTGTTTGTTGAGTTATTTTGAGGGGAGAGCAAATTTACACTGTTATACAAGCTGTACACTCACTACTATACATCGTAGCACAAAGTGTCATTTCTTCAGTGTCAGTCAGTGTCAGTCACATGAAAAGATATAATAAAATATTTAGAAAAATAGGTATCCTATATGCTAACGCCCTCTGCACGAGGAACACCTCCACCGCGCCACTGGCTACACAATAAACCTAAAAAATTACTAAATAAAAATGTACCAATGAAATTGATTAAATAATTCTCAACACCAGTGACAGTGATTAAATGGTGAAATAATGAACACAAAAAATGTTGAGCTGCCCCCTTAAAAGTACAGTATAGATCAATAATATATTTAATCCTAAATATCGGTTAAAGACCAAAAAGATGGTAAACCGACACCTAGGCTAAATGGAAGGCGCTCAAAAACAAAAACAAAACATGCATACCTTGCAGTGTACAATGATGGTGACAACCTCTTAATAATCAATAAGTAACCTGAGTGTAACAATATACTTTACAGTGTACAATAGTGGTAATATCCTCTATTTGTGATTCAATCACCTAAATACAATAGTGGTGATACCTTCTTTTAGTGAATCAGTCACCTAAGTGTAGCACACTAAATTAGCAGTGAACCACACACATATATATAAACCTGTAAACATAAAATAAACATACAAATGTATAGTGTGACCATATAAATAAATACACACATATAAATGTGACAGCAACTAGAAAAATGAACACATGCAAGTGTTTCAATTCATGCTGCAAAAGTTAGAAACTCCATATACAGTCCATGAATGAAAGCAGCCTCCAAACAAGCTGCAAGTGATAGAAAATGGTGACGATAAAATGAAAATCAAATGTCCCACACAGATGATTCCTCAGTGATATATGTCAAATGATGAGTAACTTCGTGCTTCTTTCACCTCACCACCGTGCTAGTGAATCACACTCTCCAGACATACACTCACCGAAATAAAATGCCAGCATTCTCATTCAAGGCAAACCACGCTCTTTTTACCACACTCCAGGGTAAATAGTGTATACAAGGTTCACAACGATAGTTTTCAATGGATCCACATAAAAGAAAATAAATGCTCCAATAGTGTAATTCAGCAACAACAATTTATTAAAATCACTGCAATCCTCACACATAGCACTCACATAAGTGTAAAGGTAAAAGGCACAAAACGTGTAGTCAACAGCAAGCCTCAACTTTGTGGATATAACAATAAACAATGGTCACAGTGGACCCGAGGCGGACTCGGGTCCGCCGTGACCATTGTTTATTGTATAGGATTCTAGAACCCACCTGAGCTATCTTTCCAGGAAGATATCACTGCAGGCCACCAATCATAAGTGGCTGAGGCATTCCCTGTCCTGGAACTGCACTTCTACAAGGGGCGTGTATACATGTGGCTGTGGGGCAGGAATGCCTCAGTGGTCCGCAGTGATACCTTCTTGGCAGGATAGCACAGGCTAGGATCCAAACATGCCTGAGGTCATCCCTACTTGGCAGGAGACAATTCTTACACAGAAATTGAAGCCAATAAAAGCTAAAAAATTAACATAGAATTCAAAGACACATAAAAAAAAGCCTTGGGTCACATTTTCCTTTTATGTATCGATGGTAATGATTAGTTGTGATGTTTTGTAATATATTATTATTTCTTTACCCAACACTGAACTTCCACCTCCTATTCCCTCATATATTGGTTTCAATAAATGGAGCCAACCAAGTATTTCCTTTTTGAATGATTCATGTCTACAGAGGCAATTAGTGGATCAATTCCTATTGTTTTCTTCTTAATTTAATAATAGAGAGAGCGCTATTGCATAAAAGAATTAATTAAAAATGTATCTGAAAATAATAATATTACAAGTTCTTGCCTTCCAAGCATGACCAATAGTTTAAAGACTCATGAATATTGTAGTGAAATTCACATGCAGATCTCTGCGGAATGAGCCCTATAAAAGAATATCAATCATTCTAATCTGAATAGTAAATTACCGGCTGATATAAATCGCTTTTCATGCATGAACAACAGAAAAAGAATGTTACCTGTTTACTTCCTTCAACAGATTTTTTTTATTCTACTTCAAGGAAACCTATAATATGAGATATACAGTATGTAGGAGGAGGTTGCCTGACTGTCTCTGGCTTCAATACTTTATGGCTAACTGAACTAAAACCATTATAAACTGGTTTAGACCTGGTTCATATTACTGTGTGCCGGGAATGCGCACAAAATCTTGCATTCTTGACCTACAGAGAAATTCCATGCTCTTTAGCAGATGTATGGAATACCATTAATTCTTTATTGTACCCACATGCCTTGGCAAACAAGCGCAGTGCATGAAGATTTTAAAAAGGGTTGGGGAAGACCAGACCTGAAATGAATGTTCTGCCCTTCACACAACATGCATGCGCAAATGCACACGCATAGGTGTGAACCAAGGCTCTGATCTGCATCTGTGATTAGGATAGGTGACTCCGAAGTGCCATATTTCACTTAGTAAAAGTTTTTTTTTTTAAAACCTCTCCGGACATGTTTTTTTTTTTACATTTGGGATGGAGTGGGAAAAAGTTTACATTTTTTCTCAGGCTTTGATTTTATTTTTTGACCCCCTTTGTCTTTGTGACCCCCATACACTAGATAGAAGATACAGTTGTCACCAGGAGCCCCCATTGGAGAGATCTTTCATCACTTTCTCACTCTGATGGCGAGTGATGTGGAAATCACCCCAGTGGGGCACATACTGCAATAAAATCTTGACAGAGTGTCACGTACCTGGTTGGTGAGCCTGACATGCAGAGGAAGGCCTCTCGTACAGCTCCGGCAAGAGGGCCAATGATGGTGAGACAGCAGCTGCTGGAGCATGGCAGGGTAAGAGCGCCTAGGATCAGTCCAGTAGTCTGTGGGGGGTAGTAGCCAGGAACTCACAGGGAGGAAGCCAGGATTGGCTGATAGCAGGCAGATGAGATAGCAGATGGGCTGACAGGGCTTGATAACAGACTGTGGATGCACAACAGGAAGCAGGAGCCTGAAGATGCTGAGCTGGACTGAAGGACCTGTAGCAGGCTGGAGGAGCTGGAAGCAGGGTCAAACGAGCTGGGTCGGTAAAGGGTGGACAGATCAGGCATAAACGGCAGGCAGTAGCGTAGTCGGGTCACAGGCAGAGTTTACAGCAGATGCAGGATCAAACAGGAGCAGCAGGCAGAGAAAGAATCCGGTGTGAAGCCAGGGGTCGGAGCAGGTAGTTGACAGGAATGGTCGGGAGCAAGCCGGGTCAGGATCAGAAGTCAAACACAGGAATCAGGAACATACACAGAATGCTGCAGACCAAACAGCAATTAGCCAGTACAGAAGCTCAGTTTAATTAGGCCATTTGGCGCCAGTCTTGGTGACAGATGCGTGTACACGAACTTGCAGTCGAGTTCGCGCATGCGCGTTCGCATATGCGCCTGTGACTGTTCTGCTCGTTCTTTGTTGGAAGTTGCGCATATGTGTATGTTTGGAAACAGCAGCTGTACTATGCTGATGCCTTTCCTGACACAGAGGCTCTAACCCACTTATAGAATCTGGATTTGGTCCTCGGGTCAAAGTTTGGAAATCCCTGCTGTAAGTCATTATGATGTCATTAGTTTGCCCTATGTGCAGGAAAAAGGAGAGGGTGAGTCAACTGAAAAGGCATCTAGCAGACCCCTTAACCTATTGTGGATATCCACTAAAGTCCAAAAAATAGATAAGGGATGGATTCAACAAAACTCACTTTTCTTCGATAGAAGAAGAAAAGATCCTTTAACTGTCAACTTCATTCTCCAGCATAATAGATGGCTTGCTGCGTTAATGTGCTGTTTTGTTTATTTTAAAATGAAGACCATGTGCTACATATTCAGATGTCTGCTAGTTACAATGCTTTCAGTCTATTATGTTCTGTATTTAATTTGCTGTTCAGTACAGATCAGAGCCACTCTACCCAGAAATAAACTGTATTGAGGTTTCTAACTTTAACATATAATTCTAGTATACACTTACGTAAACAGCTTTAGGAAATGACACACTTAACAACTATTAAGTCATGAAATTGACTGTTTACTTAGTGGCTACAAATAGCACAAGCTGGAAGCAATCTATACTTGTTTATTTAAGATTAAAGAATCAGATCACGTTTCCTTATATGAAAAAAACAAGAGAATGACAACTATCATGACAGATAAGTAATGTATTCAAAATTTCATAAGTGACACACTCACTCATACAAACTGCAGATCATGGAAGTACAGTTATTTCAAATGGAAAGCCTTTATTGCTTTGTTTTTTAAATAACCCAAAAGTGCCAAAACTACTATTTTGAAATGTCTATGGTATTAAGAAATAAGGATGTAAAGAGATTTAAGATGATATACACACCATGATTCCATGTGTTGTCTTCAAGCTAAACTCTGCTGTTTCGCTGTGTGTCTTTTTGAAAACTATAATCACTCACTGGCACAGCAACCCTGATTTATTGCTGATGCATGAGAGATATGATTATGAGCAGAAAGGTATATGTTGTAAAAAATTCTGCTAGAGCAGGCCTCCCATTTTCACGCAGAAACAATATTAGCTCTGTAGAAGGTTTTATTTTGAGATGGTAAAAAAGGTTTATTCTGCAGGATGTGGGCACTTATATATTTTTAAGCAATATGAAACCACTGTGTGCTGGATTGGCTTTTACATAATGTGCAAGTTTGCACACCAAGCTTGCAATTATGTCACCATTACGTTACAAGTGTGCTTTTCCAGCGCTGTGCAATCCATGTTTTGTCCTCCAACATTGCCATTGATGTTGTAACTCCTTTGCATGCCCTCAGGATGTAACCATCATCCCATGAGCTGTTGAGTGTATATAGTAAAAAATTATCGCTAGGGGAAAGGGGGTAGAGGTTTTTTGGCAGAAGAGGTTTTGTAATGGCACCCTTATGGCACCCGTACTTTATAAGTGTGCTCTTCTCCAGTGCTGTACAATCCAGGTTTTGCCCTCCAACAATGCTATCTCTTGACTTTCGGGCATCCTCTTCGGCCATTGGGTGGCCACTGATGTTGTAATTCCTTTGCATGCCCTCAGGTTGTATCCATCATCCCATGTACTGTCTAGTGTACATAGTAAAAAAATTATCGCTAGGGGAAACAGGTAGAGGTTTTTTGGCAGAAGAGAGTTTGAAACTCTTCTGCCAGAAATCTCTACCTTTTAGCATTTTTTTTATTCCACTTTGTTAATTTAAAGGCTAAAAAAGGGATCTAAAGTTGGAAACACATTTAAGGCAGACCTATAAATAACTTTATAAGTGTGCATCAATAAATTCCTGACAAACACGTACAGTACACAGTAACAATATAGTAAGAAAACTGAACTTTTTATAAAAAAAACAGCCCCTGAATTCCGCCTTCACAATGGACGTAGCCAAGAGGCGCTAGGGCTTCAACACTTATTTGTTTGGAGCAGTGAAGAGAATGTAATCATATGAAAGTTTACTGGCTCTGGTGAGGCAACTAACACAATTCAGGGCAAGAAGCGACAAATAGTAGGATTGCCAGATCCAATAGAAAAGGAGTCCAAATCGCTTATATGATTAGTAAGATCTCATAAAACATCTGATGCATTTCATGGGCCGAACCACTTTGCCTTCAACAGGGCTTTAAATCAAGTCAGAGCTTAAGCAGACTTATTAACTTTAATATTAATGTTACTATCCCACAAAGCAGGTACATCCTCACTGATACAACTTAATTACAGATCAGCTTAGAAGAGTCTCCTATTGAGTTCACATACTGTAAGCTTTGACTCAATATTAAACCCTGATGAAGGCGAAGTAGTTTGGCCCATAAAATGCATCGGATGTTTAATGTTATTTTACTAATCAGTACAAAACTCGAAACATGTTTGAAAGTTCTATCCTTCCAAATAATGATTAAAGCGATTTGGATTATTTTACCTGAGTCTTGAATTTCCTCTGTCCTCCTTCATACACTCAGACTGTCCATTGTAACTTTTTTTAAAAATTAAGAGACAGGGGGGTGTGGCCTGGACTGGCATGGCGTGAGGAGCACTGATCGGGAGCTCCGCTTGCCGAATATCCGCATCCACCAATCCTGGGGCAAAAATCATTGCTAAAAACAGCGTATACAACCTGCCGGCAGTGGGAAGACACAGGGAGAATGTCTCCTCCAAAAAAAGCCACAGACACAGCCGCTAAACTTGCTAAAATATCGCCTGCAAAAAAAGACGGCCAGGGAGGAAAATGGCGCCAAGCTGCCTGCTCCGTCGGATTCCGCAGATGACACTGCTTGTGTTCTGGAGGCGATTTCGGACTGCAAAAGCACCCTTACATGTAAAATAGAGGAGGTGAAGGTAGATGTGTCTCTAATCCGACAAGATCTACAAAAATTAAGGGAAAGAGTCACCGAGGCAGAGACCCGGATCAGCCAGGTAGAGGACGACATACCGCCATTACAAATAACAACTGAAAGAATACAACATCAGCTGAATACGGTACTCATGAAACAAGACGACATGGAAAACAGATTGAGGAGGTGTAATTTGCGGTTTGTGGGACTGCCAGGGGGTGCGGAGGGAACTGACCCCCCTTCATTTCTAGAAAACTTGCTAACCTCCACCTTCGGCAGGGCCGAATTCTCAACCTCATTTGTGGTGGAGAGAGCTCACAGATTGGCATCCAGACCTCCTCCTCAAGGTGCACCTCCTAGAACCTTTATCGCCAAACTGCTTAATTACCGTGACCGAGATGCTGTTCTCCGCCTCACCAGGCTAAAAGGCAACATTCCTTATAAAAATGGAGAAATTAAAGTCTTCCCAGACTTCTCGGCGGAAGTCCAGAAGAAACGCGCGCAATTTACAGAAGCCAAAAGGCAATTGAGAATTGGCCATTACTCTTACGCAATGCTCTTGCCAGTCAGGCTGCGCGTGGTCGGCGAGGATAAAGCCCACTTCTTTGATACGCCTGAAGCTGTTTTTGCGTGGCTGGAGGACAGAGCAGCTCCGGACCGAGCACCCTCCTAAGCTTCATGATGATCATAATTGCCATACGAAATTCCTATCCTCTGAACGGAACTTTTGCACTAACCTTCGAGTCAAGATGTAAACGACCCATGCTTCACTAAGGTACTGTAAGTTACAAGCCTATATGGAGACCGCCCGTAAGTCACTAGAGAATTGACTTTCTACTCAAAATTGACCTGTTATATTCCCCTCCCTTCCTTCTCTGGCCATATCTACGCGCCCCTTTCTGACATTTACCTATTTCCTTATAGTCAGACAGTCCCCCATGAATAATTCCTGGAAAAGGCAAGCTGGTGCCCACCATGACTCCCGGAGAGAACTTTCAGGCTTCTTTATCCGTTTGCTTTCCATTATTATACCATCCTGGTGGTCACACTTTGGGAGTCAAACTTCTCATGCTATTGCTCGCTCTGCAGCGGATTATTGTCCCCCTAGATACAGAATCCAATGCGGGTCCTGTTTTTACAGGAACTACATATAAGATTTGCCGACTGGCGCAGGTTTTGTTTCCCTGGAATGTCCAGGAACAGCATCCTGTCCTCGGGTTACGTGAGGAGGGATGTCTGCCTGGATGGCCCAGAGTGTTAGTTTGTAAGTTGCAAAACTTTTGCTGTTATGCTCTTTTATCATTTCACAGAATTAAGAGGAGTACTGATGGCTGTCAACTAGTCTCTATACTAAAATGTGTATGTTATTCTATATTTTACATTGGAAACGCGCAGTTTCGATTTCAAGAAATGGAGAATGTGGATCCTGATCTAGCTGCCCTGGCCGAGATGGACAGGGATGCGCACCCTCCCGTATTATGGGATGGGACGCAACGACCGCTTTGCGACCGGGGCGGCGAGATCATAGATGGACAGGCTCAAATATGGTATCTAAGCTGAAATGTGTCATGTTAAACATGCGAGGTATTAGGGCTAGGCCAAAGAGAAATGCTGCTTTATCTATTCTCAAAAACATGCGGGCAGAGATAATAGTCCTAGTCGAAACTCATCTTACCGGGCAATTGATGCTATCACTCAAAAAGCCCTGGGTGGGATGGCTATATCAAGCTCCCCACATGACCAATTCCAGAGGAGTCGCACTCCTAGTGGCAAAAACGGTACAATTCACTTTGCTGACACTTAAGTCCGACCCACAAGGCAGATTTTTGTTTCTGCACGCTAAAGTAAATGGGCTAGAGCTGCTTATCCTGGCATTCTACATACCTCCCCCGTTCCACTTTAATGTTCTAAATGAGGGTCTTGCTTTTATGTCTCAGTTTCCCACTATACCCGTACTGTGGATGGGAGATTTTAACAACGTACCAGACAGGGAACTAGATAGACTGACAACACAGCCTTCTGGCAACCCCTCACAACAATACACCAGATTCGGCAGGTTCCTCAATGAATTAGCCCTGATGGACACATGGAGATATCGTCATCCGCAGGATAGGGCCTTTTCTTGTTTTTCAGCGTCACACAACTCAATGTCTAGGATAGACCTCATTTTGATATCTCTCTCCCTTCTTCCTATGCTGGAAGAGGTGGGATTTTATCCCCGCACATTATCCGACCATGCCTCATATTGGGTGGTTCTTAAATTTGATTCCCCACCCAACATTTATACGTGGAAACTCAACCCCTTCTGGTTATCGGTGGTCCCGGGACTAGATGAGATTGGGGTTGAATGGGACATATTTTTTCAAATTAATAGAAATTCAGCGCCCTTTGAAGTAGTGTGGGACTATTTTAAATCTCATGACTCTGGCCCAACGCATAACTAAAAACAAGGAAAAATTCCTCTCATGCAATCAAACAGGCAGAACAGGCCTTGACAGTCATAGAGAGTGAATTTTCCACTAACCCCACTCATTTTAATGCCGATCAATTAAAACAACAAACCCGCATAGTATCCAATATGCATTTTGAAAAGGCGGAAAGAAACATATTTTATGCTAAACAGAGGTTGTATGAATGTGGGGAGAGGGCGTGACGTCTTCTGGCATGTTTAGCCCATATGGATCTTAGGCCTCCTACAGTGGTATCCCTTCAAAGTACTAATGGCGAAATGATTACTGAACCTGATAGGGTGGCGGGAGAATTCCATTCTTATTTCATGTCACTATACACTTCCACGGTCGATGGCACGAGTGAGGACACAGGGGCACTATTATCCACTGTAGAACTACCCACACTATCTCAGCCACATATTGAAATGCTGGAGGCCCCAATTTCTACGGATGATATTGCTGAAGCGATGTCTCATCTTAAAGTTTCAAAAGTGCCCGGATCCGATGGCCTCCCCTTGGAATTCTATAAAACATACGCAGATAATATTATCCCTAGGTTATACAAGCTATTCTCCCATATGTTTAAATCTGGATCTATTCCTCAATCTATGACCGCAGCTTATATAGTGCTCATACCCAAGCCTGGTAAAAATTTAGAAATCCCGGAGTCATACCGCCCCATATCCCTCCTTCAATTGGACATAAAGATTTTGGCCAAGATCCTGGCATTATGTCTAAATAAAGTAATCCTTACACTAATTCACCCGGATCAAACGGGATTTATGCCCACAAAAAACACGGCACATAATCTCAGTAGACTGCATATGAACATACAAGCTCAACACGACCAGATGGGGTCCAGAGTTGTGGTATCCTTAGACGCCGCAAAGGCATTCGACTCTGTCGAATGGGTCTACCTCTGGCAGTATTTGGCAAAATTCGGATTCGGACCGAAGTTTATCAGATGGATCCAATTAATGTATCAAAATCCTAGTGCCAGGATCTTGGTTAACGGGAGGGTCTCGGATGTCTTCCCCCTATCAAGGGGGACGCGTCAGGGATGCCCTTTGTCTCCGTTGCTATATGCCCTGGTGGTGGAACCTCTTGCAGCGGCGCTGAGATCACATCCGGGCATTATAGGCTTGCGAAGCGGGGATCTGGTGGAGACAATTAGTCTCTACGTGGATGACATGCTGTTATATCTATCAGACTCCGACCCCTCCTTGAAAGCAGCATTACAAACTATACAAACATTCGGCAATTACTCGGGTCTTAAAATAAATTGGGACAAGTCCCAAATCCTCCCTATAGATATAGGTACACCTACGCAAACCCAAGCCTCTTCCCCCCTTACAACAGTTAGTTCTATGAAATACTTGGGGATCAATATCACCCGCACTCCCGAAGAATATATCAAACATAATATGGAACCCCTGATTACAACTTTGAAAAATAAAACACAGATTTGGGCTAAACTCCCCCTGGGGGTCTTGGGGCGTGTGAACCTTATAAAGATGGTTCTGCTCCCCAAGTTCCTGTATGTCTTCTGGCACACCCCGATTTATCTACCTCTCAGAATTTTCAAAACAATTGAAAAAATCCTTAACTCTTTTGTGTGGGGGAAGGCTCGACATAAATTATCATGGCAAGTATTAAAAAATCCTACAGATCTGGGAGGCACGGCTTTACCTGACTTCAATTTATACTATCTGGCGGCACAACTATCGCACTTTTATTATTTAGACAAATGTGACAGAGAATGATTTATGACCTTGATATGCTTCCACTATACCCGCTTATACACCCACCCATTTCAAATTATTTTTAGAGACCCCGCAGACTCTTGGGCGTCAGGAAAATGTAATGGCTTATTACAAACCCACAGTAAAATATGGGCAGTGGTAAGACGCGGATTAAATACACCGAACACACACTCACACACGCCACTATGGGACAACCCGGGTTTGAGAGAACTTCTGACTCTACCAGACCATGGATTGTGGGCTGTTCGGGGGGTATGATATCTCTTAGAGGTTTACAGGGAAAATACACTGAAGTCCTTTCAACAACTTAAGGATGAATTTACCCTTCCAAACTCTATGCACTTTAGATATCTTTAGCTCCGCCACGCTCTTCAGACCCAATTCCACGATAACCCACCTAATTTAGAACATTTGGATATTTTTAATATTATAGGAGGACAAGACCCCTTCAAACTCATTTCAACATTCTATACCTCTTTACTTCGGCCATTGGCCACGAAACTTGCTTATGGATTAAAGAGCAGATGGGCTGGGGACGTGGGGGAGCTGGAGGATGATGAATGGGAAGATGCTCTGGACAACTGCAGGGCCATATCTACCAGACTCTCAGATCGCCTTACACAACTATACATTTTACACAGATCATATTTGACCCCCGCCCGATTGATTAGATTCAAACCCAATCATAGTCCTCTTTGCCCCAGATGTGACAGTTCCTCTAGCTCCTTTTTCCATCTTATATGGTCATGTCCGGTTATACATGACTATTGATCCCCCCTCAAAATGTGCCCCAAACAGTGTATACTTGGAATATTCCCGGATCCAGACTCAGACAAATTCCATATCACATTTCTCAAGGAAACACTGTTTATAGCCAGGTTGCTCATAGCCAGAAAATGGTTAAGAATAGATCCACCAACATTCCATGAATGGATAGCAGCCGTTAATAAAGTTTTGCCTTACAAAAAAGAAATATATACCCATAGGGGTTGTCCATCTAAATATGGGAAAATATGGGACTCCTGGTTGAGTAATGCAGCCACATGCAACACAATAGATGAAACGACCTCAGAAGGGTAATTAAATATTTAATGTATAAACTGATACAGTATTCAATGCCATATACACACAATATGCAACTATATGTTAAAAATCATAAATGACTGTTTACACGTGCCTTGTTCATACTGTCCATAGGTAAGGTAGAACTAATGATATTCTTTATGTTATCCATTGCCATATGTTTTGATACATGTCAATGCACCGTATGATCTGTATCTATGTACTCTTTTCAAATAAACAACAACGTTTTTCTGTAAAAAAAAAAAAAAAAATTAAGAGACTGCAGGGACTGTATGGGTGTAAAATAGCCTAGAAAATAACGAATACTGTGCAGGCACAAGATCCAGTTATTTCTAGACCTGCATCTTAGCCCAAGAAATATACAGACCCTGGTTGTTGCATGTGCTGTTCTTCCGCAGTAAAAAAAAGGCAAAGGTTTTGTCAAAGAATGTTCAATAATCTCTTTGGGGGTAATACATACCTGCTAGTATTACACTTAGATATTACTTTGCTGATATGCACTTATCATTAAAATGCATGCCTGATATTGTGTCTGCTAAGATTTGTGAAAATACAGTCATAGTACTTTTTTAGATGTGGCCCCTATCTCAGGGAGCCATTTATAGGAGGAAGGGCTTCAAAGTCAATAAGTTCATATGCTACAATCATGTAGGAAATGTTGTGTGTAGATTTTAGGCTATTGCAGCTGGTCATGCATGCATGCACAATACAGGTCAGTCAAAGCTTTTTTTCTATGAATGTGCATGCTTGTGCCCATGGAGAGATAAAGAATACAATCTCAAATAATGAAAACAGGAGGTAGTGGGTGGGAGAATCCAACTTAGCCATTCAGCTCCATCTTTAAGAAGACTTGGGCAGAGTATGTATACCATGGTTGGGTAGAACCTACAGATATAAGAATCATGACTTAAAGGGAGGGGGCAACTACCTACCAATATGTCTAAATGTTATAATCTTTAAAAAAAAAATCTGATTTTTTTTTCATAAGTCTGAGTTGAGTTGAGTTGGGCACCAGTCCTCAGGAAGTACTGGAAATGGAGCAAGTACAAAGAAGGGCAACAAAGCTAATAAAGGGTCTGGAGGACATTAGTTATGAGGAAAGGTTGCACTAACACTGCCGTAACACTGAACTTATTCTCTCTGGAGAAGAGACGCTTGAGAGAGGATATGATTTCAATATACAAATACCTTACTGGTGACCCCACAATAGGGATAAAACTTTTTCGCATAAGGGAGTTTAACAAGACTCGTGGCCACTCATTAAAATGAGAAGAAAAGAGGTTTAACCTTAATCTACATAGAGGGTTCTTTACTGTAAGAGCGGCAAGGATGTGGAATTCACTTCCACAGGTGGTGGTCTCAGGGGGAAGCATTGATAGTTTCAAGAAACTATTAGATAAGCATCTGAACGGCCGCAACAGACAGGGATATACAATGCAATACTGACATATAATCACATACATGGGTTGGACTTGATGGACTTGTGTCTTTTTACAACCTCACCTACTATGTAACTATGTAACTATGAGTTGAGCTTTAAAGAGATCCTATCGCCTGACCAATAATTTTAACAGAAACCTTCCCATAAGATTATTTGTGCATTGAATGTATTTTCTGCTTTTTTTTTAACTGTAAATGCCTCTCTTGTGTAGACATCCAAAAGCCCTAAAGTTGTTGCTGTGCACCGCCATTTTTCATATGATTCAGTAGCCACAGCAGACAAAGATCTGTTATTCAAGTGAGACTATAGAGTATACCTTTGTGTGGCTGCTAAATAAAAGGTTATGTAGGGAAGTGAGGGGAAGAGGTGTAGTAGATGGGCCAGCCAGGAGGGGAAAATCCTGCTCTCTCTCTATCTCTTTCCTATCCTGTCCATGTGGGGGGGGGGCTGTCAGTGCAGGGTCTGGGCAGTGTGAGAGAGAGTGTAATAGACACTCTGTTCATAACTGCAGCCAGCAACCCTGGAGCCACATTCTAGGCTTTGGGCCCCCCACAGTGGTGGAACTCCAGGGCCCAGATGCAAGTGCGACTGCTGCGACCCCGGTAGTTTCGCCACTGTAGCTGGTTTACCAGATCGGATTCATTAACAACCAGGACAAGACTTTGTTACTTGTTTAATTGAGATTTCTGATTGACAGCAGAAGAACTACTAGGCTCTGAATGTACCATAATATAATTATTTTTAAAGAGGAACTAAACTATATCTGAGCACCACAAACTCCCACATCCATTCGTGTCACCATGCTTTATTTTATTAAGAAATCACTTTGAACCTTCCCCCCCTTAGCATTTCTATTCTAGCCATAGCAATCTTGAGTAAGGGCAGATGATTCATGTAACATTTTTTTTCCAGGAATCCATCTGCTCTTAGCTCAGAAATTTAGGTGGAAGGTTGTACTTAGCTAGGAAAGCCCTCCACTTCTCCAGATTGGCCTAGGCCTGAAACCAGGGTTCAACTGAAAAAAGTGTAAAAAGAAAGTTGAAAACAATTAAATACAGTATAATATACCTTCCTATTTATTTAAGGCTAGCATCATAAGAATTGAAAATAGGTAATTTTGATAGAGAGTGTAACGTTCTGCTTTAAAGTCTGAACAGCATAGAGTCAGGTGCCTAAGCTACACATATACCAAATCATTAATCAGGTGTAAATCTGACCCGATTCTATTGTATTAAAATATTAATATATGCTGATAAAACTGCCTTTCTCTGGAACATATGGGCCATTAGTGTAAATAGTGTATGTTATTCTTCTAAACTATGAATTATTGTTGCTCTAAAGTATCATAATTTGTAATAAAACATCAATCTTGTGCTGTAAAAAAATAAGTGTTAAATCTGCACTTTATGTTGTGGAACAAGATGTAAAATTTACTAC
This sequence comes from Lithobates clamitans, assembly GCA_037952925.1. NCBI lineage: Eukaryota > Metazoa > Chordata > Amphibia > Anura > Ranidae > Lithobates > Lithobates clamitans. Next base: position 607,918 of record JBBGZY010002043.1, on the reverse strand, counting down.
GACATAAAACACCACATGTCAGGAAAAGATAATTAGCTTCAGCAACATAATTCTAAAGGCACACTCTCTGTAGGTTTTATGTGTAATTAAATGTCTTTAGTTAAAAAAATGCTGATTAACAGTCCTTTAGAAATTTTTGGGATGGGTGCTGCTCCATTAAGAACTGGGAGAACAGGTGAAGATGAGTGAAGTATGCCCTTTACCATTATATATCTGCTCAACCCTTTAAAAGTTTAGTTTCAGAAGGTACCGGAGGGCCATAGAAGTCTACAGGGAAGTTTATTCTGCCAACAGAATGGACATACAGCTTAACAACAGCTAGACATGGCTCAGAACTAGGCAGTTTGGGCTCTAATCCTAGCAATATATAAGTAGGAGGGGATGTTGGAGCTCATATAGTGCAGAAAAGAAATCACAGCACTTAATTGAGCACATTTGCATTTGGAAGGAGCTTACAGCTTAATGCCCCCACCATAGTCATAAACTATAGTTTTAATTTTGAGTAAATTCTAATTGAACTTAAAGTACTCTTCCATGCTGTTGCATATTATGTGTAGAAAAAACAAAGAAGTAGAGCAAAAAATTGCTACTTAGCATGCTTAAATAATACCTTATGCCAACACTGCTTACCAATTAGGGTAGTGTCACTATAGCCCCTATACAGCATATAAACAAAAAGGCTCCCGACTGGGAATTGTGGGGAAAAAGGCAGCCATATGAGTGATACAGAATACAATGTTCAGGTTAACAAAGTAATATGTACTTTATTAGGATAAAAAGATCATATAGATCTGCCCCCAAATAAGGAAAGAAATAATTGAGAGTGTGTGTGTGTAGCACCCTCTACCTTTAGGTAGTTGCTAGTGTAGTGGGTTTTTGTGTATACTCCCAGTTAGGGATGAGCTTCGAGTTCGAGTCGAACTCATGTTCTACTCGAACATTGGCTGTTCGCAAGTTCGCCGAACAGCGAACAATTTGGGGTGTTCGCGGCAAATTCGAATGCCGCGGAACACCCTTTAAAAGTCTATGGGAGAAATCAAAAGTGCTAATTTTAAAGGCTTATATGCAAGTTATTGTCATAAAAAGTGTTTGGGGACCCGGGTCCTGCCCCAGGGGACATGGATCAATGCAAAAAAAAGTTTTAAAAACGGACGTTTTTTCAGGAGCAGTGATTTTATTAATGCTTAAAGTCAAACAATAAAAGTGTAATATCCCTTGAAATTTCGTACCTGGGGGGTGTCTATAGTATGCCTGTAAAGGGGCGCATGTTTCCTGTGTTTAGAACAGTCTGACAGCAAAATGACATTTGGAAGGAAAAAACTCATTTAAAACTACCCGCGGCTATTGCATTGCCGACAATACACATAGAAGTTCATTGATAAAAACGGCATGGGAATTCCCCACAGGGCAACCCCGAACCAAAATAAAAAAAAAAAAAAATGATGTGGGGGTCCCCCTAAATTCCATACAAGGCCCTTCAGGTCTGGTATGGATATTAAGGGGAACCCCAGCCAAAATTTTAAAAAAAAATTGACGTGGGGTTCCCCCTAAATTCCATACCAGACCCCTCAGGTCTGGTATGGATTTTAAGGGGAACCCCGCGCCAAAAAAAACAAAAACAAAAACGGCGTGGGGTCCCCCCAAAAATCCATACCAGACCCTTATCCGAGCATGCAACCTGGCAGGCCGCAGGAAAAGAGGGGGGGACGAGAGTGCGGCCCCCCCCCCTCCTGAACCGTACCAGGCCACATGCCCTCAACATTGGGAGGGTGCTTTGGGGTAGCCCCCCAAAACACCTTGTCCCCATGTTGATGAAGACAAGGGCCTCATCCCCACAACCCTGGCCGGTGGTTGTGGGGGTCTGCGGGCGGGGGGCTTATCAGAATCTGGAAGCCCCCTTTAACAAGGGGACCCCCAGATCCCGGCCCCCCTCCTGTGTGAAATGGTAAGGGGGTACTTACCCCTACCATTTCACTAAAAAACTGTCAAAAATGTTAAAAATGACAAGAGACAGTTTTTGACAATTCCTTTATTTAAATGCTTCTTCTTTCTTCCTTCATCTTCTTCTTCTTCTGGTTCTTCTGGCTCTTCTGGTTCTTCCTCCGGCGTTCTCGTCCAGCATCTTCTCCGCGGCGTCTTCTATCTTCTTCTCCTCGGGCCGCTCCGCACCCATGGCATGGGGGGGGAGGCTCCCGCTCTTCTCTTCATCTTCTTCTCTTCTTCATCTTCTTCTTCATCTTCTTCTCTTCTTCCTTCTTCTCTTCTTCCTTCTTCATGTCTTCTCCGGGCCGCTCCGCAGCCATGCTGTGGCATGGAGGGAGGCTCCCGCTGTGTGACGGCGTCTCTTCGTCTGACGGTTCTTAAATAACGGGGGGCGGGGCCATCCGGTGACCCCGCCCCCCTCTGACGCACGGTGACTTGACGGGACTTCCCTGTGACGTCACGGGGAATGCCACAGGGAAGTCCCGTCATGTCACCGTGCGTCAGAGGGGGGCGGGGTCACCGGGTGGCCCCGCCCCCCGTTATTTAAGAACCGTCAGATGAAGAGACGCCGTCACACAGCGGGAGCCTCCCTCCATGCCACAGCATGGCTGCGGAGCGGCCCGGAGAAGACATGAAGAAGAGAAGAAGGAAGAAGAGAAGAAGAAGGAGAAGATGAAGAAGAAGATGAAGAAGAGAAGAAGATGAAGAGAAGAGCGGGAGCCTCCCCCCCCATGCCATGGGTGCGGAGCGGCCCGAGGAGAAGAAGATAGAAGACGCCGCGGAGAAGATGCTGGACGAGAACGCCGGAGGAAGAACCAGAAGAGCCAGAAGAACCAGAAGAAGAAGAAGATGAAGGAAGAAAGAAGAAGCATTTAAATAAAGGAATTGTCAAAAACTGTCTCTTGTCATTTTTAACATTTTTGACAGTTTTTTAGTGAAATGGTAGGGGTAAGTACCCCCTTACCATTTCACACAGGGGGGGGGGCGGGATCTGGGGGTCCCCTTGTTAAAGGGGGCTTCCAGATTCCGATAAGCCCCCCGCCCGCAGACCCCCACAACCACCGGCCAGGGTTGTGGGGATGAGGCCCTTGTCTTCATCAACATGGGGACAAGGTGTTTTGGGGGGCTACCCCAAAGCACCCTCCCAATGTTGAGGGCATGTGGCCTGGTACGGTTCAGGAGGGGGGGGGGGCGCACTCTCGTCCCCCCCTCTTTTCCTGCGGCCTGCCAGGTTGCGTGCTCGGATAAGGGTCTGGTATGGATTTTTGGGGGGACCCAACGCCGTTTTTTTTTTTTTTTTTTTGGCGCGGGGTTCCCCTTAAAATCCATACCAGACCTGAAGGGTCTGGTATGGAATTTAGGGGGAACCCCACGTCAATTTTTTTTAAAAATTTTGGCTGGGGTTCCCCTTAATATCCATACCAGACCTGAAGGGCCTTGTATGGAATTTAGGGGGACTCCCACATCATTTTTTTTTTTAAATTTTGGTTCGGGATTGCCCTGTGGGGAATTCCCATGCCGTTTTTATCAATGAACTTCTATGTGTATTGTCGGCAATGCAATAGCCGCGGTAGTTTTAAATGTGTTTTTTCCTTCAAAATGTCATTTTGCTGTCAGACTGTTCTAAACACGGGAAACATGCGCCCCTTTACAGGCATACTATAGACACCCCCCAGGTATGAAATTTAAAGGGATATTACACTTTTATTGTTTGACTTTAAGCATTATTAAAATCACTGCTCCTGAAAAAACGGCCGTTTTTAAAACTTTTTTTTGCATTGATTCATGTCCCCTGGGGGAGGACCCGGGTCCCCAAACACTTTTATTGACAATAACTTGCATATTAGCCTTTAAAATTAGCACTTTTGATTATTCATGTTCGTGTCCCATAGACTTTAACGGCGTTCGCGTGTTCGAACAAATTTTTTTCCTGTTCGCATGTTCTGGTGCGAACCGAACAGGGGGGGTGTTCGGCTCATCCCTACTCCCAGTGAAGGTAAATTTAGGCAGGCCTAGCTATGAGCTAGGCCTGTTTATTTTTGATCTGGGGGCAGAGGAGTGGTTTTAGTGTAGCAGCAGGTGACTGACATGTGCCTCAGCTCTTGGGGGCCTCCTCTGTTTCCAGGGAGAAGGTTCTGGAAAAGGGGCAGGGCAGAGAGCCGGAGTGACATGGGATGCATGTGGGAGCCCTGATAAATCCCCAACTAGGATTGGCAGGGGGCAGGCCTCCTATATATACCCATGGTCAGCCTGCTGTGGGGGGAGTTGTTGGGTGGATGAACTGAATGATGGAGTGTTAACCAATTGTGGTCTGAGGGAACCCCCTTTCTGGAGGGGGGTGTACCTCAGGCTAGGAGCTCCGGAACTGGGAGGGAGCCTCTCTCTACACGGTCATTGAGAGGTGTCCTGGAACAGGAGCAGGAAAGAGGACAGTTGGGAGCACGTCCAGGCAAGTCATTCAGGAGGGATCCATGTCGGGGTCAGTGAGTGAAAAGCACAGTGGAAAGCTCTGAAAGAGATATGCCAGGATGAAATGTGTGTATGCTAGAACACGCACCGACCCGACGGGGGCACCACTACATGTGCTTACTACTTGGTCAATGTACAAGTGGTCAAACCACGGCAAAGGCCGTATTATGGTAAAGAAAATTCTGATGTAAAAACTGGTTTATCCACTTTTACAGAGGTCCCTGGGTGCTCAAGCCACTGGAGGGTAGAGGAGGGGAGAGAGGGAAGGGGAGAAGAGGAGGCAAAAGGAGAAAAATATGAATGATTCAATCTTTATGCCAACATTAAAAAAGGAAATGCCGGTAACTTCATATATATTCCAAGTCTGATGAGCTGCTTGATTCCAAGGTAGACAGATGTCACAACTCCACAATGACAGTTCATTCATGAATAAGCTCTTTGGACTGGAATAAGTTCCTATGGTTTACTGCCCTAATATGATGGAATGACATGTGGATCATCATCAAGAATCCTCATCCTCATGAAATCCTGGTCTTGGACAGTTCACTCTTCTGTATGTTTACTCCTGAAAGTGGATTAATACTCCATACCTATTGGTCATGAAAATGTCCTTGTTGTGCTGCTCAAACACTCCCGGTCTCCACGACTGACTCACCATTTTGTATATAGTCCCTTATCATCCCCTCCAAGGGTTTACATACTATTGATGTTAGGCTAACTGGTCTGTAATTTCCAGGGATGGGTCCTTTTTAAATATTGGTGCTACATTGGCTTTTCTCCAATCAGCATTCCAGTCAATAGACTGTCAGTAAAAATTAGAAACAATGGTCTGGCAATTACTTGACTGAATTTCCTCAGTACCCTTAGGTGCAAGCCATCTGGTCCCGGTGATTTATTAATGTTAAGTTTCCAAAGTCTAATTTTAATTCTGTCATCTGTTAACCATGGAGGTGCTTCCTGTGATGTGTCATGAGGATAAACACTGCAGTTTTTGTTACTGAAGCCCCCCCCCGATTCCCTTGCGAAGACTGAGGAGAAGAATAAATTCAATACCTTCGCCATCTCCCCATCCTTTGTAACCAGATGTCCTTCCTCATTCTTTATGGGGCCAATATGGTCTGTCCTCCCTTTTTTACTGTTTACATACTTAAAGAATTTCTTGGGATTTTTTTTGCTCTCCTCCGCTATGTGTCTTTCATGTTCTCTCTTAGCCGTCCTTATTGCACCCTTACATTTCTTGTTGCAATCTTTATAAAGTCTGAATGCTGATGATGATCCCTCAACCCTGTATTTTTTAAAGGCCTTTTCCTTTGCTTTTATATGCATTTTTACATTGGAGTTAAGCCATACAGGACTTTTGTTCGCTCTTTTAAATTTATTACCCAATGGGATGCATTGGCTAATGCCCTTATTTAATATGTTCTTAAAGCAAACCCATCTCTCCTCTGTTTGTTCCTAAGATTTCATCCCAATGTATGCCTTCTAGCAAGGTTTGTAGTTTAGGGAAGTTGGCTTTTTTGAAATTCAGTGTCTTTGTATTACCCTTATGTTTCCTATTTGTGTGATTTATACTAAAGCCAATTGACCTGTGATCACTGTTACCTAAATTGCCCCGTATTTCCACATCCGTGAACAGGTCTGTATTGTTGGTAATCAGCAGATCCAGTAACACTTTATTTCTAGTTGGTGCATCTACCAACTGACCCATAAAATTGTCCTGCAAGATATTTAGGAACTGGCAAGCCTTAGATAAATGCATGATGAAAAAGGTGTTAAAAAGCTGCAAGGAAAAGCCCCCAAAAGAACCTAAAATGCAACACAGCAGTCACCAGCAGTCAAAAGCAAAACTTGTTCACACTCTCCACTCAAGGTCCCCAAAACAATAGGTATGACATGGTAAATAAGCTGGTAAAAAAAAACAATTAAGAAATAAGCAATTAGAACACTTCAAGAACATATAACCAGCAGGATTTAACCCTGTATGAAGTCTATGGCTACAGGCGAAAAAGGGTAGAGGAGTCACTAGGCTTCCATCAAACCTCTCCCTTTTATCCACTGACACCACAGTCATAGTAATGTGTAAACTCAAAATTCACACTAAGCAAACACTATAGAGCAGGGGTCTCAAACTGGTGGCCCTCCAGCTGTTGCAAAACTACAAGACCCATGAGGCATTGCAAGGCTGACAAGCATGACTCCCACAGGCAGAGGCATGATGGGACTTGTAGTTTCCAACAGCTGGAGGGCTGGCAGTTTGAGACCCCAGCTATAGAGTTTTTATCCCTATTCTCTAACAAATAGAGTCCTTGGTTACTGTTTGGCCGGTTGTTTTTATCCCTTGTGGGGGGGGGGGGATAAACTGTAATCCTTTAAAGAGGAAGGCTTGAGTCTTCAGCTAGCTCTTTAAGATGTGCATAATGTGCCCTGGCAAGCAAGATGTACACTAGATTCTCTCATTATGGATTAAAGTGTAGCAAGGGTCCCCTTTCAAGATTGGTAGAGTGAATAAGGCAACAGTGTCTGAATGCAGTGTGGTTTAGAATGAATGGGCAAGTGCCCGCTCACCAATCCCAGTGACCTTCTATGTTGAAGAGTGGCATGGGGGCTCCGCAGCAGGCCTCTGCAGAGTGTGATTCAAGGGACAGCGCTCAACACCGCGTCTCTCTGCACTACCGTTCAGCTGGATCTAGCGTGGATGTGATGAGGATGGCCTCCAGGCTGGATCAGTTGTAGCTGGCAGCGGATGCACCTGCACCCACTCATGATGACTTTCTCTCTGTAGCACAGGCTGCAACCCGGCTGCAGCACAATCTACTGCATGAGTCATTGCTTGCAGATCCAGGCCGTGGTCCCAAGAGAGCAACCCTGTCCTTCCACAGGCTTTATATTACCTCCAACAGCATTCTGTTCTCTCTTCTGCAAAACCTGGCTCTTCGGACTACATGTCCCAAGATGCTTTGCTCCACTCTCAGGTCTTATTCACTCAAAAGATTTGTTTTTGTTACTAGGTGCCCTAGTGGCGTCAATCACCACATACCATTCGCCCCACAAACTAATCACCATGTTCATTTTTAAACATTATAACCTGAAAATGTTTTACTTACCTAAATCCATGGTCAAGTAATGTGAGGTCTGAGTCTTCCCTCTTCTAGACTGCATAGTGGGAAGGTTCCTATTCAGTTGCCCACGTTCCTGCCTGGGTGACATGGACACTTCAAATCGGCTGCCCTCTCCATAAAGAAGACTGCACAGTAAGGTGGCTTGAAGAGGAGTGGACCAGTGGGTGGTGGGTACAGAATGTACTCAATGACTGGTCTCCACTCTTAAAAGAGGCCTTAGGTGAGTGAAAAAGAGTTTTAAAGCTTTGTTAAAAAAAAGAAAAATTGTTGAAGGGGTGGAGTTGAAAGGGTAGTGCTGAGGGAGGAGGTTTATATTGGCTGTAAATGGGCTTTAAAGTGTTTGTAAATCCTCACATATACCCAGTAAAGTAACTGGCCTCAGATGATACACAGAGATGAAACAAATCCCCCTACATAAGTTTTACTTGTTTATCTGTAGCCCTCTCTTCCCCACACCCCTTTAACCACATGCCGACGGGCGCACGCCAATTTACATCGGCAGAATGGCACGGGCAGGCAAAAAGGCGTACCTTTGAAATCCCCACCTAGCGGGCGCGTGCGAGACGTGAGAGCATGCCTGTGGGTCCCGCGAATTCGATGTTCTCTGGCAGCCCGCGATTGCAGTGAGGAGAGGCAGAACGGGGAGATACCTATGTAAACAAGGCATTTCCCTGTTCTGCCTAGCAACATGACAGGGATCTACTGCTCCCTGTCATCGGGAGCAGTGATCTCTGTCATGTTATAGTGAGCCCATCCCCCCTACAGTTAGAACACACTGTGAGAACACACTTAACCCCTTGATCGCCCCCTAGTGTTTAACCCCTTCCCTGCCAGTGACATTTATACAGAAATCAGTGGCTATTTTTAGTTCTGATCGCTATATAAATGTCAATGGTCCCAAAATAGTGTCAACAGTGTCCGATCTGTCCACCGTAATGTCGCAGTCACAATAAAAATCACAGATCGCCGCCATTACTAGTAAAAAAAAATTATAATAAAAATGCCATAAATCTATCCCCTATTTTGTAGAAGCTATAACTTTTGCGCAAACCAATCAATATACACTTATTGCATTTTTTTTTCCAAAAATATGTAGAATACATATCAGCCTAAACTGTGAAATAAATTAGTTTTTTATAAATTGTTTGGGGATATTTATTATAGCAGAAAATGAAAAATATAGCTTTTTTTCAAAATTGTTGCTCTTTTTTTGTTTATAGTGCAAAAAATAAAAACCGCAGAGGTGATCAAATACCACCAAAAGAAAGCTCTTTTTGTGGGTAAAAAGGCAAGGGGGTAAATCCTTCCGGGGCTGTAGTGGTTAAAAAGACAGAATCGTGTTAAAATCCTTCTTCATCTGTCAGGAGCACAGAGGCGAGGGCAGAGAGGCAGCAGTTACAGTTTGAGAGAACTGATTAGAGGAATGGAACACCCCCCCTCTACACAGCAGAAGAACTCTGTTGTGAATAGACAAGCTGTCTGCTGAGCTCCCCCCCAGACACAAATTTATCTGATGTGTCAGAAAAACTTATCAGAAGTGACTCATTCTGATAACAGAGGAACAAAGCACCTGAGAGAAACGACACTTGGAGCTTTGGAGAGAGATAAGTAAAACACTGCAGAAATATGTGCTTAGCGCAGTTTTCAAGACTGAGGTTTAAAACCAATTTAAGTAACACTGTACAAATAACAGCTTTGTATTTAAAAGTAAAGTGAAAACTATGCCATCCTTCATGTTTTGCTTTTGAGCACATCTATATTTACAGTGTATCTGTATAATATTTGCAGGAAACCGTACATTGAATTGTAATACTAAATATGCTTCCTGCTGGAGCTGGGTTTTTGAACAGCAAAAACAGTGGTGACAACATGTGGAAAGAGGACCAAACGTATTCCTGCTACTGACCAGGGCTGGTGCAAGGATTTTTGACACCCCGGGCGAAACCTAATTTTGTCGCCCCCTGGCTCTGCCCCTGAATCCACCTCCTTTTCCTGCGCATCAGTGTGACAGAAGTGGGTGCTAGAGGAAGCATGAGACTGCAGTAGAGAGCACTGATTATAGAGGCGCACAGGACATGTCCTCCAGTGCTGTGCCTCTATAATGACACTACAGAGTGGCTTCCTGAGTAACATGTAGCAGAGGCATCCCCTGCATTCCCCCTAGATGCGCACGCTTTATCCCAGCAGCGACCTCTAGAGGTTATATAATTTATTACAGTGGTATTTATAATACAGGACCGGAAAGCACATAGCACGGAGAGTAGGGAAACCAGAAGCCAGGTGCCCTAGGCAGCAGTGCGCCCTAGGCGGCCGCCGAGTTTGCCTAGTGTTAGCACCGGCCCCGCTACTGACCACCACTCTTATAATGCTAGCATTCATTTTGTGAACATATTTGACAAACCCATGCATTTGCAGAGCACTACAAATTCAATCTAAGAACCAATCAGACAACTGCCTCACAACTCTTTCTTAGAAACCCCTATTTTATTTTTTTCACACTCGACCTGCCTTCTTCTGGATATATGTTACAGGCATTGCTGAAAATGGTAAATAAGTTAGTAAAATAATCCCTAGGTCTTTACTATGAGGTCCAATAACCAAAGAATCAAGCACAATTCGAAATCATGGGGTTCATCGTGGACAAACTAAGGCTTTTAATCAAATAATCCTACCAACAGTGGGTCATGAGTTCAAGTCAACAGGGACAGTATGGGTTAGGCTTCAGGCTAAGGTCAGATCAGTTCATCTGTCTAGCAGAAGAAACACTGAGGACATCTGGAAGACAACAAGCTAAGCCCTATTACTCTCAACCTAAGAAGAAGCCATTTTAAAAGTTGAGCAAGCAGTTACAGGGTGACAATAAGCACCATCAAATGCATGCTTTCATAAATGTGGCCACGTTGATGATACTCCATAGAGAATAATTAGATCATATGGTTATGAAAACTCCATGAGGATAGACAAGTATGTTTCCCACATTTTTTGTGTTTTTCCAGCCTGTAGTCTTGGTTAGTAAGAGAGATGAGTCTGAGATTTGCAGCATATCCCTTTGGAACAAAAGGGTTCAGTAGGTTCTCACTTCTCATGTTCGCTGCCACAGTCAAACAGAATTAATAATTCCAAGAAATGGATAACTCAGCCCCTCAAAGGGTGGTTTTACAGCAGGTTGGAGCTGAGATTGGCTGGCAATTCTTTATAAGGAGAGATACTTATATGATTTTGTTTTTAAATGTTGGTATTGGTGCATTTGCACCATGTCAGTGCTTGATTTCCCATATCTTTTTTTGACCATAGATTGCTTGCTAGTCCTACAAATGACCAGAATTGAATAACAAGATTAATTTTTTTTTTTCCCTCCCCAGTTGATAGATTTTAGTGGAGTCTTCGAACTTTGAGCTTTGTGATACTGTTCTCAAATCCAGGCAGATTCACTTATGAGCAGAGAGATTTTAGAAAAATTATTTTGCTGCAAAATAACCAATTTTGCTCTTTGTGAAATGTTATTGTCACAAAAACTCTCAATTTTTAACCTTAAGGAGCTACTGAAAGCAAATTGCACCCCTGAAAGACATCCTCCAAGCGCTCCAGTAAAATTGAATTGAAAACTCATAGGTGACGCATTTGGCAATCTATTTTAGTATTTCCCATAGATAAAAAAAAAAAAACAGCATTTCTTGCGGCTCTCTATCAATGGCATGGGGAATGTTTTAAATGAAACTTAAAACATATAAAGTAGAAACTATACTATAAAACTATACACCTCTCTTCTTTAACCGTGTGGCATTCACTTCATATAAAGCAGAAGACAGATCACAGACTTGGTGCAATACTAAAATCAATCTTTTGAAAAAACAAAAACAAAAAAAACCCTCTATTCTTAGTTTGCTGTTTTTCTACAGTGATGGGTCTAGAATATAAATTTTTTATGGGTCTGGAGTAGAAGCAGCATTGTCAGCCTGCAATGCATGCTCCTACTGTTTGCGATCGGGCTGCCTATCTGAACCTGGAAGCATGCAACAGGCGGTGCTGTTACTGGCAGGATCTCCAGATAGGAAATTCTGCAACAGATTCACAAAAATGATTTACTTAAAGGCATTGTACACATTCAAATATTTTTGTTGTTTTAACTAAATAATAGTGTAGTTATATTCCCGGTGTCCTTTATTTGCCTTACTTTGCAGTGATGGTCTAACATGTTGTGCCTGTAGTTTGTATTGTTGTAGGGAGGGTGGTGGTGTGTAGAGAAAATTACTGATACAGTATATGTTGCATTCGGAGGGACATGCTGAGTCCCTGCCCACTCCACCAGTCAGCGTACCTCTGTTACCTCACTCCTAGTAACAGAATGGGGTCCTACAAGAACCAAGCACCAAGTGAGGACCCACTAAGCGCTCATACCTAACTCTCCTCCCATAGCTAGTGATCAGGCCATAGATCTCTGTAACTCTGTAGTCCACTCCGGCGTGACAAATCAGAGCACCAACCCCCTTGCTACCAGAGGACCAGTCACCTAACCAGTTACCAAGCCAATGACTGGTTGCTGTTCTTCCTTGCGATTACTCATGGCAGCTATTTCTTCCTCCATGCCTACCTGAATAAACCTCTGTCGTAGTGATATTACACATACCCCATATTGTCATGCACCCAATACCCCACATGCACCCCTTGAATAACTTCAGACCAGGCTCTGAGCAGTTAAATCAACTTTTTCTGTAAGCTTTGCACAACATGTATAACATGCAATAATGTCTTTCTCCTAACTAAACCTAACTTTGGCTGCCCCAGGTTACCTGCACAGGAGAAGCCTCTTTGGGAAAAGTTCAAACTTGGAAGTGCTTAAACGGAGAAGTCAATGTTCTTGGTGTGTTCCTCCTCTGTGCAGTTGGTTTTGCACAGAGTGGCCTGGATCCTCCTCTTCTTGGGTCCCTCTTTGTTGCTCCTAGTCCCTCCCTCCTTTGAGTGCCCCTCAGCCAGCAGCTTGCTACAGTGGTCTCCCAACTGAGTCAGAGCTCCATGTATCCATTCAGACACAGAGCCCCGACCTGGCCCTGCCCTTTCTCTCCCCTGATTGGCTGACTGACTTTGATTGACAACCACAGAAGTCAATAGTGCAGCTGCTCTGCCTCAGTCAATCAGCAGGAGTGTACTGGATGGCTGAGGAGATCGTGGACATTGCTGGAGAGAGAAGGAGTATAGAATGCATTAAGATAAAAAACCTTCTGCTTTTACAACTCCTTTAATTTCGTCAACGAAAATGTTTTCGTCAAAGTTTTCACAGCGGCATTTTTACAGTGACGAAAACTAAATGAAATGTACAGCACATTTTCATTCCCTGATAAAAACTATGATGGAAATCAAATCAGTTTTTCTTAACAAACGAAAAAAAGGGACAAAAATATGAGGCAGGGACGTTTACACTCATGAACTAACTTCCGGTTTTCACAGAGCTCCACCTGCTTCCGCAATCAAGCTCCCAGCAAGCAAGCGCGTTCGACTGTGTGCACCATGACGACTGTCAGAGACCAGAGAGAGCAGCACTGTGCATCACAAGCCAGCTAGGCCTCCCAAGTCCCGACGAGACGAAGTCTGTCTCACTCTTGAGTCCTGACTCATAAAATGACCGCCAGGTAGCCAGAGAAGAGAGCAGAGCAGACTGTGAGTGTGTAATACATTACAAATACAGCAGGCCTGAGGCCTCCCCTCAGACCACAGTCCGTCCAGAGCACTGTGTGTGCATTACAGGTCTCCTCTGACCACTGGCAGTGGCATCCAGGGCACTGTGGATTACAGGCCATCCCTCAGACCACCATCCAGCACTGTGCAGCATTACAGGCCTCCTCTGACCAGTAACCACTGGCAATGCACTGCATGGTGGCACTGGCATCATCACGATCACGCAAAGAGTTTTTATTTTTTCATATCTTTTGTTATTTTTACGTTACCTTTTTGCCAAAAAAGCAACATTCTTGACAAAACGATTTTGCTTAAAAAAATACATTGTATAACAACTAAATCTGTGTCTGTAGTGCATGTTCAAACCTTAATACTATAAAAAATAACATTAGATTTTTCACTCCAGCAGTAGTATATAATGAGTTTGGAAATTGTAGAGAAATGCCTAAATAATGCATTACAATTTAACTACACCCATTAGATTATAGACGACAAAAATGTACTGGAGTTGACTAAGATTTAGTTGACTGAATATGACTAAAACTAAAATACTTGCATAAGACTAAAATGGGATGAAAACTAAAATGCCATTTTAGTCCTAAGACTAACACTAAAACTAAATTTAGTTTTTTTAAATTTTGCTAATTTGCTGCCAAAATTAACACTGCATTCCAAAGCGGACCACAGCAAGTCTCTGCACATATCCCTAGTTGCGTGCATTCCCCCAAGGATCCAGACCTCTTCCCTTTTATAGAACTCAAGAGGGAAGCTGGACCCCAAAGAACACATAAGGAAATGTGGTAAAATATTAACCCTTTTCCCCTGACCTTGGAAGCTGGATGCTACATACAAATACAGTAGGCCACCTGCCTACACATCCCCCTCCTCTATCGTAAGCCATGAAAAACATACCAACTTACAAAAGTGCAGTGTTCAAAAATAGACACATAAGGTACAGTAGTGCAAATAGGCAGTTGTAATAAACTCAACAGGAATGTGAAGTTCAACTCAAAGTCAGGATAGGGCAGATGGATGGGGCTCCTATGATACGGTGGATGATAGGGTAGAGGTGACCGGGCTTGATGACTTCCACCTGGTCCATGTAGATATGTTGACCGAGGCTGAATTCTTTATAGAGACAATGAAATTCTACCTCAATGTGTTCATTTTGTTGCCTGAAGCTTTGGAGATGCTCAGAAATGTAAAGTCTCTCCCAAAAAGCACGGCATTAGATCTTAGGCTGCTTATCCTCGATCTGGAGGAACAGAGCCTCAGACACATAGGGAAAAACATGATGGTGTTTCTCCCACGCATGGGCATCAAAATAATGTTTCAGATGGGCCTTAACCTCTAAATAACTGCTATTTTTGTTACAGGGTGGGCAGTGGCATGGAGTTTTGGTGCAAATCTGTCCCTGGTGGACACGCGGCACTGATTGGAGGCCTAGCTAGATGGCGCTGTTGACTGCATGTGCATTGTTGGCTGTCATCTCTCCTATCCTTCTGGTTGGGATATGGTTGGCGCCACAGGTGCGCGGCAGATGTGACCAGGGAGGAAGGTGTCACATGTGGGGCCAGCTGGTCAGCGATGACGTCCTGCCCGGTGCATATATATGGGCTGGCATTCAATGGTGCAGATGGTCAAACATGGCGGATGTTGTGGCATGGATATTGGTTGGAGGCCGGTTGGTTTCAGCAGGCCTTGAACTTTAGAGTAGACTTGTCCTGAAGTTTAGATTATTGGTTTGGCTTGGGGAATCTGGTGGGCTTATTTGGCCCACTGTTTGGCCACATATATTAGTATATTTTATTTGTTCCTATTGCAGTCACCTTTGTTTGGGAACCAATATTTAGTGGCATCTATACCCACTCTGTCAGCCATCCCATGACCCAAGGGGGGTCATTTCTATACCAGAAGAATTGCCAAGAGTTGGTCTTGTTGGAATGTCTCTGAGGGATTAGCTTCCGCCGATGCACTGCCTAATTTCTTCTAAAGTGAACCAGCAATAAATAGATTTTATTGTTAACTATGTCTCACTTGGGGCAAGTTGTTGGTTGTTGTTATTATTATGTTGTCGTACATTATCTGGGGGACTAGGAATTTTGACATTTGGCGCATCTAGTAACTAGGCCCCCTCAGTGCTGTCAATTCTGTAAGTGTTTATACAAAAAGTTAATTGTGTGTTCCTGAGGATGTAGCTACTTATTTTTGGCTGCTACGCTATTGGTTGCTGCTTGCAGATGTGTGTCTCCACACCCATTTGGGGATCTGGGATTTTGCCAGACTCTGCACCCTCACTCATCCTTCCATGTGTATACAATTTTATTTTATGTATTTTCTGTAAGTGTATACCATCATGATCTGAACATTGCTCATATGATCTCATTCTATTCAGCTGTATTTAAAAAGTCTCCTGAAGAAGCGCCTAATTGCGAAACATGTTGAGCCAAGTACTCCTGGGGTAAGGAATCCCCATCTGCTTTATATGTATATCTATGATCTAACAAATCTTGTATTAATAGTTTCTGTCTTGGGGATGATTCTAAACCATACGGTGCATTGTTTTATATATTTTTTTCTGTTACATTTTCGCCTCAAAATATTTTATGACAAAAAACTTTTTAAATGATGTTGAATAAAATTATTGACTTTTTAGAACGTTTTTGTGTTTATGTGCCTAAAAAGTCCTGAATTTTTCCAACATTTTCTCAGTCATGCTTATGTTCCTTTAAGAAAACTATATACAATGAGGCATGATACCAAACACAATTAAAATAGTTTTGAGCTTCCTTACACTTTAAATAAAAAAAAATCTGTGAAGATATATGACCAGCACTGTTTATTAATGAACTATATTTGAAGCTAGAATATCCCAATTCAGTGCAATGACAATATTAAATGGTTAAAATTTAATAAAGATATTTACAAAATAAAAGTGTTTATACTAAATATCTTTCAAAAGTTAATAGCAATTGCTAATTAAGGTTAAATCAATATTTTATTATTTCCATTTCCCGAGTGAGAAAATTAAATATTCTTTCATTTGAAAGCAATCCTAATTGATGTATAATTATTACATTTTTCTGCCACCGATTGGATAAATTGGCTTTTATTAGTCCTAATGGAGAATAACATATTATTAAATTGTTTTAGGAGTGGAAACTGCTGTTTTATGCGTAATATAATTTATACCTTTTTTTGGTCTCATTTGTGCTTGCAATGGGAATTACTAAAAGCAGTGGTACAAAAAAGGTTTGTACACATTTTTTAAAGTGATTGTGAAGTCAACATTTTTTAAATCTAAAATATTAAACATGTTATGCTTACATGCTCTGTGCAAAGGTATTGCACATAGCGGTAGCCTACCTCCCCCCCCCCAGTGCTGCCAGCTTCTCCTCATCTGCGTGTGCCACGTCTTCCTATAGTGGCACACACACAGGCTTGCTCCCAAGTTGGGAAGTGTGCATCTATAGACACACACAGTCTGGCTTGGCCCCACCCCCCATTCCTTTACAATGGCTCCCGCTGCTCTCAGTCTGTCTTGTGGGAAGAGGAAGAGAGAGAGAGAGAGAGAGCAGCACTGCTGCAGAGGGGCACAGCGCTGGAGGGCTCAGGTAAGTGTTTAGGGGAGGGGGAGCAGGGAATGCATTAAGGTAAAAAGTGTCTTGACTTTAGAACAACTTTAATCTTTTCTGCCGGCTTCCTCTGTGGAAGAATGCTTGTAGCATGCAGAAGGCAGCATTTATTTTGCTGTGACTTATGTGCAGTTAAAGCGGAGCTCTAGTCTGCCCCACCAAAAAAATAAAAGTCAGCAGCTACAAATACTTTAGCTGCTAACTTTTAATATTAGGACACTTACCTGTCCAGGTATCCTGCGATGTCAGCACCCCAGCCAATTTTTCAATCGGCTTCATGTACACTAGCACTTCCTAAACTTGAGTTTATGAGCTTTTGCCATTTTTTTGCCAAATATCCTAAACTCAACTCTATAAAAGTCTATGTGTCCATGTACACATAGGCTTTTAGCAGAGTTTAGGAGCTGCTGCCATCCAATTTTGCCACGATTTTGTAGCATTTTGTATCTTCCCGCGGTAAATGTAGGCAGGATGTACATGAAGCCTAACAGTTACATTCTCTAATTTGCTTCCTTTTGCTGTTAAATATATTATGGAAAATTAGGCTAAAGCTCAACTGAACTTTAAGTTTAAATCCATTAAATACATTCAAAATGCATCAAAATTAAGGCGTGTAAAGTTTTAGAGCCAAAACACATGTGGTGCCTTGTGGTAATTAGGAATGAGCTTCGAGTTCGAGTCGAACTCATGTTCGACTCGAACATTGGCTTGTTCGCAAGTTCGCCGAACAGCGAACAATTTGGGGTGTTCGCGGCAAATTCGAATGCCGGCGGAACACCCTTTAAAAGTCTATGGGAGAAATCAAAAGTGCTAATTTTAAAGGCTAATATGCAAGTTATTGTCATAAAAAGTGTTTGGGGACCTGGGTCCTGCCCCAGGGGACATGGATCAATGCAAAAAATTTTTTTAAAAACGGCCGTTTTTTCAGGAGCAGTGATTTTAATAATGCTTAAAGTCAAACAATAAAAGTGTAATATCCCTTTAAATTTCGTACCTGGGGGGTGTCTATAGTTCGCCTGTAAAGGGGCGCATGTTTCCTGTGTTTAGAACAGTCTGACAGCAAAATGACATTTTGAAGGAAAAAACTCATTTAAAACTACCGCGGCTATTGCATTGCCGACAATACACATAGAAGTTCATTGATAAAAACGGCATGGGAATTCCCCAAAGGGGAACCCCGAACCAAAAAAAAAAAAAAGACGTAGGAGTCCCCCTAAATTCCATACCAGGCCCTTCAGGTCTGATATGGATATTAAGGGGAACCCCGGCCAAAAAAAAAAAATGACGTGGGGTTCCCCCTAAATTCCATACCAGACCCTTCAGGTCTGGTATGGATTTTAAGGGGAACCCCGCGCCAAAAAAAAAAAACGGCGTGGGGTCCCCCCAAAAATCCATACCAGACCCTTATCCGAGCACGCAACCTGGCAGGCCGCAGGAAAAGAGGGGGGGACGAGAAAAAGTACCCCTACCATTTCACTAAAAAACTGTCAAAAATGTTAAAAATGACAAGAGTCAGTTTTTGACAATTCCTTTATTTAAATAATTCTTCTTTCTTCTATCTTCCTTCATCTTCTGGTTCTTCTGGTTCTTCCTCCGGCGTTCTCGTCCAGCATCTCCTCCGCGGCGTCTTCTATCTTCTTCTCCTCGGGCCGCTCCGCACCCATGGCATGGGGGGAGGCTCCCGCTCTTCTCTTCATCTTCTTCATCTTCTTCTCTTCTTCTTTTCTTCTCTTCTTCTCTTCTTCTCTTCTTCATTTTCTTCTCCGGGCCGCTCCGCACCCATGCTGGCATGGAGGGAGGCTCCCGCTGTGTGACGGCGCTCCTCGTTTGACAGTTCTTAAATAACGGGGGGCGGGGCCACCCGGTGACCCCGCCCCCTCTGACGCACGGTGACTTGACGGGACTTCCCTGTGACGTCACGGGGAATGCCACAGGGAAGTCCCGTCATGTCCCGTGCGTCAGAGGGGGGCGGGGTCACCGGGTGGCCCCGCCCCCGCTATTTAAGAACTGTCAGACGAGGATCGCCGTCACACAGCGGGAGCCTCCCTCTATGCCAGCATGGGTGCGGAGCAGCCCGGAGAAGAAAATGAAGAAGAGAAGAAGAGAAGAAGAGAAGAAAAGAAGAAGAGAAGAAGATGAAGAAGATGAAGAGAAGAGCGGGAGCCTCCCCCCATGCCATGGGTGCGGAGCGGCCCGAGGAGAAGAAGATAGAAGACGCCGCGGAGGAGATGCTGGACGAGAACGCCGGAGGAAGAACCAGAAGAGCCAGAAGAACCAGAAGAACCAGAAGATGAAGGAAGATAGAAGAAAGAAGAAGTATTTAAATAAATGAATTGTCAAAAACTGTCTCTTGTCATTTTTAACATTTTTGACAGTTTTTTAGTGAAATGGTAGGGGTACTTTTGTACCCCCTTACCATTTCAAACAGGGGGGGGCGGGATCTGGGGGTCCCCTTGTTAAAGGGGGCTTCCAGATTCCGATAAGCCCCCCGCCCGCAGACCCCCACAACCACCGGCCAGGGTTGTGGGGATGAGGCCCTTGTCCTCATCAACATGGGGACAAGGTGTTTTGGGGGGCTACCCCAAAGCACCCTCCCAATGTTGAGGGCATGTGGCCTGGTACGGTTCAGGAGGGGGGGGGCGCACTCTCGTCCCCCCCTCTTTTCCTGCGGCCTGCCAGGTTGCGTGCTCGGATAAGGGTCTGGTATGGATTTTTGGGGGGACCCCACGCCGTTTTTTTTTTTTTTGGCGCAGGGTTCCCCTTAAAATCCATACCAGACCTGAAGGGTCTGGTATGGAATTTAGGGGGAAACCCCACGTCATTTTTTTTTTTAAATTTTGGCCGGGGTTCCCCTTAATATCCATATCAGACCTGAAGGGCCTGGTATGAAATTTAGGGGGACTCCTACGCCTTTTTTTTTTTGGTTCGGGGTTCCCCTTTGGGGAATTCCCATGCCGTTTTTATCAATGAACTTCTATGTGTATTGTCGGCAATGCAATAGCCGCGGTAGTTTTAAATGAGTTTTTTCCTTCATAATGTCATTTTGCTGTCAGACTGTTCTAAACACAGGAAACATGCGCCCCTTTACAGGCATACTATAGACACCCCCCAGGTACGAAATTTAAAGGGATATTACACTTTTATTGTTTGACTTTAAGCATTATTAAAATCACTGCTCCTGAAAAAACGGCCGTTTTTAAAAAATTTTTTTGCATTGATCCATGTCCCCTGGGGCAGGATCCGGGTCCCCAAACACTTTTTATGACAATAACTTGCATATTAGCCTTTAAAATTAGCACTTTTGATTATTCATGTTCGTGTCCCATAGACTTTAACGGTGTTCGCGTGTTCGAACGAACTTTTTTCCTGTTCGCATGCTCTGGTGCGAACCGAACAGGGGGGTGTTCGGCTCATCCCTAGTGGTAATGAATGCTAGCGCATGTTATGTGCGATAGCATGTTGCAGCTCCAATTCGCATGTGTTGCAGTGCACCACAGTACACGGTAATGCACTACTGTGCTTTGTGATGCTGGATGACCATTTTTTTGGTCTCTTGTGTGCTGGTAGCTCATTCAATATGAATGGGTCACCTAAACACAACATACTCTACGGCATGGTACAACATGTGTCAATGCAGTGCACAAGACTAGACATATCTGAGTGGACTTATTTTCTTTAGAAAACAGCCACAGCTTGAGTAAAAAAGAAAGCCTGTCCCCCACCAGCATGCTGTAGAGAAGGACCCTTGCACTCTGCATGGAGGCAGTGGTCTCTCTGCAGAAGTTCAGCATGCCCCCTGCTTAGTCAGATTAATAGCACTGCAATCAGCTAAACTCATGCCCCAATGCCCCCAGCTCATTTGAGAGCACTTACTTTGACTCAGCTGGAAGTGTTCATGACCTCTGTAGAGAGACCTCTGTTTCAGCACAGGGAGCAAGGGTTCTTCTCATCCCTGGTACCTCAATCCAACTTATGCTCACTTTGCTCTGCAGAAGATTAAGCTGTCTGCCATTGGGCCTGACACTAGCTCCCTGTGCACCCAAAGCAAGTGCCCCAGTATCCATACAATGCAAGTTGGCTTCACTGTGAAAATAAACATAGGACAAGTGCAAATTATAACTAGGGATGAGACGAACACCCCCCCCCCCCCCCGATTTGGTTCGCAGCAGAACATGCAAACAGGCAAAAAATTTGTTCGAACACGCAAACACCATTAAAGTCTATGGGACGCGAACATAAAAAATCAAAGGTGCTAATTTTAAAGGCTTATATGCAAGTTATTGTCATAAAAAGTGTTCGGGGACCTGGGTCCTGCCCCAGGGGACATGTATCAATACAAACATTTTTTTAAAAATGGCCGTTTTATCGGGAGCAGTGATTTTAATAATGCTTAAAGTGAAACAATAACAGTGAAATGGAAAAAAAAAACCTGAATGGGGCTTTAATGCAGCCAATGATGAAAAAGAATAATAAGATACCCCCAAAGCCCTTCAGGTCTGGTATGGATATTAAGGGGAACCCCGTGCCAAAATTTTTTTTAAAAATGGCGTGGGGTCCCCCTCAAAATCCATAGCAGACCCTTCAGTCCATTACCAGGCCCTTCAGGTCTGGTATGGATATTAAGGGGAACCCCGCACCAAAATAAAAAAAAAATGGCGTTGGGTCCCCCTCAAAATGCATACAAGACCCTTCAGTCCATTACCAGGCCCTTTGGGTCTGGTATGAATATTAAAGGGAACCCTGAACCAAAATTTAAAAAAAAATGCGTGGGGGTCCCGCCAAATTCCCCCAAATTACGTAACTGGGTGACCCCGCCCCCCTCTGACACCACGGGGAAGCCTCAGGGAAGTCCTTGTGCGTCAGAGGGGAGACGGGGTCACTGGGTGGCCTCATCCTCAGTTATATAAGAGCTGTCACAAGAACAGAAGCGTCACACAGCGGGAACCCCCCATTGAGGCAGATTGTCCGGAGGACGAAGCACATAAGAAGAAGCCAGGGGTAGATGCCGGAGGAGAAGACCGGAGGAAGATGCCGGAGGAGAAGACGGAGGAAGAAGCAGAGAAAGATATAGGAAGACGCGGGGAAGAACAAGATGGAGGAAGAAGAAGAAAACCGAAGGAAGACCAGAAGAAGCAGGGAAAGAAGAAGACATTAATAAAGGAATTGTCAAAAACCGGCTATTGTCTTTTTTAACATTTTTTTGTGAAATGGTAGGGGTACTTGTACCCCATTACCAATTCACACGGGGGGCTGGGATCTGGGGGTCCCCTTGTTAAAGGGGGCTTCCAGATTCTGATAAGCCCCCTGCCCGCAGACCCCACAACCACTGAGCAAGGGTTGTGGGGATGAGGCCCTTGTCCCCATCAACATGGGGACATCCTCCCCATGTTGAGGGCATGTGGCCTGGTATGGTTCAGGAGGGGGGCACTCTCTCGTCCCCCCCTTTTCCTGCGGCCTGCCAGGTTGCATGCTCGGATAAGGGTCTGGTATGGATTTTTGGGGGGGCCCCCACGCCCTTTTTTTTATTTTGGCGTGGGGGTCCCCTTAAAATCCATGGATTTTGAGGGGACCCCATGCCATTTTTTTTTAATTTTGCCATGGGGTTCCCCTTAATATCCATACCAGACTTGAAGGGCCTGGTATGGAATTTGGGGGACCCCCACGCATTTTTTTTTAAATTTTGGTTTGGGGTTCCCCTTAATATTCATACCAGACCCAAAGGTCCTGATAATGGACTGTGGGGGAATCCCATGCCATTTTTATCAATGAACATTTATGTGTATTGCCGGGACCAACAATTCATTATAGCCGCAAGTACTTTTAAATTACTTTTTTTCCTTTAGAAATGTAATTTTGTGCAGGGACTGTTGTAAACAGGTTGTTGGAAACATCTGCCACTTTACAGGCATACTATAGACACCCCCCAGGTACGAAATTTAAAGGAATATTTCACTTTTATTGTTTCACTTTAAGCATGATAAAATCACTGCTTCCGAAAAAACTGCCATTTTTAAAATTTAAAAATTTTTTGCATTGATACATGTCCCCTGGGGCAGGAGCCAGGTCCCCAAACACTTTTTATGACAATAACTTGCATATAAGCCTTTAATATTTTTCTCCCATAGACTTTTAAAAGGTGTTCCGCGGCTTTTGAATTTGCTGCGAACACCCTAAATTGTTCGCTATTCGGCGAACCAGCGAACAGCCAATGTTCGAGTCTAATGCCGCGTACACACGGTCGGACTTTTCAGCTACAAAAGTCCAACGGACGCTGACGGACTAAAGCTGGCTGGTAATCCGATCGTGTGTGGGCTTCTTCGGACTTTCAACGTACTTTTTTAGCCTCAAATCCGACGTACTTTAGATTTGAAACATGCTTCAAATCTTTACGTCGTAACTACGACGGACCCCGAAGTCCGCTCGTCTGTATGCTAGTCCTACGGACAAAAAAACGACGCATGCTCATAAGCAAAAACTAAACGGAAGCACTCGGTCTAGTAAAACTAGTGTTCGTATTGTAGGTAGCACATTCATCACGCTGCAAAATCTGTGATCGTTGAATGCAGCGCATTTTATTTCTTCTTTACGAATGCTCTAAAGAACGAAGGTGTTTTGCTGTTCATAATCAGAGTTCTCCCAAACTGATTTCTGAATTCTTTTTCTCTTTGATCTCATGAATGATATAGTATGCTTTTTATAAACAATGTTTCCATACTAATAATACTTTTTCCCTTATTTTTTTTTTTTTTTTTTAGGTTTGTAAAGTTACCACAAAGAACCCATTATTCTTTTTTTTTTTTCTAGTGATTATTTTTTAGTTTTTAGATAAAGTTAACCCAAAGCACCGTTTTTGTTTATGTATATTTTTTTATTTTCAAGACTTACCACTTGAACATTATTAACATTAGTAATGTATTTTTGGTGTGTTTTTTTAAAACTCAATGAGATTGTTGTCCCTTGTTAATTTAACATTGTGTGTAAAATCAATGATTTAAAAGAAAACACATAAAGTCTTTTGCTAAACTCAAAAAAGATCCATTTATTCATGGTCAAAATAAAATAAAGAGGAAGTCAACGCTGGAAAAAGTCGGTGTACAAGAAAATTGGGATCTTGAGGAGTCCATATAAGAGGGAGCACAATCTGGTCCAAGAATCCCAGAGATCAACAGCACCAGCAGATGATCTAGATGTCCCCAGACTGTGGTCCTACAACAGCCTGCGTCTTCTGTCAGACCAGACTGAACCCAGGTCATCACTTTCTTCTCTTCCCTGCAGCCTTTCCTCCACGCTGCCCTGCAGCCTTCCCTGCAGCCTTCCCTGTAGCCTTCTTTTGAGGCTGTGGCTCTGGTGTTTCAGTTGTGGCAGGAGGAGGAGGAGGAGGAGGAAGAGGAGGAGGAGGGGGGGCTGCCTCATGTAGTTGGGTGTTTTTTGTTAGCGTGCCCTGCAGCCCCTTATGGATTGTTTCCCCAAATAGGCGCTCACAAATGAGGCGCTGCTCCCAATCCATCTGAAGAAGCCTGCTGGCTAAGTAGCAGCCATAGGCTTCTTCCGCTTCGGGGGGGCTCGTTAAAAAACGGGTGGCCTGTTGCATGAGGCGCAGGGATGCGTCCTGTGTGACCATCCCCTTCCTGGCCCTTTTTTTGGGAAGGTGGAGGGGAGGCACTTGGGATTGGGTCAGGCTCCTACTGGGCCCAGCCACCTCACTTGGCCCAGCCACCTCACTTGGCCCAGCCACCTCACTGGGAGCAGCCACCTCCTGCCTGACACTGGGCCCAGCCTCCTCCAGGATGATGGTGAATCCGGCCTCCTCCAGGCTGTCCATGGGCCCGGTCTCCTCCTGCCTGCCACTTTCCCCACATTCCTCCTGGATGGACTCATCCTGTGTATAAAAAAAGGACAATAGTTTTAGTTTATTTTTTTGGGTTCATCAATGACACACAGTTTGCTTCTCATGACTAGCAAATTCAATGTGAATACATCTCTTTAATAAAAGAGTCTAATCAGACACCCTAATTATTTCAAGCAGGTGCCAAACATATTTAGCCACTACTATCATTTGATATGTATACACAATTTGGAGTGCAAAATTATTTTAGACAATTATAACATCCAGTTAACATCATTAATATTAGTACAGTAAATATTTGTTAAAATAATTTACCTGACTCCAGATGGTCATATCCGGTTCATCCAGGATGGAAGACCCAGCTTGCTCCTCATCAGCCTCTGCTGGGGTGGAGGGAAGGGTGGAGGGAAGGGTGGAGGGAAGGGTTGAAAGTGATGCCCTGGCTTCATTCTGGTCATCAAGAAAACGGAGTTGATTGTAGTACCACAGCCTGGGTACATAAACATCATCTGCTGATGCTCCTGATCTCCTTGATTCCTGGATCTTCCTATGCTCCCTTTTATACATGTTCCTCAAGACCCCAATTTTCTTGAGCACTGTCTCCATTGTTGCTCCCGGGATGGTCGCCTGGACAAAGGACAGAAGTCTCTCCAGCGTTGACTTCCTCACATGCTTGGCATAATACTGAGGGTG